>JASJET010000153.1:0-612500 GCA_034092305.1 Diaprepes abbreviatus | reverse complement strand
TAAGTTTACCATGGAAAAAGAGGTAAATGATCAATTGTCCTGCCTAGATGTCATGGTGAACCGTTCAAACGAAACTATTAAAACTTATATACAGAAAGCCAACACATACTGGACAATATCTTAATCATAGTTTTAATCATTCTGTTGTAACAAAACGGGGAATTATACGCAACCTCTATATTAGCGCTATATCTATATGCAATAATTCATTGGAAAAAGAGGTAGCAAATATTAAATCTGATTTACAACAGAATGGTTATCCTTTAAAACTAATTGAACATAACTTTAGAATAATGAACACCGCACAGCAAAAAACACATTTCTTCTTCATGACTCCGTATATTAAGGGAACTTCGGAGAAAATAAGATGAACTGCCAGTAGTTATAATATAAAAACAGCCTTTAAATCAGGAAATACACTTAGAGCTGAATTAATAAAAACAAAACCAAAAACTACCGATAAAAAAGAATGTATTTACAAAGTTCCATGTGAGTGTGGTGAAATGTATATTGGAGAAACCAAACGACCACTAGAAGTTAGAATTAAGGAACATAAAACTCATACACAAAAAGGGGAAACGTCGAGATCAGGTATTGCAAAATACGGCTGGGATAAACAACACCATATAAAATGTTCTGAGGCTGCAGCAATATATATGGAACCCAACATGAAAAAAAGAAAATTTATAGAAGCAGCTTACATTAAAAACAATAATGGAATCTTCAGTAAACCGAGAGTTGAGATACCTAATCTTTGGCAGCCCCTACTTTGTAACATCAAATCATTTAAGTGTGTACTGTGAAGCGAAATTTTGCGCTTCAATGGACAAAATCCCTATATAAGCTTGTAGTCTTAAGACAAAACATTCAGTTTATACTTGATAACGATTAGAGATGCGATCTAATCGAAACGTCGTAAAAATAAATAAAAATAAAGACAATGCAAGTCCGACAATCACATTTTAGTCAATCTTCAACATTGTCTACAACCTTCAAACAAATCATCTGATGTCAGTTACTGAACGACACCACTCATTTTTCATGCGTCAAAAATCAATCCATCTTCATAACATGAACATATCCAACCTGACATGAAATAATAAAAAACCTTGCCATTAAAAATTAAATTTCCAACCATCCGGGCCAGTGTCCAATCAATAAACCAATTTATACCCCCATCCCGTCAAAAACAAAAAAGCATCGCACGATATCAACGCGAAATCGTTCAAATTAATTGCATTTAACGGTCGGCCGCCAAAGTAACCGAAAAAACAAAAACCTATCGGAACATCAAACAAAAAATACGATTACCATTAAAACGTTTAAAACACCGTCTGCGTAACAGCGTACCGAGACAAATGAAGCGCGCGCCGTCTAAAACGCCATATCAATCAAAACCGCAGCGAAAAACAAACGAAAAAACAATGGAAAAGCGATTGAATCAATGATCGCTGGATGTTGGACACGCGCCAAAACAATAGCCGATGTAACAAATGAATATCAACGCGTAAATAGGCGCCGCGTATCGAAACAGAAGCGAATCAAAACATTTGAACATCGAAACGATTGATCGTCAATGGAGAGCATTCGGATGAAACAAAAGAGCGGTGGTTTGGAAACAAATGTCATGTCAGTTGGTGATTGGGTTGAAACAGTTGAATGACGGGTCTGATTGATTGGTTACAGATGGGATTTTTGTTGGTTGTGACTTTAGTTGATTTGTTTTTTAAATGTTGTTTACTAATTATATGGTTTAAATAAAACGTCTAGATGATAAAATAAAATAAGTATTTTTTTTTTAAGAAAAATAATTATATTTTCATGAAATACGTGCATTAAATGGAGTAAATAACTTTTTAAATATTTCACTCAGCTTTATCATATTATAAGCTGTATATGTCATTATGTCAATCAATATATGTCACTATGTCAACCAATATAAAAGTGTGGTAAATGAAATTTTTATTAAAAAAATAACTATAAATTTTTATATGAAATTGAAATTTTTGAAGTCGGCGCCAAACTAATACCTGACAAAATGTGATTCGTATAAACAGATTAAAAATTCTTCATTTGTAATTACTTTCTTACCATACTTTGTATATATTAGTAGGTATTTATTTAATTTAGAAATAATTTGACGCCGATTTCAAAAATCTCAATTTCATATAAAATGTATAGTAATTTTTCACTTTTTAGCGCACTTTTTGAAGTCGGTTCAATTTTTTTTATAAAAATTTTATTTTTCGATTTTTAGTTTTGAATTCATTATGATATCCATAAATTATTTGAACTAAGTGCTAATCGAGATTAGTGTACTTTGCAATGACTCCAAGGTGGCAAAAAAGTACCCATTTTATCCAAAGTTGTAAATCATCCTAAAATGAACCACTAAACATTTTTTGATTCTTAGGCCCAGTTTCACAATGTGTGGTCACCGAAAGGTTAAGAAAAAACCGATAGTTATTTAAAAAATTGTTTCACAATTGATGATTTACGTTTTACCGGAAGTTAACCATGAGTTAAGTTTACCAGTAGACAATCCTGTGGTTACTTACTTAATCAAAAGAACATAACCTATTTACTTTGCTTACGCTTTTTATTTGTTGATGGTTCGGATAGAATAAAAATCATTGTTGAATAACCCAAAATAAGAAAGATGGATAATTACGATATCTATGTTTATAGTAGTGATGAAGAAGTTATAAGACCCCGAATATTTAGACCACGAGTTGGTTATTTTGAAGAATCTGATGAATACGATTTTTTTTTTGCAGATTTAGATTAATGCCGAGAACCGGCTGTAGGCTGTATAGGTTCCTCCTCCCATTTTGATAATTTCCATTTTATTTTTTGAAAACTTTTCTTTGGTTTTTCTTTTCAAATTTCTATATTTTTCTTTCAAAACTTTGACATTTCTCGTGCCATTTACAATGCAACTGGCGTGGAACTCATTTTGTAAAATTTTCCAACAATTTTCTTTATCACTCCAAGTGTGAGAATCACTGTTTTTACGTTCAATAATATTCTTATATTTGTCTACCAGAGATATAAGAAGGATTTCTTCTTCTTTAGAGAAACTTACAGCTCTTTTTTCTCTCTTCTCAATGATTATAAAATTTTCACAAATATTAGCTTTATATAATAATAAAATTATTTTCGAGGATTTTTTTTGAAATATCGTCGTAAAAATGGAGGTTAGTTGTCAAACCAATAATTCTTCTTTATTTTTTAATTACGGCATTAAACCTAATGCCCACGAATTTCATAAAATGTGCGTGATATTTTCTTAAAAGTCAAGTACCAACATTGACAAATTAAATTTAACCAATGGTTTCGTAACCAGCCCTCAATTCTTGTTTGTGAAACACCTACCTTTGAAAACTCATGGTTAACTTGGAAGTATTGGTTATTTAACCACTTCATGTTACCATCGATTGTGAAACTGGGTCTTAGAGTTCTCCAAATATCAGTAAAATTGTATCAAACAAATATTTAGTCTGTCATAGTAAATCCCCTATCTTAAATTTTAAATTAATTTTAGATTGGTAATATAGGCTCAAAAACCTTCCAATATCGATATTTAAAGAACTTGAGACGTAAATTTTTTAGCCTGATATATTTTATACTGCATATTGAGTTTGTATACGCCCCAAGAACCCCGCAATATCAATTTCAACAAAACTGGAAAACGTACAATTTTCAGTCCCTCACATTGTATCTTATCAACCAAATTGTTGTAAAAAATTAACTTCATATTCGTAATACACGACCACGGAAACCCCCTAATACCAAATCAGAAAAAATGCGAATAAGTTAAAATTTTCAACTCTCCATATTGGATCCGCCATATCGAATTTAAAAAAAATAATTTTAATCTAATCTAAATTTGAACCCTTCAAAGCCCCCTAGAACCAAATTTAGATGAAATCCGGAAATTTAAAAATTCCAGGCCGTCATATTGCACCTGACATAGTAGATTTGCTTAAAATAATTCACTATTTACATTCTCGAAAACGATTCATTCCCACCTTTGAGCAAAATCGAAAAATGTCAAATTTTGGTCCGCTATATTGAATTCGCCATATTGAGTACTGAAAAAATACTTCTAAATTCATAATGTATACCCTCAAGAACCCCCAGTTTTGGAAAAAACAGAAAAATGTATAATTTTTAGGACGCCACATTGAATCCGCCAAATTAAGTTTTTCAAAATATATTTTAAATTCATAATTAACACTAACAAAAATCCCCCTATACTGATTTTAGACAAAATCGAGAGATCCACCATTTTGGATCCGCCATATTTATTTTTTTTTTTAATTTCAGCGTAATTGTGATCCCAAAAACTCCCCCATATTAATTTTGAAAAAAATCGGCCTAAATTAATTTTTTATCTGCCATATTGAATACGCCATATTAGATTTTTAAAAAATAATTTCAGATTTGTTATTTACGACCCAGAAAACTCCCCATACCAATTTTGGAGCAAATCGGACAAAATTGATTTTCTTGTCCGCCATATTGAATTTTTTAAAAATAATTTCAAATTCGTTGTGTATGAGCCTGAAAATTCCCCCATACCAATTTTGAAGAAAATCGGACAAAATTAATTTTTTTGGATCAGCGCCATCTTGGATTTTCCTGCACCACTTTCGTCCAAAAAATATGGAACCACCGCAGCAACTTCCCGAACATAATGTAAAAAGTTTCATTCAAATCGGTGAATTGAGAACCTCCTTCTTTTAGAACTCGGTTAAAAATATATAAATAAGCTGTTCCGATTTACTCTCTTTATATAATTGCTCACTGGGTCCAAAATAAAACAACACTTTTCACTAAATTACCTCCAATACTATGTTAACTACTTCCTAACACTTTTACACCTACATCACAACAACTTAATTACTACTTTATAATACTTTCAATATTCAAATACAACTATCTCAACTACACTTGCCATATCCCTCTTTATATGCTTATAGAACCTACTAGAACATACGGGGATGCAAGAATAAAAATAACAAGAAAAACGACTAACCAAAGATGACTCATCGATAAAATATTCCATTACAATAAAAATGATTCATCGCGTCATAGTATTTGTATAAAAGAGCGTATCAAAAAGTTCTCCTAGTCGTTCGAAACAATATTGGAAAAAATTAACTTGCGAGTGACTTGAAAGTAAGAGCTTCTCAAATTGAGAATTATGTATATTAATCACTTTTTAGTCATTCGTCATTAAATTCAAGGTCATTATGATATCATAATATTGCATTTAAAAATACGGATTTTTATTGGGAAAAACAAGATTGACTTTGAACTGGTCTTGAAATATAAATCCAAGGTCAGTTTCAAGGTCATAAACATTAAGCCTTTTGAACATAAAAAATCTTATGTCGCTAACACTTTAACTGTTTGGTTTCCAAGCCCTCTTGCGTTTTTCTACGAGATCAGTGCGATTGACCTTAAAATGATCTTTAGATGGGAAAAAGGCATATGACATTTATTTCGTTGGACGAGAAATTTTTCCTACTTCTCACTTTCACAACAAAAAATACGAGTTTCAAGTTTGAAAAGAAAAATAAAGTTTATCTTAAAATGACCTTGAAATGTACGTTCAGGGTTAGTTTTAAGATCATAATATGGCATTGTCATCGAATTTGTACATGTGTATCAAATTTCAACTTGATTGGATAATCGGAAGTGAAGTTGGCCTTGAAATGATCTTCAAATATGCATTCAAGATCAGTTTCAAGATCATAATACTGCATTGCCATCGGGATTATGTATTTGAACCATATTTCAGCTTGATTGGATAATCGGAAGTGAAGTTGATCTTGAAATTATTTTGAAATATGCGTTCGAGATCAGATTTAAGGACATTATCATCAGGTTTATATAGGGTGTCCGAAATTGGTGATGATATTATTGCAATCTCGAAAACCATTAGAGATGTAAAGGCGATTAAATGGGGAAAATTTTAGGCTATTGGCGCTTGTGCATGGGTTCTGGTTTTTTTGCGTTTTTGGAGTATTAAAAAGTAAAATGTTCCATTTTCCTAGATGGGCTGTAATTTTTTTATTTCCCAATATCTGTATACACCTTTTTATAGTCACCTTTTACACAAAGTACGTTAGTTTAGTCAAGTTTTAGTTTAAAAAATGTCTCAAAACATTTATATTAAGCATCAATAGAGCAAACTTTTAAGACATTAGTTAAAACAATTTTTAAATCAACCTATAAAAATAAACTTAAAATAAATCCGATAAACTCGAGATTAAATGCAACTACGTTAAAGATGTGTACAAAAAGAAATCTAAGAACCTTGTAGAGGACCAGTAATAATTGTACACTTGCGCTAAGTGAGTATTGAAAGCAACTAGACTATAACGAGGGATTCGAACAAGGGATATCGAAAGAAGACGGTTGGGTAATGACATACTGCATTTCCGCAGGAAGCGCTTGTCTGATACACTTTTTATTCAAATGCCTTTGAAGAATTGCTTATATTTCTAGTAGATTTAATTTATGCGCATAGATATTACTTGCGGATAAATTATTTTTTATGAATTAAAGGTTTGATGTTGCTTTTGTCTGTCTATATGTCTATTACAGCTTTTTTTTCGGAAATTGTTTGGCATAGCGATAGGACAATAAAGTGCTGTTGTCGTTTTGCTTAAAAAAAAGTTAGGGTAAGCGCGGGAGAATTGCCGCAATTGGAGAGACGTCACACTCTTTGTAACTTTGCTCACATGCAACAAAGGACGCCTCAGATAATTTTCTGTGATATAGACAAGTGTATGTTAAATATATTATTCTGTCATGTAAGTTTAAACAAACGGTTTGCGTTTTATCAAAAATTTTGCATTCGTAAGTATTTATCTAAAAAATTTGATATGTCAGTTTAGTTTATAGGGGAAGGTGGGGTAATTGCGAACACTTAAGGGAGAACTGAAATACAATAAAACCAAATGAAGTTACAAGGCTTATTTATTGCTTAATATTTACTTAGACTAATCATTATTATGTTCTCATAATCAACTTAGATAAATTTTCAAAAATAAAATCAAATTTCAACAAAAAACAAAACCTCTGGTGTCCTGGATTACCCCACAGCTTGGGGGGTAATTACGGATGGTGTATAGGGTAATCACGGACATAGTCTAATTGGCACAGAAATCACAGATAAATGCCCTTGATGTGCTTGCACCACTCGTGCAATTTTCGTGGGCCCACAATTTACATTTGATGCACATTATCCAATCTTCTGTGATTGGTTCTTCATACTTTTCATTACAAATAAGACAATAATACCCTTCATCAACCTTTGTAGCACTTTTGTTGACTTTCTTTTTCTTGCGCTGTACGTTCCTATCTTTAGCCTGCATATCATCTTCAAATGCTTTAAGATTCTTCATACCTTTCTTTCTTTCAGTGGTTCGTACAGACTTATTATTTTCTTTTGCCCCTTCTTTATTTTTCTTCCTTTGTTCCTTTTCTTCTAAAGCGTCATTCATAGGGTTACTAGTGATTATAATTGAATGTTTCTTTCTGGAACATTGCTTACTTTTCTGTTGTGGCAATTGGGGAACATTAACAACATCTTGAAGTGGAATTGATTTGTCCAACACAGGTACAGGTGTTACTGATCGCTGCTGCACAACTGATAATGGAACTATTTGTGCATTAGGTGACACTGCTCTCTGCATAGATAGTGTCGGTGCAATCTAAGTATCAGGTGTTACTGCTCGTTGCACATTTTGCATTATTTGAGTAGGTTTATAAAAAGTCTATATAACTGGGTATTCGGCCTATAATAACCCATATAGGGGTAATTATGGATGTCTGTGATTACCCCACACAAATCGTCCGCCATTACCCGACTCACAAAAAAACGAAAAACTATATATTTATTTGAAGTTAGAATATTTCCTAATGCACTTGGCGATTACTTACCAACGTTGCTTAATTAGACGTTAGTTCACTTAAAAAAAAACGTGAATCCTATGTTTAGCTTGAAATAATATACATGTATTCAATTTTACTAAAAAAGAAGATGAACATGTTGAAAAATAATCGACTTAACTTACCTTGTACGGCGAACGGGACCTAACCTCACCATTCACTGTTCGGCACTGGATTCGGGCGCACCTCGCGATTGTGGCGGTTAAAATATCTGCTATCTTTTTCTAACATAGCTATACTGGCGTGTCCGCCATTACCCGCCGTCCGGGATTCCCCCACTCTCCCCTAAACTAAAGAGATGTTCATTACAATGTTTGCATGTTACCAGGCTTAGTTGTTGTCCTAAGTCTCTATCGAAAGATAAAGATGTACATCTGCTAACACCAAAAGAAAGAAGAGAATGTATTACTATTATAGCGTGTTGTAACAGAAAATCAGACTTTTAGGATGACTTGTCTGGAGATTGTAAGGTTTTTATGAATAAAAATTCTTCATTTATCAATTCCGAGTTATTTCTGGTTTGGTTAAAAGAATGATTTATTCCTAACAAGCCAGCTGGAAAGTGTCATTTGATACCAGATGGTTACACATCGCTTAGTACAGGCTAGGAAATGCTTTGTCTTTCTAAAGCATATTGCTTACAAGAAATCATGTTGGAACAGTTATCGGCAAGGCTGTCTCTTTGGGAAACGCTGTTAACGGATTTAAAGCCACAGGGGTATTTTCTTTCAATCCGAATGCAACTCCAGATCACTTTCTTTCTATACTTGAGTTAGCGGTTGAAATTCCAAACGAGGGTTTAAAAATTCCTGCACCTGAATTATGCCTCTAAAACCAGTACCTACATGTTTACTTTATCAAAATTAAAGTTTAATTTCTTAGATTACTACTACAGGCAACAAGAGAGACACTATTACACCAAGCATATATTTGGACAAATTTTCTCCAATTCCTGATATACCTTTAACAAAGGATTGAAACAAGGTGCAACAGTTCTGAATTCTCCTCAAAATATTCAAGACAAAAAAGAAAAACGACAAAGGAAAGAGATAAATAAAACCAGCATTGTAAAATAGAGTCGTTAAAAGTAGATAAAAAGAAGTTCAAACTCCACCATAAAAATATCATAGGATATCTGGAGTGCTAGGGGCACTGAACCTTTATATATACATTTCACCACAATCACATGGAACCTTGTAAACAGATTCTTTCTAATCGGTACTCTCTGGTTTTATATTATAACTACTGGCAATTCGTCTTATTTTCTACGAAGTTCCCTTAATGTACGGAATTGTGAAGAAGAAATGTGTTTCTTGCTGTCCAGTGTTCGTTGTTCTAAAGTTATTTATAACATCGTCAATTAGTTTTAAAGGATAACCATTCTGTCGTAAATCGGATTTAATATTCGTTACCTCTTTTAAAAATTCTACACATTTCCTGAACATTATTAGTAACATCAATCTAGAGCTAGACGACAGACTAATAAGCTTTGATGTGGAAAGTCTGTATACTAATGTCCATTAGGGGAATCACTGGACATAATTAAAACTAGACTTACAAATGATACTACTTTATCACATCGAACCACGTTACCACTGGATGGGGTGATGGATCTTTTGGAGTGTTGCCTGCGTAGTGCTTACTTTCAAGTAAAGGATAAGTTCTACGCTCAGGACTACGGGCATCCGATGGGTTCTTCACTTTTTCCAGTCCTCGCTAATATATATATATATATATATATATATATATATATATATATATATATATTGAAAGTAAGCACTACGCAGGCAACACTCCAAAAGATCCATCACCCCATCCAGTGGTAACGTGGTTCGATGTGATAAAGTAGTATCATTTGTAAGTCTAGTTTTAATTATGTCCAGTGATATATATATATATATATATATATATATATATATATATATATATATATATATATATATATATATATATAGCGTAGCCATCATTGTATCTAAGAACATGTTGCAGTCTGTTATCAGTTTTACTCCAGTGTCAGATAGGATTCTATTTCTGCAACTACAGGAAAAAAGAGGTAAACTTAATATTATACAGATTTACGCCCCGACTGCAGATAAATCTGACGAGGAAATCGAACAATTCTACGAAGAAGTCAACCAAGTAATAAACTCATTAAAGGCACGAGATACTACAATCATTCTTGGGGATTTTAATTCAAAAATCGGCAAAGGGAAAAGTGGCAAACATGTAGGTGAATATGGACTGGGTACAAGGAATGAGCGAGGCGATAGACTGCTCCAGTTCTGTCAGGAGAATAATATGGTGGTAACCAATACATTCTTTGAGCTGCCAAAGAGAAGACTCTACACATGGAAATCACCACAAGATGATAATCAGAGAACAGTTAGAAATCAAATAGACTTCATATTGATAAACGAACGATACAGAAACTCGGTAAAATCTGTTAGGCTCACCCAGGCGCAGATGTCTATTCAGACCATAATCCTCTAATAGCACAAGTGCACATTAAATTAAAACGACTATTGCACAAAAAAAAACCAATCAAATAGATGTGAGTCGCCTATGTAACCCAGAAATCAAACGGGAGTTACAAATAAATATTAACAACAATCTAAATATACTGTGCGCAAATGGCGAATATCAAAACATAGAGAGCACAGATGACAAATGGCTGGGCTTAAAAACGGCGTTGATGACACCCGCAAGGACTATTCTGACTAAACAAAAATCAAAACAAAAGCAAGAATGGATGACTGATAAGATCCTTCAGCTAATGGATGATCGAAGAACTCTCAAAGGCAAGTGTGAACAAAGCTATAAACAAATACAAAAAGTCATTAAAACTGAAATCAGAATAGCCAAAGAAAATTTCTATAAAAAGAAATGTGAGGAAATAGAGCGTCTACAGATGAAACATGACATTTTTAATATACATAAAAAAGTGAAAGAACTTACGGGCACACAAAAACGCAAACAACCCAACACATTATATAACACAAACGGAACAATAATAACAGAACTGGAAGTAATCTAAACAGCATACAAGAGGATGAAGGCCCAGATATAACCAAAGAGGAAGTAATGTATGCACTAAGAAGAATGAGGGATGGAAAGGCTCCTGGTCCAGACGAACTACCGATGGAAGTCCTCAAGCTCATAGAGGAAGAGTCGATTTATGCATTGGTGGAGCTTTTTAATCATATCTACAAAACAGGAATAATACCACAGGAATGGCTTTTATCCACATTTGTAACTATTCCAAAAAAGGGAAAAGCAAAACAATGCACCGACTATCGAACAATAAGCCTGATGAATCACATACTGAAAACATTTCTAAAAGTTATACACACTAGAATACATAAAAAACTGGAAATAGATATTAGCGATACCCAATTTGGATTTCGAAATGGACTCGGAACGAGAGAAGCGTTATTTGCACTGAATGTCATGTCTCAAAGATGCCTCGATATAAATCAGGATGTATATATGTGCTTCATAGACTACAATAAGGCCTTTGACAAAGTGAGACATGATCACCTTATCAGTCTATTGACGGAAAAGAACCTCGATAAAAGAGACATCAGAATTATATCGAATATTTATTACAATCAGAAAGCAGTAGTGCGAGTGGAGCATGAGACGACTGAAGAAGTCGAAATAAAAAGAGGAGTGAGACAAGGGTGTATACTTTCACCGACCTTGTTCAATCTTTACTCTGAGGACATAATGAATAGAGCACTTATTGACCAATTCGTTGGTATTAAAATAAATGGAATTTTAATAAACATCCTCAGATAGGCCGATGACACAGTACTTATCGCAGAAACACTCGAGGATCTCCAGACCTTAGTCAATAGAGTAGTAACAGTCAGTGAAGAATATGGACTGTCACTAAACATAAGAAAAACAAAATGCATGTTAATATCCAAATCAACCCAAAATGTCCCAGATATACGCATACAGGGTCAAAATATAGAACACGTCAGAAAATACAACTATTTAGGCACCGTCATCAATGAAAACAACGATAGCTCTGAAGAAATCAAAATCTGGATAGAGAAAGCAAGAGCCGTATTCACGAAAATGAAGAGAGTGTTCTGTGGCAGAGACCTGAGTCTTGAATTAAAGGTTCGTTTGGCAATATGTTACGTACTATCAGTTTTGTTTTATGGAATGGAGGCATGGACGCTTAAAAAGATCGATATTAACAAGTTGGAAGCCTTTGAATTGTGGATGTACCACAGAATGTTAATAATATCATGGATGGAGAAAATCACAAACGCTGAAGTACTGAGGAGAATGAATAAAGAGAAGGAGGTCATACTTACAATTAAAAAACGAAAATTACAATACCTGGGACACGTTACGAGAGGAGAAAGATATCAACTACTGAGAACTATTATGCAGGGAAAAATTATGGGAAAGAGATCTGTAGGAAGAAGACGAAACTCTTGGTTAAAAAATCTAAGAGAATGGTATAATTGCAGCAATAACCAGCTGTTTAGGTCAGCAGTCTCGAAAATACGTATAGCTCTGATGATCGCCAACCTTCGGAACGAAGACGGCACCTAAAGAAGAAGATATATATATATATATATATATATATATATATATATATATATATATATATATATATATATATATATATATATATATATATGGATTGGTTCGAAACTCATGCCATAGAAACGGCAACAGTAAAGCCGAAAGTCTGGTTGAGATATGTGGATGATACCTTCGTCGTATGGAAGGGCCATGATCAAGAACTTAATGATTTCTTGAAACATCTAAATATCATTCCATCTACAATTAAGTTTACCAAAGAAAGAAGATCAATTGCCCTCGTAGATGTCATGGTGAATCGTTCAAACGAAACTATTGAAACTTCAGTATAAGGTAGCAAATATTAAATCCGATTTACAACAGAATGGTTATTCTTTAAATCTAATTGACGATGTTATAAATGACTGGACAGCAAGAAACAAATTCCTTCTTCACAATTCCGTATATTAAGGGAACTTCGGAGAAAATTAGATGAATTGCCAGTAGTTATAATATAAAAACAGCCTTTAAATCAGGAAATACACTTAGAGCTCATTTAACAAAAACAAAACCAAAAACTACAAATAAGAAATAATGTATTTACAAAGTTCCATGAGAGTGTGGTGAAATGTATATTGGAGACATCAAACGACCACTAGAAGTTAGAATTAAGGAACATAAAACTCATACACAAAAAGGGGAAACATCGAGATCAGGTATTGCAGAACACGCCTGGGATAAACAACACCATATAAAATGGTCTGAGGCTGCAGCAATATATATGGAACCCAACATGAAAAACGAAAATTTATAGAAGCAGCTTATATTAAAAACAATAATGGAATCTTCAGTAAACCGAGTGTTGAGATACCTAATCTTTGGCAACCACTACTTTGTAACATCAAATCATTGACGTGTGCACAGTGAAGCGAAACTTTGCGCTTCAATGGACGCAGTCCCTATATAAGCTCGTAGTCTTAAGACAAAACATTCAGTTTATACTTGATAGTGATTAGAGATACAACCTAATCGAAACGTCGTAAAAATAAATAAAAATAAAGACAATGCAAGTTTGACAACCACACTTTAGTCAATCTTCAACATTGTCTATAACCTTTCCTGTCGTTATCCTGCAAACTTGTGAACCATATCTAATTTAAATCAATCAAAATATATTCATTAGAGAGTAAGTATTATTATTTAAAAAACTTTTTAATATTATTATCGACAGCAGCTCAAAAACTTTTAAACAAAATTAATCTCGACTTTTATCGGTTTTGTCACTTTAACCGCTTTTTAAACTCTTTTTTAACCCCCAATTTTTAGGGGGAGCAACAGGTAGAGGTATTGATATCAGTTTATTGGAAAATGGGGTGTTTTACAGCCTGATTTGAAATATCCGGTTTGTCAGAATGATGCTTTCGATGTCACTTTACGAGCTGAAATACCGAGGGGAGACCGATCGACGGAGTTTTTTCGATGAGTTTAGGAAAAGGTGTAAAGGGTGATGATAGGTTAGGGATTTACGAGTTAATACTTTATGTTTTATTTTAGATAGAACAGGAATCAGTTTTAAGAAATGTTTCTAGAAACGAAATTATGAGATGCTGTAGAAATAAGTACGAAAAGTGAACGTACAAGTGCTAAATTTTAAATAATTTTAGGTACTTTATAATATACTAGCGACCCGCCCCGGCTTCGCACGGGTGCAATGCTGATACTAAATACACTACAGAAAAACTGTGACTATTTATTTTATTTTTACAACAATTATTACATCGGCCTCCGACGCGCTATTTATAGGCACGCTGCCGCCGCCCCGGTCGGCCAGTACCGCCGCAAGCGCTACTTCCCGCAATTTTAAATCTGTAATATCTTCGAAAATATTCATTTAAATCTTGTGCTGTAAAGGACCATATAGATCTATATTAAATCAACAATGTATTTAAGCTATTTAATTGGATAAGGATTAATGCTGTATTGGTTAAAATCGCTTCAAAATTTGCCATTATTTGTCGTAAAAAGTAAATGACAAAAAAATGTTATTGTGGGATATCCATGAGAGATAGACATATACCATCGCGGAGTTTTCTGTAGACCTTTCCAATGTGTACAAATAATTAGTACATTATTTTGATAAATCTCGTAGGGTTCAGCCTGCGTTTGCAATGTAAGCGGAGAAAAATATGATAATTAACAACATCACATTAGAAACCTCAAAAATAACAGTATTTCTCCACTATTTAATGGATGTTATTATACATATAAACCTTCCTCTTGAATCACTCTATCTATTGAAAAAAACCGCATCAAAATCCGGTGCGTAGTTTTAAAGATTTAAGCATACAAAGGGACATAGGGACAGAGAAAGCGACTTTGTTTTATACTATGTAGTGATATATATATATATATATATATATATATATATATATATATATATATATATATATATATATATAGGCGAAATACAATAAATCTTATAAAAACAAGAAAAGAAGTTAAGGACAGAAACTCAATTAACTCTGAAGAACTAAGAAAATTAAATAAAGAAATCTCTAAAGAAATTAGAAAAGATGTCAGGAAATACAATACAGAACATATTTCTCAGGTTATAGAGAATAATAAGAGCCTAAAAGTCCTACGCAGAAGGTACAAATAATGTCTGTAAGCTAAGAAATAAAAGGGGTGCCATCGAAACAAATAGAGAGGAACTGCTGAAAATAGCAGAAGATTTTTACTCCGAACTGTATAAAAGCAACGAGGACACCAATACCAGAAATCCGAAATGTTGGATCCGAAGATATATCAGACATCACAGAAGATGAAATGGAAAATGCTATTGCTGGCATGAAGAAAAACAAGGCGCCTGGGGAAGATGAAGTGGTAATTGGAGCCATAAAAGAAGGGGGATCAACATTAATCCGCATTTTACAGAAGTTATTTAACGTGTGCCTGACAAAGGGCATAACTCCCTCCACGTGGCATAAGGCTCTTATTGTAATAATGCATAAGAAAGGGGACATTTCAGATCTGAAAAACTATCTCCCAATCAGTTTGCTCTCACATAGGTCTAAGTTATTCCTAAAGATAATAACAAATCGACTAACAAATAAATTAGATAGTTATCAACCTTGCGAACAGGCTGTGTTTCGCTCTGGTTATGGAACGAATGACCACCTACGAGTTCTTAAGTCCCTGATAGAAAAGTGCATAGAATACAATAAGCCACTTATTCTTATATTTATTGATTATGAAAAAGCATTTGATACTATAAACCAATATAAAATGCTGAGGGCGCTTGTAAACAGTCGAATCGACCACCGCTACATTTCGTTAATCAAGAACATATACGATACAGCCACAGCCTGTGTCAGACTCCACAAAGACACAAACACCTTCAGAATAGAACGTGGAGTTCGGCAAGGAGATACAATCTCACCGAAATTGTTTACCACTGTCTTGGAATATATGTACAAGCAGATTTCTTTTGAAGGAAATATGGGAGTGAACATAAACGTGGAGGACCTTAATCACCTAAGATTCGCCGATGACATTGTCCTCATATCGGATAGCACGGATAAAGCAGCAAGAATGTTGGAAAAGCTCTACAGTCTGTCAAGTGATGTTGGTTTAAAAATAAATTGTGAGAAAACTAAATTTATGACCAACTTTGTACTAAACGACAATATCTCAATAGGAGACCACAAGATCGAACAAGTCACCACCTACAAATACCTAGGACATGAAATCCGTTTAGGCCGAGATAACCAAACATGGGAAATACTAAGAAGAATAGGGCCGACGTGGACAGCTTTTGGAAAACTGAAAAATATAGTTAAATCGAACATCCCTGTTTGCTTGAAGAGAAAGGTGTTTGACCAGTGTATCCTCCCCGTTTTGACATATGGAGCAGAGACGCTAACACTAACAAAGAAAAGCGTAAATAAGTTGAGAGTAACAATTGGCCATGTAAAGATCTATGCTGGAAGTTAGCATCAGAGATAGAATACCGAATACAGAAATACGACGAAGAACGGGTGTTGCAGATGCAGTCAGGAGAATTGCAACGTTAAAGTGGAACTGGGCTGGACATGTCGCTAGGAACACGGACAATCGATGGACGAGAAAAATCTTGGAATGGAGACCAAGACAGGAGGTTTACCGAGAAAGAGGCCGCCCGCCTACCAGATGGACAAGATTGGGCTGATTGATGATATATATATATATATATATATATATATATATATATATATATATATATATATATATATATATATATATATATATCATTAATGAAGTTATTTTATACTATAAGAAAAAAGGATGAAATAAAATTTACCACGTAACACACTCGTATTTACTGGCGTCAAACCGTGACGCAAATCCTATATATTCAATGTTCATGGGATAGAATGCTAGAAAATGCAAAATAAAGAATGTAATAAACTTAATTTACAAAATTAATTGGGATGTTATCATTAAAATATAAGAAGGAATAAATTACCGCTAAGTTTACCTGTTAACCTAATGGAGAGTCTGCTAGCTGTGTGGTCTTGAACAAACTAGACTGCATCAATGCTCAATTACGTAGGGGTGTGTAGGTACTAGTGAAATATCAGTGATCATTGACTGATAACTGGATATTTTTACCAAAAAAGCAAATGCAAAAAATAAACGAGAAACAATACCAGTACGATAAACCGGTAGGAAAAAACAATAGTAAAAACTTTTTGAGAGAATTCCTTCACTGAAACTTGCAGGACTGATAAAATCCCCGTCTCTAAGCTTATTCCAGTAAAAATAACGCAATAAATAACAAAACAGGTAAAAGATAAGGTAACTAAAATCAATTACCCGAATAATTTAAACAATTTTACACCCCAAAATCCTAAAGAATTGTTCATATAAATTGAGTTGGAAATAATCTATAGTTTCTTGAGTTGTTTTAACAAGAAAATGAAAGTCAAGGTAAATGGCCTCGGCCTTATTTATATCAAAAATTCGTAGGTTTTTTAAACAAGCGACAGTTTAAAAAAAACAGTCGATTGAAATAAATTTGTTAATTAAGTCAATTCATTACTTATCAATATTTTCAACTTAAAATGAAATAAGTAACCTATCAATTATTTTTAAATTAAGGAAATATATTTGAAGTAAAGAGAGAAATTTCCTGAAACTTTGGGGATTCCGTAAACTAGATGTAACCTCGAATCGACTACTAGTAAACAAGTACTGAAACAGATGGATGGTGTATAAATGGGAAGTTTATAAATACAGTAACATATTTAAAAACTCTCAAATTTGACAGTTACAGGAAAAAACCCTAACCCAAGAAAATAATGTCAACAAGACAACATCTGGTCAAAATAATTGCAAGAAAACCATCAAAAGAAAGGATAAATGGAAAAATTACACTCACATAGTACGCAGGAAAGCTGAGATTTACCTGAGAAAAAAGTAAGAGTAAGTTCAAATAACAATAGACATAAGATCCAACGGTGATAATCAAATGTATCATAAAAAAGTAATTTGTAGTGTAAGAGTGTAGCCAAAATTCAGAAAGATAAAATAACCGAGATAGGAAAGAAATTAACAAGGAAATAGAATTACTAGGGTCCGTAGTAAAACCGAAAATGCATCGGATCAGTGAATGGTATGTTTTTATTCAAACAATTTCTGAGTGTTACTTAAAGAAAAGGATACTATGTATGCCCAAAACGAGAGTATTTGTAAATAAAGTAAAATTAATCGAATTAGCCACAGCCATAACATTAAACGTTAGAAATCAGTGAAATGAGAATTTTCAAAACAAAGATACAATATTTAGTAAACACTTTATGTATTTTGTCTATCAGTTGTACGTGTAATGGCCCACAAATCATTTTGTAGTTAAGAAAAAATTATCCAGGGACAATGACATAATAATATGTTAAAATAAAATTTTTAAAGGGACTACCTATTAGCTTTTAAGCATTATCATTTGAAATCAAATGAAGTAAACATGAGTACGTATGTTTTTTACTTCGATCATACTCTAGATTTAAACAAAAATAGATTTGTCTGAAGGCTGTTTATGGTCGGTGGGGGAGACGCCTTTTTGATGTTTGACAGACATAAACATATTTACTTATCTTGTCTTTCAGTTTAATTGCTTGTCGTGAGTTTTTTCGGTGTTTTTAAGTGTTAGAAATTACTATAAATGCGAAGTTTACAATTAATATTAACAAAAAGAGGATTTAAAGACTTATTTTTATCGGTAAATATTGTTAGATTGTTTACATATTGAAAATAACAATAATAAAAATTTAGGCAACCATATATTCATACTTTGTTTTCAGAATTGACGTACCCAGGGGTATGTTCGAAGGACGTACCGTTGATACTCGTTTAAATAATGCAATTAGAAAAGGATAGCATAAAATCGGCATGTCTGTACCAAGAAATTAAATATCTACTGTTTATCAACACTTTTTGAAATATAAATAAAAATATTATTACGTTATTCAGCGTTCAAACAACCGGGCCCTAGTTCTGACGTTATGCTACTTCTACAGGGGTATGTTCGAAGGTTTTTTATTAGTGAAATAAAAAAAAGTTGCGCCCCCGGGTGGGCTCGAACCACCAACCTTTCGGTTAACAGCCGAACGCGCTAGCCGATTGCGCCACGGAGGCTGTGAGAAAAACTTTTGATAAAGTACTACTGCTACTTTGTCTTAGTATAATTATTATTGAAATAAAGTACAATTTTTTAACCACGTGTGTTCAAGTAAACTATTCATTTAAGTATTTAGAGTAGATAATTCATTCAGCTATTATACAGAGTGGTTAACGTAGATGGTTTATTACATGTATCTTGAAAACAATTGGTTTTAACTTTTCGAATTTTTGAAATTAGTATGAGAGAGAGTTAATGCACCTTAGAAAAACATTTTCGAATTTGCAGGAACTTTAATGTATCCCTCAGATGTTTGATGAGATTGAAAACTGGGTTGCTGGCCGTCTATATAAGAACTGCAAAATTATGGTCATTTAGGTGCTTATTTTTTTTTGTTATTTACAATAACTTTCTTGTTTTTCTTCCAAACCCATATTGGTGAGTCCCACGTCATTACAACTTGGAAGTTTTCTATTGTAAAAATTGTTAATTTATTGCAGATTGTTCTGAAGAAGAGTAAAATAAAGGCTTGAAAACTTGACTTTTCAAAAAGGGAGTTCCTCTTTCTACTTTAGGCCATTCCCCACTACTCTGGTATATATATATATATATATATATATATATATATATATATATATATATATATATATATATATATATATATATATATATATATACCCAAATAGCACACTTCAGTCCACTGGATATCCATCGTTTATCCAAAGCTGGACATACTGGGTATCCATGGGATGTCCAGAATTTGTCCACCAACATCCTATGGATATCCACTGGACTATACGTTTGTCCCACTCATGTACGTCTTTTTGGATTCCATATATTGTCCATGTATGGATCGTTTTTGGATATTAATAGGACTAATTTTGGATGTCCATATATTGTACATTCTTGACCCGATTGTGGACATATTATCCGATGGTATTGTGCTTTTTGGATAAATAGGTCATAATCTATTGTTCCCTCTTCTTGACGTTCCGCTAATGCGAATGGTAGATATTTTCAGAATTTGCTTAGAGTCCGAGAGCTTACAGTACCTAATTAATCTGCACTTCTGAAGACACAGACCACTCATGTCATCAAAAAGTCGATAACAAGTAACCATAGATGGCCCTATTAGTCCCAAAAATTAAACAGATATAAATTACATTAGCAAACCAGGTAACAGAAACTGGATCCACATATTACACTTATTGATTACAATTGTCAAGTTTTTAATACAATACTATATAAGAATATAAAATTTTATAATTAGTCGAATTGCAAGTGCTACAAAATATAGCTTCAATTGATTTAAATTGTTCAAGCTGTAGAAGGATCGCTATGAATAAGTTATCTGCTTCCATAGTAATAGGTACAATTTCAATTGGGTAATAGAAAATATACCAATTATTTAAATAAAGACTTTTTATTGTTACAATGATTATTTTTTTCTAGATTTATTTCTGTCATTTATTCTCTTCAGCCATTGTCTAATCTTGTCTTCGGCTGTTTTTTATATACATATATATATATATATATATATATATATACATACATATATATATATATATATATATATATATATATATATATATACATATACATATACATATACATATACATATATATATATATATATATATATATATATATATATATATATATATATATATATATATATATATACATATACATATATATATATATATATATATATATATATATATATATATATATATATATATATATATATATATATATATATAAAAAACCAAATGCATCGTTATTGCTTAGAGTGCTTAAACCAACAGACCAGAAAAAAATTTTAACACACTTTTTGTCTGAGTATTATCAGAACAAGAGGATCTAGAGTTCAACGTGTGAAATCTGACACCCAATTTGTTCTTATTATTGACGAGTATGACAAATAAAACAGAGAGATTTTTTTCATCAAATTTATATATTTAAGTGGTAACTTACCTACAAATAGTGAATATAAGTTCTTTAAAGGGCACTTTACTGTTCCATCATATTTATAATTCTTGGAAAGGCTATCTGTCATTGTTACAATAAAATATCTTTTAACAAGTTAATAGATATAATTTCCCCCAATTTTCGCTAATTGTAAAATCTAAAATTATATTACTTTATTGAGATAATTAAACGTTAATTCCACATATGCTAACCTAAGAATATTTTTGACTTTAAGAATCAAAGTAAAAAAATATATATAAAATAATTCTGTAAATTAAGTTTTTTTTATCAATAGACTCATACACATAAAGAAACATTACTCGAATAAGTTTCAGCTTTTATTTCAGGAGAAGTGTAATAAACTTACTGCATCTTTAAAGTTTAAATTGTCCTGAAGATCTTATGTGACTTAAGCCAGGTGATTATTTTGTTAAGTAAAAGGATAGTTGAACTCCTGCAGAAAATTCTTTGTAGATACTAGTTGTTTTTCCCTATTTAAGATTACCTGAATATTCTCTCTAATTTGGTACAAATTGGCTTTCATATAGGAATTTTATTTGGACCAATCTGTGGAAAATTCCTCTAAAAAATAATTAAAATAAATTAAATTATAAGTCTAAACCTAGAGTCGAACTGTCAAAACTTTATTATATATTTTTTAACAATTATACTGCACAAAAATACACATCAATGTAAACTTTTACTAGCGTTCAATCCAAAATAGTCATAAAAAAATTAATATAATTATTCAAATTTGGTATAGCTTTTATTCCATTATAAATTTTGATAACATTTATTAATGCCAGCAATCTTATGAGACTGATGACTCAATAATGACTTTGTTAGAGAGAATTTTCTCTAAAATTTACAATTTTATTATTACACAAATTTACAACTCTATCTGTGCTCCATTTTAACCAACAAGATACAAAATTCATTGGCCTATCAAAATATTTGCACTTATTTGTAGTAATTTCCATTTAAATAAGTGATTGTATGAAAAAGTATAGCTACAAAAGCTATATTTTAACATACGTGTTTTGATACTGAATATTTTGTTCACTTTCAAATTTGTGCGAGTTTGATACTAAATTATCCGCTTTTCGTCGGGCATGTCTGTAGTTTCGTTCGGTAATTTTTGGTATAATTAAAAAAATTAAATTAAAAATAACTATACTTACCTTTAACGGTGGCATATTCTTCAAATAAAAAGCACACTTGATTTTAGCTCAACTAAAACTCCAAAGGTCTTTTTTAGCTCGACGTCAACACAATAATGGGCACAAAATATCTGAAGGGATTTTTTGTGATCATGGCGAGCCGGCGGGTTAAGAAATGACAATTCTACAGGCCGATATAACAGTATCCGATTTTACCGACAACCTGAAATTTAATTAATGGACGTCTGATGGACTTACACTGGACATCCAGATATGGACGTCCATATAGATTACAGGTCATCACATCTAATGCACATCCATAAACGGTCCATGGACATACAGGACATTATATATACCTATTCTGGATATCCAATGGAAATCTTGTGCTATCTGGGTATATATATATATATATATATATATATATATATATGTTTAAAATTAGGTACATGGTGGAATTCCGTTAGAGATAGGCGTTAAATTTCGAGTTTATTAGGAAAAGTTATTAATATATTAAATTTGAAAACGATTACTTATTATTTTACCCTTGTACTTTTAAAAATGTAAAATCCGGCAGGCAACGTTCGAATCACCTGTTCCCGGACTGAAAACATTAAAAACCCAAGCGATAACGACTTTTTAATGAAGGGAACTTCTTTAATAACCAATAGAGTGAAATAAAATTTAATGATGCCATTGTTTTTTTGTGGTTCCGACATTCGTAATTAACTTTAGAGTCTGATGAGACAGTAAAGGCATTTAACCTTAAATTATATAAAATAATTAAAATTATTAGTTCGATATATCGAAATTTGTTGGAATGGTTGGTTAATTTTGATTATTTATTTCTATAAAAAAAACCATATCTTAATCTAGAATTTTGGAAAAAAAATAGGATTCTTACAATAATTCTCGTCATCCGATGTAACATTTTTTACTTTATTCAACATTTCTACTCTTTTCTGGACAATCTTTGTCCTTACCAATCAACTTTTTGAATTTTTTTAACTTCATTCTATAGTTATCTTTCTTATTATTTCTTATTGCAATCTTTCGATACCTTTATTTGATTTTTTTTAATGTTTTTTGGTATCCATATCATACTGTCTGATTCCCCCCCCCTCCTAACTGTCATATCTTAAAAACTGTAAAATGTACTTATGCAATTGCAATAAGAAAAAAATAAATATTTCTAATAATTTTGGTGAAGAAGATTTTGAAAATTTCATTAAAAACACTATATTTAAATTATTTTTATGTAAAAGCCGAAAATCGTATGGCACCCCAATCTTTCCTATCCGAAGTAACATCATCCAAAATGACCAACATTCCATATGTAATAGACCGCATTCTTATAGGGCCCTATGCCAAATTAGGACTTCACTGCCCTAAATTTATTGCAAATTGGTCTAAAAGGGTCACTCTCAGCTGATCCCCCCTTTCGTATACTCATCTGTTTAAATTATAGAATAGAACGAACGAAATCCGTCGCTGTTTTAACTGCAAAGTGAAATATTTTGGCGATTATTATGTGTGGGTGAATACAGAAACGATATAAACTATTGTAGAATGTGACGTATCATAGATAGAACGTGCTTTTTTTGATCAGCCTGTTCATTCCGCTCCTTTTCCTATCGGAATAATTTTTTTGTCCCTTCAGTAATATATATATATATATATATATATACAGGTGTGAAAAATCCAGAACAGAACCTCTGAAAAAAAAAGGAAAGCGACGGACAACCCGTATAGCCATGTTGAAGAAGTGAAATAAAGCATACTGTTGTATCGTAGCTTGCTTCCTAGTTTCCAGCAAAAATGGTGTCGCGCAAGGACTTTTCGCTGGTTTCGGGTCGTCAAAACACAGTGGGTCAAAAGCACATATTTGATATTAAAAATAAAAATCATAAAAATAAATTCGAAAAACGTCTAATGTGGTTTAACGCTTTAAAAATAAAATAAAAAGAATAATTGTATTTCCATGAATAAAATATTGCGCTTGACTTCAAGGTACATTTTAAATATAATACTATAATAATAAATACATGAATATCGATAATCGTTAAAAAGGCGAAAGTACTTTTTCCTCTATGCTTAAGACTTCTTAATAAATACCAATGTAAATAATTTGTAAGTAATATAATATTTATTGATTCACATAAATGAATAAATAATACGATTGTAATAAAAATAATAAAAAGAACTTTTTAATCACTGCCTTCTTTGTTAACAGCTCTTTTCTCATTCTCCAATACGTATGAATTGTTATCCGAATCCTTACTATGTCAAAAACAGTGTAAGGATCCATCGACGCCAAAAGTTTTGGAACACATCCTTCATAGTTTGTTCGAGAAGCTTTTCAAGCAAAGTCTAGGCAATAGTTTCTTAGCAACATGTACGTTGATTTTTGTGCATCTTTCGATAGTTTACCTATCGGTAATATTGCAAATGCTATGATGTCTGGTCAATGAAGTAAGTCATTTGTGGATTCCTGTTGGAATGTTGTACCAAGAATATCCTTTGAAGAATAATCTTGCTATTTGAAGTTTGTATTCCCAAATCTTCTCTATTGCAGTTTAATGTCGGATTCCAATGGTTTCCAAAATGACGGGAACCGAAGGATCAGTTTTCGCTTTACTCTTGTTATAATGGCTGTAGCCTGAAATACTCTGTACTTATTGAGACACAGTATCAATGTTGTTAAACTGAGAGGTAACAACGTTGGACCGATTTCGCTCCAGCCAAAGCATTCACCTAGTCATCTATCATCGTCATAGATAAGTTGTACTGTACTGAAGCTCGGGTGGCAAAGAAAACTCTATTATATGGTGCAAGTTGTCTGGTTCGAGTTCATAATTTTCTATTTTCGTTAAAGACTTTTTTTCGGTTTTCTTAATAAATTCAAATTTCAGAGGCCCGCAATTCATAGTAGACGAGGGCTTGGAATTGTACAACACAATCTGTTCTTGTTGAGTTTGCGTGTTAATACCTGCTAATTGAAGTGGAATAAGAGAGGTTAGGAATAAGTTTGTATCAGAAATAGTCGGATCAGTGAATTTCATTTTGTACTGGCTCTGACCTGACGTTCCATCGAAGCCCCATTTGCAAATGAAACTCATATCTACAATTCTAATTTATCGATTTGTTCAAGGGCGTCTAATTTTAAGCAATATAATTCAATCTACTGTATGATATAGTAAGCCTTGGAATTTAACCTCGGCTTTTGATTTAGTAAAAGTCAGATACTCGTCATGTGGATAACATGTATTTTTTTTTGTATTTTACACACCAGAGTACGGCGAAAATATATTACTGCCTTTCTGTTTAGCCCAATTTTGTAATCGTTGATATTTGTTTCTCGACAATCCAATGTCAAATAGAAGAGCGGCGCACAAATATAAGTGAGCGCGACGCAACCACAACACTGTTGCCTTTAACATGAGACGAAACTTTAGAAAAAAAAGACTGGCCGTTAATATTACCGAGATTTAATAGAAACGTTACTATAGCCAACCTTCTATTTTAAATTTCTTAACTAGAAATTATTTTGGCCGTTTCTCAAATTCTAACCCACTAAGCCCGTCTAACTTGTTTCAGATAGTTCGGACAGAAGATCGTAGGGAACGCCTACCGCAAAAATACAAAAAAAATTAGTTTTTGTTGGGCGTTGAGCGTAAAGAAAATTGATATTTCTGTTACAAAATAAACATTTATTCTAATAAAAATACTAGTGAAACGCAACGGTAATTTCTAAGTAAATAAGCTAATAGACCACTTTAAAATTAAAAATCATTCTCAAAAATAAACTTTTATTCTGGTAAAAAATAAAAATAACACGTTCAGTAATTGTAAATACATAAACAAATAATTAAATTCAATTTAAATCAACAAAAACACCTAAAAGTCTACAAGAGGTGTTCAAACAGGCCTCCACTTTGAACGGGACAAGAACCCTGTCTATTGTAAAATATGGTTCGCGTATTTGCCAAAACTTCAGGGGTTATATCCCTATTAACTTTAAAATATTCCGAACTGGTTGAGCGTTCATATCAAGTTCTTAGGCAATTACGGTACTATTGCAAGGAAAATTAATTTCTGCTAAACTACAAACGTCAGTCTCCCTGATTTGCTCGTTCTTCAGTAATTTGAGGAACCGGTTGCTCCTCATTATTATCAGTGCATTTTTTACAAATTTTTAGACAACCAATTGTCTCAAATTTTTTAATAATTTCCGAAATTCTAAATTTTCAAGGAACAGGATGATTTTCGCACATAAATACAAATCTGCCGATTATTTACCAGAATAGTGTACCACTTAATAATGTGCTCTTTTTGTTCCATGGAATAAACTACCATTATAACAAATAAATTTGGCGCGAAACACGGTACTTACACTTCGACGGCCGAATGAAAGCAAATAACTTGGAATCCTCTTGTTGTGCGAGGGCGTGGCGTATGCTGGCGCCCGCTCTCACCGCGCCAGCATTGTATTACCCCTCCATCCGAGGGCCAAACTGGTAATTACACGTATGTCGATGCTTACGATGCATTATCTTCTGTCTCATTCTGATTTGATGAATAATATAGTATTTTCTTTATCATACTTAAGAAACGTCGAGTTTCTGGTCTTGATTTTCCAGACCTGTATATATATATATATATATATATATATATATATATATATATATATATATATATATATATATATATATATGTAATGAATTATATGAATTATATCAAATTATGATTACAAAAAGAAACTGTAATTGGCTTTTGGCACTTCTGCATATACTTGGAACAAGTCTAGAAACTAGTACTGTACAATTCCAGATATAAAAATGTTACAAGTAAAAAAATTTGGCACCGTCAATGTCAAATTACTACAGTTTATATTTTTATAAGAACATAATTTGGAAAAAATACTGTAATAAAAAAACATACAATATTTGTCTTATACAAATATAATTTTAAGTCTGTATACATTACATGAAGTTAAAAAAAAAGTTGTAAATTACCTGTCATTTCCAAATGCCATAAGCAACTGAATACATTAGAATATCTATTCAAAAAACACAAAATGGTGCAGAAAATGATTGTTTGGCGTATTCTGGGAAAACTCGAAAACTTAGCTATACAACACCCTTAACACCATTCGATAGGTATTTAAAAGGTACATTTTCTGGTAAGTTAAAATATATAGCGTTCTATTTAAATTAATCAAGTTACAGCCACTTAAAGTTCTTATTTGATTAGTTTTAATTTTTGGACATCCTGTATAATACATCAAGTTTATTAAAATTTGGATATATAATATGATTTATTGTAACACTTCACTGTAAATTTCGAGTACATAACTGAAATACTTCTTAAGTATTTGAAACATGAAACTTAGGTTAGATTTTATCAAAATTCAAATTATTTAAAAACCCTTATAGCCGGATTCACTAACATGATTTAAATTTAAAACCACCCAAAATTAACAACTGAGAACTTAAACTGAGAAGAGCAACAATAAGTCAAGCAAGTTTGAACCCTAAAAACTCTAACATAAAGAAATCATTTTGTTTTGCTACTGAACCGGCATAAATGGAGAACTTTATTTATTTTCGGGATACATATATTACATATTACCAAGCTTTATCGTAAGGCTCTTATCCTTAATATTCCTATATAAGCATTTATTTATTGACATATGTAATATAAGTTATGACAATATCATAAGCAAACCAAAACTGGCAGACTATAAGATTCAAATTTCATGGCAACAAGGTCGGATTTAAATTTTAAATCTTGACTATTAAGGTTTAGATACTACAAATCTTATTAAAATAAGCACTTATTTTGATCGAAGAATCAAAAAATGCAATAATACACAGGGTGTTCCATTTAAAAAACACAACTTTAATACTTTCAGAGCTTTTGGGACACCCTGTATCAGGCGCGGATCCAGGGGGGGGGGGCGGTAGGTGCGATTCTATGAAATTTTACATATATGAATTATTATCTCGACAAATTTTTGTTTTTTTTTGTTTCCTAATGCGAATGAAGTCGTATATATATATATATATATATATATATATATATATATATATATATATATATATATATATATATATATATATATATATACTACCTAAAGAACACATACTTCATGTTCAACAACCATATGTACAAACAAACAGATGGCGCACCTATGGGGTCCTCGCTTTCACCAGTCATAGCCAACCTTTTCATGATATATTTCGAACAAAAGGCACTGCAAAAGGCACCTTTAAAACCGAAATTTTGGAAACGCTATGTCGATGATATTTTTATAATATGGCCACATGGAAAAGAACACCTGGACGATTTCCTCATATATCTGAACAATATCCACCACAGAATCCAATTCACGCTAGAAATCGAACAAGAAAAGAAACTTCCTTTTTTGGACCTGCTATTAACTAGGAAACTCAACAACGCCTTGGGCTTCAGCGTATATCGGAAACCCACACATACTGACCGATATCTCAACGCAGCGTCACATTATCATCCCTCTCAAAAGCAGGCAGTAGTCAACACATTAGTATCAAGGTCTCTCCGCCTAACAGAACCTGACACAAAACAAGACGAAATAAGACACATTTCGACAGCTCTAGAACGGAATGGTTTCTCACAAGCAGATATAAAGAAAGCCATAAAAAGACAAGAAGAGACTACAACAAAGACCAAAGACCAAGATCAAACAAGGAACAAAGCCATAATACCATACATAAAAGGAATAACAGACAGAATCGGAAGAATCTTAAGAAAACACAACATACAGCCCATATTTAAACCACAAAAAACAATAGCCAACATCCTGGGAAACCCCAAAGACAAGACCAACCTTGAAAATCATGGCGTTTACAGCATTCCATGTGCAGATGGTCATCAAACTTATATAGGACAAACAAACAGGCGCATATCAGCAAGAATCCAAGAACATAAAAATAGCCTCAAAAATAAACAGACAATCTCAGCCCTATTTCAACATCACCAAACAACCGGACATACCATCGACTTCGAAAAAACAAAAGAAATAGCACCAGTACAGAACTACAAGGTACGCTTCATAAGAGAGGCCCTAGAAATTGAAAAAGCAGGACAGCTAAATAAACGAGACGATGCTATAAATTTTTCATCTACATGGAAAACATTAATAAAAAATCATGAAAGGAAAAAACAAAAATCAACTAGTACACGAGAGACCTGCATACAAAAACAAAATATATCGCACTCGGGAGAGGGGAGGAGCTTATGAAGCCGCCCACCCAATCAGGCAGCGAGCCAACTAAACAAAACTCGAAATTCTTCAGAGGCCACCATCAGTTCTCAGCGAGTAACGAGACGAACCGCACTTGAAAATGCCAAATGAGATTTTGGCGAAACGTCGTGAAAACGATTTTTTGAACGAACGGATTGAAACCCGGAATAACCAAACTATTCATTCTACCATCCGTGAAAATCTACGATATAACATATATATATATATATATATATATATATATATATATATATATATATATATATATATATATAATATGTAGATAAGTTTTTGTCCGTGTAATTTAAAATAAAATAGAATAAAATATTGGCGAAGCGGAAGAGATGATGGTTTGTACCGACTACGGTGGCCTGACGAGTCCCATATTAGGACGAAACAGCGCTGTCGCCATCTGTCGGACCCGGAGTTATTCCATACTTTGGAGTGCTCCGCACTTTTTAATACGAGAATCATGTAGATTGACAAATTTTCACGTCCGCTTCGCCAATATTTTATTCTATTTTATTATATATATATATATATATATATATATATATATATATATATATATATATATATATATATATATACAGGCGCGGACCGCCCCCCCCCCGCCAAGAGATTTGAGTTCAGGAAAATAGACCTGATTTTGCCTCTTATACTATAGTTTATTCAAGAACTAGAGAGAGTAATAAACCATTTTTTACCTTTTTTTTTCTTCCCAAAATACCTGTGTTTTTTAGTCCGGTATCTTTGGCAAAATCTGTTAGACATATATATTTTTCATAAAAATGGATTAGAAATTTTATAATCAAAAATACCGGTCTATAATAATGGACCATTTGGGTTGGATAACAATAGATATTTGGATGTGTGAAGTGTTAAAAAGGATTTTAATCCTTGTCATAGGCGTCGGAAAGAGGTTTATTTATGGCATAGAATATTATTTCGGTAATAAACTTAAAATAAAAAGTTTTTATAATATTATTTTTATTTTATGATAGGATTGTTAGAATTTTCTCTCAAAAAATTCTTAGTTTTAATTTAAATACTTACAAAACACCCATTGTCAAAAATACAAGAAGTTAAGCATATATAAAAAAATAAATTCGTCCATTTAATGTGAATTTTTGTGGGCTATCGGTCATTTTATTATTAATTAAAAACATTTTTAGGACATTTGACGTTTCAGTTAATTTATTTCTTAAACCATCCGCATTACAATTAAACACTAAAAAAGGATTTAAATATAATTAATTCTTATATTTTAAAAATATTTAAATAATAAACTGTGTTTACGCTAGTAAACATTACATATCTAATTCGTAATCCAAGTCAGTGAAGCTATCTTCGCGCAAATGAATTATAATTGGTTCCTCTATCTCACGGATCATGAGATCGAGTTTCCATATTTTCTTTTATTCTTTTATTATATGGATTTTTCCAAATTTTCTGCAATAACTTTATTCCAAAAAATCTTTCAAAAGTTCAGTTAAATTACTAATTTTGTAAGTTGTGTTATTTCTAACAACTTTACCTTTTACTTGAGAGAGATATTTCCTTCGCCAACGGACATATTTCCTTATCCAACGGATATTTTTCGGACAATCTATAAGAACACAATTTCCTATCTGGTTTTTCCCAGCAAAAATTAAGTTTTATTACTCTCTCTAGTTCTTGAATAGAGTATAGGAATGTGTATGCTTGCGATCGCTCCTCCCCTTCCCAAGAGCTTTGAGTTCAGGAAAATAGACACGATTCTGCCTCTTATACAACTGTCGACAACTCTCCAAGAACTTCAAATTTAGAAAAATAGACCCGATCCTGCCTTTTACACTAAAAATGGGAATGTTGCTGGTGTTCCCCCCCCCCCCTTGCTTTCGCTTGCCATACTGTATTTTTGTGATATCACCGCCCCCCCCCCCAAAGAGAGAGGCTGGATCCGCCCCTGCCCTGAATAATAGGAAACTATTTTTAAAAAGTAATTATATGATATTCTCATAAATCCCAAAAGTAACACTTTTTGAAAGTCACGTCTTTTTGATGCAGTTTTCCGTGCCGTATAAGGTGTATATTCCACGATTTTCTCCTCTAAGGGGTCTTTTAGGTTACAATTTTTCAAAAAAGAAATTTTTTTATTAATTTTTTTTTAATAGAAAGAAAATGGATATCATTTATTCGTACTGTTTAGTATACAAAATTATTTTTTTGGGATTTTTTTTATGGATTTTTTACCCATAACAATTTTTTTACAAAAACATTAAAAAATGACGGCGGACGTGATTCCAGGTGACTGAATCGTCTGAAAAAAAAAAAAGAAAATACCAAATTAATCCTTGTTCAAGTGCCCATGGTCTGTGCCGGAATGATTTTTTTCATCAAAAAATAACAAAATGGCGTCCATTTGAAATCCATTTTTGAGGGTGAAAAATCGGGCAAAAATCGGAAAATTTGTTACCGATCAAAATGATTCCGGTTCCGACCATGGGCACTTGAACAAGGATTAATTTGGTATTTTTGTTTTTTTTTTCAGACGGTTTAGTCACTTGGAATCACGTCCGCCGCTATTTTTTGACGTTTTTTTAAAAAAATTGTTATTGGTAAAAAAAACCCATAAAAAATCCAAACAAAATATTTTTGTATACTTAAAGTAGAGGAAAGTGACCAAATATGGGATAGTATCCCTAATATGGAATACCGGTAATTCTCTCAAACGGAAACTCACACACGCAACAAACAGTGTTTGTCTCTTTCTTTCTATCCCCATTCGCGCGTACAAGTTGTAACATGTCAGTCGAGCGAGCCCTTTCGTCAGTATCGCATTATTTTGTTTTGTCACTTCCGCATAACTTTCTAAGATATGTAAAAAATACGTATTTTTTGTACAAAAAGTTGTTGTTTTTATAACTTCTAGAGATACTGTTCTGTTGTAGGTTTTAGCGGTATTTGATTGTATTACTTTCTTATATATAAAAATATGAATGTCAGTTTGAAGTCGTTGGAAAATCCAAATATGGACGGATCATAGTATCCAATTATGGATTATTCCATAATTGGTTCTCTTAAGTATCAGCTGACTTGATGATTTTGTTAATTATAAATTGAAAGTAAATTTTTCATGTTTCAACAGAATGGCTGGCGTCAACTCAAAAACGAAGCGAAAAGAATGGAATTCAGAGCATATGGCGGAAGCTATTAAATTGGTAAGAGAGAAAAAAATGGGTTATTTGAGAGCTGCAAAACTCTTTGATGTGCCGAGATCTACCTTGTTTCGATTATGCCAGAAAAACGAATTACCCCCAGAAAAAGCCGCAGCTACTACACTTGGGAGGAAAACTGTTTTAGGGACAACCCTTGAAGATCTTTTGGTAGACTACATTTTGACGAAGGAGAGCAAATTTCATGGCTTGACGAGATATGATGTTCGAAGAATGGCGTACATGTTGCCAAGACGTAATCAGTTGGAAAATCCATTTGGTGACACGGGGATGGCTGGAAAAAATGGCTTAAGCTATTTCTTAAACGGCATCAGAACAAGCTATCAGTGAGACGACCAACTGGCACATCTTTTGCTAGAGCATTTGGATTCAGCAAGGAAAAAGTAGACTCATTCTTTGATCTCCTTGAAGGCATCTATGCTCAAGAAAACTATGGGCCAAACCGCATATACAATGTGGACGAATCTGGGCTTACCGTAGTACAGAGCAAGATACCCCAAGTGGTTGGTCATAAAGGGAAACGGCAGATACCTTCGCTTACCTCAGCTGAAAGGGGTTCATTAATGACAATTGTTATTGCTATGAACGCCACTGGTCATTTTGTGCGTCCCTTTATTATATTCCCTCGCAAGAATATGAGTGATCAGCTAATGAGAGGCAGTCTCCCAGGCGCTGTTGGCATTGCACATCCATCAGGATGAATACAAATGAACATATTCACTGACTGGTTCAAACGTTTCATCAGACATACTAACCCTACTCCGGAATCAAATGTATTACTGATCTTAGATGGTCATTTTTCTCACACTCGTAACATCGACGTGATAGAGATTGCTAGAGAAAATAATGTAGATATTGTGTCCTTACCTCCTCATATAACCCACAAGCTCCAGCCACTAGACAAAACGTTTATGGGACCACTCAAAACTTATTACAGTGAAGAAATACGAATGTGGATTAGAGACAATAATAGACCACTAAGCCTTTATGATGTTGAGCTATTTGGCAGGGCTTATTTAAAAGTGCAAACAGGTGAGATTGCAGTAAATGGATTTCGTGTAACAGGACTATGGCCGTTGAATAAAAATATATTTACCGCGGTCGACTATCTTGCTGCGCAACAAGACGCTGTTAAAGATGGTTGCACAGTCAATGTTACACCAATGACATCAAGTCCCCAACCTTTAGGACAATCGATGGCCAATTTTGGAACACCTGATAACTCTGTGCCTTTAACTGAAGCTTCCACACCCAGACAAGATACAAATATTGAATCTGTACCCTCAACATCCGGACTTTCTCGCAGTAGTTTAGGATTAGTGTCTCCATATGACATCAGTCCAGTACCAAACAAAAAAAGGAAACCTTCTAATAGAGGAAGAAAAGCATCTGTTGCAGCAGTCATCACATCTTCACTTTACAAGAATGAGCTCATAGGAAAAAGCAAGAAGAAAGAAGAAAAAGAAAATAAATTGGCAAAGAACAAGAATCAAAAACAGAACGAGAAGAAATCAAAAGGAAAAAAGCCAAAAGAAAAGATTAAACCTATGTCAGATTCAGATGATGAGGAGATGATGCTGTTTGATACCGACAGTGAGCCCGATGCCTTGATAAGAAATACAGCTCCAGACTCTGAAGATTCGGAGTGTATTTTCTGTGGCATGTGTGATCTCTGGGCACATAATGATTGAGCAGGACCAGAGTCTGACGCCTGGATTTGTGATTTTTGCAAATAATTTGTGTTCCTTTCTATGTTATACCAAAGTTTCCAAAGAGTCTCATGTAAGGTAAGGATAATTTTTGATGGTTTTTATAGTATTCCATATTTGAGGTACCTATTTCACATTTAGGTACCTTAATCTTTATTTAGTTTTTTTTTTAATTTTTACTTAAAAGTAATCAATGTAACTAAAACTTGTTAAAAAATAAAGCGCAAATATATGATTGTTATTAATTACTACAAAATTTTTTTTATTTAAAACGTTTGTGTAAATTATCCGTAAAAAACAAAATGGTATTCCATATTTAATCACTCTCCTCTACGAATAAATATATGTGTAAAATTATAAAATGATATCTATTTTCTTCTTATTAAAAAAAATTTTTTTTTTGAAAAATTGTTACCTAAAAGACCCCTTAATTAGATTAACATTCTATCTATTATATTTTCCATTGAATGGACAATATTAGCTCAATGAAATACCGGATTACTAAATGGAAACTCTATATTTCCAACGGTTAGCATTGAATTTGTTCCACCCTATAGATATCATTTTTTTTTCAACGATAAAAATTATTTTTTCAGTCGAATGATGGAGAATGCATAAATAGAAAGATAAACAGAGCAAAGAAGAAAAAAACTTCAAAAAAAGAAAAACTATACCGAATGCATTCGCGAAAAAAAATCTCCAAAAATCGTCCATACATGCTCAATGAGACCATAATTATGCGTTCGGCCATAAACCCGGTGAATACTCGCTGTTTTCCAGGACCTATTGAACATAAGTAGTTTAATTTTTCCACGGGGATGGAACACGCTGAAACAATTTCCCCAAATTTCTTTGTGGTCGCGGGTACAAACGATTTTTCCGCTCTAATGGTTTTTATTAGATGAACTACCGAGGATTTTCGACAGTGGCGGAACATCAAAAAATTTTCTTTTAAACAAACATTTCACCAAGTATTTGGCCTGTTTTTGAACATTAAAATACAATTTCTTAGTGTTGTCATTTTAGGTGAGTGATGCACTCACAAAACATGAAATATTACAAACGCTATGACGTAAAAATCGATGGTGTCGGCCCCAACGGTGGTGTTATAACTCTTGCCCACGATGGAAATTACTATTTATTTATTTATTAAGGAATAATAATATTTTCACGTTTTCACTTTTGTTGTATTAAAAAATTTTGCTAACAGAAATAAATACAACAAAAGCATAAAACGTCAAAATATTAATATATCACATAAAAAAACTACATATTCAGGAAAATAACACAAAATAGTTTTTTATTATATTTAAATTTTTTGAATTTTTATAAATAACTTGCAAAAACTAATATTTCAATTATTATCAATAAAATATTGTTGCTATGTACAGGGTGAGTCAACGATAGGATGAAGTAGGTTTGTGCCTTTTCGGTGAAATTAACAAAGAAACTATATTTATTGTTTGATACAGTTTATTTTTACGCAGATTTTAAAAATATTTAGGACTCCACAGGGTGAGCCAAAAAACTAGGACAGCATAAAATTTTTTAAATAGAATACCCTATATACGAATCGTATTTTCGATTTAGCTTATAATTTTAAATCTTTTTTATTAAGGGTTTACTATAACAAAACTTTATAGTTTCTGAGATAATCAAGTTTAAAGAAAAAAAGTCACATTTTCAAGCATCAATTCAATCCTAAATAACGTTTTCAATTTTGTGACAAATATATTCAAATTTGGAATTTTGCAAGGCCAAGGACAAGTTAACATAATTTTTACCTAATATTTGCAATAAAAGCTACAGGGTGTTGAACACATTGGCTCAAATTTGAACAAGTTTAAATGAATAAATATCTTTTTTTTTTAAATGGTACACCCTGTATATTTTCATGTTATTTAATAGAGTAATAAAAACCCTAAAAGTTTTGTTCAATATATCCTATACCTATTTATAATAGTTTTTGAGATATTTCAGTTTTTCTTATTTTCCATACTTTTTTACAGAAATAGTCTTCATTATCATAGTAGCCATGTAAAATAATAAAAAGAAACTACAGAAACAAACAGAATGTGGTTAAATATGATGAAATACATTATTCGTTATATTACAACGGCAATAGTTTAATTAAACATAATGTGAAAAAATTAACACAACAATAACAAGGCAAATACATATTTACTTTTATACTAAATTGAAACAAAAAAATTACCTATTAAATACTGAGATTAATTATTTCTTTTTAATAAGTGTTCGAATAAACGACCCTCTTGTGCAATGCACAAATTTAGTCTTTTTTGTAGATTGTCTCGGACCCTGGACAAAATTAGTGGCGTTATTGTTCTACAGGTATCCCTAATCCTGTTTCGCATATCTTCCACTGTTGTTGGTGGATTAACATACACCTTATTTTTAATATAACCCCATAGGAAGAAATCTAATGGGGTGATGTCGCAAGACCTTGGTGGCCACTCAATGAAACCCCCACGTCCAATCCATTTTTGCGGATATCGTTGGTCCAAAAACGCACGAACTTCACCATGGTAATGCGGAAGCGCACCATCGTGCTGGAACCACATACTGTCGAGCTCATCCCTATCGAGACCTTGAATCAGTTGGGGTAGTTCTTCTTGTAGAAGGTTCAGGTAACTATGGCTATTTAGTGGTTCATTAAAAAAGTGGGGACCAATAATTCGATTATGATGAATACCACACCAAACATTTAATGACCAGTGGTTTTGATGTTGCACCTCTCTAATCCAAAATGGGTTTTCTGTGGCATAATAATGCATGTTGAGTCTATTTACGGCACCGTTACTTCTAAAAGTAGCTTCATCACTAAACATTACCTTGCATAATAAATTTAGATTTAATTGAATCTCCGCATTTATTGTACGACAAAAGTTTACACGACTTTCAAAATCCTGTCCATGCAATTTTTGGTGTAATTCCATGTGATATGGATGATACCTATATTTCTTGGTAGTACGATTAGCGGTGGATTGTGATGTTTCACATAATGCTGCTAACTGACGGCTACCAATATAAGGATTTTCCTAAACATTTAACAATACTTGTAGTTCTTTTTCTTCATTAGTTACTGGTTTGTTGACCACTTTACGTTTTGGATAATCAACAGTACCAGAAGAATCAAATCTTTGCATTAAGTTTTAAAAAGTATGGGTATTAGGCTGGCGTCGATCAGGATACTTTATTTTGTAAATTCTTTGAGCAAGAAGGCAATTTTTTTGAGCCTCTCCTATTGTATAAATCATATCTATTAACTCATTCTTTGGAAAATTCATTTTACAATATAAGATGAATGCAAAAAAAACCAAACTACACTACATAAAAACCAAAAGAAGCGATTGCGGTTATAAATTTGACACACAGAAAAATGTTCTTTTACATTGTTTTTGCCATGGCTACTATGATAATGAAGACTATTTCTGTAAAAAAGTATGGAAAATAAGAAAAACTGAAATATCTCAAAAACTATTATAAATACGTATAGGATATATTGAACAAAACTTTTAGGGTTTTTATTACTCTATTAGATAACATGAAAATATACAGGGTGTACCATTTAAAAAAAAGATATTTATTCATTTAAACTTGTTCAAATTTGAGCCGATGTGTTCAACATCCTGTAGCTTTTATTGCAAATATTAGGTAAAAATTATGTAAACTTGTCCTTGGCCTTGCTAAATTCCAAATTTGAATATATTTGTCACAAAATTGAAAACGTTATTTAGGATTGAATTGATGCTTGAAAATGTGACTTTTTTTCTTTAAACTTAATTATCTCAGAAACTATAAAGTTTTGTTATAGTAAACCCTTAATAAAAAAGATTTAAAATTATAAGCTAAATCGAAAATACGATTCGTATATAGGGTGTTCTATTTAAAAAAATACAACTTTATGCTGTCCTAGTTTTTTGGCTCACCCTGAAGAGTCCTAAATATTTTTAAAATCTGCGTAAAAATAAACTGTATCAAACAATAAATATAGTTTCTTTGTAAATTTCACCAAAAAGGCACAAACCTACTTCATCCAATCATTGACTCACCCTGTACATTTGAACAAACTCTCTCTTGAATTGTTCTTGATTTCATATATTCTTGTTTTGTTATATTGCATTTTGAAGTTTTATTAAGAAAATCAAAACCATCTTAATATTAAAACTATTTAAATTGTTGAAACTGATAGTTTGAAAGTGTAAATATTATCATACCATCATATTTTTGTAAAGGTTGGGGTATGTTTTATAAAAGTTATTGAGAAAATCTGATATGTTAAACAGAAAAAAACAAAAAAATATACAGCCGAAACAAAATTAAACAATATTTTCAAAAATATACATTAAACAAAAAATAATTTTTCTCAAAAATACAACAAATATATTTAACTAATATAAGCTTTTTAGGTTACACATAAAGAAAAAAATTCGTAAAGAGTGAAATGACAGGAAAATGACGTTTTTTTGAAAAAATTTTGATACATACCCTCTATTTCGAGGTCGCAGAACACGATTCTGACCTCGGTTTTCCATAATTTTTCCTCAATTTTGCGGAAAACAGGGAAAATAACTTTTCACTTTAGCTTCAATTTTTTTCACTAAATCGTTAAACTTTTGTTATAACAACGAATTCCACAGTGATAGAAGCTTCTGCATTATACAAAAATTCAAAAATATGCACTTTTTTTTTCTTTAAAATCCGAAAAATTACCACGACAAAAATCACAACAAAATCAAAAGAAAACGGCCGGCACCAAAAAATAATAGTTTGCATAGTTCGTTAAAGATGGCGTACTGTTGAAGTCGGCGATATTGCCAGATTGCAAAAACGATTTCTTTATATATTCTTCTCTTTCTGTTTGAATTGGAAAGAAAAAGTTCCAAAAAGAATGTTTTCCTTTCCTTTGATTATTGAAGTACTATTAATTATTCTTATGTCTATGCCTTCAATGTGCGATTTTGACTCTAAATAATAATGGTTTTAAGGATTATAGTTGCTTTTGTTTGTCTCCCTCCAAATACCAGTACTTTGGTGTGCGATTTTGACTCTAAATATTAAAGGTTTTAAGGATTATAGTTGCTTTTGTTTGTTTCCCTCCAAATACCAGTAGTTTTAAGCGGATAATATGAATTGATCATATTGCTCATGTCCGTTAGCAGAAAGTGTCGAGTGGCAGAGCTTGCCCCGCCTCCACGTGGTCTCTGCTGGACAATGACATTTTTTAATTATTAAATCTAGGTCAATTTAGGTTAGTTCAGGTTAGTTCAGGTTAGTTTAGGTAAGTTCAGGTTATTTCAATTTAGGTTAGTTCAGGTTAATTTAAGTTTTTTAAAGTAACCAAGACTAATGTTAACCTGTACTTACCAGAACTAACCAAAAATTTTGGAAGGTTAAGATTCATTGTACCCCTTTTTATACGTTACAAACATTAAACTATGTTGTTAACTGTAATGGGCAAATTTTAAAGTTTATACCAGGAAACTTTAAATTGTAGGTTAATTTAGATTAGTTCAGGTTAGTTTCTGTTTTCCAAATTAACCAAAATCAAGCCAAACCTGAACCAACCTATCTTAACCAAAACCAACCAATAATTTTGAAGGGTTAAGATTATTTTTACTTAGAAACTGTTCTGAATATTAAAAAAAAATTAAACTATGTTGTTGACTGAAAAGGACAAATCTTATAGTTTATATTATGAAGAAATTTTACATCTGGCAACGTTGCACCTTTTTACGTGACTCGGCGGCCACTTTAGATAGTCTAGCCGTTGATGACGTTTCCGAGACGTGTTTTTGATTTTTCGCTGAAAATATAAGTTTTTCTAAATTGGTTTGCCAAAATTTGTGCAAAAATAATTGAAATATATTACGTACAATATTTTTTAACTGGTTCCATTGAAAATAAATACGTAAATTCGGTTTTTAACTGAAAAGAAAGTGCTTTGTGAAGTGACGCTTTTCTTTTTTTTGAGTTTTCCGGGAAAGTGAGGAAAAATAGTGAAAAATCAAGGCCAGAATCGTGTTCTACGACCTCGAAATAGGGGGTGAGTATCGAAATTTTTTCAAAAAAACATTATTTCCATGTTTTTCATGCTTTGAAAATTTTTACCCTTATAAATAATAACAATAACTACATATACTTACATACAGTTTTGTATAACAATGAATGTTTACATATGTCGTACAATTCACTAAATACTAATAATGGATTATTATACTATCACAGCGCTAATATTATAGCAAGTATACATTATTTTTACACTATATTCGCAAAATGTTCACTAATATTATCCGAACAACCCTAGACATTGAACGAACGACGCCTGCGTCTCACGAATCGTCGCAGTCTAATCTCCTGCGCTTGTTTATACAAGTCATAACAAGTAATCATCGTGCGCGGAGGCTCGCCAAGGGTTCGCAATTCGGAGGTTTCCCCCATATTTAGGGGGTAAATAAGCGGGATGGGATGTTTTAGGGGCTTTATATTTTAAGGGACTTTTGATTTTATATATATATATATATATATATATATATATATATATATATATATATATATATATATATATATATATATATATATATATATATATATATATATATATATATATATAAGGGTGATTCAAAAATCGATCACGAAACTTAAGGGGGTGATTCTACTTGACAAAATAAGGGTAGAGCTTCATATAATTTTTTTCAAAATGTCATTCGTTTTCGAGTTACAAGCCGTCCAAGTTCAAGTTTTTATTTTTTGTTTTTTGAATTACTCGCTTATAGGAAAACCGATTTGACTAATATTTGAAAGATAGGCTAAGTCTTCTGCGCTTCATCATTTTAGTAACAATTCACATTGATTGTTTGCCGCTAGAGGGCACTTTACCTACATTAAAAATTGTTTTTTTGTCATAATTTTTTAGTGTTGACAGCTACAGTAGTTTTTGGCATAATTTCTGAAAGACTGATGCCAGGCCTTTAAAAAAGGTGCTCTTTATTTACATCGCTAAACCCAACGGTTTAGACGTAAATCACCCTTAAAAATTAAGTGGTAAATTTACTTTTCTCATTTCATTACCACCAGCTACCAGGTAAATAGCTATCAAAGTATACTAGAGCTGTCAGTTTAACATCAAATAAATTCGCTTTTTAAACTATTTAATTTATAATCTTAAAATAACTAATAATGGCTAATCAGTAAATATTCATATTATGGATTATTGCGATATACATTTAATTGATAAAAATTAATGAAACAGTACTAAACAAACTAAAAAAGATTCTCAAAATGTCCCCCATTTTCTTCCATACATTTCCTAACACTCTTCAAAAAATGTCGCCTAACTCGATGAAAAATTCCTGGTGTTTCTTTAATAATTTGGCACTTTTCGATTATCCTGAAGCGAAGATCCTCGACGTTGATTACTGGAATATCGTACACCAATTGTTTCAAATGACCCAAAAGAAAAAATCCATAGGATTAAGGTCTGGTGACCTCGCTGCCCATGCCAATGGTCCACTTCGTCCTATCCATCGCTCAGGATACGTTGCATTCAAATACTGTCGGACACGTATACTAAAGTGGGGCGGAGCCCCGTCTTGGAGGATCCACATGTTGGCCCTTACTTCAAATGGCACATCTTCCAGATACAATGGGAGACGATTTTGGATAAAATCTAAGTATACGTCACCAGTTAATGGGCCATCAAAGAAATGAGGACCAATAAGGTAATCTCCTATTATCCCTGCCCACACATTTAGTGAAAATCCACGCTGATGTTTCGTTTCTACCACATTGTTTGGGTTCTCGTAAGCATATGTGTGGATGTTGTGTAGATTTGTTATGCCATCACGAGTGAAACCAGCTTCGTCAGTGAATAATATGACGCCAATTAATCGATTATCGTGTTCATACTTAGCTAGGATCTGATTGCACATTTCCAACCGTCTCGGCCGATCATCGTCATAAAGAGCCTGCACCTTTTTTGAATGAAACGGGTAGAGTTGTTCTTCTCTTAGTATCCTCCATGAACTAGCCTGACAGAGCCGCACTTCATTCCCAATTTTTCTAGTACTAATACCTGGATTATCTTCAATAATTTCAAGCACTCTTTCTTCTTGTTGCACGTTTCTAGCAGTTCTAGGTCTTCCCCTATTTCCATTATAACTTTTAAAGGAACCACATTCCGCAAGCCTCCTGTGCACACTGGAAAATGTTTGAGCATGAGGGATATTTCTTTCCGGATAACTCTCCATATAATATCTTCTTGCCAACTCTGAATTACCATTTGCTTTTCCATAACAAAAATGGATATCACAATATTCGATATTTGAATATTGGTGATTAGCCATTATTAGTTATTTTAAGATTATAAATTAAATAGTTTAAAAAGCGAATTTATTTGATGTTAAACTGACAGCTCTAGTATACTTTGATAGCTATTTACCTGGTAGCTGGTGGTAATGAAATGAGAAAAGTAAATTTACCACTTAATTTTTAAGGGTGATTTACGTCTAAACCGTTGGGTTTAGCGATGTAAATAAAGAGCACCTTTTTTAAAGGCCTGGCATCAGTCTTTCAGAAATTATGCCAAAAACTACTGTAGCTGTCAACAATAAAAAATTATGACAAAAAAAACAATTTTCAATGTAGGTAAAGTGCCCTCTAGCGGCAAACAATCAATGTGAATTGTTACTAAAATGATGAAGCGCAGAAGACTTAGCCTATTTTTCAAATATTAGTCAAATCGGTTTTCCTGTAAGCGAGTAATTCAAAAAACAAAAAATAAAAACTTGAACTTGGACGGCTTGTAACTCGAAAACGAATGACATTTTGAAAAAAAAATATATGAAGCTCTACCCTTATTTTGTCAAGTAGAATCACCCCCTTAAGTTTCGTGATCGATTTTTGAATCACCCTGAATATATATATATATATATATATATATATATATATATATATATATATATATATATATATACATATTTTATTGATAAAAATATAGCTGTACAAGTATAGATCCTGGGATAACTCAATTTAGCCAATCATATTAATTTGTTGACCTAGAGACTTAGCGACATCTGATACTAAGAATGCGAAGTTAAATAAAAAACAAATGTCACCAGTGTTTATCAAAAACAACAATTACTCTGTGGTGACTGTGGTTACTTTGTCTATGCTTACTGGAAATATATTGCTTGTTGTTTGTTGTTTAGTTGTTTAATTTAATTTTGCCATTGTACTGCCCTGTTGATAGGCAATTTGTTAATTATGCCTAAATATCAAAATAAATATAGTCAAAAATACACAAATATCCAAATGTATGATTTAAAAAAGTCAGAACCAGAAAAACCCTAAATTACATTTGAAACAGTAAATAATTTATAAATATGGAATATTACAAAATGTGATTTGTTCTTTTTTTTTGAGGGGGGGGGAGGGTTTCAAGTAATTATGGCGATTTTAGGGGTTTTTGACTTTAGCTCCAGGGCTAAATATTTTTGGGAGTTGGTATGCCTTGCAAGAGATGCGGTTAATTTACATTTGGTTTGAATATCTGTATGCATTTTTTCAAAAAACTATATCACTACATAGTATAAAACAAAGTCGCTTTCTCTGTCCCTATGTCCCTTTGTATGCTTAAATCTTTAAAACTACGCACCGGATTTTGATGCGGTTTTTTTCAATAGATAGAGTGATTCAAGAGGAAGGTTTATATGTATAATAACATCCATTAAATAGTGGAGAAATACTGTTATTTTTGAGGTTTCTAATGTCATGTCGTTAATTATCATATTTTTTTCCGCTTACATTGCAAACGCAGGCTGAACCCTACGAGATTTATCAAAATAATTTACTAATTATTTGTACACATTGAAAAGGTCTACAGAAAACTCCGCGATGGTATATGTCTATCTCTCATGGATATCCCACAATAACATTTTTTTGTCATTTACTTTTTACGACAAATAATGGCAAATTTTGAAGCGATTTTAACCAATACAGCAATAATCCTTATCCAATTAAATAGCTTAAATACATTGTTGATTTAATATAGATCTATATGGTCCTTTACAGCACAAGATTTAAATGAATATTTTCGAAGATATTACAGATTTAAAATTGCGGGAAGTAGCGCTTGCGGCGGTACTGGCCGACCGGGGCGGCGGCAGCGTGCCTATAAATAGCGCGTCGGAGGCCGATGTAATAATTGTTGTAAAAATAAAATAAATAGTCACAGTTTTTCTGTAGTGTATTTAGTATCAACATTGCACCCGTGCGAAGCCGGGGCGGGTCGCTAGTTTTAGTATAAAAGTATTTTGGTGTATAGAGAAATAGTTATTATTATATGCATTTCTTTTAAGATTATTAAATTTATTTATGTTTCATTTCAATGTAAGGTATGTATTCGCTAACTTACATAATTTTATTCTATTATTATTAATTAAAAAGTGCACAGTTTGTACTTTACGATCGATGTTTCGTTTTCCGCCACAGACAGGTACCGTGGTCGATTGATACAAATAGTGTTCAACCAGGTTTTTCGTCGAAACATCGTTGAATTTACCAAAAATTTGTTAGGGGTGCCCCACTCGCATACTAAACATATGCCTAGTCTTCACATTATATCTCTACTTGATCCGGGTAAAAATAAATTAAATATAAAATAAATTACCATTAAGAATTTATTTTTTCTAAACCATTGAAGATAATCGATGTACCGCCGCTGTGTTTGTATTTCCAAACTAATTGCTTTAGTAATAATTGTCTTTGAATACCGGAACTCGATTTGCTTTTAATACGTTTTTAAGCATTTTCAAGTGTAGCGGAAAATCCGGAAAATCGAAACGGTTTTCCAGTGGAAATAAGCTGTAGGCGGCACGGTGGCCGTCTTTGTTTCGAATTGTTATTAAATACTCTGGGAAGATGCGCTACTGCAGCGATATTAAATAGGAAAAAATACAGATTTTCTGAATCACTTGTTCAAAAATAATTTAATTTTGTACCAGTATTTTATAAGGATTATTAAAAAAAATAAATAATCTTTTGAGGTTTTTTTTTAATAATTTCATAAACAAAGGGAATTAAGTGAATAGTTTCTGAAACACTTTAGATACTCGCTCATGTGAAATGATTGAGCAAATGACTAGTATTTGTGATCTCAGTAGTGCACTACTCCGATGATTGTATAGATGTCGTTTGACTGGCGATATTTTTCAGTCAGGCATCGAGCTGGCAGGTTTTTAATATCCTACCGACATACTTTGAATTTATATTTTATATCGTGGTTATTTCTTGCGAATTTTGCTCTCGGTTCGATACAGCTCCACTGATAAGACCATAGGTGATCAAAACACGTATGGAGAGAAGACCAGAGTTGTATTTGCAGGAAACAAACTATTTGTATATAGTGTTTTTTTCTCTGCTTGAAAGGATAATACGTATAAACAACTAAAGATTATATTTTTACTTTCTTAGTGTTCGAACCTTATTTATATTTTATTGAAATTAATTATTTGTGCCCCTACATATTTTATTTTGCTCACCATGTATTACAGGTTGCCGATAAAACAGTCATCTGTCTAAAGGAGCTAGCCATGATTGTTTTGCGTAAAAAGGGTATATTATTGTTTGACACACTTGTACTTTTCACTTTTCAGTAGACAGATCGCTGTTAATCTGCATTTTTTGGAAAGAAATATTTTCTTTCCTTTGTTAAGTACCTTTTTCTTATTTTACAACGCAGTAGGAGCAAATTATGTTCTACATATTGTTGAATTTTGTTGACAATCAGCAAGCTGTATTTTAAATAAAATAAATAATAGTTTACTTTGTAAACTTGCATTTCTTTGAAACAAGTACAAAGGGGCATCCGATTGGAATAGCCAAGAACACAACACTTAGTACATATTGTAGAGTATATTTTGAACTTCCATTTTGGATCTTTCGGGCACATCTGTGGTTTTTTCTTTTCGACAAGGTCTATTTTTTCCAGGAAATGAAATCATTGGGTTGTTTTCTTTCCTTTTCCACATGGCATCTAAGGCTTTAGTTCAAATTTTAGGAGCAGTAAAAATAACGATACCTAAATGAAAATATTTATTTCCAAAAATCAAGTTATTTTTTTACCTCTCGGACAAATGAAATTGATCCCAAAGGATCTTCTCCAACTCGAAATACTGACACAAATTAAACCTATTGTGCTTGCCCGTGAAGAGATTCCCATGCTTTATCTAAAAGGACAAATCGAATCTCATTACTTTATTCCAATTTTTAATGCCTGATTATTATAACTGAATAAAGTAGTGTGAAAAACGTTTTAAAATTATATACGTTTGTCGAATATTTATACACCGACGGCAGATTTTAAGGTTAGAAATATTTATACGTCTAGATGTAGTTTTTTGATAAAAATAATACATACTGCATAATAAATTTTAAAACAATAATTAATAGCTTTTATATAAAACAATCTTCTGATTTAAATTCACTTGATTGATCAAAATATCTCAAAAAAAACCATGTAAATAAATCTCTGAGCGATGACTGTCAATAAAATAATGTTTTGCTTGAATTCAAAAGGAAGTCTGTATTCATAGAATGAAATGACTCGTTTGCCTCTTTCTGTCTCTCTACCCATAATGTCAGATTTTTTTTTACGGACAGCTTAAACGAGAAAAATAATGTTTTGATTTCCGTCCTTTTCTTATTTCTGTACAAATTATGCAAAACAGTTTTCAAAACTGTCTTTGATATATTCGTAGGTTGATGACTCATGGGTTTTCTCTAAGGAAGTTGGAGGGGGTAAAAGGAAGGAAAATACCCTAAAATAAATTCGATCTAGCATATAAAGCTGTACTCCCCTTAAAGGGGCAACACTATACTTGCGCAATAAATCAGGGGATAGGACTGGAAATGAGCAAATTCTGTTACGTTATTATATCGGAAAATTACAATATAGACTTCATTATGAAATGATTAATAAAATAAATACTAACCTAAGATAGATTTAAAGATAATTCTCTGGGTAATAATTTGCATTATGGGAAATCTATGAAAACGTTTTTTTGAAAAAATTTCGATAATTCCCCATATTTCGACGTTCGTAAAATACGATTCTGACCTTCATTTTCCATAATTTTTCCTCAGTTTTGCGGAAAATAGTGAAAAACACTTTTCGCTTTGGGTTAAATTTTTTGTAAAGTCGTTAAAATTTTGTTACATCCATAAATTCCACACTGATAGAAGCTTCTGTATTATATAAAATTCATAAATTTACACATTTTTGTTGGGAAAATCAAGAAAATTGTCAAAAAAAATCACAACAAAATGGCTTCCGCCATTAAATAGTGGTGTGACTTGTTCCTAAAACCCAAAAATTGACGCTTTTGACAGATTGCGAATAGGATTTCTATGAAATTCACGGATATTCTTTTCTTTCAAAGATTATTCCCCCTTTACTTGGTCTCTGCTGGACGATAACATTTTTAATTAATAAATCTGGGTTAGTTCAGGTTAGTTTTAATTTCTCAAACTAACCAAAACTAAGCTAAACCTGAACTAAAAATTTTGGGTGATTCAGATTATTATTTTTATACATTACAAAAATTAAGCAATGTTGTTAACTATAATGGATAAATTTTATAGTTTATATTACGAAACTATAGGTTTTGGTTAATTTAGGTTAGTCCAGATTAGTTTCAGTTTTACAAATTAGCCTAAATCAAGCTAAACCTGAACAAAACAAAAATTTTGGGTGGTTAATATTAATTTTTCCCTGAGACTGTATAAAACATTACAAAAATTAAACTATGTTGTTGACTGAGTTGGGCAAATTTTATAGTTTATTCCACGAAATTATTTTACATCTGGCAAAGTGCAAACGAGTATTAGTCGTTTTCGCAAGTCTGATGGTCGATGGCCTTTCCGGAACGTATTTTTGGTTTTTCGTTGAAAATATAATTTTTTCTAAATTTATTTACTAAAATTTGTGTAAGAATAGTTCAAATATAATACATATATGATATATAATTAGTACCATTGAAAATGAATATGTAATTTCTGTGTTTTCTTAAGAATTAAAAGTGTTTGGTGAAGTGATGCTTGGCTTTTTTTAGGTTTTCCGGGAAACTGAGGATAAATAGTGAAAATTCAAAGCCAAAACCGTATTCTTCGACCTCGAAATAGCGGGTAAGTATGGATTTTTTTCCAAAAAACATCGTTTTCTTAGATTTACCATAATGTAAATAATTACCAAAACATAAAAAATGTATTTATCGAAAATAATGAATTAATGGAATTTATAAAACAATATCATACAATGATGCATTGTTATAAATCTCACTGCACAAATGTCTCGATAACATACACAAATATAAATTTCGAAATGTAACTAATATTACTGTACGGCACAACAAAAAAATCAAGAGAATTTTAAGCGTCAAGGACGACGACAAACGATGAATACGCCGGGAAGCCGATCGCCACTTTGTAAATCCTGCTCTGGTTTTCTGGTTCTCATATTGCCAACCTCATACAACAAATTTACTATGAAATTTCTTTCTGCGCTTACTCCACGTAGCCACTTAATGTCAATTTATGACATTTATTTTTTGCATGTTAGGATCATTTTTTTAGGGATTTAGCCTATTTATGTATCTTTCTTTTTTGTAAATTCAAGTTCCTGTCAAATTCTTGTCAAAATGAAAAGTATTTAGTCAATGTCAAGAATACACTTTCACCAATATAATAAAAACATAGGGAATTCATTGTTGCCAAACGAATATTTGCACGTAATGATCGGAGCACGGTGGGGATATTTTTGATACAATTTTATTTATCAAGAAATCAAAGTAATTGATGTTCGTTGTCGCGTGACTCGAAAGAGATTTGATTATATTTTGATTATAAAATAAAAATAAAATTCTTTAAAAATAAAAAAAGATATTGGTTTTTTAACCGACTTCTAAAAGAAGGAGGTTATCAATTCGTCGACTATGTATTTTTTTTTATTTATGTACACCGATTACTCCGGAACGACGGCACCGATTTGAATGACATTTTTTACGTTATGTTCAAGAAGTTGCTGCGGTGGTCCCATATTTTTTTGGATGAAATTGGTGAGGTAAAATCCAAGATGGCGCTTACAATATGGTGGCCAAAAAATTAATTTTGTCCGATTTTCTCCAAAACTGGTATGGAGAAATTTTCTGGGTTGTACCCAACGAATCTGAAATTATTTTAAAAAAATTCATAATGGCAGATCCAATATGACGGACAAAAAAATGTAGTTTTTTCCGATTTTCTCCAAAATTGGTATGGGAGAGTTTTCGGGGTCACACATGACGAATCTAAAATTATTTTTAAAAAATTCAATATGGCGTATCTAATATGGTGGATAAAAAATTAATTTTGTCGAATTTTTTTCAAAATTGATATGGTAGCACATAACGAATTTGATATTATTTAAAAAAAAATTAAATATGGCGGATCTAAGATGGAGGATTAAAGGTTCTACATCTCTCGATTTTGTCTAAAGTCAGTATTGGGAGATTTTTGTTAGTGTTAATTACGAAATTAAAATATTTTTTGAAAAACTTCAATATGGTGTCCTAAAAATTTTACATTTTTCGACTTTTTCGAAAACTGATATAGAAGGTTCTTAAGGGTGTAAATTATGAATTTAATAGTATTTTTTCTGGAATCAATATGGTGAACGCAATATAGCTGACTAAAAATTTTATATTTTTCGATTTTGTTCAAATGTGGAACTGAATTGTTTTTGAAGATGTAAAGAGCGAATATAAAATTATTTTAAGAAAATCTAATATGTCAGGTGTAATATGACCGTTTAGAAATTTTAAATTTCTGGATTTCGTCTAAAATTGGTACTAGGGGGCTTTGAAGGGTTTAGATTAGATTAAGATGTTAAAATTATTTTTTTGAAATTCAATATGGAGAACCTAATTTGGTGGGTTGAAAATTTTAACGTATTTGCATTTTTTCAGATTTGGTATTAGAGGGTTGGGGGGTGGTGCATTACGAATATGAAGTTAATGTTTCATAATAATTAGGTTGATAACATACAGTACGAGGGATCAAAAATTTTACATTTTCTGGTTTTATCTAAAATTCATATTAGGGGGTTATTGGGGCGTATACAAACTCAATATGCAATATAAACTATATCGGGCTAAGAAATTTATGTCTCAAATTCTTTAAATATCGATATTGGAAGGTTTTGGGACCTATATTACCGATCTAAAATTAATTTGAAATTTAAGATAGTGGATTTACTATCACAGACTATATATTTGTTTGACATAATTTCATTGGAATTTGGAGAACTCTAAGAATCAAAGAATTTTTAGTGGTTCATTTTAGGGTGATTTACAATTGTGGATAAAAGGTACTTTTTTGCTACCTTGGAGTCATTGCGAGGTACACTAATCTCTATTAGAATTTAGTTCAAATAATTTATGAATATCATAATGAATTTAAAACTAAAAATCAAAATATTAAATTTTTATAAAAAAATTGAATCGAATTCTAAAAGTGCGCTAAAAAGTGAAAAATAACCATAAATTTTTATACGAAATTGAAATTTTTGAAGTCGGTGCCAAATTATTGCTTAACGAAAAAAATAACTACTAATATATACAAATTATGGTAAGAAAGCAATTACAAATAAAGTGTTTTTAATCTGTTTATGCGAATCACATTTTGTCAGGTATTAATTTGACGCCGACTTCAAAAAGTTCAATTTCATATAAAAATTTATAATTATTTCTCCCTTTTTAGCGCACTTTTAGAAGTCGGTTCAATTTTTTTATAAAAATTTTATTTAGGTTTTCTAATGTGGATACTACCGTTTCGCGGCAAAATTATATTTTTATTTGAATACAGTCAACATCTCAGTTGCATGTTCTGCATCTTTGTTTAATCGTTTACGAGAAAAATGTGAAAAATCGACATTTTTTATTTTTGACCTTCAATACAATTTTAAGAAGACGCAGGGTTGGTGAGGACTTTAAATATATCATTTCTAATAGTATTTTTTAAACTGAAACCAATTTTCAGCTCTAAAGAAATTTTTGCAAAGTTAAATTTCTATTTTGACTGGATTATTTTCATCTGTTTTATCCAGAAAGTTAAATTAATTTATTAAAGGTTTTTGAGGCATATAAATAAATCCTGTAAAAGCACAAATCTATAATAAATTAATTTAATAAAAAATACATAAAATTGATGGTGGTTCCTACCGGTTACCACCGACTGCCATTTAATACTATTGTGATTTAAAAAGGAAGTCTATAACTACGCCGTTCCGTTCAGTGACTAAGAATCATACTCATACGGCCATTATGACAGTTTTTTGTTGATTCGAATCGTACGAATCCGTGGGAAGACATCGGTTTGATAATTATTGTACCTAAGGTTATTACGTGTCGCTAGGCTAGAAAAATATTTTCGTGTTTACTTTTCAGGGAAACGATTTTTTAACAAAGACCGACAAATATTTTCGTTTACAAGTCATGTCCGATGAATAACAGGATTCTGCTGTTATTATTAATAAATGGGAATAAATTTTTAATTGTTGTTTGTCCCGGTTATCTCGATTGCGGTAAATTTTTTCAATGTCCTCTTTTATTATAACATTGCGTAAATTATTTAAGATAAGATGTATCTGGATAAAACAAATTGTCTTGAAATCACGCCTTGTTTTTACCTTTCAAAAATGCATTCACTACTTTTTGCTTTAATTTTTTCGAAATTGGAATACTTCCTGAAAGTGGCGGTTTTTCCTTAGGTTTGCAGGTTTGCGCAATCTCCACAAAAATTCTAAATTAAAATAAAACATACTAATAAATCTAAGTACAGGGTGAGTCAACGATTGGATGAAGTAGGTTTGTGCCTTTTCGGTGAAATTAACAAAGAAACTATATTTATTGTTTGATACAGTTTATTTTTACGCAGATTTTAAAAATATTTAGGACTCTACAGGGTGAGCCAAAAAACTAGGACAGCATAATGTTGTATTTTTTTAAATAGAACACCCTATATACGAATCGTATTTTCGATTTAGCTTGTAATTTTAAATCTTTTTTATTAAGGGTTTACTATAACAAAACTTTATAGTTTCTGAGATAATTAAGTTTAAAGAAAAAAAGTCACATTTTCAAGCATCAATTCAATCCTAAATAACGTTTTCAGTTTTGTGACAAATATATTCAAATTTGGAATTTAGCAAGGCCAAGGACAAGTTAACATAATTTTTACCTAATATTTGCAATAAAAGCTACAGGGTGTTGAACACATCGGCTCAAATTTGAACAAGTTTAAATGAATAAATATCTTTTTTTTTAAATGGTACACCCTGTATATTTTCATGTTATTTAATAGAGCAATAAAAACCCTAAAAGTTTTGTTCAATATATCCTATACCTATTTATAATAGTTTTTGAGATATTTCAGTTTTTCTTATTTTCCATACTTTTTTACAGAAATAGTCTTCATTATCATAGTAGCCATGTAAAATAATAAAAAGAAACTACAGAAACAAACAGAATGTGGTTAAATATGATGAAATACATTATTCGTTATATTACAATGGCAATAGTTTAATTATACATAATGTGAAAAAATTAACACAACAATAACGACAAGTCAAATACATATTTACTTTTATACTAAATTGAAACAAAAAAATTACCTATTAAATACTGAGATTAATTATTTCTTTTTAATAAGTGTTTGAATAAACGATACTCTTGTGCAATGCACAAATTTAGTCTTTTTTGCAGATTTTCTCGGACCCTGGACAAAATTAGTGGCGTTATTGTTCTACAGGTATCCCTAATCCTGTTTCGCATATCTTCCACTGTTGTTAGTGGATTAACATACACCTTATTTTTAATATAACCCCATAGGAAGAAATCTAATGGGGTGATGTCGCAAGACCTTGGTGGCCACTCAATGAAACCCCCACGTCCAATCCATTTTTGCGGATATCGTTGGTCCAAAAACGCACGAACTTCACGATGGTAATGCGGAGGCGCGCCATCGTGCTGGAACCACATACTGTCGAGCTTATCCCTATCGAGACCTTGAAGCAGTTGGGGTAGTTCTTCTTGTAGAAAGTTCAGATAATTATGGCCATTTAGTGGTTCATTAAAAAAGTGGGGTCCAATAATTCGATTATGATGAATACCACACCAAACATTTAATGACCAGTGGTTTTGATGTTGCACCTCTCTAATCCAAAATGAGTTTTCTGTGGCATAATAATGCATGTTGCGTTTATTTACGGCACCGTTACTTCTAAAAGTAGCTTCATCACTAAACATTACCTTGCATAATAAATTTGGATTTAATTGAATCTCCGTATTTATTGTACGAAAAAAGTTTACACGACTTTCAAAATCCTGTCCATGCAATTCTTGGTGTAATTCCATGTGATATGGATGATACCTATATTTCTTGGTAGTACGATTAGCGGTGGATTGTGATGTTTCACATAATGCTGCTAACTGACGGCTACCAATATAAGGATTTTCCTGAACAATTAACAATACTTGTAGTTCTTTTTCTTCATTAGTTACTGGTTTGTTGACCACTTTACGTTTTGGATAATCAACAGTACCAGAAGAATCAAATCTTTGCATTAAGTTTTGAAAAGTATGGGTATTAGGCTGGCGTCGATCAGGACACTTCATTTTGTAAATTCTTTGAGCAAGAAGGCAATTTTTTGAGCCTCTCCATTGTATAAATCATATCTATTAACTCATTCTTTAGAAAATTCATTTTACAATATAAGATGAATGCAAAAAAAACCAAACTACACTACATAAAAACCAAAAGAAGCGATTGCGGTTATAAATTTGACACAGAAAAATGTTCTTTTACATTGTTTTTGCCATGGCTACTATGATAATGAAGACTATTTCTGTAAAAAGTATGGAAAATAAGAAAAACTGAAATATCTCAAAAACTATTATAAATAGGTATAGGATATATTGAACAAAACTTTTAGGGTTTTTATTACTCTATTAAATAACATGAAAATATACAGGGTGTACCATTTAAAAAAAAAGATATTTATTCTTTTAAACTTGTTCAAATTTGAGCCGATGTGTTCAACACCCTGTAGCTTTTATTGCAAATATTAGGTAAAAATCATGTTAACTTATCCTTGGCCTTGCTAAATTCCAAATTTGAATATATTTGTCACAAAATTGAAAACGTTATTTAGGATTGAATTGATGCTTGAAAATGTGACTTTTTTTCTTTAAATTTAATTATCTCAGAAACTATAAAGTTTTGTTATAGTAAACCCTTAATAAAAAAGATTTAAAATTATAAGCTAAATCGAAAATACGATTCGTATATAGAGTGTTCTATTTAAAAAAATACAACTTTATGCTGTCCTAGTTTTTTGGCTCACCCTGTAGAGTCCTAAATATTTTTAAAATCTGCGTAAAAATAAACTGTATCAAACAATACATATAGTTTCTTTGTTAATTTCACCGATAAGGCACAAACCTACTTCATCCAATCGTTGACTAACCCTGTACAAATATTTTTTTTATTTTTACTGATAAAATCAATTTTTTACCTAGATTATACGCGAACTGCAGTCAATTATTGAAATAATTAAATTACTTCGCCTAAATGTCAAGAATAATTTATCTGTATTACAGTATTATGCCTGAAAATTTGCTGCTTTGCTGGTGTGCAGATTTAATACAATCCAAACTACTGCTTGGAGCGTATATGGAGTTGCCTAACTAAAAAATGAAGAATAATTTCGTCACATAAGCTCAATGAATGTGGCAAGTCAACTTGCACATCTGTGTTTAAGCTGTATTTTCGCTGTCAATTTATTTCAAGCAGGTTCAAAGAGTATCTGCCGATGAAATAGTGACGTCATATTAAAATTGTTTGCACGTGTTTTGAAACAATTATATATATGCTTTCAAATAAGTGAACATACGCGCGTTATTATCATATTCGGGCGATCGGAAAGAGTAACGTCATTTCAAATGTGTTTTAAAATAGACCTAATAATATATATCTATATATATATATATATATATATATATATATATATATATATATATATATATATATATATATATATATATATCAGGGGCGGATCCAGCCTCTCTCCTTGGGGGGGGGGGGCGGTGATATCACAAAAGTACAGTATGGCAAGCGAAAGCAAGTTGTCCCCGGGGGGGGGGGGACACCAGCAACATTCCCATTTCTAGTGTAAAAGGCAGGGACTTGGCTATTTTTTTGAATTTGAAACTCTTGGAGAGGGGGGGCGATCACAAGAAAAAACAATTTTTTGGACAGGGGGTGGGAAGATGCGATCAACATACACATTCCTCGTATAAGAGGCAGAATCGGGTCTCTTTTCCTGAGTTCAAAGCTCCTGGGGGGGGAGGTGCTATCGCAAAAAAAAAACAAGTTGTCAACGGGGGGGGGGGGGGGGTTGCCAGCAGCATACACATTCCTAATATAAAAGGCAGAATCGGTTCTATGTTCCTGAACTCAAAGCCGTTGGAAAGGGAAGGGGCGATCGCAAGCATACACATTCCTATACTCTATTCAAGAACTAGAGAGAGTAATAAAACTGTTACCGAAACCTCCAACGTACCTGCTTCAGTGCCCCCGGTAACTGAGAACTGCCGTAAATCTAATTATATTTAAATATTATAAGCTTTTATAAATTTACTGCAACAATAAAATTTCTGATAATTCAATTTAATTTCTGTCAGTGAGCAAAGTACACCTTACAGTGTGTCCTTAGTGATTTATTTTGTTTGTGCTTGTTTTTATATATTATTTGAGATTAGTGAGATACCCAAAAGATGGAGGGCATTTTTTCCTCAACGAAAAACTTATTACGATGAATGTTTATGATGCCTTAAGATATTAATATCTAAATAATAATGTTAAAAGCTCTGTTGAGATGTATTCCAATATAACAGGAGTTCGAAAATCTATCATGTACCGAACACTGACGGAGAAAAAAACGATTGGAATTGTTAGTAATTCCAAGCTATATTCGATCACAGGCAGACGAAAAACCTCGTTGGAAGAAGAGATGTAAACTGTAATAAAAGGAGTTGTACATACATTTTATTATGAGAAGCAGATCTCAACCGTCGACAAAATTCTAACTAAAATCAATGAAGATCGGAATTTGCCTGAAATTAAAAGAACTAAGCTCTGGAAATTGTTCAGAGAACTTAATTTTTGTTGGGAAAAACCAGATAGGAAATCTGTTCTTATAGATCGTCCGGAAAATGTGTGCCGAGTTTGCTCACTCCGGACAACAAGCGCAACCGTAAGACCAGAACAGTGTTTGACGCTGTTTAAGCGCAATCCGAAGGAGTTTCTGCGTCGTTTCGTGACCATCGACGAAACATGGATCTACTGGTATACACCAGAGACCAAGGAACAGTCGAAACAGTGGACTTCACCCGGCGAACGTGCTCCGAAGAAGACGAAGACTGTCCTATCGGCCGGAAAGGTGATGACCACCGTTTTCTGGGATTCACACGGTGTGATCTACATCGATAACCTGAAGAAGGGCAAAACGAGCACAGAGCTTTACTGTACCGAATTATTGGGCCGATTCGATGCCGTATTGCAGAAAAAACGGCCCATTTGGCGAAGAAAAAAGTGCTCTTTTACCAGGATAACCCACCGGCTCACACCTCCGTCGTCGCCACGGCAAATTTGTTGAATTGGACTACGAACTGATGCCCCATACACCGTATTCTCCCAATTTGGCTACGTGCGACTTCTTTTTGTTTCAAAACTTGAAAAAGTCACTCGAGGGCAGAAATTTGAGTCGAATGAGGAGGTTATCGCCGCCACGGAGACCTACTTTACAGACCTCCAGAAAACGTATTTTTCAGACGGGTTAAAGAAGTTGAGCATCGCTGGGTCAAGTGTATCGAGCTAAAAGGAGACTATGTGAGAAATAAATCGCCACTTTTCCAAAATTTTCGTTTTTCTTATGTAGGCTAATTACTTATCGGGCTGCCCTCGTATATATATATATATATATATATATATATATATATATATATAATATATATATATATATATATACAGGGGCGGATCCAGCCTCTCTCTTTGGGGGGGGGGGGCGGGGCGGTGACATCGCAAAGTACATTATGGCAACCGAAAGCAAGTTTTCGACGGAGGGGGGGGGGAACCGGAAACATTCCTATTTCTAGTGTAAATGGCAGGATCGTGCCTATTTTTCCTAATTTGAAGCTCTTGGAGAGGAGGGGATGCCAGCAACATACACATTCCTAGTATAAAAGGCAGAATCGGTTCTATTTTCCTAAACTCAGAGCTCTTGGGAGGGGGGGGGGGCGATCGCAAGCATACACATTCCTATACTCCATTCAAGAACTAGAGAGAGTAATAAACCTGATACCGAAATCCCCAACGTATTTGCTCCAGTACCGCAGGTAACAGATGACTGCCTTAAATCTAATTATATTTAAATATTATAAGCTTTTATAAATTTACTGCAATAATAAAACCTTATAGTTCATTTTTATTTATGTCAGTGAGAAAAGTACATTTTACAGCGTGTCCTTAGTGATTTATCTTGTTTGTGCTTTTTTTTATATATTATTTGAGATTAGTAAGATACCGAAAAAATATGGCATCCACTTGTATATTTATTCCAAAGTCGTTAAACCAAGGCATTTTTCCTCAATGAAAAACTTATTACGATGAATGGTTATGATGCCTAAGATATCAATATCTAAATAATAATGTTAAAAGATCTGTTAGATCTGTTGAGATGTGTTCCAACATGACAGGAAAATCTACTATGTACCGAATACTGAATGAGAAAAAACGACTGGAATGTTTCGTACTCCCCCATTCGATCACAGGCAGATAAAAAACCTCGTTGGAAGAAGAGATGAAAACTGCAATAAAATCAGTTGCACATACATAAAGTCAATGAAGATCGGGAATTACCTGAAATTAAAAGAACTGAGCTCTAGAAATTGCTCAGAGAAATTAATTTTTGATGGAAAAAACCAGATAGGAAATCTGTTCTTATAGATCGTCCGGAAACTGTCCGTTGGAGAAGGAAATATCTCTCTCAAGTAAAAGGTTAGAGTTGCTAGAAATAACACAACTTACAAAATTAGTAATTTAACGGAACTTTTGGAAGATTTTTTTGAATAAAGTTACTGCGGAAAATTGGGAAAAATCCATATGATAAAAGAATAAAACAAAATGTGGAAACTCAATTAATTGAGCGACGATAGCTTCACTGAATTTAATTACGAATTAGATACGTAATGTTTACCAGTGTAAACACAATTTGTTTTTGTTGTATTTTATTGTTTAATGTTGTTTATATATTTTTTTTATTTTTTTTTATATATTTTTATTTTAGTGTGTCCCATTCTTTAATTTTATATATGTTTAATTCCAATTAGCCATAATTTCTTTATTATTTTATTATTATATTTGTGTATTTTTCTTAAGCGTGTAGAATTAACACGTTTATTTTATTTTTTTAAGCCTATCGGATATTTCATATAATAGAGGAAATTAAATTAAGATGCCAGTGCAATAGAAATAAAAATAAGTAGACCTAATTTTAACTGTAACTTATAGAAATTAATTACATTTGAATCCCTTTTTAATGTTTAATTTATGAAATAAATAAACTGAAACGTCAAATTTCCCAAAAATGTTTATAACTAATAATAAAATGACCGATAGCCCCCAAAAAAAGTTTTAATATTATATGGGCGAATTAATTTTTTTATATATGTTTAACTTCTTTTCTTTTTGACAATGAGTAATTTGTAAGTATTTAAGTTGTAACTTCGAATTTTTGAAAGAATAAGGCTACGTTTTAGTCTGAATGGGCCTAAAACGGTTTTTATGCCAAAATTAAAAATAATAAAAATACAGTTGTGATTTGTGTTAAATCTATCCAAATTATCTGTATTTTGTACTGTATGTGAATTATTAAGAAATCATAAGAAATAAAATAATAATATGAAAACTAATCTATCTAACAGATTTTGCCCAAGACACCGAACTAAAGAACACAGGTAGTTTGCGAAGGAAAAAGGGTAAAAAATGATTTATTACTCTCTCTAATCCTTGAATTAACTATAGTATAAGAGGTAAAATCGGGTATATTTTCCTGAGCTCAAAGTTCTTGTGGGAGGGGGGGCGATCGCCTCCACCGCCCCCCCCCCTTGGATTCGCTCCTGTTATATATATATATATATATATATATATACATATATATATATATATATATATATATATATATATATATATATATATATACATACATAGTTTTAAGACAACTGAGGATTTATAAGAAAATTCCATGCTTCAAAACTCGATAAAAATGCGAAAAAATACTAATAAATGTGGTTTCTTGCAATTTTGACCTTGTTTTACCACTTTTAAAAATCTAAAAAAATTCATGGACATAACTTGGAGTCTAAAAAACAACTTTTTTTTTCCGGCCCTGCTATTGTCCTAGTTTTTATTTATTAAATTTAAAAATTATTGAACACCAATAAAAATTTTAATTTTGCGCCAAAAGTTTTTGTAAAACATATCTTGTAGAAAATAAAAAAACCTACAAAATGAAAAAAAAGAGGAAGTGTCTACGATGATTATAACCGAAAATATCGTCAAAAATCAAAAAAAGACGTTTAGTTTTTTTTTTGAGGTTTTCTAAGGATAAAAGTGGCTAAAAAAATTTTTGTGTGGGTACTTTTTGATGTGGAACAACAGGGTGTTTTTTATTATTTTATTACCGAGGGGATAGTTTCGACTCTCCTAATCGGCTAGACCCTTTGAGCCGCAAATGGCGAAGTATATTCTTGATAGTGACATTCCCCATGATGACTTTCTAGCTTCTAAAAATATTTTCAATTGTGACGATGAGTTTGTAATGTAGAGGATAAAACAAGGACTATCTCTCTCATTGCAACACTCGACACATCCTACTGGATATAATGTGTTCCATTTATCTTTATCTAATATCTGAATGACTAATGGTCGAAATGTCATCTTATTTTGACATGTATCATTTGAGGGTTGGTTCTAATTAAAAATAGTATCGATTTGTTATTAGAATCGCCATCTATGTGCCAGTCTCTTCACTTTTCGAACCACGCGTTATAATTTTTAATGCATTAATAGAAATAAATAAATATTTATAGTATCTTAAGTAATTTTTGCTCATTATTATTATTTTAATTAATAAAGTAAAACCACAATTCCCCGTATTTCGGAAACTTTATAATTTATAACCACCCAGTAATTAAATTTGTTTATTAATTAAATGTAACAATATGAATAATAAATTTAGAAACTGTATCAAACAATAATACAGAGTTCAAGATAATTATTGGACCATGCATGCGAGTCCAACATTTAAACTATTTTATATTCACTTCCGCCGGCCCTTTCTTTATCTGTTCCTACGAAATTCTAACTAATAACGTGACTCCATCCTTTTCCATCATCCATATAATCACACATACACTTCATCCCTTTCTTTATCTAACACTTTGTGAAAAGTAAACTGATAATGTGTTCCCATCTTTTTCCAACACATACACACGACCACGCATATATTTCAGAATTCCCCCGCGAATGGTCGGTTATTATTTTGTCCATCTAGACGTTTCCAATTAACAATATTAATTAAAATTTCCTGGCCACCTAGATAAATACACCGAGAGAGAAATGTTATATATTATTCAGTACTTCGAAAGTTTAGCGATGCGCCGTTGCCGAATTGGTCTGATTTAATTAAAATGCCAATTTTTTCTATTTAGTAGAATAGTGTTTATATTTTTTATTGATCATATATATATATATATATATATATATATATATATATATATATATATATATATATATATATATATATATATATATATATGTAATCGAAGGTTTTCGGGCATCCCGTGTATGCGCTGAGTCTCTCTCAGGACTGTAAGGCAGCTGACGTTTCGGTGAAATCTCATTCACCATTTTCAAAGCTCACTGTATGGCGTCCACTGGCGAACTGACGCCTGTGGCTCAGATGCTGTCGGTCCCGTGTGCGCGTCGGACGCGTTCGTTTTCCGAATGGTTCCGGCCAATCAGGTTGCGAGACCTGCTGCGCGTCATCGGCCCTGTTGCCAGTTTTTGGGGTTGCGTTGCCGAGTTGTAATCCATTTCGTTACTGAGTGATATTGGTTTATGTTTTGTAAGCAGATTTTTCCAAATATTAGACACTCGCTGGCTATCATCTTTGCTATTTAAGTTGTTGAGTCTCTTTGCAATTTCAATGGCTTCCCTTATAACTCTTTTGGACATCTCGATAGCATTTTTTTTCCTGAGAAATTTATCTTATGTCCTGTGTTTAACCAGTGTTGGGCCAGAGCAGAAGAAGTTATTTTTTGCTTGACAGCGTTCATATATTCGTCTCTTCTGGCGCTTATTTTGCGGTTGGTTTGACCTACGTAAGATGAGCTGCACTCTCCGCATGGAATTTCGTACACTTCCTGGTTTTCTGGAGGGATTCTTTCTTTAGGTGTTGGCAAGAGATTTTTTACTTTACGGTCTGTGGTGAAAATGATTTCAATGTTGTTTCTCCTGAGAATTTTTGCGATCTTGTCTGTGGTGTCTCTTACATAAGGAACAAAAGCTTTGGAGCTATTCTCTTGGTTTTCGCGATTTTTTTGTGGCCAAGTGTTTGGTTTTTAGAGCCTTGTCCATATGTTCTTTTTTATAACCGTTTTTTGTTAGGGCGTCTTGCAGTATGTTCATTTCGTTGCGGTAATTTTCTTGATATGTAAGGGAGTGCGATCGAAACGCAAGTGATTTCACTACTGCAAATAATTGGGCGGGGTGGTGATGGGAATCGGCGTTGAGGTACCTGTTGGTGTGAGTGGGCTTTCTGTAGACAGTGTGCGAAAGCAAGCCATCTCATTTTCTTTTCAGTAATATATATATATATATATATATATATATATATATATATATATATATATATATATATATATATATATATATATATATATATAAATTTCTTGGATAGAAGCTTCTAATGTATTGTTAGGCTGTTTTTTTAAAGGCTGTTTAAAGTTCCTCAATTTTTTTTATAATAAGCACTGTTACAGTTACAAAAAGACATATGCTTTGGTTGACAATCTTTTAAAATATTAAAACTAATTAACAATTATAATCAGGTATGTATAAATACAGTTACTTTTTACATTAACATCTTCATATACATAGTGTCCGGTCAGTATCTCCTACTTTCTTGGGAGCATACTGGGAAGGACAAAATAACCCTAATTTGTCGTAGAAAAAAATTCCTAATGTGTTCTAAAGGGGTACCCAACGATTTACCTTTTCAGCTTTAAGTTCTGAACCAACTTGTATAATTTAAGGACATTTTAATATTTTATAGAGATCATAAAGACTCATTAAACCATAATAAAAAAGTTGCTTTAGATCATCAGAGAAGTCAGCAACCACACTCCTTGGGCCTAAATTTTGACAGGTGTCATTTAACAGAGCTGAAATCTGATTTTTTAAATACTCTGGTCATTCCTCTTCAAAAAAGGCATTCTTATTTTATTTTTGATAAAACTGGCGGTTTTCGAGATAATTCGGTTTTGATTAAATTATATAAGTCGGTTCAAAATTTAGAGCCGATAAGGCAAATCGCTAGGTACCCATTTAGGGTTCTGTATCTACGTTAAAGAGCAGGTTTTTTCTATGAAAAAGTAGGGTTATTTTGACCTCTCCTATATGTTCCCGAGAAATTGGGAGGCACTTACCGGACACCCGGTATATAAGTATAAATGTGCTCTGGGAACCCCTCACTGAATTATAAAAATATTATATAATATAACATATAGATTGAAGTATTATCAGTTTTACGAGTTGACTCAAAATTACTTTGAGAAAGATTATAAACATTAATTTGATTTAAAAATCTTTATGAATTTATACCTTATCGCTTTATATTATTTTTTTCTTGGACCTTTAATGACTTTTCAACTCGGGGTTGATGTAATTTTTTTAAAAAACAACTTTATTGCAAGAATGGGATACAAACTGTATAAGACTAACTAACATTATGCATACTGGGTATATTTATAAGTTTAAATATGCTGATCTTGCATGGGAACAGACGCTTTAAGAATCTGAGAATTGCTTATGCAAGGTTGCGTAATATTGCGACATAAACCGTTCTCACGGGAATGTAACTCCTCCGCGCTGAAGTTGAAAACTTATACTTCGTATATGTTTTCAAAATATTTGGTTACTATCTTGTTCGTGACTTATCTCGTTTTTTAAAGCGTTCTTAGATTCTTTTACAATTTTATAATAGATAAAATATATAATAATAATTCCAATAATGATATACAATAATATTGTCCAAATACTGGACTTATCAGTATAAATTGGTACATTGATTTCTTCCAATTTTCTTCTTTCTTCTTCCAACTTGGTCTTGATATCTTTGGTTGCCTTGAGGTTTATGAAATTGAGGTCCATCGTGGGTGGTTCGTAATTTATCGATTTTTGCTGATTAATATAGCTCCAATTCAATACTGGTAGATTGACTTTGGAGAAATCCAATTGACTTGTTTTATAGGTTTCGAATATTATTGATTTTATTCGAATTTTACATTCGGCTGTGGATTCTAGTAGATAGGATCCAAATAAGGGTTGGTTATTTTCTGTCTTTCGGCAATTTACTGTGCTAATTAAATTGGTGGGTACTGTAATTAACCATTTCCCATCAATGATTTTTGTTACTTGAATTTCGTGTAGCTGAACTTCAAAGGGGTGGCAAGACGTAATGTTCTTCTCGTGTTTGATTAGTTGAACAGCACAGGAAGGGTTGTTTTCTATATGAGACGTGTGGACTTCCTTACAGAGGTAACTTTCTGGCTGGATTTCGGAACAACTTTGGTCCATATATGCATATTTTTCAGTGCTAAGTGCCAGGTATGGTTTAAAGGGGATGTTTACAAGGAATGATTTATTATTGGGGATTGGTACTGGGAACAATTTGAAATATTGATATATCTTTTCTTCGACAAGTGGAAGTTCTATTATAAAGATTATATTGAAGTCCTCTAGAAAACTTTTAATTGTTAAGATTTTTTCAAAATCTAATAAATTTTCAGAAGTACCGTCTAAGGGTAGTTTATCTGTGCTTAGATAGTTATTTAGTTTTTGTATTTCCTTTAGCAGTTCTTCCGGTTTAATAATTGAATTATGAAGAACGTTAATTTTTGCGAAAGTTATTGATACTTCGATCTTTTCGAGAATATCGTAAATAGATTGATAGAGTAATGTAATTTGGTTTATTACATTATATATTAAATAATTTTGTTCAAACTTTGCTTGTTGAAGTTCAACCTTTTTTATTATTGATTCTGTTTGTAAAATGTGCGATTTTAACACATATTCGTTGTGCGTAATATTTGCTATCATTGTTTCGAATTTACCGATTGTGGAATCTAGAATTGTAATTTGGTTGCTAATACTTGTTTTTAATTTATTTTGGTTTTCTTGTAGATTTTTGATTTTCGCGTTAATTTGTTCCGCGTCATTTTGATCTAGATTTCCCGTAATGCTTTCAGAAATGTTCCTAATGGGTTAAATAGGCCTCTTTTATTTCTGTGTGTATATTTAAACGGAATTATTTGTTCGATTAGATTTACTATTCTTCGTTCGAATGTCTTTAAGGAGATAAGTGAATTAAAATATGTTTCGTGGTAATTGGTATTATTTTGGATATTAGTGGTAACGCTTTTCGCATGGTTTTTTAGGGTTTCAAATTTTGTGATTAAAGGGGCAAGATTAATTTTTTGAATAAAAGTCCAATGGTTAGACTTGATTTGTACCGTTCCTAATCTATAGGGTAGTATTCCTGGGTGATCATTCAGGTTGTGGAATTTTACTGCGTTTGTGTTGGTCCAGCTCCATCTGGAACAATGGGTATTATTTTAGTTTCGTTTATGTGGATAATTTCTTTCGTTTTTGTTTTCGGGTTTTCGATTTCGATCTTATTGTTTTCTAGTATTTTTGTTAAAGTGAAGGGTCCGGAAAATTTATTTTTTATTTTACTCGACCTATCAGTGGATTTCTTGTAAACTTGGGAACCTATAATTAAATCTTTCGATTTTTTATTTTCGTTAATCTTATCGATAATTTTTTGTTTCATTTCTTTAGTCTCTTGGGTGATTTTGTCATATAAAATTTGAGTGTTATTTTTATGATTGGCTATATATTCGGTGAATACGTGGGATGGTATTAGATTCATAGGGTCTCTGGAATCCGTATGTCCTAAAACAAGTTCGTAAGGTGCAAAATTCGTACTTGAATGTATCGTGTTATTATAGGCAATAATTGCGTAAGGCATAAGATTAATAATATCCGCGTTGGGGTCTGATTCCTTTAAAATTCTAATATGTTCAATTAAGGTAGAATGGAGTCTTTCTATTGGAGAATTCGATTCGTGATGATAGGGTGTAGTGAAATGTATTTTTATATTATGTGCTTTTAGTAATCCGTTGACCGTTTCGTTTTTGAATTCCGATCCGTTATCAGAAACTATTTGCTTTGGAATACGTAAAAATGAAAAATATTTTATTAGTTGTTCGCAACAAGATATAGCGTTTCCGTCATAAGGTAATGCTTGAGCATATTTTGAAAATTTATCTATAATAGTAAGAAATTTTTGTTTTCCGATAATGAACGTGTCTACATGGACTATTTCAAAGGGTTTGCTTGGTGTCTCTGTTAATATTAGGGGTTGATCCGGTGGTTTTCTGTTGTATTTTGCTCTTTGGCAAATCTCGCAATTGTTAATGTATTTTACAATGTCAGATTTTAACGATTTCCAATAGTAATTTTGTTTTAGAAAATTTCGAGTTTCTTCAATTCCGCGATGGTTTGTTTTACCTTCGTGTCTATATTTTATCATTAATTCTCTTTCATCTGGTTTAACATTATTAATGAGCTTTGTGCACTCTATTAGTTTTAGATTTTTGAAAAGATTACTCATGGATTGTTGAAAATAAGGCCGTAATTCCTTTGAAAAGAAATAAACGTGAGTAGTTTTATTAGTTAAAAATTCTTTTAGAAATTTATTTATTGTTGACATGTTCGTTGGTAAAGTTGCGTGAATAATTTGGTTTCCGTCAAAGTTTTCGCGTTCTGTTTTGATATAAGTATCATAGGGTGATTTTTTGATTATAAATTGATGAGGTTTATTATTGATTATTTCGTCTAATAAAGTCATGTTAGAATAATTTTCTGTAGCATTAGTACTGTGTACTGTGTTAGTTTCTTGAGAATTATTTGGGGGTCTTATTTGAATATTTTGAAGGATTCTAATTTTGGGTTTTTGGTTTTTTATTGGTTCGATTGGTTGTTCGCGGGTTTGATTAATATTTATACTTGCGTCGTCTGGGTCTAAATTTTCGGGATTGAATTGACTATAACTTTCATCTAAAAATTTATCGATTTCTTGACTGATGTCGCCAGGGTTATTTAAAATTGAGTCTGATTCTAACGCGTTTAATGATATTCGACTAAGTGCGTCAGCATTGGTGTTTTGTTTTCCTTTCTTGTAGATTATTTCATAATCGTATTCCTCAAGTTTAAGTCGCCATCTTATTAATTTTGAGTTGGGTTCTTTAAGGTTAAATAGCCAAACAAGGGGTCGATGATCCGTATAAATCTTAAATTTTCGTCCAAAAAGGTACGGTCTAAAATATTTACATGCCCATACTATCCCTAAAAGTTCTTTTTCTATGGTAGAGTATTTTTGTTCCGTTTCGTTTAGCGTTCGTGATGCGAATGCAACAGGATTGTCATTGGGTGGGTTTCCTTGTGATAAAACGGCGCCAAGGGCTACATTTGAGGCGTCGGTTGTAAGTACAAAAGGTTTTTCGAAATCTGGATATTTTAAAATAGGAGAGTTTATTAATAGGTTTTTTAAATTGTTAAAAGACTGAATGAACATTGGTGAATGTTCGACTTTTGCGCCCTTTTTCAAACATCGTGTTAGGGGTTTAGTAATTTTTGCAAAATCTTTGATGAATCTTCGGTAATAACCGGCTAGTCCTAAAAAGGATTTGATTTCTTTTTGAGTTTTGGGAATAGGAAAATTTTTTACTGCGTTTACTTTATCAGGGTTTGGTTTGACACCTTCATTTGTAATTTTGTGTCCTAGATAGGCAACTTCTTTGTGTAAAAATTCTGACTTGTCTAATTGTATTTTAAAGTTTGCTTCTCTTAGTCGATTAAAGACTTTTTTCAATCGGTCAATATGTTCTTGGAGTGATGTGGAAAATATAATTATATCGTCAAGGTAAACTGAGCATATTTCGTTTTGAAGACCACGGAGGACATTATTCATGACTCTTTGAAAGGTTGAAGGGGCGTTTTTTAGTCCAAAGGGCATTCTTTTGAATTCGTAATGACCTGTGTCTGTAGAGAAGGCTGTTTTGGGAATATCGGTGGTGTCCATCTCTATTTGATGAAAACCTGTCGCGAGGTCTAGGGTTGAGAAATATTGTGCTTTCCCTAGCTTATCGAGGATATCCGATATGTTGGGTAAGGGAAATTTGTCATCTATCGATTTTAAATTCAATTTCCTGTAATCAATTACAATTCTCCACTTGCGCTGTCCGCTCGCGTCTAATTTTTTTGGTACTACCCATATTGGGCTGCTCCATGGTGAATTTGAGTTTTGAATAATACCGTTTTCAAGCATTTTGTTAATTTGCGTTTTTACCTCTTGTTTATGAACTTCTGGGTACCTGTATGTTTTAGTAAAAATCGGCGTTTCGTCTGTTAAATTGATTTTATGTTTAATCTGATTAGTAAAGGTGAGAGGGGTACCTTCTGTATAAAAGATGTCTCGATATTCATAACAAAGTTTTCTAATTGCTAGATATTCTTCTTTGTTACAGTGAGCTAAACGTAAGTTTTTTAAATTTTGTTTTTGTAAGCCGTCGATATACTCGTTAATTTCCGTGTCTGTTTCCATTTTTTCGATAAAATTTATTTCGTTTTCATTCACGATTTCGATGTCTAAAGGTTCGTTAAAGGTAATTTTTATTGGACTATCGCGTGTATTTGTTACGAGGGTTGTTGCAAATGAGTCACTGACTTGTACTAAGGCTTCTGGCATTTCAGCTTCTCCGAAATTTGTGTATTTTAAAATACCGATACCGTTCGATTGATTGACTGGTATTTTGACTTTTTGACGAGTACGTGGTGGTATTATTAATTCAATTGTTTCAAAATTGTGTAACGTTTCCTCGAGTTTGTATTGTATGGGTAAAGTAACATTTCGCGTTTTTAAGACATGATTTCTAAAACTTATCTCTGCTTTAGTAGCTTCTAGAAAATCGACACCTAAAAGTCCGTCGAATCTAGGTGAAAAGTCGAAAAGATAGAATTTGTGATTTTCTGCGATTTTGAAAGAGGGGAATATTGGAATATCTGCTACTTCATTATGTATTGAAATTGCATGGGCTGTTTTGACAGTGAATGTTTCTGGAAATATGGAGTTAGGGTAATTTGAGTAAGCAAGGTCGGGTTTGATAAAGCTTTTGCCGCTACCTGTATCTATAAGAAATTTTGCATTTAATTCGGGAATATAGATAGTTGGTAGATCGACGTTTGTATGGTTATGTAGATATATTAAGGTGGGTTGTTGAGGGTAAAACTGTCTGGAAAATTTCCGTCACAATAATTATTTTGATTTTCGAAATCAAGATAATTTTGATTTTCGTGTGAATTTTCATGTGACCTTTCGTCATCATAGTAATTTTGGTTTTCATATGGGTTTTCTTCGTCATAATAATAGTTTCCTAAGGAAGTATTTTCATCGTATTGAGGGTGATTTATTTTGTCATTATTTAGGGGGATATTTTCGTTATTATTCGCGGTTTCGACTGCTTGGTTGAATAGTTCTTCGGCTATCCATTTCGGTTTGTTTTGTAAAATTTGTGGTTTCTGATTTATTTTGGAATTCGCTGAGGACGTGTCCATTGGTTCAGGTTTTCGATGGGACGTAAAACGTGAAATTCCCGAAGTCGAGGGTCTTGGAATATTTTGAGGGTTAATATTTGGACGTGAATAAAAATTGGGTTGTTGTCCAGAATTATTTTGATTTGAGGGGTTGTAACGCCACTGGCCAAATCCTAGAAATTGGGGTCTGTTATTAAAAGGTGGGGGTGATTTTTGATGATAGTAAGGGTTTAAGGGTTGCACATTAACAGGATAATGTGGTCTGGGTGTATAAGCAGGATAATGCGAATTATTTGGTTTTGGTTTATTTGTTGTATTGGGATTTGTAGTTGTTTTGTTTAAAGAATTGTTACGGTTTTTATAGTACAGAAAATTTTCTTCTTCGGAAGTGAAATTCATGGCTTGTTCTAAGGTCTGTGGATTTTTTAACCTTACTACTAGTTGCATGTGGTAGTTTAAGCCGTTTATAAATGTTTTTAAAACTAGATTGCCGTATTCTGCGATTTTTAATAATTTTATTTCTCGCGTGTCGTTCGACGAATTTATTTTTGAAAAAAGAAGACTTCTTGCGTCTTGTAGTCTTAAGCCAAAATCATGAGGGGTTTCATTTTTTTCTGGTTTAAGGGTAATTATGTCCTGAACTACGCAATCTATCGATCTTTGATCCGCAAATGTGGTAATAATCGCGTCTTTAACTAAAGGCCACGAGGTTAATTCTATGCGCGAGGCAATTAGATCTGCTGCTCTGCCTACAAGTTTGCTTAGTATTGTATCGAAAAGACAAATATTTATAGGTGCATTAGCATTTGTTTCATTTTTATGATTTTTATAAAAGTTATCGCAAGCACTGATAAACCTGTTTATTTGTTTAGAATTACCATCAAACAGAGGGATGTTGTCTGCTTGAAATCTTATTAATTGGTAATCTGGGTTTGCCATTATACAGTTATTAATATTACTATTACTAATATTACTAAAATTAAAAGATTTCTAAAGTCTATGATTAATTATTTCAGTGTTTAATATAACAATTAAACTTTTATGATACGTTTGATATAACAATCAACAGTATTTTAATTATTTGATTGATGAGCTTATTAATTGGTAATATGTTCGATATAACAATCAAACAATTCGTTTGTTTATCAATATTTCAGTAGGGTTTTATGGAAGGAATGAATGGATTGCACTTACAGTGTAATTCCGATGAGGGTGATGATTACTGGTTTCATCTGATTCTTTCTTGTTTTCTTAGCCTAGGTTCCAATAGGATGAGCGATGCTTGTCTCCTCCCTGGAGTCTATTTATGAGAAGTAGGACGATGCTTGTTCCTCTCTTCTCGCACCAATAGGACGTAGAACTTCGTCTTCTCCCTGGTCGGTGAGCCACACAATCTTGCACACACTCTGCAATTCTGGGGTTGACACTAGCCACTTTCTCTTGCTCGATGCAGTTTACTAATGGTTTGATTATTTTTCTTCCCAGGTTGTTTTTTCTTGATCGATTCACTAGTTAATTGTTAAGACAAAAACTTTTCTTCGATTTTCGTTCGATGAGCCGCCTAGTGAATCCTACCGACTGCGCCACTTTTCAACTCGGGGTTGATGTAATTTTTTTAAAAAACAACTTTATTGCAAGAATGGGATACAAACTGTATAAGACTAACTAACATTATGCATACTGGGTATATTTATAAGTTTAAATATGCTGATCTTGCATGGGAACAGACGCTTTAAGAATCTGAGAATTGCTTATGCAAGGTTGCGTAATATTGCGACATAAACCGTTCTCACGGGAATGTAACTAATGATACGTTTTTATTTGTTTTTTTTTTCAGAATGTAATTGTGTTGGTGTACTTTCTATATTTTACATCTTTTATATGTAATTGACGTTTCGGCAATTTATTTTATCTTCTTCAGAATTACAGCATGCTAAAAAAAGCATTTTTTTATTATAAGGAAAATTATTTAGAACATATTGTATATTTACGTTGAATAAAAATAACGGACATCACTGCCCACCATGTTCACAATAATTTAAAGATTTAATATTTCTTAATGTAACATAATATTAAATTTAATTAATGTGTATATGGTGTGCAGTGTTGTTCGTGAATTTTTGTTCAAGATAAATATACAATATATTCTAAATAATGTAACTTATTAACTTTAGCATTTTGTAAATTCTGAAGAAGAAAGTACACCAATACTATTACATTTTGATTTAATTTTTAGCGAACCATAATATCTATAGATATATATATATATATATATATATATATATATATATATATATATATATATATATATATATATATACAGGCGCGGATCCAAGGGGGGGGGGGCGGTGAAGGCGATCGCCCCCCCCCCCCAAGAGCTTTGAGTTTAGGAAAATGGACCCGATTTTTCCTCTTATACTATAGTTTATTCAAGAACTAGAGAGAGTAATAAATCATTTTTTACCCTTTTTCTCTTCGCAAACTACCTGTGTTCTCTAGTCCGGTGTTTTTAGCAGAATTTGTTAGACACATATATTTTTCATAGGAATGGGTTAGAAATTTTATAATCAAAAATACCGGTCTATAATAATAGGATTATTCTCTCAAAAAATTCTAAGTTATAATTTAAATACAAAATATCCATTGTCAAAAATACAAAAAGTTAAACATATATAAAAAAATAAATTCGTCCATATAATAATAAAATATTTTTGGGGCTATCGGTCATTTTATTATTAATTAAAAACATTTTTAGGGTATTTGACGTTTCAGTTTATTTATTTCTTAAACCATCTGCAGAATTACAATTAAACACTAAAAAGGGATTCAAATGTAATTACTTTTTTTTTATGTTGTAATTAAAATTAGACCTATTTATTTTTATTTTGGTTGTACTGATATCTTGATTTAATTTACTTTTATATATGGAAATACGATAGCCCCAAAAAATAAGATAAACATGTTAATTCTACACGCTTAAGAAAAAGACACAAACACAATAATAAAATAATAAAAAACTTATGGCTAATTAGAATTAAATATATATAAAATTAAAAAGTGGGACACACTAAAATAAAAATATATAAAAAATAAAAAAACATTTAAACAACATTAAACAATAAAATACAACAAAAACAAAAATTTAAATAATAAATTGTGTTTACACTAGTAAACATTACGTATCTAATTCCTAATGAAAGTCAGTGAAACTATCATCGCTAAAATTAATTATAATTGGTTCCTCTATCTCACCGATTATGAGATCGAGTTCTCACATTTTGTTTTATTCTTTTATTATATGGATTTTTCCCAATTTTTCGCGGTAACTTTATTCAAAAAAATCTTTCAAAAGTTTAATTAAATTACTAATTTTATTAACTGTGTTATTTCTAGCAACTCTACCTTTTACTTGAGAGAGATATTTACATCTCCATCGGACAGTTTCCGGACGATTTATAAGAACAGATTTTCTATCTGGTTTTTCCCAGCAAAAACTAAGTTCTCTGAGCAATTTCCAGAGATCAGTTCTTTTAATTTCAGGTAAATCGTGATCTTCAATGATTTTAGTTAGAATTTTGTAGATGGTTGGGATCTGCTTCTCATAATAAAGTATATATACAACCCCTTTAATTGCAGGTTTCATCTCTTCTTCCAACGAGGTTTTTCGTTTGCCTGTGATCGAATGTGGCTTGGGAATACTAACAATTCCAGTCGTTTTTTCTCCTTCAGTATTCGGTACATAGTAGATTTTCCAACTCCTGTCATGTTGAAACACATCTCAACAGAGCTTTTAACATTATTATCTAGATATTGATATCTTAAAGCATCATAAACATTCATCGTAATAAGTTTTTCGTTGAGGAAAAAATACCCTGGTTTAACGATTTTGGAATAAATATAGAGGTGAAAGCCACATCTTTTGGGTATCTCACTAATCTCAAATAATATATAAAAACAAGTGCAAACAAGATAAATCACTAAGAAAAAACTGTAAGTTGTACTTTGCTCACTGACAGAAATTAAATTAAACGATCAGAACTTTATGTTGCAGTTAATTTATAAAATATATTTAAATATATTGAAATATAATTAGATTTACGACAGTTCTCAGTTACCTGCGGCACTGGAGCAGGTACGTTAGAGGTTTCGGTAACAGTTTTATTACTCTCTCTAGTTCTTGAATAGAGTATAGGAGTCTGTATGCTTGCGATCGCCCCCCCCCCCCCTCCCGAACGCATTTGAGTTCAGGAAAATAGAACCCATTCTATATTAGGAATGAGCACCCCCCCCTCCCCGTGGACAACTTGTTTTTCTTGCTATACTGTATTTTTGTGATATCACCGCCCCCGCCAAAGGGAGAGGCTGGATCCGCCCCTGTATATATATATATATATATATATATATATATATATATATATATATATATATATATATATATATATATATATGTAAACTGTTATTTGAAGCGCGAAGTTTTGCCAAAGATAAGGAATCCTAACATTGGGTTTACTGAAATATTCATTATTTTGAACGTTAAATGCTGAGATAAAACTTAATTGAAATAATGGCAACTAAATAAATATAACCAAAAACGAATCTGGCTGGTCTTCGTGAGATATTTTTAACGATTGAATGTTAGATTTCGTTAAAAACTATTAGACAACACTGCTTTGATTGCATCGGTCAGAAAATTGTGAGAATCCCGTTTTTACCGACCAACGAAGTATGAATATTTTCGTATTTTCGAGCTATAATAAATAAAATAAATATTTACTTGTGCAATTCAGAATTTACTTGTCAGTTTTCTGTATATCTTTCTTCTCAATATTTGTTTTGTCGGATGTAGAGATTGCTTCAAAATTATGGAATTAAATGGAATAATATTGTATAGATATAATTTTAAATGCAGGATCTCCAGAAATAATATATTAGTATATATATATATATATATATATATATATATATATATATATATATATATATATATATATTATATTTTCCTGATTCTTGAACCACAAATTATATCCTTTTTTATTTTATCTTCATTTAGGTTTAGGTTCTTTATTAACAAAAAATCCAAACAACGACATTTCGCCCTTTATTTAAGACATTTTCAAAATTTTTGACTTTTTTACTTATTTACCTTCCTAAAAATATTTTTTAAATAATTAAAAACATTCATATAAGAACATATCTACAATTTTAAAAAAACAAACAAACGCTTTAACACACTATTTATTTATTTTTTTAAATATTTAATTTTACCTATTTTATTTTTTTGAAAAAAAAATTAAATAGTGTGTTTGTTTGTTTTATAAAATTGTAGATATGTTCTTGTATGAATGTTTATAATTATATAAAATATATTTTTAGGAAGACAAAAAACAAAAGACTTAAATAAAGGGCGAAACGTCAATTGTTTGTAATTTTGGTTAAATAAAGAACCTTAGCCCAAGTAAAGACCAAATAAAAAAAATTAAAAAAGTATATATATATATATATATATATATATATATATATATATATATATATATGTATATATATATATATATATATATATATATATATATATATATGTATATAATGTTTACTCAAAAGCAACCCAGACCCCATGTCAATTTGTTCAAATTCTTATAGTCTCATCATTTAACAACAAAGGCTCATAATACCGCCTTGATCGGTTTCATACTAAAAGGAACGATAAATATCGAAAAATAAAAGAACAAGATGGGATGGGGTTCGAATATCAGAAATGCTAATTCCCTTCACAAATATCCTATTTAATTACGGCAAGGATATTAAGTAATTTTTTATTTTGGGAGATATGGGGTGGCACGAGTAAATTGGACTGGTAGTTATTGAATTAATATGGATAATATTTCTTTTCCAGTCCTTCAAAATAGAATACATTGTTGTCCTTTTGATCAGCAAATATTTCAGTCAGATGCTCTCGTAACCTAGAGGGCTTCATGAGTTCATTTGAAAAAATTGGTTAGCAAACACATAGGTAATAATCAATATTTCAAACACTCAATAATGTATTTTTGGCCCTTCTTAGATTCAGACAGAATGACAGAAATACATTTTGCTACGGTTGTTATAAAGGGTGTTTTTTATAGAGGTATAGAACTTTTAAATGGAATAAAATAAAGATGAATGTTTTAAATTGACATGAAATTTACTTTATTCGAAAGATAACCTTCTGGCATTATAATTTAAATATGAATTCTGGCATATGACCGTCACGGCTGACTCGGACGTAGTCTAATCTTGAGGTCCAATTTTCGATGACTTTTTCCAACATTTGTGGCCGTATATCGGCAATAACGCGGCGAATGTTGTCCTCCAAGTGATCAATCGTTTCGGGCTTATCGGCGTAGATTAGCGACTTCACATATCCCCACAGAAAATAGTCTAGCGGCGTTAAGTCGCACGATCTTGGAGGCCAATTCACAAGTCCGAAACGTGAAACTATGCGGTTACCAAACGTTTCCTTCAATAAATCAATTGTGGCACGAGCTGTGTGACATGTTGCGCCGTCTTGTTGAAACCATAGCTCCTGCACATCATGGTTGTTCAATTGATGAACGAAAAAGTCAGTAATCGTGGCTCTATAGCGGTCACCATTGACTGTAACGTTCTGACCAGCATCGTTTTTAAAGAAGTACGGACCAATGATTCCACCAGCCCATAAAGCACACCAAACAGTCAGTTTTTCTGGATGTAATGGTGTCTCAACATACACTTGAGAATTATCATCACTCCAAATACGACAGTTTTGTTTGACGTATCCATTCAAACAAAAGTGAGCTTCATCGCTAAACAAAATTCGCTTATGAAAATCGGGATAAACGGCAATCTTGTTTTGGGCCCATTCACCATTCAATTCTTGCACGAGTTGGATTTTGTAAGCACGCAAACCAAGATCTTTCCAGAAAATCTTCCATAAAGTGAATGGACACATATCCAGTTCCTGTGCACGATGGCGGATAGACTGATTCGGGTCTTCCTCTACGCTACGCTCTACAGCAGCAATGACTTCTTCTGTACGCAGTGTACGACGTCTCTGTGGATGCGTATTATCATTTAGAGTAAACGTGGTGCGAAAACGTTCCACAGTTTATCGAATTAATTGCTCTGATGGACGATTATGTTGACCGTAAAATGGACGTAGTGCGCGATACGTATTTCGAACAGAACCATGATTTTCAAAATAAATTTGCACAATTTGGAAGCGTTGTTCAGGTGTCAGTCTATTCATGTTGAAATGCCAAACCAAACTAAACATAAATCACTTGACAGCTGACAAAATGGCCGCCAGTTAAAAAAGTGTTGCCAACTTAAAGTTCTATACCTCTATAAAAATCACCCTTTAGATTTACTTACGAACTGTTCTCTTTTAATTTATTTATTGTGATTATTTACTTATATCATGTATAACTCACACATAAATATTATTGGCAAATCGCATAATAAATAATGAAATAAATTTCTAGGTCCTGTTGTAAAAATGAACTTTACAAAAAGTTAAGTTAGCACTTCACTTGTCAAAAGAATCAAAAATCATACGGAAGCTGCAAAATGGCGACCAGACATTTTTGTTAACTTCGGTTTGCTCTGATTGGTCACCTGTTAAGGGCCTGGGCGTGGCTTCTTGATTCCACAAAAGACAATTTAGATTATAAACGAAAGTCCCTTGCTACGATTTACAAACTTAATTTTATCACTTAAAGTCTGCGTGTTCGTCAGTGGGTCCGCCGGCGCTTTTTCTAGACACCGTTGTACTTTATCATTTTTTTTGTAACTTGTATTTGAATTAAACTTGGCGGCGGTAATCGACGGTGAGATTTTACTATACCTTCCCCTCTAAGGCCATCCACTATTCAGGGAATTGGTGATTTGTATCCTAGTTTCGATTCCATGGAAAATCGGATGCCCAAGAATGTCGGACTTACAGCTGTTGTGAACCCAGTTCTATAGCAAGCACTCAATGCAGCAGCGCGCCTGACTACAAGGTCCCAGTTCAGGGATTCCATGTTGTAAACGTAGGTCCCTTGCTATGATTTACAAACTTAATTTTACACCTAAAAGTTTGGGTGTTTCCTCTTCGGTTCCCGGTGGTGGATTCGTCAGTGGGTCCGCCGGTACATTTCCCAGACACCCGTCGTCTTACTTTGTCATTTATTTTGGAACTTTTATTTGAACTAACTTGGCGGCGGAAATCGGCAGTGAGATATTAAGACCTTTAGCAAAATCTGATGTTCAATCAAGCAACACAGGTCCTAAATTATTGACAAGTACTGAAAAATTCGAATATTACGAGTTAGTGAACCAATATTCGATCGGACGCGAAATCGAATAATATTTTCTGGCGAAATTTATCATTCGATTTCCTCGAAGAATTCAGGTCAACAGCAACATGCGATAAGGGATTAAATTAAAAAATTTAGAGGTTTTCCTGGACCGGACCATTCAACTCCAATAGGACCGCTAAGCTGTTTACACTAGTGCAACGTGAAAGACCGCCCTGCTTATGATGGTTCAAGCAGAACTCAGGGCCTTTGGACGTTTTTATTAGACGATCAACTATTCAAAAAGGGAAAATTTGATCTTGCAAAGAAAAACTAAAAAGATTGATCACAGAATGGCCAGGAAACCTCATTTGTTAGGCGGTACAATCATTGGTGGCGAACTCTAATATTACAGAGGACTCTTTGCTAGGGGAGGAATCTCACTTAGCACTTTTCTGTCCTATAAAGATTGCCTATTCAGATTTGAATTTCCAATTTCGTCAACCATGTACTCGAGTACTTTACGCCTGTCCGTTTTTACACTTAGAAGCAAAAAAATAGTACGGACGAGAAGCGTGAATAGGTGGCGCGAGAACAAAATTGCGTCAACGCATACAGTCAATGATTATAGGTCATGCAGAAGGACTGTATAACTTCTCGTATATCTTGATGTTTCCAGAAGCTGACCGAATTTTTCCTTGTGATTTTCGGAAAACCAGCGAAGTAGAAAACAAGATACAGCACTCAAAAAGCAGTAAAAAAAGACATCGTATTCTAAAATTGTCATTTTTCCAATAACTTATTTCGAAAGTTAGCCCTCCTTGAAGTTTATTCAGTAAACTTATCGCACATGCTTAATCCATTTCTAATTAAGCATAGCTCAGAATAAAACTTTTATCCAAAAACATTTTCTGTTTAATCTACTGCCATTGATTAACAGATACAAATACAAAAGTCCGCCTTGGGTAAAAATATCGTGCATTTTTAGTTTCTAAAAAAGTGAAGTTGAATTCGTCTATCGCGAACAATTCCCATCCCCAAAGTTCCACTTCATTTCCCAAGCCAAATGAGACGGGAGGCATTTCTTGCAACTCAAGTGGTTTTAATGAGATCCCTGTGATACCTATGGGGGTCGCGCATGACTTGAGATTGAGAAGTCCATTTTTTCTGAAATATCAAGTACTTCTGTTCGAGATTTAATCAAAATCTTCGAGAATAATTCTCCAGGTTGGGAGAATCCAGGAAAGAGGCGCAAAGAATTAGCAGAAATCGATCATAATAGCTTTTTCTACGCCGAACGAGAACGCTGCGCAGCGTTTCGATTAGGTTGCGCTACTTTAAACAAACGTTTCCGTTTCAGCAACAGGAGAGTCGAAGATTTCCATAAGTACCCTCTTCTCAAGCGAGAAACAAAAAAACAAACAAATGCGACAGTCCCTACATTTTATAGATTTGAATTGTGCACGCATCAACTTGCATGCCCTCGTTTGTGATACCAGCGCACATTTATAGCCTCGTTTTTAAATGTAAAATATGTGAATGTATTTTCTACATGGTTTATTCTATTTTTTTTCTATAATGCTAAGCTAACGAACGGTAGCTTTTCATCGATGAGCCAGTAGCGTGGTGTACGGAGTTCTTGTTCCAGGAAGCAACTCCGTTCTTAGTAGGATTTGTTTTTGTATTATTTGATTTAAACAATTGAATTGAGAACAGAGGATTAATAGTATTCACTATTAGTATGAAAAGGAAATAAAATGAGACTAATTTTGATCAATATTACTCCATTAAATACGTTACAAGCACATATGATCTTGGCCAAAGATCAAAAAACATACAATATGTAAGAAAAAAATAACTTATAATATTCATTAATTAATGTTAGATTAGGTGCTATAAATAACTTAACAATAAATATCCAAATTAATTACCAAATTAGCAAATGTTCAGAGGATTAACATGTTCTTCCTAAAGGATTTCAGTGTTTGGAGGGAGAGTTAGCAGTTTGAAAAGACATGAGGTGGAGGTTGGAGCGTTCCCCGTTGGGAAAAGATCGTACTTCTGTGGAGAACGAGGCGATATAACGGAAATACCGTCAATAAGAAAAATTCTTAGAGATTTGTAGCCACATAAGAATCATGATAACCTTGGAGCACTGGGACTTTGGAACCACAAGGAATTGAGACGATAATAGCCCTGAACCACTAGGACCTGGGACCTTATAACAATATTTTTGAGCCCTTATATGCTGCTCGAAAAATAAAATAAGAAAGTTAATTGCTATTGGAAAATAAATGATTCTTATACTTTAGATCCTAACGTCGGTTATGCGTTCCCCTTCCAAGGAGACATTTTCGCTTCATTTGATTGCTAACAGCTGTGCGCGCCACTTCACGATTATCACGTTGAAGTGAAAGTACTATTTTCAATAGAGATCATATATACTCAAATCTGCATTCGAGCGAACAGAATAAAGATCACAAAAGAATGGCAGCGCTTTGCGTTTCCAAGCATTGGACGTTCATGGATGAAGTTAACATACTTATAATTTAAATTAAAGTCATTTTTATAGCTATTTTTGGACTAAATTACATGGTTAATAAACCATACTGCTCCCATAAATAAAAATGTTACACGTTGTATAAGCCAGTCACTACAAGCTCTCGTATTCTTGTCTCAACAGGGTAGATTGCGTGATACCCGTTATAATTATCATTGCTACAAACTCGTAAACCTTGTCATGAATAAAACCAAAACAAATTATAATGTTAAATTTGGTTTTCTAGAACTTGTTCAAAAACAAAATTTCAAAGTATGTCCCCCAGTTGTTCTTGCAGCCACTGGTGTCCCCTTAGAAGGCTTTAGCGCCCACTGGGAAGCGTTACTACCCTCGTTGAGAATTTACGCAATTGAAATACTCAAAATAATCACCATAACAAAAAAACTGTAAGTGAAAATAAAACATAAATATTTATTTGAAGGTTGTAGACAATGTTGAAGATTGAATAAAATGTGGTTGTTTGGACTTGCATTGTCTTTATTTTTGTTTGTTTTTACGACGTTTCGATTAGGTTGTATCTCTAATCGTTATCAAGTATAAACTGAATGTTTTATCTTAAGGCTACGAGCTTATATAGTGACTGTGTCCATTGAACCCAACTAAATCTATAGAGTCAAAAATCTACAGAACGCCAGAAATACTAAGACCATATACCTGACAACCTACGATTGGCGCTCACACCACACTACAGTAAGCCAAATGTCAAAAAAGTCATGACTCACCAATCATGAGTTACTACTACACAAACTTGTATTTGTCTGGTTTTATATTCACTAATAAATCATATTTAGGATAACGCGATTCTAATTTTACTCATGGAAAATTCCCCGTAACCTCTTAGCAGCGCTCACCACTAAAACCTACCCATCTCTAGTCACCCTATGACGAATTAACAACCGCCCTATCAGACAAATATCGTACCCATAGCCGCAATACTAACCAATCATCTGTATCGCATAAACAATCATAAAAACTGACATTACATTCGTAAAATACCATAATTTTCGAATTAATGACTCCGCCAGCCCCATTATCATATCATTATATGGGATGCGTTTTCGAAAAAAGGAGCATTATGGGTGTCGAGCGCTTATGGAAACATCTTTTATGGTTATAAAATCAAGTAAAATATTGAAGCTTATTGTTTTTTAGAAAAAGACAATATCAACTAATGCCCACCATGGTGTTATTTAAATCTCTTATAAAAATTCAATATTATACGCGGCAGCTACTCAGGTTGGTCGGGAATCTATAAATATTAAATACTACGGGAAACGTTATTTAAGTGCACCCACGGTAAAACTTGTAACTATATTTATTATACAATCGTCTAAAGTCTCTTATTTAAGTTTCTAAATCCCGTAATTAAAAATATAATCTAGAACAGCGGTTCCCAACCTTTTTCTTCTTGCGAACCACTTCTAAAAACCTGAACAAATTGGCTAATCCCTCGTGTAGTCATTAGAAACAGTAAATAAAACTGTAAAAGTGGGTTATTAAAATTTATTTTCCATACTGAATAACAGTTCATTACAAAAAATTAAAACATAATCGTAAAGCATTTACAGACAAACATTATTAAAACTAGAGTGACAGCCTAATCTAAAAAAAAATAATACAAACTGAATACAATAATACAGAACTAGAAAAATACCGTCAATGGGATTTTTGTGCCTATTTGGCAGAAAAAAGAAATTCAAAATTTGGTTCTATGTCTGAAAGTTTGAGTCTAAGATCAGGTTCTGTATTTAACGTTTGTATACTTATCTTTCAGGTAAATGTATGTTGAAAATTCTTTCTCACATAGATACGTTGTACAAAAGGACAATAAATTTTTTACACTGTGCCAAAAATCAGATAAGAGTCTTCTTCTTCTTTTTCTTCTTCTAGGTAGAACCAAGTTCTGTTATCTACACAATGCCTCATCGAGCCTCGTTTGAGGTCGAATTCAGCTGTCTCTTCATCTTTTAGGGGGCTGTCCAGGCGGCCGTTTGGTGTTTGGTTTCTTTCTCATCACGGTTTTTGCTAGTCTGTCATCGTTCATTCGTTCCACGTGATCTCTCCACTGCCTATGACGGTTTCGAACCCACTTTACAACATCCCCCACTCCGCTGTCCTCACGTATTTTTGCGTTTCTTATTCTATCTCTTAAACTTGTTCCTGTGATCATTCTCAGCGTTTTCATTTCTGTGGTTCTCATAATTTGTTTTGTCTATGTTGTTTAATTTCTTGTTTCTGCGCCGTAGGTCAGTATCGGTCTTGCATAGACCTTGTAAATTCTTGCTTTGCTCTCAATCGTCATATGTTTATTGTTCCAGATTATGACTCTTAGTTGGCCTGATATCATGGCGGCTTTGTTGGCTTGTGTGCTTACTTCTTCCGTTACTGCCCTGTTACTTGTTATATGTGCTCCCAGGTATTTAAACTTCCCAACCTGTTCGATACGTTTGTCATCAACCATTAGTTTGCATCTTACCGGTTCTTTTGCTATTACCGTTGCTTTGGTTTTCTCCACAGATATTTTCATAATATACTGTTTGGCTGTTCGATTGAGATGGAAAAGCATTCTTTGTAAGTTGTCCTCGCTATCTGCTGTCAAGGCAACATCGTCTGCAAAGCATATAATCTGAACGGTGTTGTGTCCCATTGGGTACCCAATATTTGTGCTATTTACCAATTATCAATGATTTCGTCCATGATTACATTGAAAAGTGTTGTACTTAGGCTATCACCCTGTCTTATTCCTATGAATAGTGGGATTTCCTCTGTTAGAGTGTTATTTGTTTTAATTACCATGGTGTTGTTGGAATTCAGTTCGTATATTGTGCGTATGATTGCTTCGTCTACTTGTTTTCTTCGCAGAAGTTCTGTTATGTGTTCCAGTTTGACTCGGTCGAACGCTTGTGTAAAGTCCACCAAACAAATGAACAGCGGTTTATCGTATTCGATAGATTTTTCAACCAGCTGTCTGAGAATAAATATACCGTCGATAGCAGAGCGGTTATTCCGGAAGCCCTGCTGTTCTTCGCAGATAAAGAGTGATCTTTAAAAACAGTTCTTAGCGAATTGTCAGTCAATGAGCTTTTCTTTTTCCAGTAAAGCTAAAGAAGTATCAGAAGTACTATGTCCTAGAAAAGGATTACGTATCCATTTGCTAAATCCAGATATAACAGGTTTACTGGGAAAATAGTCCTTCACTGTTAACTGAAGTTATTTGAGCTGTTTTGCAATCTTCGTTTAAATCGGTTAAAAATAACATTAGTCTTTTTATTGCCTGCCAATTTTCATCCGACTGCTCCCCGGGAAAATAGATACTCACTATCATATTTTCGTTTCTTACTCTGTTTGCATATTTTTTCTTTGCTTTACATACTGAAATTAACTCAGTGTTGTTTAAAGAACTCCATATTTGTACACTGAAGACGAGAAATAGCTCAAACTTGCGTCAATTCTAGAACATAGCAAAAAGGATTTTTTTTAATTGTTAGGAACAACATTTTTGGAATATTCCACATAGTTTTTCTTCCATTCCTTCAAAAAAAGCCGCTCAAAACTTTTGAAATCTCGATCTTTAAATAATCTTTGTTCTGCTAATTCAAAACCGTGGCTAAGCTATCGCAATATTCCCCGTATAACTCCCGGCGTCACCCACCGCGAATTAATCAGATATTTCAAATTTCCGAAACTTCCGGTCAACCTGAGACAGTGACAAATCTAACCTAATCAACCCTTCGGTCTCTCCCGCCACCCTCCGAAATTTACAAGACATTCTGTTCGTAAGCTGTCTCGAGTCAAAATATGACAGGCACGGCTGTTGAATACAAATCACTGTAACTCTATCAATTATATTGGATCTGTTCGGTGTTTAGCCTATTTAGTCTATATTGCCAGGAATCCGATGGAGAAACATCATTTGTCAAAGGGTAATTTCGGATGGGACGACGGGGCGTTTTAATGAGGGCTTGTACAAGGCGTGTGAGAATATATATGATTTTTTGTATGAAAGAACGAGATTTAATACACATACATTAATATGTAAAAACAAATAAGTACGTTGCTAACATTGGAAAAAACAACATCTCAGCAATAAGGAATAATGTGGAAGTCACCATTCAAGAAGTAGAGAAAGCTATAAAATCCTTAAAAAATAGAAAGTCTCCCGGACAAGACGGAATTCATAACGAATTGTTGAAATACGGAGGACAGCGACTAACACAGGAACTCACAAGCTCCATTCGTAAAAATCCCGACACAATGCAAAGTACCAGATAGGTGGAGAACCAACACAATAATGCTTATGTTTAAGAAAGGTGACAAACAAGAACCAGGGAACTACAGGGGTATTAAGCTACTGGACACAACTCTGAAACTCGTTACGAAAGTAATCAAAAATAAAATTAATTCGGTTACAACACTGGAAGACGAACAGCAGGGATTTAGATCAGGAAGGTCCTGCGTGGATGCAGTATTTATTCTACGACAGATAGTCGAAAAATCTCTAGAATACAATAAACCAACATTTTTATGCTTTATAGATCTAACAAAGGCATTCGATCGCATAAAGCTAGATGACGTAATCTACCTGTTATATAAGAGAAATATTCCCATCAATATAATTCAGACCATCGAAAACATATACGCAAACAATAAAGTTCAGATTCGCACTAACGGTAAATTATCTACACCCATACCAGTCAACAGCGGTATTAGACAGGGAGACTCGCTTAGTCCTTTATTGTTTAACATGATAATGGACGAAATAATAAAGAAGGTGCGACTTGGTAGAGGATATAAAATGGGAGATACAGAAATAAAAATTCTCTGTTACGCTGATGACGCTGAGATATGTGCCGAAAATGAAGGCGACCTCCAGAGATTGTTAAATACCTTTAATCTTACAGGAAGAAAATATAATATGATTATCTCAGCCGAAAAAACTAAATGTATGACAACCTCAAAAGAACCCCTCCGATGCAAACTAGAACTAGACGGTCGAATAATACAACAAGAAATGAGTTTCAAATATCTAGGAATCGACATAACTAGTTATGGCAACATCGAAGATGAAGTAAGACGGCAGGTGGCCAAAGCAAACAAAGTGGCGGGTTGCCTCAACGACGTGATCTAGCGAAACAAACACTTACAACAAAAAACAAAGGTTCGGATCTACAAAACCACAATTAGACCTATTATGACATACACCTCAGAAACACGGCCAGAGACGACAAAAACGAAACAACTATTGGAGACTACAGAGATGAGAATACTTCGACGAATAACAGGAAAAACGCTATTAGACAGAGAAAGAAGCGATAACATCAGGCAATCATGCAACACAGACTGCATTAATGAGTGGGTCCTACAACGTAAGACACAATGGAACAAACACATAAGCCGAATGACAGAGGATAGACTGGTAAGGATCGCACGAGATAAATCGCCTAGTGGTACACGCAGTAGAGGTCGACCGCGGAAAAGGTGGAGCGATAATTTAAGTCCAGAATGAGGAAAATCGAAGAAGGAACAAGTCAGGGACCTATTATAGAAGGTAGAAGAAGAAGAAGAAATAAGTACGTGGCTAATTTCGTTCATAAACTTTTATTCCAAATTCTAAAAAGAAAATGCAAGGATCTGTGCCCAAACTTTCTGTTCTAGATAGAGTGGATAAAAGGCTGAAATGAAAATTCTCGATACCAAGACCCAACGTCCTTTAATTTTGTAATAACCCGATAATACGGTCATGGAACAACTCCCATAATATATCTGCGGTTAGGACTGTTAATAAAAATATCAGATTATCGATATATCAAAAAAAAGTCATATATTGCCTATATTTAAAAAGAGATCAGTCTGAAAATGTGTAAGACAGTTTTTTAATCAAATACATTTATTGAATGAATCAAAATTATATAAAACATTTCTCACGTCAACCTTCTTAAAGTACTTCCAAACAACTGAAGAATTTACTGCAAACGAGATATTAGGGCATTTCGCTATTTTTCACTTATTAAATTAAATTAAATTAAACATCTGCTTTTCGCACCAATAACATCAACTAACATAACCTCTCGTCTTGACTTCAACAATCTATCATAAAAAAATTAAGGTTGAATTCGACTTGTCCTTTCTGATCTGCAGTACTTTTTGGTTTTCACGCTGGTGTACGCTTGTCGATTGTGGCCTGATATTATTGATTATTTTATATTTATTCATACTTTACAAGTTTAAATATTGTTTTAAATACATTCCTTCTTTCTCTTTTTCTTTCTATATAGTTTTTAACCGACTTCTAAAAGAAAGAGGTACATAATTCGTCGACTATGTATTCTTTTTATGTTTGTACACCGATTACTCCGGAACGGCTGCACCGATTTGAATAAAATTTTTTACGTTATATTCAGGAAGTTGCTGCGGTGGGCCCATATTTTTTTTTGATGAAATTGGTGCAGTAAAATCCAAGATGGCGCTTACAATATGGCGGCCAAAAAAATTTTGTGCGATTTTCCAAAAATTGGTATGGAGGAATTTTTGGGGTTGTACCCAACGAATCTGAAATTATTTTTACAAAATTCAAAATGGCGGATCCAATATGGCGGACGAAAACATCAATTTTGTTCGATTTTTTCAAAAATTGGTATAGGAGAGTGTTCGGGACCTCACATGACGAATCTAAAATTATTTAAAAAAAAAATCAATATGGTGTATCCAATATGGTGGATAAAAAATTAATTTTGTCCGATTTTTTCCAAAATTGGTATGGGGGAGATTTCGGAGCCTCATATAACGAATCTTAAATTATTTTTAAAAAATTCAATAAGGCGGAAAAAAAATCAATTTTGTCTGATTTTTATCAAAATTGTAACGGGAGAGTTTTCGGAGACACATGACGATTCTAAAATTATTTTTAAAATATTCAATATAGAGTATGATAGCACATTGCAAATTTGATATTACTTAAAAAAAATAAATATGGCGGATCTAAGATGGAAGATTAAAGATTCTACATCTCTCGATTTTGTCTAAAGTTAGTATTGGGGGATTTTTGTTAGTGTTAATTGCGAAATCAAAATATTTTTTGAAAAACTCAATCTGGTGGATTCAAATGCAGTCCTAAAAATTTTACATTTTTTAACTTTCTCCAAAACTGATATAGAGGGTTTTTGAGTATGTAAATAATGAATTTACTAGTATTTTTTCTGGATTCAATATGGCGAACGCAATATAGCTGACTAAAAATTTAAAATTTTTCGATTTTGTTCAAATGTGGAAGTAAATCATTTTTGAGGATGTAAATGGCGAATATAAAATTATTTTAAGAAAATCTAATATGTCAGATGCTATGTGACCGTTGAGAAATTTTAAATTTCTGGATTTCATCTAAAATTGGTACTAGGGGGCTTTGAAGGGTTTAGATTTAGATTAGATTAAGACGTTAAAATTATTTTTTTTAAATTCAATATGGCGGATTCAATATGGTGGGCTGAAAATTTTACCTTAATCGCGTTTTTTCAGATTTGGTATTACGAATATGAAGTTAATTTTTTACAACTATTAGGTTGATAAGATACAATATGAGGGACTAAAAATTTTGCTTTTTCCGGTTTCATCTAAAATTGATATTGCGGGGTTCTTGGGGCGTATACAAACTCAATATGCAATATAAAATATATCGGGCTCAGAAATTTACGTCCCAGATTCTTTAAATATCGATATTGGAAGGTTTTGGGGCCTATATTACCAATCTAAAATTAATTTGAAATTTAAGATAGTGGATTTAATATGACAGACTAAATATTTTTTTGACACAATTTCATTGGTATTTGGAGAACTCTAAGAATCAAAAAATTTTTAGTGGTTCATTTTAGGGTGTATTACAATTATGGATAAAATGGGTACTTTTTTGCTACCTTGGAGTCATTGCGAGGTACATGAATCTCAATTAGCACTTTGTCTAAATAATTTATGGATATCATAATGAATTCAAAACTAAAAATCGAAAAATAATATTTTTATAAAAAAATTGAACTGACTTCTAAAAGTGCGCTAAAAAGTGAAAAATAACTGGAAATTTTTATATGAAATTGAAATTTTTGAAGACAGCGCCAAATTATTTCTAAATGAAATAAATAACTACTAATATATACAAATTATGGTAAGAAAGCAATTACAAATTAAGTATTTTTAATCTGTTTATGCGAATAACATTTTGTCAGGTATTAGTTTGGCGCCGACTTCAAGAATTTCAAATTCATATAAAAATTTGTAGTTATTTTTCACTTTTTAGCACACTTTTAGAAGTCGGTTCAATTTTTGTATAAAAATTTTATTCATGTAGATAGGCGATTGTTTGCTTAGTCCAAGGAGCTTCTTCAGACGACGATTGTCAGCACTGTCTTCAGCTCTTTGATGGCCTCCCTTTGTTCTCTTCCTAACTGGTATGTTATTTTCTACAATATTTGCAAATAAGTTATTTTCTATTCTATTCCCATGTTTATTCCAGAATTTCTCAGTTACATAAAAGCACTTCGTGATCACTGCCTATAGCAGCTGTATTAAGCGTTTTTACACCCAGTACCCTTCATATATATACGATTGTTGGTTTCTTGTGATTTGCCATGTGTAGGGTGTTGTTTATTTTCATATTGTTCGCCTTACAAGATAAGATAAGATAATTTATTAGTAATAATATACAAATAGTACTTTTACAAGTCAAATAAATAAAATATTAAAATTTTGTCAATTAATTATTATCATTAATACAAATAAAACATTACACGATATTGATTCTTCCTTAAGAAGAAAGTTTTGGTAAAAAAAGCTAAGAGAACCTGACAACAGACAAAGACAATACTACAGATTAAAATTAGAATCGAAATACTCCTCGAACGAAAAAAACGCGTTCAGCACAAGATAGCTCTTGATTTGTTTTTTGTACTGATTGAAGTTAAGAGCTTTAATTCTACCTGGCACGCAGTTGTAAAACTTTATTGCTAAATATCTTGAACCATTTCTGGATCTCTCAAGCCGGCCAAAGTCTGGTACAAGATTGTTGTTGTTTCTTGTTGGATAGTTGTGAATATCTTCGTGTGATCTGTATAGATCAAGATTTTGTTTAACGTACAACAAACACTGCATAATGTACACACAAGGTAAAGTTAAAATTTTTAAATTCTTAAACGAATTTTGATAGTCTTCTCTATAATCAAGCCCAGAGATAATACGAATGCATTTTCTTTGTTGTCCAAATGCCTTATCAGTATGACAAGAATGACCCCAGGAAAGAATAGCATAAGCCAAAAGAGAATGAAAGTTACTGTGATATGCTGTCAGAAGAGTTTCTTTGGAAGTTACCCGTACAAGACTCCTGAACAGGAACAGTTGCTGAGATAGTTTTTTTGAGAGATTAACAAGGTGTTGTTCCCAGGTTAATCCTGCATCTAGGTGTACTCCCAGAAATTTGACCTCCATTGCACATTGAGGTAGAAAGGACTGTACAATTTCACTGTTATTCCTTAGAGTAAAGTTAATACTTTGTGATTTGGAGTTGTTCAAGGATAGGCGATTGGCTCGAAACCATTGAAATAGTTCTCTTTCTGAAGTTTTGTAATCAAGACTGTCAATCTCTGAAGGGTGATAACTTATATAAAACGTTGTGTCGTCAGCAAACAAAACAGTATTGACTCCCTTGCCCTTACAGTATGCCAGGTCATTTATATAAATGAGGAATAATATGGGACCTAATACCGACCCTTGAGGTACACCATACCTTAGGGATTGTTTTTTAGAATTACACTGCCCAAAGTGAACATACTGATCACGATCCGATAGATATGAATTAAGTAGTTGAATGGCATCAGCCTGAAAATTGTAGGATGGTAGTTTTTTTAGAAGAATGATATGTGTAACGCAATCGAATGCCTTTGTGAGGTCTAAAAAGGATGCAAGAGTATCAAGATACTTTTCAAAGCCCTGTAAAACATTACTAGTGAAGTGATCAATAGCTAAAGTTGTGGTCCTGTTCTTTCGGAATCCAAACTGGTTCAAGGCAAACAATTTGTTTGACTCAAAGTGGTCATTAGCCTGATTTTTCAAAATTCGTTCAAAAAACTTTTGACAAGATTAGTAATAAAGATATGGGGCGATAATTGTTGCAGTCATCAATGGAGCCCTTATTCTTGAAGAGGGGTAACACCTTTGCAGTTTTGAAAACTTTAGGAAATGTACTGCAAGCTATAGATTGATTTATCAATATTGTTAGGGGCTGAACTATTATATCCTTAATTTTTTTAATAATTTTTGTGTTAATTCCGTCAATATCTTTGCTGTTACTATTTTTTATTTCTGAAATCGCCTTGTCGACATCACTAAAACGAACTGATTGAAATTTAAAGGACGGGATGTTTTTGAGTGGCATAGATTTTAAATAATCTTCAAAAGGCTGTTGAGAACCATCAAGTTTATTCATCACACATTCAGCAATTGAACAAAAGTGATTATTAAAATCATTTGCATTTGGTTTTGAATTAGAGTCAGAGGTATTATTGTTGCTTTTATTATTAATAAGTTTCCACATAGCTTGTTGAGGGTTACTGGATTTTTTTATAAATTCGTCATTAGCTTTAATTTTTGCAAGCCTAATTGATTTTCTGTAATTTTTTCTATATTCAGTTATGGTACTCGTTGGCATGGTAATAGAATCTCTTTTATTTAATGCTATCATAAACTGAAGTCTATTACGCATCTCTTTTAAATTATCATTGAACCAGTTTATTCCTTTATTGGGATAATTTTTATTGAATAGTCTTGATTTTTCTGGAAAAGAGATATTTATGCAATGTGTTAACGCGTCAATTAGCATTTTGAATTTAAGGTCAATATCCAAATTATCATCATTAACAAAATTAAAATTGCCACTATCTTTATTGAATATCTCCCATAATTATTATTTTTACCAGTTTTGTTAGACAAAAGACTTAAAGGCTTCCAGTTTGTGACGTCACCATTCAGCGCTGAGTCTTTGTATTCTAGGAGTTATTGTCTCTTCACCCACCCTCTCTGTTCTCGACACAATGGCCAAAAAACATCTCATATAAGTCGATTCTTATCGACCACCAATAAATAAAATCCAAATAAAAGACAAAACAAAATACCATAAACAAAGAAATTTTAAGAGGACACGGCGCCGATTTTTATGACACATATGAATGTCAGAGCTGTAAAATGCAGTCGGGCGTCTTATCCTTCAATCGTTATTGATGTATTATAAAATCTGGATTTTTTAGGGTGTGTATTATATTGCCTCGGATGATCGTCATCGCACAGTCATTATTTTTTTATCGCGCCACGGTAGGTAGGGCAATTAAATCATAAAGATATCTCGGGAATCGATGGCGCCAAGTGAACATCTGATATTTTGTTTTTGTATTTTTATAAATTTTTAATGCACTTATTAAGAAGTTATCAAACCATAAGTAGTGCCCTTACTAAATTCGTTTAGAATTAATAAAATAAAATTTTTATAAAAAAATTGAACCGACTTCTAAAAGTGCGCTAAAAAGGGAAAAATAACTAGAAATTTTTGAAGTCGGCTCCAAACCAATACCTGACAAAATGTAATTCGCATAAACAGATTAAAAATACTTTATTTGTAATTACTTTCTTACCATAATTTTTATATATTAGTAGTTATTTATTTCGTTTAGAATTAATTTGGCGCCGACTTGAAAAATTTCAATTTCATATAAAAATTTCTAGTTTTTCCCCTTTGTAACGCACTTTTAGAAGTCGGTTCAATTTTTTTATAAAAAATTTATTTTTCGATTTTTAGTTTTGAATTCATTATGATATTCATAAATTATTTGAACCACGTGCTAATCCAGATTAATGTACCTCGCAATGACTCTAAGGTGGCAAAAAAGTTCCCATTTTATCCACAAAAAAAAATTCTTTGATTCTTAGAGTTGTCCAAATACCAATGAAATTGTGTCAAACAAATATTTAGTCTGTCATAATAAATCCAATATCTTAAATTTCAAATTAATTTTACATTGGTAATATAGGCCCCAAAACCTACCAATATTGATATTTAAAGAATTTGAGACGTAAATTTCTTAACCAGATATACTTTATATTGCATATTGAGTTTGTACAAGCCTCAAGAATTTCAGCAATATCAATTTTAGATAAAACCGGAAAATGTAGTCCTTCATATCGTATCTTATCACCTAATAGTTGTACAAAATTAACTTCATATTCGTAATACACCATCCCCCAACGCCCTAATATCAAATATGAAAAAATGTGAATAAGGTAAAATTTTTAACCCACCATATTGGATCCGTCATATTGAATTTCAAAAAAATAATTTTAACGTCTTAATCTAATCTAAATCTAAACCCTTCAAAACCCCCTAGTACCAGTTTTAGATGAAATCCAGAAATTTAAAATTTCGAAACGGTCATATTGCATCTGACGTATTAGATTTTCTTAAAATAATTATTTACATCCTCAAAAACGATTCAGTTCCACATCTGAACAAAATCGAAAAATGTAAAATTTTTAGTCAGCTATATTGCATTCGCCATATTGAATCCAGAAAAAATACTATTAAATTCATAATTTTCACCCTCAAGAACCCTCTATATCAGTTTTGGAGAAAGTGGAGAAATTTAAAATTTTTAGAACACCTTATTGAATCCGCCAGATTGAGTTTTTCAAAAAAATTTTAATTTCGTAATTAACACTAACAAAAATCCCTCCATACTGACTCTAGACAAAATCGAGAAGTCTTTAATCCGCCATCTTAGATCCCCATATTTATTTTTTTTTAAATAATATCAGATTCGTAATGTGCTATCTCAACAACTCCCTTATATGAATTTTGAAAAAAATCGAACAAAATTAATTTTTTATCCACACTATTAGATATGCCATATTCAATTTTTTAAAAATAATTTTAGATTCGTCATGTGCGACACCGAAAACTCCCCCGTACTAATTTTGGTAAAAATTGGACAAAATTGATTTTTTTGTCGGCCATATTGCATCCGCCATATTGATTTTTTTAAAAATAATTTTAGATTCGTCATGTGCGACCCCGCAAACTACACCATACCAATTTTGAAGAAAATCGGACAAAATTGATTTTTTGTCCGTCATATTGAATCCGCCTTATTGAATTTTTTAAAAATGTTGTGAATTCGTAATGTGAGACCTCGAAAACTCCTCCATACCAATTTTGGAGAAAATCGGACAAAATTAAATATTTTTGTCCACCATATTGAATCCGCCATTTTGAATTTCGGACAAAATTAATTTTTTTGGCCGCTTTATTGTAAGCGCCATCTTGGATATTACCGCATCAATTTCATCCAAAAAAATATGGGACCACTGCAGCAACTCCCTGAATATAACGTAAAAAATTTCATTCAAATCGGTACACCTGTTCCGGAGTAATCGGTGTACATACATAAATATATATATATATATATATATATATATATATATATATATATATATATATATATATATATACAGGAGCGGATCCAGCCTCTTTCTTTGTGGGGGGGGGGGGAGAGAGACAACGGAAACATTCCCATTTCTAGTGTAAAAGGCAGGGTCGGGTCTATTTTTCTGCATTTGAAGCTCCTGGAGAAGGGGGGATGCCAGCAGCATACACATTTCTAATATAAAAGGCAGAATCGGTTCTATTTTCCTGAACTCTGAGCTCTTGGGAGGGGGGGGGGCGATCACAAGCATACACATTCCTATATTCTATTCAAGAACTAGAGTAAGTAACAAAACTGTTACAGAAACCTCCAACGTATTTGCTCCAGTGCTGCAGGTAACTGAGGACTGCCGTAAATCTAATTATATTTAATTATATTTAAATATTATAAGCTTTTATAAATTTACTGCAACAATAAAATTTCTGATAGTTCATTTTAATTTTTGTCAGTGAGGAAAGTACACCTTACAGTGTGTCCTTAGTGATTTATCTTGTTTGCACTTGTTTTTATATATTATTTGAGATTAGTAAGATACCCATAAGATATGGCTTCCACCTCTATAGTTATTCCAAAATCGTTAAACCAAGGCATTTTTTCCTCAAGGAAAAACTTATTACGATGAATGTTTATGATGCCTTAAGATATCAATATCTAGATAATAATGTTAAAAGCTCTGTTGAGATGTGTTCCAACATGACAGGAGTTGGAAAATCTACTATGTACCGAATACTGAAGGAGAAAAAAACGACTGGAATTGTTAGTATTCCCAAGCCACATTCGATCATAGACAAATGAAAAATCTCGTTGGAAGAGGAGATGAAAACTGCAATAAGAGGTGTTGTGCATACATTTTATTATGAGAAGCAGATCCCGACAAAATTCTAACTAAAATCAATGAGGATCGGGATTTACCTGAAATTAAAAGAACTTGAGCTCCGGAAATTGCTCAGGGAATTTAATTTTTGCTGGAAAAAATCAGATAGAAAATCTGTTTTTATAATTGTCCGGAAACTGTCCGTTGGAAAAGGAAATATCTCTCTCAAGTAAAAGGCAGAGTTACTAAAAATAACACAACTTACAAAATTAGTAAGTTAACTGAATTTTTGAATGATTATTTAAATAAAGTTACTGCAAAAAATTGGATAAAATCCATATAATAAAAGAATAAAGCAAAATGTGGAAACTCGATCTCATGATCGGTGAGATACAGGAACCAATTATAATTAGTTTGAACGAAAGTAACTTCATTGACTTTGATTACGAATTAGATACGTAATGTTTACCAGTGTTAACACAATTTATTATTTAAATTTGTGTCTTTGTTGTATTTCATTGTTTAATGTTGTTTATATATTTTTTTATTTTTTAATATATTTTTATTTTAGTGTGTCCCACTCTTTAATTTTATATTTATTTAATTCCAATTAGCCGTAAGTTTTTTATTATTTCACTATTGTATTTGTGTCTTTTTCTTAAGCGTGTAGAATTAACACGTTTATTTTATTTTTTTGGGGCAATCGGATTTCCATGTAATAAACTCAATTAAATTAAGATATTAGTACAATAGAAATAAAAATAAGTAAGTCTAATTTTAAATGCAAAATATAAAAATTAATTATTCGCTTTTTAGCATTTAATTTTAATTCTGCAGATGATTTAAGAAATAAATAAACTGAAACGTCAAATGTCCTAAAAATGTTTTTAATTAATAATAAACTGACCGATAGTCCCAAAAAATTATAGGAATGAATTTATTTTTTATATATGTTTAATTTCTTGTATTTTTGACCATGGGTATTTTGTAAGTATTTAAATTATAACTTAGATTTTTTTGAGAGTTTTAGTTTTAGTCTAAATGTGCCTAAAACGGTTTCTATGCCAAAATTAAAAACAATAAAAATACAGTTGTGATTTGTGTTAAATATGTCAAAATTATCTATATTTTCTAATGTTTGTGAATTATTAAGAAATCATAAGAAATAATATTATAAAAGCTTTTTATTTTAAGTTTATTACCGAAATAATATTCTATGCCATAAATACTTAGTGATTAAATAAACCTCCTTTCGACGCCTATGACAAGGATTAAAATCCTTTTTAACACTTGACACTTCCAAATATCTATTGTTAACCAACTCAAATGGTCCATTATTATAGACTTGTATTTTTGATTATAAAATTTTTAACCCATTCCTATGAAAAATATATGTGTCTAACAGATTTTCCCAAATACACCGGACTAAGGAACACAGGTAATGTGCGAAGAAAAAAAGGGAAAAAAATAATTTATTACTCTCTCTAGTTCTTGTATAAACTATAGTATAAGAGGCAAAATCGGGTCTATTTTCCTAAACTCAAAGCTTTTTTTTTTTTTTGGGGGGGGGCGATCGCCTTCCACCGCTTCCCTTTTGGATCCGCATCTGGTACCAACTATGACTTATCAGTGGGGTTCATTGATACCTCCTCCAGATACCTGTAAGTAGGAACTTGTATTTAAAGTGACTTGTCATCGGAGAATGGCGGTAGGATGTTAGTTTTCACAACATAGCCCATTATGTATATCCGACTAGTGCTCGGCAAACCTCGATCCAGCGTTATAATCGATTTCCACGCTTGATGTAGACTGTACTCTGTAGCTTTATTAATATTATTTGCATATTTACAAATTTCGATTGATTCTCTAAATTTACTTTTAAAGACACTGATGCTAGCACCTTAGTTTGTAACTTCAAACATTGTCCAGTTTACTTATATCTATTGTCCGAATGTTTGATTTTTCGGAGCAGTTTGGCAATCTTGTCGGTGATTCTGTATATGTGAGGATGATAATTTAGTGTTCTCTCGTAGAGTAAAGATTCCTGAAGATGTCTCGTGCAATCGTAGACGAAACGTCGGACAATAATTCCAATTTGACACTATCTAAAGCCAAGAATCATGATTTTCAACTTGACTAAAGCCGTGAAGGCTTTCGTTCTTCAAAAATTATTCATATTTGAAAAATTTTATCTGTTTTAATACTCAATCAGAACCCTCGTAATTATGGTATGTCTAAACATTTTCCACATAACCCTCGTATTCCAATAAATGGTATTTTATTGTGTGCATCAAGTGAATTGATGTTACATTTTTTCCTGTACCAATACTATCGGCGCCTGATTTACGACCTGATAATCCTCACTAGTCCTGAAATCACAGAAAATGGCATAACAAGTATTTTATCGTGATTTACAGCCGTCAATAAAATTAATACTTACAATGTTATTTTTTAAATAAATAAACAGGGATTTAGATCTCGATCACGAGAGCTTATAATGAATAAATGTAATCCTTGATAAGACGTCGGATCAAGCCATAAAGTTATTATTTTCCAATTAATCAGCGAGAATGTTTTAAATCAATTTAGCGAAAATAAAATTCTATAATAAAATTCTTATACCTTTTAATTTTTTAACATAGTTCAAGTCAAAATCCTTTTTAACGATTTCGATGAAACTCAGCCATAAAGAAGAGATTATCAGGAATGATATCTATTCTTTTTGTGCGTCTGTCTGTCTATACGGGCCAATCTTCGAAAAGACCGAACAGATTTCAATGATATTTTACACATATAAAGAGAAGATTTTCAAGGGTGAAAAAGGCAGCATTTAAAAAAAATAGTAGACTTAAAAACTCAACAAATATTTGTTTCCTAAGTTTCATGCGAACGAAGTCGTGGGTAAATATATATATATATATATATATATATATATATATATATATATATATATATATATATATATATATATATATATATGGGTCAAAATTAAAGAGGTGAGCATTTTTCATTTTCAAATTTCTGAAAAATTAAGTTTTCTTTTGAAGAAAACAAACAAGAGGAGTTTATAGTGCCATTTGTTATGAAACTTTTCTGAGAGGAGTAACGCACAAAAATATATATTTTCGAAATGTTTCCTGTTGATAAAAATTATGGCAGAGTCTTAAATCATTTCAAAAACACTTTTTAAATTAATTTAAAATAATAATATAATTAAGATATTTAAGAATTGCCTTTAATAAATTGTAATAACCATGTTCTTACATTGGGAAATATTGTGATTTAATTTATTTTTACAATCAAAATATTTATATTTTAAATTACTCTTAATAATTTTGTAATTGGTGAAAATTCTGACACAAAACTTCAATTTATTTTTTACATGTTTACACTATGTGGTGCATTAAGAATATAAATTAATAATTTTAAAGGACATTTTAATACTGTGTATGCAAGATTTTAAGATAAATTAATCATTATTGGTTTATATGCCGTTTTCGTGACGTTCCCGGAAATGATAAAGATGTTCCCAAAATAACAATGGAGTTTACTAACTGACGGTGGCGTTCCCTGGATGATCTCAACGCCCGGTTTATATGATATTTTATGCATGAAAATAATATATATTTTTAGTATTATACCTTTATCTGTACTTAAGGCATTAAGAACATGAGTATTAAAGTTTAAACTTAAAATCTAATAACAATAAAATTTGCAGTTTCAAGCATTAGCTATTAGGAGCATAAGGTAAATTATACAGTATCATTAGAATGACTTGCGTATCAATGCTTAAACTAACAATCGAATAACAATAAAAATTTAAAAAAAAAATAGATATTCGGCATTAAGAACCTTACAGCTAATTGCACAATATCACAAAATAACTTGAGTATCAAAGTTAAAACTTATAGCCTAATAATAATAAACTTGGGAATTTCAAAAAACATACAGTTTTCACAGGTGATTGAAGTTAAAGAAAGAGGATTAGGTCATTCATAACCACATTACTTTTCGAATATGTCCATATTTTAATCAAAGCAATAAAAGCTACGACTACCTTTTCTATGCAGTTTCGGTTTGGGTAAAATTTTAACAACTTTTTCATAGGTGACATCTGAAATGTCACTATGTTCAATTTTGAATATTTTTGTTGATCCCACTGACAACATAGAAAGGTGATTTTTATTTCATCATCTTCAACCGAGGTGTCAGCAACTGCAACATATTTGTATTTAAAATCTTTATTTTCAGTTGGTACATTGATGTTTACATACTTCCGAAGTAACAGAACAGCCCCTAGTCAATTCATCAACTTTGTGATTAGGAGAATCAGCACTCTTTTTGGATGCTTCTCTCTACTTTTTTTTCGCAAACTATCTATAGTTTTTTGCATTTTCTCTATTTTATGTTTCTGTCTTTTTATTGATTCTATAAGCCTGCCCTCTATCTTTTTTAACCTGTTTTCCCCCCGATTTCTTCCGCAACACGCCAATATTGCTTTCCATCTCATCTTCTGAATCTGAAAGATTGGTAGGTAAAATATTTGACTAGTCCCTTGCTTCCTCTCTATACTTTTGAGAATTTTTCCTCCATGACTTTCTCTGCTTTCTCTTCTCTCTTTCAGACATTTCACTTATAGTTTTAATTTTTTTTTTCAGCTTTCTTTCTTTAGTAGTATTCTTTATTCTTCAGTCTCTTAATATTTTTTTTGTTCAGGTGTCATCTTATCTAAAACTTGCGTTTCCTTGCATTAGTCTTTACAAGCTGCAGCACCTTGGTTTAATAGCTTTTTCGACTTCTTCTTCTTACTTTTGTCGTTTTCTATGTTACTCCTACTACAATTGATACCTAAAATCAGCTCAAATAAGCTTTTTAAATGCATTCAAGTGTCACTTCGTATACAAATTTTCATTTAGGAAACGCCCATAATAGATAGAATCATTCCCGAAATGACCGTTCCCGAAATGACTATCCGTCAAATGTTTTCACATCACATTTGACGCCTCCATATTAGTTGTCAGTTTTAGAGGTTATTAACAAGTGAGCTGTAATATTAATCAAAATTATACAAAAAGCACATGCTTTTCCAAAATACTAAGCATAAAACAGCGTTCCCGTAGTGACAGGGAATTAAAGTAGGCTATACACAAATCAAATTAAATGGTACTTACCAATAAAATCAAACACGTAAACACGTCGAACACCGACATTTATAGGTTATATCTTTATAAACATTTTTGACTTATCTGAATTATAAAACGTAGTTTAAGGACGCGTTCCCGAAATGACTATTTGGGTCTATTTTTGTTTAAAAATCAAATAAAACATTATTATTAAAAGAAAATATGCGAAGTGCATATACTTATGCACGATATCAAAGTATTTAAATACATATTGTAGTAATATCATGTTATTTTTTAAACAAAAACTTTATCAGAAGCAAAATGATCACCTTTCTGATTTTGAACCATATATGTATTGATTTTCTTGAACCGCTGATATTTATTTTTATATTTTATTGTTTTCTTGGGATTAGGTTCATGTTTAAAATATGTTTTTCACCACTTTGACGTTTCGTTCTTTATTTAGAACATCTTCAAAAAAATTCAATCTGTTAAATTTATGTGTTACTTTTAAGTTTAAAAAAATAGGATAGATATCCAGATCTTTGCATCTCAATCAAACAGTAACTATAGAACATGTTGAAAAATATACGTATTTGGGAAGCATTGTTCATTAACAATGGGACATGACGTCAAAGATCCGATTTAGAATTAATAAGGTCAGGTTAAGTTTTACTAAAATAAGACACATACTTAGCAGCAGAGACATTTCACTACCACTAAAAATCAGATTGGTAAGATGCTACATCTTCCCGGTCTTACTATATCTATATATATATATATATATATATATATATATATATATATATATATATATATATATATATATATATATATAATCTTTAACAAATTAAAGTTATTTTACATTAAATATTCCCGGAAAACTCTTATTTTCTCTAATACCCCGCAAGCCACCCACCCCCTAATCCCTCCACTCCGATAATTAGTTTCCAAAAGCCACACAACCTCAAAAGGAAAACCTATTAGCACTTTCATGCATCTTTTCTTTCAGCGAATCCCACGTCACATATATCTTTTCCACACGGGATGAAAATCATAAAGGTTTTCCTTTTAATATATTCATGAGTTATGGACATTAACGCGTCGAGAATACACGCTAAAGACACGAGATATATGGACGTCATCTAAGGTGGGGGGAGGGGGGCAAGGGGATTGAGGGGTCGAAAGGCATAAATAAGGGATAGGGGGCCTGAAGGGTTAAGGTGATTAATAACCGAAAATAAACGTGAGAAGGGTGGACAATAAATTACGTTAGGAAAGACCGAACATTGATGGGAGAAGTTTTGTTTTTGTTTAACGGGAATATCTGGGATAATAAGAAAATCAAAGATTTACCATCATGCAGTTAAGAATGCGACTTAAATGATTTTTAAATAAATAGATTCTCAACCTTGTCAGGACCACTGCTTGTTTTGCAAGAAAAAATAAATCTTCATTCAGTGGTGTAGCTGAAAGTTCGGGGCCCCCTCCGCGAAATCTCAATGGGGCCTCCTTTTTAATTGAGCAATATAATTTAGTTCAAATGCTAAATAAACTAAAATATAAGTTGTTTTTGACATTCATTAATCATAGTATTGACGTTAAGATGTCAAGATTTCAATGCCACACACCCCACGCGTGGCGAGATCGACGTTCGTTACACAGCAGACAGGCAAGCGGGGCGAGTTTTTAAAAGTGTATAGCCAAAAGCCAAGCCCCCACATCCACATACTCCTCGAGCAGATACATCGATAATCATTAAGGTGCGTATAAATATGGCGAGTCGAGCTCGAGTCGAGTCTGCCTCGAGCTTCCAACGAGACTCTTTTGAAATTTTGCCGATTTCTATTGTTATCGAGGGCCATCGTCGGCAAATTTGAAAATAGGTAACAAATGCAGTTTGGTCACAAGAAGTCATTTTTTTTATAGTTCTATTGTTTTCGAGTAGCTCGACTGAAACTCGCAGCGATCCATTTTCTGTCGGTTTTTTGGTGCGAACTCCAAGAGTTTTTTTTTATCTAGTGAGACGGGTTTATGACACGCTTTTTCGAAAAAAAATACTTTGCAGTGAGACTGAAGACACGAGATTTTTTTATTTTTTTGCTAATGAAATGAAATTTATTTAGCACTTAGGCATTAATTGATTAAAAGTTGTTCATAAGTGAATATGGAGTGATTGGAAGAAAATAGAGGAACCTGAAAATAATTCCAAAATTTCTGAGTTATGGACAAATATTTTAGAGAAGAAAAGAAGTAAATGGGTGAAATGAAATTGCGTCAGAAAATTCGCAGAGACTAGCGAGAAGAAAATTTCGAGTGCGCCGGCCATATGGAAATGGGCCGCTGATAATATATTTTTCTTTTGGAAATGATTGGATAACGCAAGGGGTAGGTATTGTGTGTGTCTTAAGTATGTATTTGAGGAAAGAGTTGTATACTTAAAAGATAATTAGATTTAGAAGTATACATCTCAATTGGGCAATTAACAGTTATGACATTTTTAAGTATACTTCAGATGTGTCTAAATGTAAGGCCTTGCTATGTTATTGTCTTACAACTTTCAGTACTATCTATCGAAAATTTCTACTTTTACTCCAAAACTTAGCGAATCTACAACTTATAGGCGAATTAAGGAAAGGAAAAGTGGAACTGTGGGCTAGCCTGAACCGTACCCTAGAAGAAAAAATTATACGAATGCTTCAAAAATATACTAAGAAGACACGTTCACGAATTAGAAAGTTTTTAGTCAGAAAATAAAAATGAAGTCTCGATAAAGTTTTGAAAGTTATGAAACAAGAGTAGAATGTGAAAAACCAATCTGTAAAAAGTGCTGACAAAATGAATTTCTCGTAAGGAAAGTGAAAATAGAGGTGATACAGAGGAAATACTTTTAGTGAAAATGGTATTGCGGGAAATTAGAAGATACCACAGGGAAGGCATCTGGATGTAATCTGTCTCAGTACAGGACATATAGTACAAGAAATGTATGAAGATAAGAATATAGCAATTTTTCAAAAAGCATTCTTAGAAAGGTTATCGACAGATTTAAAACCCTTATCCGCTCAAGGCCACAAACTCATTACAACTCATATTGGAGGGAATTTATAGGAGTTTTGTAGCAGTTTGAACCGAAATCTACCAAAGATTAACGTGAATAAATGACGCCGGATATCTTTCAAAGATATTTTTATCAAATGATACAATTGATTTAGGAGAGGTCAGTTGTAGATTTGGATAACGCCAGTTATCATTCTAGACTGGTGTAAAAGTTGCCAATAACATAGTTGAAAAAGCGATATTACAAATTGGTTATTAAAAAAACATATTTCCTTTATGAACGGTTTACTAAAGAAGGAACTTGTAAAAATTGCAAAGGAGAAAGAAAGACAATTTAAGAAACATGTGATAGACGAATGGGCTGAAGAACATGGAAATGTTGTGCTTCAAACATATTAATTAAAATCCATTAAACTTATATGGGCACAACTAATTCGTAACTTGGGATAACCCAAAATGTAAACTATAAGGAATACGTTAATTTCTTAATACAATAAAAAAATTATCAGCGAGGACTGGTGAAACGGCATTATCTATGTTATTAAAGAAAAACTTAATTGAAGTTCGCATCGACAATCATCGCCAAACAAACTAGTAAATAAACTGGTTAAATTTCGCTTTTTTACTTAGAAATATTAAAGATAATTAGAAAATAACACTTCTGAACAAAGTAGGTTCTTTTTTAGCAACCTGAAACCGCCATATTGAACCGTGAACAGACTACTGACGACCTACGTATAAGCTAATTTCGAGATTACTTAAGTAATATTTTGAAAATAGCAAAAACTACCTCTTATTTATTTCGGAATCACTACATAGTATAAAACAAAGTCGCTTTCTCTGTCCCTATGTCCCTTTGTATGCTTAAATCTTTAAAACTACGCACCGGATTTTGATGCAGTTTTTTTCAATAGATAGAGTGATTCAAGAGGAAGGTTTATTAGTATAATAACATCCATTAAATAGTGGAGAAATACTGTTATTTTTGAGGTTTCTAATGTGATGTCGTTAATTATCATATTTTTTTCCGCTTATATTGCAAACGCAGGCTGAACCCTACGAGATTTATCAAAATAATGTACTAATTATTTGTACACATTGAAAAGGTCTACAGAAAACTCCGCGATGGTATATGTCTATCTCTCATGGATATCCCACAATAACATTTTTTTGTCATTTACTTTTTACGACAAATAATGGCAAATTTTGAAGCGATTTTAACCAATACAGCATTAATCCTTATCCAATTAAATAGCTTAAATACATTGTTGATTTAATATAGATCTATATGGTCCTTTACAGCACAAGATTTAAATGAATATTTTCGAAGATATTACAGATTTAAAATTGCGGGAAGTAGCGCTTGCGGCGGTACTGGCCGACCGGGGCGGCGGCAGCGTGCCTATAAATAGCGCGTCGGAGGCCGATGAAATAATTGTTGTAAAAATAAAATAAATAGTCACAGTTTTTCTGTAGTGTATTTAGTATCAGCATTGCACCCGTGCGAAGCCGGGGCGGGTCGCTAGTATAATGATATAAGGAAAATATGGTAATAAAAAAAATTTCAGCCAATTTGACAGCATGAGGTATTGTAATATTGGCCAGTGAATGGGAAAATACAAACTCATGTAAAGGCTGATTTCCAAGATTTATTAATACATCTTGTAAAAGTACAAAAAAAAGGTATCTTTTTTATTTATAAATATAGGAGATAATATGTAAATAAAATCATTTAAAAAATTAGATTTATTTCTAATGTCCCGGCACCATAGTTATGTTGAACCCCATATAAACTGATTTCGGGATTCATTATTAAATATTTGGAAAATAAGAAAAAATTAACTACATTTCATTTCGGAATATAAAGAAAATAATCAAAACTTAAATATTTTTTTTACCCTTTATTGGTTTACACAGTCCAGACGCCAGAAATCTCTTTTGGCGCCGGGCGTCGAAGAAGGGTTCGAACCGACAAAGATCAGTTCATTGGAAGCTCGTCACGCGCTCGACTCGCCATATTTATACGCACCTTTAAGGTGCATATAAATATGGCGAGTCGAGCGCGTGACGAGTATGCGACGAGCTTGCAACGAACCTCTTTGATCTTTGCCGGTTCGAACCCTTATCTTCGACGCCCGGGCCAGAAGAGATTTATAGCGTCTGGGCGGTGTAAACCAATAAAAGGAAAAGAGAAAATATATTTAAGTTTTGGTTGGAGTCCAGCACATCACCCAAATTTTTCAAGAACGTTTTATTTAATAGAAAGAGAGCGATAAAGTAGGCCTGCCCTGTCATATGTGACTACGAAGAACAAACGGCAGCTATATTAATTTTATGCAGTGGGGTTTCATTATCATCAATTTTGTTAAATAAAATGAAAACCTCGACGATCCTGCGTATAGTCAGGATCGGAACTTTTAGCCGATTTTAATTTCCAACTTAGTAGCGGACAATATAAAAATTTTACCAGAATGTCTCCTACCAATTTTGAATACTTATTAAACAAAATAGGACCAGTTCTGTCCAAAGAAGAAACATTTTTTCAGCATAAGTTTAATAGATTTTAATTAACAGTAGTATGGTTTCTTCTTTAGTAAATCGTTCGCAAAAGGAATATATTTTTTGATGACCAATCTGTAATATTTTTACAAAAAATTATAGAGAAAATCATACAAATATTCAATTATATATTACATATTCTACTGTTTTTTTCTTTTGTATTATTATTACCTAATAGTTTATTAACAAAATTTTTACGAAAATTTCTATAAGCAAATCATATAAATATTTAATAATACATTAATAGTTTGCGAAGTAGAAGATATCTTTTGGACTTCCATTGTCTTTATTTTTTGTTGAATATCACGACGTTTCGACTAGTAGTTATCTCGAGCCGTTTTCAAGTGAAACTAAATAAATCCCTTAGCTACATAACTATTTATACTAAAAGTAAATGCAGTGGAGTGTGGCTGAGATGGGTGCAGTCATGCCTGCTATGGCAAAATCCCATTTTTATGCTGGATTTAGTTTTAGTTTTCACACTTCTCTTATATCTAAAGATGGTTTACTAAAACAACTCGGGTTCTGATGTATAACCGCGGCTTCTTTGAAGTTCCGTTTTCTCCAATGTTGTTCTCGGTGTAGTATTTTAGCTTCAGATCATTTTATGTGGTGTCCATGAGTCCAGGCATGGTTGGCGGCACCAAATTTTTCTGTTTCTCCTCGAGATGTGCATTTTTGGTGTTCTTTGATCCTTACGTCAAGAGGTCTCTTTGTTTCGCCAATGTAGGAATTGCCACATTCACATGGTATCTGATATAAACAGTTCTTCATGTCCCTTTGGGTTGTTGGTTTGACCCTAGTGAGCCGACTTCTCAGAGATTGATTGAAATGAATTCTAAAGATTTTTTTGTGTGAGCGGGGCCCCCTACGCCGTGGTTTCTGCGGTGCCTTCGCTACACCACTGCTAACGTCCTCTTCCCTCATAAAAGATTTACCTAATATTAAAATATCGTTTTAAAAATAAAAAAATTTCTAAATCTGTTAGAACATTGTTAATTACGAATTAGAAGAGTAACATAAAAGTCAAAAAATAAAAAATAAATTAAAGAACTAACCTGATCTAACTTCAGCTAACCTGAACTAGGGTTGCCAACACAGTGTTTGCGCAACTGGGTAGAAATCCCTAGACATAGCAGGGGCGGATCCAGCGTCCCTCTTTGGGGGGGGGGTGATATCATAAAAATACAGTATGGCAAGAAAAACAAATTGTCAAGGGGGGGGGGGAGAGAGGGGGGAGTGCAAGCAGCATACTCATTCCTAATATAAATGGCAGAATGGGTTCTATTTTCCTGAACTCGAAGCTCTTGGTAGGGGGGGGGGGCCATAGCAAGCATACACATTCCTATACTCTATTCAAGAACAAGAGAAATAAAACTGTTACCGAAACCTCCAACGTACCTGCTTCAGTGCCGCAGGTAACCGAGAACTGCCGTAAATCTAATTATATTTCATTATATTTAAATATAATTTATAAATTTACTGCACCGTAAAATTTCTGATAGTTTATTTTAATTTCTGTCAGTGAGCAAAGTACACCTTCTTAGTGATTTATCTTGTTTGCGCTTATTTTTATATATTATTTAAGATTAGAGAGGTACCCAAAAGATGTGGCTTTCACCTCTATATTTATTCTAAAATCGTTAAACCCGGGCATTTTTCCTCAACTAAAAACTTATTACCATGAATGTTTATGATGCCTTAAGATATCAATATCGGGATAATAATGTTGAGATGTGTTCCAACTTGACAGGAGTTGGAAAATCTACTATGTACCAAATACTGAAGGAGAAAAAACAACCGAAATTGTGAGTACAGGCAGACAAAAAACCTCGTTGGAAGGGATGAAAACTGCAATTAAAGGGGTTGTATATACATTTTATTATGAGAAGCGGATCCCAACCGTCTACAAAATTCTAACTAAAATCAATGAAGATCGCGATTTACCTGAAATTAAAAGAACTTATCTCTGGAAATTGCTGTTCCTATAGATCGTCCGGAAACTGTCCGTTGGAGAAGGAAATATCTCTTTCAAGTAAAAGGTAGAGTTGCCGAAATAACACAATTAACAAAATTAGTAATTTAACTAAACTTTTGAAAGATTTTTTTGAATAAAGTTACTGCGGAAATTGGGAAAAATCCATATAATAAAAGAATAAAAGAAAATGTGAGAACTCGATCTCATGATCGGTGAGATAGAGGAACCAATTATAATTAATCTGAGGGAAGATAGTTTCACTGACTTTGATTAGAAATTAGATTCGTAATGTTTACTAGTGTAAACACAATTTATTATTTAAATTTTTGTTTTTGTTGTATTTTATTGTTTAATGTTGTTTATATGTTTTTTTTTTATTTTTTTATATTTTTTTATTTTAGTATGTCCCACTCTTTAATTTTATACATATTTAATTCTAATAGCTGAAAGTTTTTTATTATTTTATTATTGTATTTGTGTCTTTTTCTTAAGCGTGTAGAATTAACATGTTTATCTTGTTTTTTGGGGGCTAATGTATTTCCTTATAATAAAGTAAATTAAATTAAGATGTCAGTACAATAGAATTAAAAATAAGTAGGTCTAATTTTAATTACAACATATAAAAATTAATTAAATTTGAATCCATTTTTAGTGTTTAATTGTAATTCTGCAGATGGTTTAAGAAATAAATAAACTGAAACGTCAAATACCCTTAAAATGTTTTTAATTAATAATAAAATGACCGATATCACCAAAAACATTTTAATATTATTTGGACGAATTTACTTTTTTTTTATATATGTTTAACTTTTGGTATTTTTGACAATGGATATTGTGTATTTAAATTATAACTTCAAATTTTTTAAGAGAATAAGGCTACGTTTTAGTCCATTATTATAGACCGGTATTTTTGATTATAAAATTTTTAACCCATTCCTATGCAAAATATATATGTCTAACAGGTTTTGCTAAAGACACCGGACTAAAGAACACAGGAAGTTTGCGGAGGGAAAAAGGGTAAAAAATGATTTATTACTCTTTCTAGTTATTAAATAAACTGTAGTATAAGAGGAAAAATCGGGTGCATTTTCCTAAACTCAAAGCTCTTTGGGGGGGGGGGATCGCCCCCCCCCCTCCGCCCCCCTTGGATCCGCGCCTGAGACATAGAGATAACAAAAAAACATTTGTTCAGATATTTCAGTAATTTTTACACTGCATAATATTCTCGAAACATTTTTATAATCCTGTTTCTTTTTTATTCAAAAAACTTTTTAATTTCCTGAAAACTCCCATAACCGTTCCATTCCGTTCAAATGATTATTTCCCTTTAGCCCTTTATAGACGTGGGGGCCATTAATATTTTCCAAAGGGAAAGAGCATCTTTCTACTTTCTTGCAATTCCAAAAGGCCATTCCACCATTCAATCTAATAAATTTATTAATATTGCCTTGGTTTCGCGCCTGGTGCTTTTTCTTCGGGAAGTATCTGCTCGAATTTGTTACCGGAGTTTCTCGATATGTAACGGTTTAAAAACTAGAGTTTTTTGCATGTAAACCATGTGAAATTAAAAAAAAATATTTTAAAAGATGTAGGATCTCTAAGAAATAAAATTGTGTTAAGCGCCATCAACCGTCAGACTATCTAAACTAACCGTCGGATTCACGTGTAAACACGTAACGTTGCCAGATGTAAAATTTTTTCGTGATATAAACTATAAAATTTGTCCTCAGTCAACAACATAGTTTAATTTTTTTAATGTTTAATACAATTTGTTATCAAAAACAAATTAAAAAAAAAATTAGAATGACACCCACCTCTAATCCGATTTATTACCTTGATTAGTTCAGGTTAAGCTTGATTATGTTTTATTTGGAAAATTTGGGAACTAACCTAAACTATAAAATTTATTCATTATAGTAAACAACATAATTTAATGTTTGTAATGTATAAAAAAGGGTAAAATTAATGTTAACCACTTAAAATTTTTGGTTAGTTTTGGTTAGTACAGGTTTAGCTTGGTTTTGGTTAGTTTGAAAAACTGAAACTGACCTAGATTTATAAATTAAAAATGTTGTTGGCCTGCAGGGACCATGTGGAGGCGGGACAATCACTACCAGAAAAAGATATTGGGAAAAGTCATCAGTTTAGGTTAGTTTCAGCTTTTTAGACCAAACAAAACCAAGCTAAAGCTGTACTAACCAGAACTAACCAAAAAGAACTAATCAAAAATTTTGGGTTCTTAAACATAATTTTACCATTTATTGATACATTATAAACATTAAACCTTATTAAAGGGTGTTTTTTATAGAGGTATAGAACTTTAGGTTGGCAACACTTTTTTAACTGGCGGCCATTTTGTCAGCTGTCAAGTGATTTATGTTTAGTTTGGTTTGGCATTTCAACATTAATAGATTGACGCCTGAACAACGCTTCCAAATTGTGCAAATTTATTTTGAAAATCATGGTTCTGTTCGAAATACGTATTGCGCACTACGTCCATTTTACGGTCAACATAATCGTCCATCAGAGCAATTAATTCGATTAACTATGGAACGTTTTCGCACCACGTTTACTCTAAATTATAATACGCATCCACAGAGACGTCGTACAGTGCGTACAGAAGAAGTCATTGCTGCTGTAGAGCGTAGCGTAGAGGAAGACCCGAATCAGTCTATCCGCCATCGTGCACAGGAATTGGATATGTGTCCATTCACTTTATGGAAGATTTTGCGGAAAGATCTTGGTTTGCGTGCTTACAAAATCCAACTCATGCAAGAATTGAAACCACACGATCACCTAGCAAGGCGTAGATTCGGTGAATGGGCCCAAAACAAGATTGCCGTTGATCCCGATTTTCATAAGCGAATTTTGTTTAGCGATGAAGCTCACTTTTGTTTGAATGGATACGTCAATAAACAAAACTGCCGTATTTGGAGTGATGATAATCCTCAAGTGTATGTTGAGACACCATTATATCCAGAAAAACTGACTGTTTGGTGTGCTTTATGGGCTGGTGGAATCATTTGTCCGTACTTCTTTAAAAACGATGCTGGTCATAACGTTACAGTCAATGGTGACCGCTATAGAGCCATGATTACTGACTTTTTCGTTCATCAATTAAACAACCATAATGTGCAGGAGCTGTGGTTTCCACAAGACGGCGCAACATGTCACACAGCTCGTGCCACAATTGATTTATTGAAGGAAACGTTTGGTAACCGCATAGTTTCACGTTTCGGACCCGTGAATTGGCCTCTAAGATCGTGCGACTTAACGCCGCTAGACTATTTTCTGTGGGGATATGTGAAGTCGCTAGTCTACGCCGATAAGCCCGAAACGATTGATCACTTGGAGGACAACATTTGCCGCGCTATTGCCGATATACGGCCACAAATGTTGGAAAAAGTCATTGAAAATTGGACCTCCAGATTAGACTACGTCCGAGCCAGCCGTGGCGGTCATATGCCAGAAGTCATATTTAAATTATAATGCCAGAAGGTTATCTTTCGAATAAAGTAAATTTCATGTCAATTTAAAAAATTCATCTTTGTTTTATTCCATTTAAAAGTTCTATACCTCTATAAAAAATACCCTTATAAGAAAATAATATACGTCATTTTCCAAGATTTCAATCTTTACGAATTCTTACCTATGATTTTAAATGTTAACTGAGATAAACGTAGTTCTGTATTCTTAAAAAAATCAGCAAAAAATATTACTTTCTGAACTTATGCCAGTTTTCACAACCAAGGCTTGGCCCAGACTCTCTCTACTGACCTTCTAGAAATTTCCAGAGCGCCAAAAACAAAAGAAAAAAAACAAAGGAATAACTACACCTTGATGAAAGTAGAAAAAGTGAAGTGTTTGAGACATTTTTAGGCACACTTTAGTTTTTTACAATACCAATTTTTGATATGACAGGTGAATAAATTTTTAGCTTTTAATATTTTTTCAAGAGACTTTTTGATAAAAATAAGAGATTAATGTATGCTGAATATTAGCTTTATTTTAGGTATTATTAGTATAATATTGTAAAGTAACAAAAATCTAGGAAGGATAAGCATTGACCTATTGAAAAAATTAATAGTACCAACTCTGATATTTTTGATTCAAAAAAACACACATTCATCACAGTGGATAGCTGAAAGCCCCACCCGCGAGATCTCAGTGGGGCCCCCTTTTAAATTTAGCAATATAATTTAGTTCAAATGCTAAATAAACTGTAATACGGGTTTTTTTTTCACATTCATTAATTATAACATCGACATTTAGATGTCAAGCTTTCAATCCCATATACCCCACTCACGGAGAGATCGACATTCATTACACAGCCGACAGGCAAGCGGAGCGAGTTTTTGAAAGTGTATAGAAAACACACCCTACGTCATACTTCTTGCTGATCGAACGGGGAAGCGACACTTATCCACATACCCTCGTACTTTAAAAATCCCTTTTGCACAAATTTCCAACAATCACATTTGATGCTACCGTATAATGCAGAAATACTGCTATTACTTCCGTATTTTCGCGATCCTTATAGAAACGCGTAAACCGAATAAAAAGCATAAAAAAGAACGGTTATAAACGTTAATAGGCGATTTCTTATTGTTGTGTATGATTTATTTTTATTGCCCCCCGTATAGCGGATAAAAATATATAGAAAGATATGGGTGTTGAGGGGTTCGATTTCGTTTTAGTTTTTTATTGATGTTGCTTGTTGAAGATATGGTTAATTTTATGATTGTCAAAGGCATAGGCGTTATAGCTAGCGTTTTTGCTGGGGAGAGGGGAGGGAGATTGTTCCTAACTTTTTTAATCAAGATATTATGAATTTTGTTTGAAGTCGATCTACTTAATGGTAAAAAATATACTTGCTCTTCAAAGGAGGTACTCTTAATTTATTTTGAGAAAACTGGCGCTTTTTGAGATAAATTCGATTTTATGCCAAACATTCAAAAGTTACTAATGCTAAACATTAACAAGTAAAAATCAGGTTGTTATTGTTAATACCTACATCATGAATAACTATTGACGGAACTTGTCAAAACCGCCTTCAAGTAAAAATGATTTAAAGAAATGGAAGAATTTCTTACGTAGACTATGCTGGTATGCATTTAATTTTTGGTGAAGCGCTGTTAAATTCTTCGAAGGCAAGATGCTGAAAGATTTCCAGCTCAAACATTGCTCAGTCCAAAACCCTTTCAAAGGGTTGATCGAAGCCTAAGGGGAACAGATAAAAGACAATTGGAAAATAATTATTAGAGTTAACGAATTAATTTTTTACATGTTTTATTCAGGATTGTTTTTGCCGCGACTTGGTGACAAGGGCCTTCCCAGTAGAGTACGAGACCTTCACGTACAGGCAGGGGTGGAGCAGCATACACATTCCTAGTATAAGAGGCAGAATCGGGTTTATTTTCCTGATCTCATAGTTCTTTGGGGGGGGGGGTTATCGCAAAAAAAAAACAAGTTGTCAACGGGGGGAAGGGGGAGGTGAGTGCTAGCAGCATACATATTCCTAATATAAAAGGCAAAATCTATTGTATTTTCCTGAACTCAAAGCTCTTGGGAAGGGGAGGGGCAATCGCAAGCATACAAATTCCTATACTCTATTCAAGAACTAGAGAAAGAAATAAAACTGTTACCGAAACCTCCAAAGCATCTGCTCCAGTGCCGCAGTTAACTGAGGACTGCCGTAATTCTAATCATATTTAATTATATTTAAATATTATAAGCTTTTATAAATTTACTGCAACAATAAAATTTCAGAGAGCTCAATCTAATTTCTGTCAGTGAGCAAAGTACACCTTACAGTGTGTCCTTAGTGATTTATCTTGTTTGTGCTTGTTTTTATATATTATTTGAGATTAGTGAGATACCCATTAGATATGGTTTCCACCACTATATTTATTCCAAATTCGTTAAACCAGAGCATTTTTTCCTCATCGAAAAACTTATTACGATGAATGTTTATGATGCCTTAAGATATCAATATCTAGCTAATAATGTTAAAAGCTCTGTTGAGATGTGGTTCCAACATGACAGGAGTTGGAAAATCTACTATGTACCGAATACTCAAGGAGAAAAAACGACTGGAATTGTTAGTACTCTCAAGCTACATTCGATCACAGGCAAACGAAAAACCTAGTTGGGAGAAGAGATGTAAAATGCAATAAAAGGAGTTTACATACATTTTATTATAAGAAGCAGATCTCAACGGTCGATAAAATTTTAACTGACTAAAATCAATGAAGATCGCGATTTACTTGAAATTAAAAGAAATAAACTCTGGAGAATGCTCAGAGAACTTAATTTTTGCTGGAACAAACGGATAGCAAATCTGTTCCTATAGATCGTCCGGAAAATGTCCGTTGGAGAAGGAAATATCTCTCTCAAGTAAAAGGTAGAGTTGCTAGAAATACCACAACTTACAGAATTAGTAATTCAACTGAATTTTCAAAATATTTTTTTGAATAAAGTTACTGCAGAAAATTAGGAAAATCCATATAATAAAAGAATAAAAGAAAATGTAGAAACTCGATCTCATGATCGGTGAGATAGAGGAACCAATTATAATTAATTTAAGCGATTTTGATTATGAATTAGATGCGTAATGTTTACTAGTGTAAACACAATTTATTATTTAAAATATTTGTTTTTGTTGTATTTTATTCTTTAATGTTCCTTATATATTTTTTATTTTCTAATATATTTTTATTTTAGTATGTCCCACTCTTTAATTATATATACAGGGTGTCCAAGATAAGGATCCTAAGCATGGGGATCTCGGAAACAGTTGGAGATACGAGGTCGGTTAAATTAGAGAAAAGTTGCGCAATTTAGTGTTAAATTAAACGCAGTTAAAAAAATTTAAAAATTTCAAACACTTCCGGAGATTTCCGGAAAAAAACGAAATTTGGCAAAATCGTTTTTAATTTTTGCAGGCTTTATTTAAAGAGATATCAGAAAATAAAAGGTAGATTCTCATTGCCACTTTTTATTTTTTATAATTTGGTCTAAACAAAATTTAAATCCGACGTTTCGTTTCTGAGATACCATCATGAACTTTCATTTTTTATATGGAACAAAAAAAAGTATCCCATGTATTTGATAGCATTTTTTATTACAAATTCAACGGTGTATCACACTTGCATATCGAATACGTAGTTCAAGTACTTTCCATAAGAGCTCCGTGAGAGCGAGAGAGAAAGGTATATCAGTTTTATAAAAGCCAATGAACTACACACTTGATATGCAAGTGTGATACACCGTTGAATTTGTAATAAAAAATGCTATCAAATACATGGGATACTTTTTTTTGTTCCATATAAAAAATGAAAGTTCATGATGGTATCTCAGAAACGAAACGTCGGATTTAAATTTTGTTTAGACCAAATTATAAAAAATAAAAAGTGGCAAGAAGAATCTACCTTTTATTTTTTGATATCTCTTTAAATAAAGCCTACAAAAATTAAAAACGATTTTGCCAAAATTCGGTTTTTTCCGGAAATCTCCGGAAGTATTTTGAATTTTTAAATTTTTTTAACTGCGTTTAATTTAGCACTAAATTGCACAACTTTTCTCTAATTTAACCGACCTCGTATCTCCAACTGTTTCCGAGATCCCCATGGTTAGGATCCTTATCTTGGACACCCTGTATAGTTAATTCCAATTAGCAGTAATTTTTTATTAGTATTTGTGTCTTTTTCTTAAGCGTGTAGAATTAACACTTTTATATTATTTTTTAGGGCTATCGGATTTCCATATAATAAAGTAAATTAAATTAAGATGTCACTGCAATGGAAATAAAAATAAGTAGGTCTTATTTTAACTGTGACATATAAAAATTAATTACATTTGAAGCCCTTTTTAGTGTTTAATTGTAATTCTGCAGATGGTTTAAGAAATAAATAAACTGAAACGTCAAATGTTCTAAAAATGTTTTTAATTAATAATAAAATGACCGGTAGCCCCAAAAAAATTTTAATATTATATGGACGAATTTATTTTTTATATATGTTTAACTTTTTGTATTTTTGACAATGTATTTTGTAAGTATTTAAATTATAACTTAGAATTTTTTAAGGGAATAAGGTTCCGTTTTATTCTGAATGTGCTTAAAACGGTTTCTATGCCAAAATTAAAAATCCTTTTTAATATTTCACACTTCCAAATGCCTCTTGTTATCCAACCCAAATAGTCCATTATTATAGACCAGTATTTTTTATTATGAAATTTCTTACCTATTCCTATAAAAAATATATGTATCTAACAGATTTTGCCAAAGACACCGGACTAAAGAACACAGGTAGTTTTCGAAGAAAAAAAAGGGTAAAAAATGATTTATTACTCTCTCTAGTTCTTGAATAAACTATAGTATAACAGGCAATATCTAGTCTATTTTCCTGAACTCAATCGCAATCCAACTGGCTTATGCAGCATCATAACCTGAATCTAAATTTTGATAAGGCCGGTTTTACAATAATAACCTTAAACAATATATATTTTTGGGCTGATGAAAACCCGCACGCTATAATTCAGAACCAACACCAAGGTTTATTGTAAATCTGTGAGTTCAGAAAAATAGACTCGATTCTGCCTCTTATATTAGGAATGTGTATGTTGCGGGCATCCCCCCCTCTTCAAGAGCTTCAAATTAAAAAAAAAATAGAACCGAACCTACCTTTTACACTAGAAATGGGAATGTTTCCGGTGTCGCCCCCCCCCCCCCCCCCCCGTCTACAACTTGCTTTCGCTTGCCATTCTGTACTTTTGTGATATCACCGCCCTCCTCACAAAGAGAGACTGGATCTGTCCCTGGGTAAGGGTAATATATTTTTTATTTTAAAGAAAAAAATTATAAGAAATTAATTTTAAATCGGTTTATTAAACAACTAAACTAAAACATTACATACAATATTTGGGATAATTCATTTTTTCATGGCAAAGGAGGATTATTTTGACCTTCCCTGTATGCTCCCGAGAAATTAGGATGTACTTACCGGACACCTTGTATGATTAGCTACAGCTAACACAGCGACATGTGAGAAAATACAATGTTAACAAAGACATATTTACTTATACATTCTAGCGAAATTTCTTTATGCAAAGAACCCTCTCAAGCGTCTAAAAGTGAAAGAGTTGAAAATGGGGTAGATGTGCAATAAAAATGCAAGATAAATAAGACTTCTGCCCAATTAGTCGATACGGACCCTCTCGGAGTTACAAATCAAATTATCAGGAATTCCGCGATATTTCAGCGTGCTAAAGAGTTGAGACATGCTGTGCAGTGTTGCCAAGTTTTGCATTTACACAGTAGCTAAATAATTAACCATTGTGTGTATTTCATTTTTTTTAAAGAGTTGTTTTGATCGGTACTAGCCATTACATTTAGATTTTTAAATTAATATAGATAATTGTTGGCTGTGCTGACACGGATTGTTACTAAACAAACTTCGGGTACGGAGTCCTCATAGGAACTTATCACGCCATTTCATTCATTACAATCTATCACTTTTCAGTCGTACTTACCCTTACTATTTTTAAACCGAGGAAATAGCAGACGAGACCCGAACAGCGACATCTCGACGAAACAGCGCTGTCGTCATTTTCTGAATCCGAAGTTTCTCCATGGGCTTGGAGTTTTCTGCACTTTTAATATTTTCTAATAATCAGTGTTCCCACAGCCTAAATTTTTCTATTTTAATCTATATATATATATATATATATATATATATATATATATATATATATATATATATATATATATATTGGACAATCTGCTTCAAATGGATCAGAGCTACGACCAAAATTAGAGCAACCAAAAAAAATCGACCAAGGGCACATTTTAAAACTTAGGGCGTCTACTTTCAAATGCCGAGTGAGCCTTTGAAAAATCTAATATGGCTGCTCCAATATGGCGGCCGGAACCTGAGAAAAATCGACTGTTTAGCAAAAAAAGCTTGTAAAAATTGGACCGATCGGGTCGTTTTCTGCTCAAATTGTAGCTGATGGACGCCCCTAAAAAACTGGTATGGTAGGTTGACAAAATCCAATATGGCCGGTCCAATATAACGATCAAAAATTCAATATGGTAGCCGAATTTTGAAAAAAGACCGATTTGCACCAAATTTGTTATACGGGGTCACTGATGACGAATCCGAGGTTGGATTTGCCAAATTCAAGATGACGGATCCAATATGGCAGACGTATTTTTTGAAAATCAACTGCTTTGCACCAAATTTGGTATATGGGGGTTTTTGGGGTCGTTGATTACGAATCCGAAGATTCTCGAAATCCAAGATTGAGGACGTCATATAGAGGATAGGGTTATTGATTTTCCGCCATATTGGGTCCACCATCTTCAATTTTGAAGATCTGGCCTCGGATTCATGATCAATTGCCCCAAAAACTTCTGTCTAACCAATTTTGTACAAATCAGTTGATTTTCAAAAATGTCGCACGCCATCTTCGATCCAAAATCTTGAATTTGGCTAACCTGACCTCGGATTCGTGATCACCAATCTACAAGATCACCGTATACCAAATTTGATGCAAATCGGTTAATTTTCAAAAAATACGTCCGTCATTTTAGATTGACCTGAAGAATTTTGGAAATTTGGAGATTCGTAATTGGCGACTCTAAGAAATCCCGTATACCAAATTTGGTGTAAATCGGTTGATTTTCAAAAAATACGTCGGCCAAATTGGATCCGCCATCTTGAATTTTGCAAATCTGACCTCGTATTCGTAATCAACGACTTGAAAAACCTCCGTATATTAAATTTGGTGCTTATCGGTTGATTTTCAAAAATTCGGTTACCATATTTGATTTTTGACCGCCATATTGGATCCGCCATGTAGCATTTTGTCAACCTACTACACCAGATTTTTAGGGGCGTCTATCAGCTACAATCTGAGCCAAAAACGATCCGATCGGTTGCGGTTTTTTTATTTTTACAAGGTTTCTTTGCTAGACACTCGATTTTTTCTGGCTTCCGGTCGCCATATTTGATTTTTCAAAGGCGCACTCAGCATTTGAAAGTAGACACTCTAAGCTTCAAAATAAGCCCTTGGTCGATTTTTTTTGATTGCTTCTAATTTTGGCCATAGCTCTCATTCGGTTGACGTGGATTGTCCCATATATATATATATATATATATATATATATATATATATATATATATATATATATATATATATATATATATACTAAAGGCTATACTGAACTGTCAAAAGTGAAAAAATACGAATATATCTTGAGTAAACGAGGCGCTCGCAAACTGTAGCTTGGTTAGATTTCACACTTATAAAACTCAAAAACTGGAATATAAGAGCTTAAAAGAGCAAGTCAAAATCCCCATTTCTAACCTCAAAATATTAAAACATCTTTGTAAATTGATTCGAAAATACTTCTCAGTTCGAAAATGTCTAAATTCTTCACTCACAGCAAGGTTACAGAACTTCGTTACTATTGAAATTCTAACCTCACATAATAGTTGCCTGATTAACGGAAAATCTCATTCGGGAAGTTTGTCACTGTTCGGTGATCAACTGAATGAGACCTGGAAAACATATAATCCAGGGAAAGCAAGCTGCATATAACTGACAGTGAGATGATTTAGATCTGATTAACGTTAAATCACAACGCTTCCAGAACTACATAACTGGCGACCAATGAGTTTGATGTAACCAAGACCGCAGACAAACGAGAGCAGCGAGCATTGAACCTGCAGCTCCTGAACACACAAAAACGAGGTACAACTCTGCTTTTGCTCAGTATCACTTTAGGTTCAAAATTTGATATCCCAGTGAATCAAAATGGCCAAAAGAACGCTCAAAAAGGTTTCTAGTCGTTATTATGAGCAATAATGTACAATGTTTTCGTAATCCAACCTAATTAATTATCAAAAATTGGTTCGACTTTCTCGGAATTTGATATTATGAGTCAACTATATCGAGATCGAGAAGTGTAAGTCCCACAATTTTTTGATATTGGTCTAACATCGGGACGTTAGTCACTATCTATAAAAAATAAAATTTTCCAAAAATAGACTGTTAATACATTTTACATTTGTTGCAGGTTTCTCATGAACCATTCAAACTATCCGTTATACTTACGTAAAAAGTTCGTCATTTAAATACAATTTGGCAACGCGACATTAATTTCTTTCCTCCCACGCGTCAAAGCGTCTAATTAAAAAAATAATATCGGCTACAAATTGAATTATAGCCAGTAATTTCAAGTTTAAATAAAGGGTTGAAAAAGTTTCTTTCGGGGCGCAACACGGCCAACAAAAAACCCGGGTATAAATCACAAATTAAGTGGTTTTTTCCTCTTATAAAGGTAAAGATAAGGAGGGGGCGAAAGGGTTGAAAAAATTTAGTCAGGGGTGGTTTTGTATTTCGAAGTTGTAGCGGATATTTGAACTGTGAGTTAGAGAAATATTTCTAGTTTATTTTAGAATGAAACAAATTTTTCGTCATTATACAGAGTTTTCCGTAAGTACCTCCTAATTTCTTGGGAGAATACAGGAGAGATCATAATAACCTTACTTTGTCATAGAAAAAAAAATCCGAAATTGCCTCTTAATGGAGATAAAAGGGCACACAGCGATTTACTTTATTTGCTCTAAATTTTGAACCGAGTTGTATAGTTTAATGGAACTTTAATATTTTATAGACTCTATTAAAAGTCATTAAATCATACTACAGTTGATGTTTTAGATCACCAGAGAAGTCAGTAACGGACGTACAGCCACATTTCTTGGGCCTAACTTTTGACAGGTGTCATTTTACACAACTGAAAACTGACTTTTAAAATATTTTGGTAATTCTTCCTCAAAAATGGTACTCTTAATTTATTTCGATAAAACTAGCGGTTTTCGAGATAAATCAGTTTTTATGCGAAACACAGTTTCTAATGCTAAACACTAACAGGTAAAATGAAATACGCAGGGTATGCTGATGTGCTTCAATTTATGGGGAAGCGCTGTCTAAGAGCCGTTTTACAGATACAATAATTATTCTGAAAATTATAACAAAAATTTTCAGCAAATTTTTGACGAAAATTCTTTGGAGATAATTTTTAAAATTAAATTCCACTCTATTTGATACGTACAAGAAATCTGAATATAATTTTGGTGATAATTTTGTCGTTGCTCATGCGCATTTTCATAACATGTGACGTTCCAGCAGTTAAAAAGAAGATATAATAATATATAAATATACTCTGAGGATAACCTTAAAATGTCATAAATATGAAAGTTTCCAAACATATATAATCAAGAAATCACAAAACAGGGGATCTTTTGTGCAAATAACAATGAGTAAATATTGAGGTTAGGTTGATTACTAAACGCGGGCTGTCAATTCACAAATTTCATTCTGAGTCAATTTTCGCGCACTTTCCGCATTTTAGTCATAAAAATATAGAACACGTTCCATATTTACAACACGCTGTATATTTTCATACAGAAAATTTTCGCCAAAATTTTAACAATAATTATTAGGTGTGTAAGACAGCAAATTTGTTTTATGAAAATTTTCAACATAATTAAGAGATAAATTTTGGCTATAATTCTTATGTGTGTAAAACGGCTCTTACTCTTCGAAGGCGGCAAGAAGATGTGATGCTGAAAGATTTCCAGCTCAGACATTGTCAAGTCCAGAAACCTTTTAAAGGGTTGATAGGGGCTCAGTTAATTTTTAAAGTTATTAGAATGCAAAAATAATGAAAATGTTTAAATGTTATTTTATCAATTGTTCAGTATGGGCCCCACGTACTTCAATATATTTTTCTTATTCTTCGAAAATTTTCCTGTTGCACTGCAGGTATCATTCCCCGGCATTATTATGGACTTCGTTAGAATGCAGTGTTATTCTCGCTAGTAGTTCTCTAGTACTGGTGTTAAATAAATTAGTTCTTTTAGATGTCCTCAGAAATAAAAGTCTAAGGGATTTAGGTCTGGAGACCTTGATGACCACAAAACAGGCCCATGTCCACCTATCCATCGAGGACCAAAAACATTTGTTAAATTGCTACACTGGTATTTAATGAAAAAGGCGCGTAAAGACTATCTCACAGGAGCAGAACAGAGCTGAAAGCTAGAGGCGGCACAAGCAAGAGAGGTGTGGGTAGGGGTGGGTATTTTAAAGGGCGCCACTGAATGTTGGGCGGGTAAACACAGAAACCCCCCACGTTGTTGCTTGGGCCTAGCGTTCAACTCAGCTCTCAAATCGCTACAGAAAATATTAAAAACATAAAAAGTAACGCACTGAAAAAAACGAAAAGAAGTTGTGGGACAAATAAAACTCTGTCCCTAAGGGTGCAAGTTCTGTCTCTGAAGGTGGACTGATGTTCTGTCCTTAAAAGTGCATTTGTTTATATCCCTAAGGGTGGATCTGGGTTGTTCTTCGACCCAGAGGGTGGATCTAGGTTGTTTTTAGATCCAGAGGATGGATCTAGGTTTTATTGTGCCCACAGGGTGGATCTGGATTATTACTCTATCCAGAGGGTGGAACCGATCTTCTGAGGTCAGACTGATTCCTTCATTGACCTGTGCAGACTGCCCAAAATCCCTGCCTCCAGGTTTATCCCGGTAAAAAAGACCATAACCGCCAACCTGGCAAAAGATACGGTACACCAAAACTCAACAAAATTACGGGAATAATTTTCGACTTTCCATCTCAATCTCAAAAATTTTGGCAACTAAAAATTGAAATGGAAGTCTGCAGCCGCTTCGGCCGAATCAAACCAGGAAAAAAGTGAAGTATCAAGGCAAAACGGCCTCCATTTATAACCATGGCCCTGCTTGCGCACTACTGGATTTCCGTTAGACGCGTTCAATTACCAAGTGTGAAGGAAATGACAGCTCAAAAAGAAAGACATCGGGCAACAACAGTCGGCTAAAATGCATTTGTTAGTTAAGCCAATTTGTTAATCATTAGTTATTTTTAATTTTAAGATAATACATCAATAGAAATTTCTTCGGGAAAAAAACTAGATCTATCTGAATACAAAAAAAAAGGTAGCAATAGGTTTGATACTGATAAGAAAATAAAAAAGCACAGTGTAGTGAAATACCAAAATAGGGCAAAATAATAAATAAATTAATCGAAATAAATAAAATTAATCGAAACTGTACTGAGTGAAATGCTTTCCTTCAAAAAATCCTTGGGAAATACTTAAGGAAAATGATACTGTGTTGCCCATAACGACAGTATTTGCAAAATAAAGTTAAATTAAATAAATTAGCGCTAGTGATCTTAAGCGTATAATTGAACCGTGACAAAGTGTTGACGTACTATATGGCTAAAACGAGGTGAAGCATCATCATGCATGTACCACATTTGCATTCTTCTATGAAGAGATGCGTCTTCCAATAAATTATTTAAATTTTGCTGCAAAAATTGTAAATAAATCTCACCACTGAGTCTTTCCTCCAAGACAAATGGTCCTATAAGGTTATTTCCGATGATGCCAGCCCACACATTTACAATAAACCTTTATGGGTGTTTGTTTTTTTAAATTAAAGCATGCGGGTTTTCATCAGCCCAAAAATGTAAATTGTGTGAGTTTATTATGCCATCTCTTGTAAAATTGGCCTCATCGGTAAACAAAATAAGGTTAGAAATATTTAAATTTAGATTTTGTTGTTGTGAAAACCATTTGAAGTATTGAAGTCCGAAGAAGTAACTGTTCTGTTAGAGTTTCATGCACAATCCATTTTGCAACATTGCTTTGTGTCGTGAGATTTCTTCTGCTGTTTGAAGGGCTTGTCTTGTTACTCTACGTGGGGGTCTCATGCTCTTCTGGGACAGCCCTCACCGCCACGTCGCTGCGAAAATGATCCTGAATGAAATATGTAAAAAAATTATTCGTTTACTCTAATAATTATTTTCTAATTATCTTTTACTTGTTTCCCTTAGGCTTCGATCAACCCTTTGAAAGGTTTTTGAACATGGCAATGTTCGAGCTGGAAATGTTTCAGCATAAAGTCTTCTTGTCTTCGAAGAATTTGATAGCGCTTCACCATAAATTAAATGTATATCACCATACTCTGCGTAAAAATATTCTTCCATTTATTAAAATTATTTTTACTTGAAGGCGGTTTTGGCAATTTCCGTCAATAGTAATTCATTAATTTCGTTTTCGCTTTCGCTTTTGGGCGGTTAGGTCTTCCTTCCTGACTGTATCGTTCTTTCTTCACATATCAAATTTATTATATCTAATTGTATTTTTACTTTAATTCTATTTTCAGTAAAAATTAGTTAATAAGCTTAAAGCGTGTAGTAGTTGTTTAGTTAATTTCGGGTTTGAACAGTATCTAGTCACTTCGACAGGATGTGTGATTTTTGTAAGGTCCATATTGTTTTGTCAATATTTATAGATTTCTTAAATAAATGTAATGTAATTTCATATATATATATATATATATATATATATATATATATATATATATATATATATATATATATATATATATATATATATCGTACTCGCTGACTCTCAACGGGTAACGAGACGAACCACACTTGAAAATGCCAAATGAGATTTTGGCGAAACGTCGTGAAAACGATTTTTTGAACGAACGGATTGAAACCCGGAATAACCAAACTATTCATATATATATATATATATATATATATATATATATATATATATATATATATATATATATATATACTTTCTGTGTTTTAAAGAGGCTTAAAATTTTTCTTCAGTTCTTACAATAAATTAAGTTAAAGTGCCGAAATTTAGAAAACGATCTGATAACACCAAAGAAAACTTCAATTTCATATCAGCCACCTTTCCAGCCATAAATTGTGACACCTCGTTCCGACCCGGTAATTTCAGCCAAAAATTACAGCGTTCACCCAATAATTGTTACATGTTACACGCAACGTTACTACCTTATAATTGAAACGTCCGAAAGAAAATATATATAATTGAAAAACTCCTGTTTTTGGCGAAAATATATTTCCAAAACAAATACAAACCAGGAAGGGGAGAGAGAGAGGGTTATAAAAGGTATAAATATTATTTTACCGATGGCTGAGCCTGTCAAAAGAACAATTACTTTCTGTCATGACACGTAATAAGGTTTGTTAGCGTATTGGATTTTTATGTTTATTTTTAATCAAATAAATTATTTCTTACAAAAATTTAATGTATTTAAACTAGGTTAGATGATGAATGAATGTAGTAGTACAGCGGTTCCCAACCTTTTTCTTCTTGCGAACTTCATCTCAAAACTGGAATAACTTGGTGAACGCCCTGTGTGGTAATTAGGAATAATAAATGAAACAGTAAAATCGGGCTGCTAAAATTAATTTTTTATATTGAATAACAGTTCATAACGAAAAACTAAAACAATCGTAAAACATTTACATATAAACATTTTGAACAAAGCACACAATCGTTTACTGTACAAAACTAACTTTAGAATAGTTTGCCTCACAAATTATGATGTCAAATACATATAGAATCTTTTCTTGATGAAACAATGTTTCATCATACTCCATTAGTTTTTTATGCCTCCTGTATAATCTGAAATATTTTTAGAATGCGTACTTTTGACGGTTATATATTGTAGTGAATAAAATCTTCTTCTTCTTTTTCTTCTTCTTCTTCTAGGTAGAACCAAGTTCTGTTATCTACACAGTGCCTCATCGATCCTTGTTTGAGGTCGAAATCCAGCTGTCTCTCCATCTTTTGGGGGGCCGTCCAGGCGGCCGTTTGGTGTTTGGTTTCTCTCTCATCACGGTTTTTGCTAGTCTGTCATCGTCTATTGGTTTCACGTGATCTCTCCACTGCCTACGACGGTTTCGAACCCACTTCACAACATCCCCCACTCCGCTGTCCTCGCGTATTTTTACGTTTCTTATTCTATCTCTTAAACTTGTTCCCGTGATCATTCTCAGCGTTTTCATTTCTGTGGTTCTCATAATTTGTTTTGTCTCTGTTGTTTCATTTCTTGTTTCTGTGCCGTAGGTCAGTATCGGTCTTACACAGACCTTGTAAATTCTTGCTTTGCTCTCAACCGTCATATGTTTATTGTTCCAGATTATGTCTCTTAGTTGGCCTTGTTGGCTTGTGTGCGTACTTCTTCCGTTACTGCTCTGTTACTTGTTATATGTGCTCCCAGGTATTTAAACTTCCCAACCTGTTCGATACGTTTGTCATGAACCATTAGTTTGCATCTTACCGGTTCTTTTGCTATTACCATTGCTTTGGTTTTCTCCACATATATCTTCATATTATACTGTTTGGCTGTTCGATTGAGATGGAAAAGCATTCTTTGTAAGTTGTCTTCGCTATCTGCTGTCAAGGCAACATCGTTTGCAAAGCATATAATCTGAACGGTGTTGTGTCCCATTGGGCACCTAATATTTCTGCTTTTTATCTCATCAATGATTTCGTCCATGATCACATTGAAAACTGTTGGACTTAGGCTATCACCCTGTCTTATTCCTATGGATAGTGGGATTTCCTCTGTTAGAGTGTTATTTGTTTTAATTACCATGGTGTTTTTGGAATTCAGTTCGTATATTGTGCGTATGATTGCTTCGTCTACTTGTTTTCTTCGCAGTAGTTCTGTTATGTGTTCCAGTTTGACTCGGTCGAACGCTTGTGTAAAGTCCACAAAACAAATGAACAGCGGTTTATCGTATTCGATACATTTTTCAACCAGCTGTCTGATAATAAATATACCGTCGATAGTAGAGCGGTTATTCCGGAAGCCCTGCTGTTCTTCGCACGCCCCTAACTTGTCTACGATCCGTTGTGACAGTATTTTGGTTAACAATTTGGCTGAACTGTTCAGTAGGCTGATTACCGTGTAGTTCTCGGGTTATTTCTTTGACCCTCTTTTGTGGATCGGAATTGTGATGCATTTCCGCCATTCGTTGGATACTGACGTTGTGCGGAGTATTTTTTGAAATAGAACAGTGAGCTCTGTGACAAGGCTGGGGCCTCCGTAAATAAAATATATTGCTGAAGTCTTAAACTTACTTTATGTAAATAAGTGGTTCCCAACTGTTTTCCTCCTACGGAGCCCTTCTAAAAACCGGAATAAATTTGCCGTTTTAGTTAATAGAAAGTGAGCGAAGAAAGTAGATTTGCCCTGTCATGTGTTTTTTTGCAGGTCTCCTGTAAATTCAATATATTTTCTTCAGACCACTCCATATTCACTTACGAACAACTTTTAATCAATGTCAAGTGCTTAATACATTTCATTTCATTAACAGAAACATAAGGAAATTTCGTGTCATATACCCGTCCCACTAGATAAAAAGCCTTTGAGTTCGCAATAAAAAACCGACAGAAAATGGATCGCTGCGAGTATCGGTCGAGCTACTCGAAAACAATAGAACTATAAAAAAATTGACTTCTTGTGACCCAACCGCCTTTATTGCCTCCTTTGAAACCTACCGACAATGGCCTTCGATAACAATACAAATCGGCAAAATTCGAAGGAGTCTCGCTGGAAGTTCGTAGCATACTCGTCACGCGCTCGTCTCGCCATATTTATGCGCACCTTTAGACGCCTATTGCGATGTTTAATTTAAAATTCTGCCATTGCAATATTTTTTTCGCGAACCCCTTGTGGTTCTATTACAACCATTAAGGTGCTTATAAAAATGGCGAGTCGAGCGCGTGACGAGTATGCGTCGAACTTCCAACGAAACTCCTTTGAAATTTGCGATTTCTATTGTTATCGTGGGCCATCGTCGGCAAATTTGAAAATAGGTAATAAATGCAGTTGGGTCACAAGAAGTCAATTTTTTTATAGTTCTATTGTTTTCGCGCAGCTCGACCGAAACTCGCAGCTCGACCGAAACTCGCAGCGATCCATTTTCTGTCGGTTTTTTGGAGTGAACTCAAAGGACTTTTTTTATCTAGTGGGACGGGTTTATGACACGCTTTTTCGAAAAAATTTACTTTGCAGTGAGACTGAAGACACGAGATTTTCTTATTTTTTTGTTAATGAATTGAAATTTATTTTGCACTTGGCATTAATTGATTAAAAGTTATTCATAAGTGAATATGGAATGATCGGAAGAAAATAGAGGAACCTGATAATAATTCCAAAATTTGTGAGTTATGGTCAAAAATTTTAGAGAAGAAAAGAAGTAAATGTGTGAAATGAAATTGCGTCAGAAAATTTTCAGAGACCAGCGAAAAAAAAATTTCGAGTGCGTCTGCCATATGGAAATGGGCTGCTGATAATATATTTTTCTTTTGGAAATGACTGCTTCTATTTTGTTTAACATATATTCAAAATGTAACGAAGGGATTTTGGTGAAATTTCTGTATTATCCGCTAATATATTGGAACTATAAATTTTCTAGAAGTTCGAATCCCAACCATTTTTGTATACAAGGTAGTGTGCTATTGTAGTCGAAGTTTTCTTTTTTTTTTTATTTAATATACTTTTTAAGGTAAAATCCCACTGCTTAAAAGTAACAAAGCTGTCGTTTGTTCTTCATTGTCAGACAAAGTATGATAATTGTATACACACCGGTGAAGAGGCATAAACCAAAACCACAGACATTCTCAGAACAGATTTCATAAATAATTCGGCTTTCCAAATTCGGATAAAGCAAGGGGTAGATATTGTATGTGTCTTAAGTATGTATTTGAGGAGAGAGTTGTATACTTAAAAGATAATTAGATTGAAAAGTATACATCTCAGTTGGGCAATTAACAGTAATGAAATTTTTAAGTATACTTCAGATGTGTATAAATGTAAGGCCTTGCTATGTTATTGTCTTACAACTTTCAGTGCTAGCTATTGAAAATTTCTACTTTTACTCCAAAACTTAGCGAATCTACAACTTATAGGCGAATTAAGGAAAGGAAAGGGGGAATTGTGTGCTAGCCTAAACCGTACCCTAGAAGAAAAAAATTATACAAATGCTTCAAAAACATACTAAGAAAACACGTCTACGAATTAGAAAGTTTTTAGTCAGAAAATAAAAAGCAAGTCTCGATAAAGTTTTGAAAGTTATGAAACAAAACTAGAATGCGAAAAACCAATCTGTAGAAAGTTCTGACAAAAATGAATTTCTTATAGGGAAACTGAAAATACCACAGGGAAGGCTAAAACATTTGTTATTTGTAAGTAATCTGTCTCAGTACAGGACACGTAGTACAAGAAATGTATGAAGATAAGAATATAGCAATTTTTCGTGAAGCATTCTTAGAAAGGTTATCGACAGATTTAAAACCCTTATCCGCTCAGGGCCACAAACTCATTACAACTCATATTGGAGGGAATTTATAAAAGTTTTGCAGCAGTTTGAATCGAAATCTACCAAAAATTAACGTGAATAAATGACGGCGGATATCTTTCTAAGATATTTTTACCAAATGATACAATTGATTCCGGAGAGGTCTGTTATAGTTTTGAATGACGGCAGTTATCATTCTAGACTGGTGGAAAAGTTGCCAATAACATAGTTGAAAAGGCGATAATACAGATTGGTTATCAAAAAAACATATTTCCTTTATGAACAGTTTACTAAAGAAGGAACTACTTGTAAAAATTGCGAACGAGAAAGAAAGACAATTTAAGAAACATGTGATAGAAGAATGGGCTGAAAAACATGGAAATGTTGTGCTTCGAACACATTAATTAAAATCCATTAAACTTATACGGGCACAACTAATTCGTAACTCGGGATAACCCAAAATGTAAACCATAAGGAATACGTTAATTTCTTAATACATTAAAAAAAATTATCAGCGAGGACTGGTGAAACGGCATTAACTATGTTATTAAAGAAAAACTTAATTGAAGTTCGCATCGATGCAGCCACACTCGCCGCGACAATCATCGCCAAACAAACTAGTAAACAAACTGGTTAAATTTCGCTTTTTTACTTTGAAATATTAAAGATAATTAGAAAATAACACTCCTGAAAAATGTAGGTTCTTTTTTAGCAACCTGAAACCGTCATATTGAACCGTGAACAGATTACTGACGACCTACGTATAAGCTAATTTCGAGATTACTTAAGTAATATTTCGAAAATAGGCAAAACTACTTCTTATTTATTTCGGAATATAATGATATAAGGAAAATATGATAATAAAAAAAAATTTCAGCCGATTTGACAGCATGAGGTATTGTAATATTGGCCAGTGAACGGGAAAACACAAACTCATGTAAAGGCTGATTTCCTAGATTTATTAATAGATCTTGTAAAAGTACAACAAAAAGGTATCTTTTTTATTTATAAATATAGGAGATAATATGTAAATAAAATCACTTAAAAAATTAGATTTATTTCTAATGTCCCGGCACCACAGTTATGTTGAACCCCATATAAGCTGATTTCGGGATTCATTATTAAATATTTCGAAAATAAGAAACAATTAACTAAATTTCATTTTGGAATATAAAGAATATAATCAAAACTTAATTTTTTTTCTTTACCCTTTATTGGTTTACACCGTCCAGACGCCATAAATCTCTTTTGGCGCCAGGCGTCGAAGAAGGGTTCGAATCGGCGAAGATCAAAGAGTTCTTTGCAAGCCCGTCGCATACTCGTCACGCCCTCGACTCCCCATATTTATACGCATCTTTACAAGTTGGGAAAAGCTGTAACAGTAGAAGCAGTGATTATTAATTATTAATAATTAAAACTTCTAAATTTTAAAAACAAATAAATAAATGAATAAATATACTACCAAGCTGGGATCTGAAAATTTTAGATAATATTTTCAGAGGGGTTCAAAAGGGTAGTGACGCTCAACATATAACGCCGCATCCAGCTAGTGTCAAGTAGCCTATCCTACTCAATTCCGAATCTCATCTCCACGTGGTGAACTCTGGTAACCTGAGCAACCTTGTGGAAGACTGTGGTAACCAATTCCAGTGGGAAGCAGGGTCAGGGCAAACGAGAGCGAGAGAAATGGTCCTCCGAAATGGGGGTTGTGCTATCGACCAGCAATCGATACACGTAAAGAAAACTTAAAGCTACGAAACACAAACTATTGCCTCGGAATCGGACGGATATTTGGTATAAACCACATAAGAAACGAAAAAGGGATATTCCACAAGCAACATGGAATGGATGCCGTCGAAGCTGATTGGAGTCCAGCAGTGGGAAATGGAAGCACAAGACCGCAGGAGATGGAGGGCTATAGTGGATGCGGCTAAGACTCACCCAGAGTTGTAAGACCAGGAAAGAACAAGATATTTTCAGAACTTTCTAATCTTGTTATACAAATTGGCGCACAAACAGACCAACATGCAAACGAATCTACTTGATGAAATTAAATTCCACTTTTACCCACGGACTAAACCAAAGACAAGAAAGCCAACTTCCGGAACTTATGAAAGACCAAGAGCCCTAAATTAAAAAAGGGGTAAAAAACGAGTTCGGCGGCCACCGGCCCGAAAGGTCATAAATTTTGGATTCTATTTAAAAGTTTAAATACACTTGTTACCCGGTGGTGACTATAAAAAGGGGCCAATCTGCCCCCGCATTGATTAGGTTTGCTCCTTAAAGATTTAAGGACGGCTAAAGGATTTATTTCGTTTAATTTTGTAGGAATTGCGTGTTGGGAAAAATTCTTGTTTTTCTCTAATTATAAGGTTTCAGTTCGAACATTTTTAGTTTTTAGAGTTTCATTTTTAAGATTCCTGAAACGAAAAACTGAATCTTTATAGGAGATCATTTATGGCAGAAAATTATTGGGCACAGTACAAGGATATTGGAAAGAATATCATCTTTGACTGAAAGTTTTTATTTTATTGGTTTTTTGTTAAGTACACCGTAGTGAAAGTGATCTCACCTAAGAAGTTAATACACCATCTTTTGTGACTTTTGATACTTCGTGCACTCTTAAAGACAATCAGGTACATGCCACAAACAGTTTTTATTATACCGAGATTTTGCCTTCCTGTCTAAGATTATATTTGCATGCCTTTCAAGTATTAGAACTTTATAATAAACAGTGATATTATCGATTTTAAAGTATGCTTTAATTTTTCCCCTGTGATTGGGAACTAATAAGACTTTCTGTGCGCAATTACATGACACTTTATATTTAATTTCATTTAAAATATCTTGTAAACTGAAAGTATACGTACACACAAGGTAATTTAAAACATCATTTCACATTTTAATAGTCCAACACTTTTAATTAGGTTTAAATAAACATAATTTTAGTTTTAATCGGCCGACTAGATATTTTAGTCTTTCAAAATAAATATAAACATTTGAACGGAAAAAAAGTAAGGTTATTCAACGCTGCTATTCAAGATCAGCTGACAGTCTAAAGCTGGACTTAAAGCTAACCGAGTTGGCGTTTGGCGCAGATGACGTCATACGTGTAATAGTGTTATTGTTCATTGTTTCTTGTTTTTTTTTGTAGTTCATGTAGCAAATAGTCATATATTGCTTTAAGATTGAGTTAAAATACACATACATTTTAAATTAGAATATTTTTTTTTACTTATTGTTAAATATAGATTTTAACTGTATTAGGAATCGGGGTCTTTTATTTTTGAATCTAGTTGTTTCCTGTTTTCATTAACATCATCGCTTTTTCTTACCGACGGGCCTAAAACAGGTGGCACATTGAATATATATATGTATACCCCCCCTTAATCTCCAGCATGCTAGCCTAGGTACTGCCCTAAAAGAAGGAGCGATCAACACTTAAAAATAACCACCTGTATCGAAGCATTCATTCAATTTTTAATATTCAATTTTTAATTTAATATTTAATTTTAATATTTTTAATTTGAGTCTTTTCTTGCTCTCTACGTAGCATATAATTATGCATAAAATCTATAAAAGTGCAACAATTTGTTTATTGCTATATTTAACAATAATTTGATTTCAGAAACATATCACTCGTTGTTCATAACTCGTCGAGAAACCGAAGATTTAAAAGAAAATGAAGGTTCTAAGACCAATATTCGCCAAGATAATTCAAATTTTTCCGGCGAAACGAATTTGAAGCGCCAGAGTCATGTTTTTTTCCGCGCTCCGCAGGTTGAGAGAACGCCTCTCTCCCTCCACTACTCACTTTCTGACTCTCGGAGTATGTGCAACTTTAAACTATTGCAACATCAACAATTTTGAAATAATTGAGTTGAAAACTGTTGCATATAATAGTTTAACCATCTTTCTATGAATTCCTACTTAAATAATCCTTTAATGTTAATAAACAAAACCGCAGCGATTTTTTGAAAAAAAACTCTATCATCTCAGCTTCTAGTGGTCGTACAGAATTCTTTTTTTTTTTTCAAAATATGCCCTAAAATCTTACTTAAGAATTATTCTATTTGTTTATACCAAAAAAAACACTCTCAACTTAGTTTATCTGTTTCAACACTTTAAAATCAACAATTCGTTGGATTTTTTTTTGTTCTTGTTAGTATAAGTCTCGAATTTTCATTTGCTTATCCGCACACCGCTGTACGACTTCTAAACAAATCGTTAGTAATTATTTTAAAGAACTGATTAATACAAGTATGAATCAAAAACCGGGAATCTTATTCCTCAAATTTTAACCAAATAAATTTTAATCTTCACAAAAAAAATTAATTTTTATCGTGGACCCAAAACCTTTCACACCGACCCAATATCAAGATCCTTTTGTCAAGATAAGCAATTATTTTATATTTTATTAACAGTGCAAGTCGATTACCAATTCAGAGTCCCCGTTTCAATCATTCGGAATTGCCCGAAAATGACATAAAAACGTCAAACGGAACAATAAGAAAGCCATAAGGTGGGCTATTTTCAATCTGTTTCTCGTCTATGGTTTCTTTTACCGAATTTTTGATGAGCTCAGCGGGAGGTATTGAACCCTTAATATGTCATTTTTTGATGTGGTTTTTTTTGTAAATCTACGAAAATTAGGATGCTAACTAAGACAAACAGCTCCAGCGTTTGAGCGCTTGAAAATCGATTAGAGCTCTTAAAGAACAACAATTAATCCTTGGAATTTTCCTATCTCGTTGCACCACGAGAAAAACAATAAGAGCTGCAAAAAATTCCGCTACATCGCTTAAAAACGCTGATCTGTTTCCCCTTATGTTACATTAAGCAACAACTTTTTGCCGACGAGTCTTTAAGAGGCATCAGCCATAAAATTCGCTCATTTTTCTAACTCTTAAAGACGTCACTATTAATGACTTTCGACGTCATTAGGGCACGCCTCGACGCGCGTCTCGTTCCAATTCGAATTGATGATAGATTTTCGGTCGTTTCCGGGGTTTCTTAGTATCTCTAAGTGTTTTCGTGTACGGGATGGTTCGAAAAATAGAACGATGTCATGTCGTGAATATATATATATATATATATATATATATATATATATATATGTATATATATATATATATATATATATATATATAGTATATTATATTTTCCAGATTCTTGAACCATATTGGGACCTTTATTTAAAGCATTTTCAGAATTTTTTGTTTTTTTATTTATTTATCTTCTTAAAAATATTCATACAAGAACGTATTTACAATTTTAAAAAATAAACAAACACTTTAAAACACTATTCAAATTTTCAATCAAAAAAGTACTTAATTTCAGCTGTACATACCTTGACATTTATTAATAATGAAATGCCACTTTTACATCATCTATTTAGTTATTGTTTAATTTTTTATATTTTAATATGTACCAAAACACTGAAAAAACGCATACATTTAATTTTATGTTTAAGAGGATATTCAATTTTTGATGTTTATTAACAGGATCGAATACTTATTATTTTTGTTTAAATTGCGCTGATGAAAATGTGGCTTAAATTTCCTATATCTGTTCTGTCGTGTTTTTATCTTTTTTAATTTCAATCATTTCCTTTATCTGCAATTTTTGGAAATTCATACCTTTTTTTTTTAATTATGGTACTGTTCTTTAATGCTGTTGAGGCATTTTTCGTAAATCTATGGCCATTCAATCTGTTTGTTAATAATTGTTTCGTCATGTCTATATATTTTTTGGGACAATTTGTGCAAGGGATCGAATATACTACATTTGATTTATTCATGAGAGGAGTTTTATTTTTTAAACTAGTGAACAGTGTAGTTAATTTATTATGAGACTTGTAGCATACGATAATATCATGTTTTTTTAAAATGTGTTTTATTTTTCCTCAAAGCTCACTCCTGTCAGGAAATGCTACATACTTTTGCTGTTTATGTTCTATGTTTCTTGTTTTTAGGTTATTATAAAATATAAATGTTCGTTTATTAATTATTTGGTTGATAGTCTTTTTATTGAAATTATTATTTATTAGCGTCTTTTTCACTTTTTACAGTATTCTTGGTCGGAATTCTGGAGACGTTAGAGAGATGGCACGATCAGACAGACAGACTAAAACATTATTTTTTTGAGTTTTTGAATGGTTAGAGAAACAGTTTAGATATCTACCCAACCAAGTTGGTTTGGAGTACCATTCAGATAAAATTTTATTTTTTCTGCGTATAAGTGTCGTATCCAGAACATTTATTTCATTATCATTTTCTGAATTTCGTTGAAACTGTTACTCTTGGAGAATTTTATTGATTTTATCCTGTAGCATGGCTGCTATGCAATTATCGATAAACAATTAGAGCTGATGACAAGAAGGACACAATTAGAGTTGAAGTAACTAACGTTATAACTAATCGTAAAATCAATATAAGACACAAAACAGTAAAAAGTAACAGCTTGCAAAAAAATTTTAAAAACAAATTGAATCGAGCAAAAAAATTTATAAAAGACAACCCTCAAATTATTGTTCTAAAGCCCGAAAAAAGTAATAAATTAGTAATTATGAATAAGGCAGATTATGAGACAAAAATGAACAACTTACTAAAGGACGAAAATACATATAAAAATATTAAGAATGATCCAACTAACTTATATCAAAAGAAAAATAATATCTTCATAAAAAAATTACTCAATGCAAAAGAACTGACTGAAAAAGATGCAAAAAGGCTAACTATTCACAATGCTATTCCACCAAAAATATATGGCCTACCAAAATTACATAAGCGTGATATAACACTAAGACATATTGTTTCTTGTGTACTATCGCCATTCTATCGTTTATCAAAATTCTGATCGTATTGTATTTCAAATATTACAGGAAAAAAACAATTTTTTTTTTGTTAAAGATTCATTCGCCTTTAAAATATTAATTGATACAGTGAACTTACCCGAAAATTACAGGCTCATTTAGCTAGATGTTATATCTTTATATACAAAAATGCCAAATCAACTTGGCCACACTTTTTAAGCAGAAAAATGGAAAAGTTTAAAGAAACATAAGTCACTATTAAAAAATTATTTTCTGGATGCAGTTGACCTCGTCCTAAATACAAGTTACTTTCAGTACACACAACTTTTATAAACAACTCGATGGATGTGCTATGAGATCACCAATTTCAACTACCATTGATCAGTTAGAATATTTAGAGAAGAGTTTTGGAAAAATTAATTTTTAATATAATATTTTTCAAACGGTTTGTCGATGATTGCATAACAGCCATACCAAGGATAAAATCAATAAAATTCTCCAGAAAATAATAACAAAATAAATTCTCTAGATATAACACTTATACGCAGAAAAAACAAAATTTTAACTGAATGGTACACCAAACCAATTTGGTCAGGTAGATATCTAAACTGTTTCTCTGATCACTCAAAAACTCAAAAAAATAGTCTTATAATCGTGCTGTCTGATCGTGCTGATCTCTCTAAACGAACATATAATTTTATAATAACTTAATAATAAGAAGCATAAAACATAAACAGCCAAAATATGTAGTATTACCTTACACTAGCGAGCTGTCAGAAAAAATAAAACACATTTTAAAAAAGCTTGATATTATCGTATGTCACAGGTCTCATAATAAATTAAATACACTATTCCCGAATCTAAAAAGTAAAACTCCTCTTATGAAGAAATCAAATGTATTATATTCGATCTTTTGCACAAATTCTCTCAAAAAATATATAGGCATGACGAGCCAATTACTAAAGAACAAATTGAATAGCCATAAATACACGAAAACGCCTCAACAGCGTTAAACAAACACACCCAGGACGAGAAACATACCTTTGATTATAACAGTACCATATTTAAAAACAAAGATATGGATTACCAAAATTGGCAGATAAAGAAAATTATAGAAATTAAAAAAGATAAAAACACTGTTAACGACACATATATATAGGAAATTGGAAATTTGAGTTACATGTACACCAGCCTAATTTAAACAAAAATATTAAGTATTCGATCCTGTTAATAAACATCAAAAATTGAATATCCTCTTAAATATAAAATTAAATATATGCATTCTTTCAGGTTTTTTTGGTACATTGTAAAATATAAAAAATAAAACATACTCGCATTCCATGTATCCTCAGTAAAAAATATTTTTGGGAAATAAAACAAAAAATTTTTGAAAATGCCTTAAATAAAGGGCGAAACGTCAAATTGTTTTGGATTTTTTGTTAAATAAAGAACCTAAACGCAATATATATATATATATATATATATATATATATATATATATATATATATATATATATATATATATATAGTACTTGTTATAGGTACTTTTTTGAGTATTTAGTACATCCCAAACTCTTTTAAATTGCTTTTTCCAACTTTAGTGTAATATTTTACTTATTATTGCCTTAATGTTTGAATAGATAATTCGTATATTTACACTTGGGTGTACCCATACGAGCCTAAGGGTCGAAATTACTTCCATGTCGTGCGTTCCCCATTACCATTTACTCATTATGTCTACCCATAAACGTAAATTTTCCGTGCAAATTGCAAAAACCAAAAACCAACATTAAAATTACATCAGCTGCGTTTCAGATTTGGTTTCAATCTGCGTTATTGTCAGCAGCAGAGACAATATTTTATGTTTCATAATTAGCGGTAAGCGAATATACTTTTGACAATATTCTTTAACCTAAAGGCCACACTAGTTCCTCCAGCAAGTCCCAAGGGTCCAGATCTAGATAGCTCATTAAACCAATGTACTGTAATTTTCAATTAGGTATTTTTTGTGACTACAGTTTCTTAGTGAAAATACACTGTGTTTAATTGTGAGTGTTTGGTTTAATTAAAAGTGTTTCAGAAGATTAATTCAGCATATTTTGTTTACTCCCGTATTCTTAATGGTATTAATTGGCATTTTTCTGATTTGAATTTATGTTCCTTTTGAGTGCACTAGGGCGGATCCAAAAGTAACGGGAATTGGCCTGCGGAGGGGAGGGAGAGAGTGAGAACCCATTGTTCGACCAGGTATCCGTTAGGGTCACACCTCCTGAGTCAGTGTGCGAAGTTGTGTCGCTGTGAGTGCATTGGTTCGCCCGTGAGAATTTTTTTAGTGAAACAACTTTTTAGACTTTAAGATTGCTTTTGGGGATGCTGTCCTAAGTAAAACCAGAGTCTACGAGTGATTTTCACGTTTTAAAATGGAGAAATATCAATTGAAGATCAACTCCGTTCAGGACGCCCCTCCATGTCAAGTAGCGATGAAAACATCAACAAAATCAATGCCCTCGTTCGTCAAGACCATCGTCGAACCATTGATCAATTCTGTGAGATGTCTGGAATGTCATGGAGTTCAATTCAGAAGATTATATCCAAAGGGTTGCAGCCAAAATTGTCCCTCGCCTTCTCACAGACGAGTAAAGGAAGCGTCGACTTCAAACATGTTTTTGGGCTTCAAAATCAGCTCGAAGAAGACCCTGAATTTTTTTTCCAAGGTGATTACTGCTGATGAATCGTGATGTTATGGATACAATCTCGAGACAAAGCAGCAATCAAGCCAGTGGAAGACAGCTGAATCTCCTCGTACCAAAAAAGCTCGCCAAGTGAAGTCAAACATCAAGACAATGCTCATTTGTTTCTTCGATTGCAGAGGCGTTGTGCGCGCGGAGTTCGTTGCTCCGGATCAAACTATCTACCAGAAGATTGAGGGAGAATATCCGGAAGAAAAGGGCAGATATTTGACTCACAGATGACTGGTTCTTCCATCACGACAACACTGCCCTCTCCGTAAAGCAGTTTTGAGCCAAAAATGCATGACACTGATTGTCCCCCCCCCCTTACTCACCGGATCTAGCCCTCTGTGAATTCTTTTTGTTCTCCAGACTCAAAAGGAAAGCGTTTTGCCACTGTGGAGGAGGTAAAATAAAAATCGTTGGAAGGCCTAAAAGACATTCCAATAAGTGAATTTAAAAACTGTTTTGAACAATGGAAGAATCGTTTGGAGAAGTGCGTTGTGATCAATGGAGAACACTTTGAAGGTAATCAAAATAAGGTGTAAAAATATTAAGAAATAAAGGAGTTATGACGAAATTCTCGTTTTTTTTTTGGATCCCCCTTCGTATTTGTATAAATATGGGGAAAAAAAGCGAAAGATAGATAGCGAGTTCAGATCATTTAAAAAGCAATGGTAATTCAGTCAAGTACTAAAATTAATGGATATAATTTGCACAATTTAGTCCTCAAAGAAAACAATATAAAACGTCATTATGGGATCAAATATTTTCAAAATTACTAGAAAGAGATAGTTCAGGAAGCCACCGGCTAGAAAAATATGAATCCTTAAAATGCTGGTTGAAATCTCAGAAATGATTGCTTAAGAAAGTAAATGCTGAACAAGGAGCAGGAACTCGTGCTAGTGTTCCTGTGGCTCATTCAATTGCGAAACATAGGAAACCATATACTGAGATGGAATTATTTTAAAAATTTCATGATTGCAACAGCAGTAGAAATGTGTACGGATAAAGCTAATTTATTTAAAATCATTTGTTTTTCAACAGTTTGTGTATGTGACAAATTTGCTTCACTACTTTAAATTGCTGCATACCATAAATTTTCATCTCGCTTTTGAATATGACCAGAAGCATAAACCGTAAATTCCCGAACGCAGTCGAAGAATTCACCGGCACTAATTTCACACACTCACAATCAATCGCAACCAATACTTAATCGATATTAGCCGAAGATTACCGAAACCTTCACTAATCGATAATATGGGCATATGGTCTGCGGAGACTGTGAGCGGCTCTAGCCCTTACGGTTAACGCAACTAAAGGTTTTGCGGAGATCAGGTTAGGTAATTCAACGTAGGTGGCATATTATCGGCAAGAAATTGATTCTTAGTCTGTGCATAATAGGTATTTATTTACTATATGTATTAGCAATGAAAAACTTTTAAACATTGGCTCTTATGTTGTTTTACTGCTTATGGAACTTCCTAAGAGAATTCAAAAAAATAAGCTGGTAAAAGTAAAGTTTATATATATATATATATATATATATATATATATATATATATATATATATATATATATATGTTAGTTTTTAGTGTTTCACGGATGGAGAAATATGAGTTTGTGTTTATCCGGGAATACATCCGTTCGTTAGCTATTTCCATAGTTGGAATTTGCAGACGTTTCGCCAAAGTCTCATTTGGCATCGTCAACTACGGACACGAGCACTTGAAGATGCCAAATGAGACTTTGGCGAAACGTCTGCAAATTCCAACTATGGAAATAGCTAACGAACGGATGTATTCCCGGATAAACACAAACTCATATATATATATATATATATATATATATATATATATATATATATATATATATATATATATGAAGTAAAATACGAACAGTAAATGCAAACCTCTCCCCATCCTATCCTTTCTGTGTTAGAGGTTGCACAGTTAGAATAAATTGGTATCAAAACGCAAATTTATCCTATTCCACCACCATCGAGATGATGGCCTACCTGTACCACCATACCGAGAAGAAAGTCAAAACTTACCCTCCCCGCCACAGTGATACGGCAGAGATACATGTTTCGTCTCTACTAGACTCATCAGGGTACCGACATGCACCTGGCTGTGCAAACGACAGATCGGAAGGAAGCATGCAAGTACTGAATGCGGCTTCGTCGACCTCCCGCCGGATGGCGTATATATGTTTATGTGGCTTTCACGGATTCACCCGTGTGAGATGCAATAGCAGTGGATATATCCACATTATGCCGTTGTAGTGCTGAAATCACATTCAGCAAACGTACAACTATATGCAGCTCCGTGTATAGAATGAAGTAAAATACGAACAGTAAATGCAAACCATCTCCCCATCCTATCCTTTCTGTGTTAGGTGGAATAGGATAAATTTGCGTTTTATACCAATTTATTCTAACTGTGCAACCTCTAACACAGAAAGGATAGGATGGGGAGAGGTTTGCATTTACTGTTCGTATTTTACTTCATTCTATACACGGAGCTGCATATAGTTGTACGTTTGCTGAATGTGATTTCAGCACTACAACGGCATAATGTGGATATATCCACTGCTATTGCATCTCACACGGGTGAATTCGTGAAAGCCACATAAACATATATATATATATATATATATATATATATATATATATATATATATATATATATATATATATATATATATATATTTAATCGAAGGTTTTCGGGCATCCCGTGTATGTGCTGAGTCCCTCTCAGGACTGTAAGGCAGCTGACGTTTCGGTGAAATTTCATTCACCATTTTCAAAGCTCACTGTATGGCGTCTACGAGCGAGTGATATATATATATATATATATATATATATATATATATATATATATATATATATATATATATATTTCTTTAAAGCTTTGTGTCGATATTTCGGAGAAGTTAGGGTTAAAGCTCTATCAGCCAAACCTATTATTACGCTGTTCTTTTGGGATTTCGGATGATGTGACTGATGGTTGAGGTAGCGTCCAGACCATGTATCTTTTGTGTACCACATCGTCTCATTCTTTTTATTTTCCTAATTTCAAAACAGTGTCAGGTCAAGGAAATTTATTTTTCCATTTTGTTCGACTTCTGATCTAAATTGCATCTTTTGGTGAAAATTGTTGAATGCATTTAGTATGGTGTCAATTTCATTTTCGGGGACAGCTGCTAGACAGTCGTCAACGTACCTCTTAAAAAATTGAATCGGTATATCAAGTTTTTCTATGACATTTTCTTCCAGATATTCCATGACCAACTGTGCTACCGTAGATGATATTGGTGAGCCCTGCTGATAGTATGAATCTTGATATTGAAATTACTTATTGGTTAGTGTCAAATTTATGGCTTCAGTTAATGTTTCTAGGTTTAAAGTGGCAAAACTTTTTAAGTTATCCCATTTTGCTTTTATTATATCTGTTAATAGGTCATTGGGAATATTTGTATATAACGAGACGACATCTAGTGAGATTAATTTATAGTTCTTTGGAATACTTATTTCAATAATAAATTTTTTGAAAGTAAGTTTTATATAATAATTATTTTTTCCAGTTATATTTGATAAACAGCTGCAAAGATATTTCAATAATTTGCAAAATGGTGATTGTATACTCGATACTATTGATCTTAGAGAAACACCAGGTTTACGTAGTTTGGTAAACCATATATTTTTGGTGAAACTCCGTTGTTTATTATTAAATTTTTTGCTTCTTCTTATTTTGAAAGATGTTGGTTGGGTCGTATCGTAAGTTTTTGTATGTTCTTGAATCTGTTAATAAATCGTCCATTTTCTTATTATAATCCGTGGTGTTTACAATAACTGTTTTGTTGCTTTTGTCAGGTTTCATAATCGTTATTTGAGGATTGTCACGGATAAATAGTTTGATTTTTTAAGTTGTTTTTGGATTTTTTGTTGAAACTGATTAGATTTAGTATTGTTTTTTATTTTATGATTTGTCATAGCATTGACTATATTAGCCCGGATTCAGTTTTTAATGTTATCGGGTTTATCAAAAATAGCTGATTCTACGCATGCAATGTTTTCTGTAATCGGTAATTCATTTTCATGGCTTATTTGAAGAGAGAACTTTTCTCCCAGGGCTAAAACTTCACCTCATTAGGAATTTGTGTGTCAGATATGTTATGCAACCACTTATTAGTGTTAATATGGTTTGTGTTATTTGTTTCGATAATCTAAATTAACTGAGATAGTTTTTTTTTTATTTTTTTGTTTAGAATAATTGAGGATTTTTCGTACTTTCTTTTCATATGTTAGAAATTGATTTAGTATATTTTCTGGTAGAGTTTTTTTGGCGTCATTAATAAGTTTATCTATACTAGTATTTATATTTTTTATTTGTAGTTTGTGATTAAATTTATTAATTTTAGCTTGGTATTATGGAAAATATAATCAAATTTATCATTGAGAGCCGTATATATTAAAGAAATATATTATATATTTTATAACAGTAAAAAAGAGGAAAAAAGATTATTTTTTTTAATGTCGATCTTTGATTTACATGAGTTTATATGAAATCGTACCAAGCATCATTACACCATGTCTAATATTTATTATAGTGTCGCTTCAAGTATGTCGTATTTAAAAATCAAATTATAATAAATTTGACTTAGGTTTTTGACGTCTTGTTTGTCATTTACAGCAAACAGATAAATTATTCTTGATATTTAGGCGAAGTAAGTTACATGATTTCAATAATTGACTGCTGTTCGCGTATAATTTAAGTAAAAAATTAATTTAAATTTAATCATTAAATTATACGTAGAAATTAAAAAAATATTTGCACTATTATAGAAAACGGACATGTCGATAACATCTTACCGGCATGCCCCGATCAAAAATAACTATAAAATACCAGTTATAAGCATCCAAACTTTTAATGGTGGTCGCCATCAGTTCGTTAATTAAAATGTGAGGCATAATTGGTGACGTAGCACCCGAGCAGGGATGGCGGATAAAAGAAAAAGGATCTAAACCGCCGATGGCTTTGATTAAGCCTGACCCGCCCTTTGGAAGACCATCACGGATGTCCTTCTTTTTCTTCTTCCTCTTTTATTTAAGACGACGTCTTGTTTTTCTGCTATATTAAGTCTCCTGTGATGTTGATGTTCAACATTCGTGCCATCGTTTTGGAGCTCGACCAGTGGGTCTTCTAGTGTTTGGTATCTCGTTCTTAGCCCATTTTGCCCTTGACCTTATGAACCGTACCACATCAGGCACTTTGAGTTCTTCCCTTATTTAGGAACTTCTTATTTGATCTCTTAGGGTTACTTCTTTGATTGTTCTTAACGTTTTCATTTCAGCCGTTCGTAGCATACTTTTTGTTTTAGATGTTTCGGCTCGAGTTTCCGATGCATAAGTTAGTACTGGTATTTTTCCAGATTATGTCCCTCAGTCTTCCTTGTTAGCCTGTGCTCTGACTTCCTGGTATAGATTTTTATTGCTTGATACATCAACTCCCAAGTATCTGCAAGACATGGTTTGTCTGATAGGATGATAGGTATTTCCTCTGTTACTCCTTGTGTCTTTATGCGTGTCTTATTGTTTTTATTTAGCTCTTCAATTACCGTAATATAGTTGTGGTTATCGCCATTTTCCTGAAGTATTTGCAAGACGTTTTTAAGTCGAACTCTATCAAACGCTTTTTTAAGATCCACTAGGCAGATGAAAAGAGGTTTATTGTATTCTATTGATTTTTTAATAGTCTGTCGGATAATGAAAATCGCATCAACTGTCGATCTGTTCTGTCTAAACCCGTGTTGTTCTTTACTTATTGCAATGCAATTGCACGGATGTCCGTTTCCTATATTTCTATCAGCCCATGTAGAGTCTGCTGCAATAAAGCAGGGGCCTTAAGGGGGACATGTTGCAGAAAACGCACATGTCGATAACATCTTACCGGCATGTCCCGATCAAAAATAACTACAAAATACCAGTTATAATGTATGACAGAAGGGTGTGTTACTTTATTGAAATTTAAGGTTAAATTTAATGTACAAAGCTTCTATTTCAAAGTAATTTCATGTAACTTATTCACGATTTAAGGCAAAAAATCATTAAATTCGATTAATAAACGTACTTTAATTAATCGAACTTTATTTTACCAAATATTTTTCGAACACATTGTATACAATCAAGCCAATTCATGTCGAACGAAATTTTCTAAAAATACAACCGTGCCGAATCGATTCTCTACGAATAAAAACTCCGAAATCGGTGGACTAAAATCCATAATTAATGTCCAATGAAAGGGCAGTAAATTTTAAAATGACGTCCGCCATATTTTACGATCTGTTGACTCGAACACCGGGTGTCCAACTTTGAAGATTTGTAGCTGTTTAATACATTGTATTTTATTTTTCGAAGGCATTTTTAATATATGGCTCCATTCTGAAATTTTTCTCCGTTTAGTTTTCTTTATCTGATGCGTTAGGTAGGATTCAGTAAAGATGCTCTTTCTAATAAATGTTATAAATTACCTATTCTTGGGAAAATCTTTGGCGGATCAAGTTCTAATCAGATTTCACACGACAATAGTATCAATTAAGATGAAAATAACTTATTAAATAAATCAGAGGTAATAAGTGAAATAATAAATGAAATTGTTTCAAACGTTGTAAATACTTCAAGCAGTAAGGAAAACTACTTAGCTTCGCAAATTCCTTCATGTTCAAAATATTCTTAACAAACTTCACGAAGTTATTGTGTTTGTTGATGCTGAGGAGACTGATGGTTGGTGATTTAAATATAGACTATTCTAAGGATACAAGCAAAAAAGCATTTCTGTGTGATATTCTTAATTCTTAACTCTTTTAATCTGTAAATAACCACCTACTTTTCTATTAGAATTGCATTAAATCGACTTGGTAATCTGTCTATAAGTGTCATTGATTATATCTGCATCAACTTGCCAAGAACTAATTATAGATGCAAGTTAATAAATCCTCACTTGGCAGACCACTTCGCTCATATAATTAGTGTTTCTTATGATCTTGATGTAACCAATCATTGCAGAGCGGAAGATAAGGTGGGCAGAAATTTAAGCCCGGCTAACTTATCATACTTTTCAGATCTTCTAGAACGTGTTGATTGGTCATTTCTATTGGAACTTCCTAGCGTGGATGTTGCCTGGTGTGAATTTTCATCTACTGTGGGTCATTACTTGGATTTGAGTGGTTGGTTGGGAGTGAGACGAAGTTCCAAAAAATCGATGATAAAAACCAATGCGTGTATCCGGCGCGGATCCAAAGGGGGGAGGGCGGTGGGGGCGATCGCCCCCCCCCCCCCCCAAGAGCTTTGAGTTTAGGAAAATGGACCCGATGTTTCCTCTTATACTGCAGTTTATTTAAGAACTAGAGAGAGTAATAAATAATTTTTTATCATTTTTCTCTTCGCAAACTACCTGTGTTCTTTAGTCCGGTGTCTTTAACAAAATCAGTTAGACACATATATTTTTCATTGAAATGGGTTAGAAATTTTATAATCAAAAATACCGATCTATAATAATGGACTAAAACGTAGCCTTATTCTAGCAAAAAATTCGAAGTTATAATTTAAACACTTACAAAATATCCATTGTCAAAAATACAAAAAGGTAAACATATATAAAAAAATAAATTCGTCTATATAATATTAAAATATTTTTGGGGCTATCGGTCATTTTATTATTAATTAAAAACATTTTTAGAGTATTTGACGTTTCAGTTTATTTATTTCTTAAACCATCTGCAGTATTACAATTAAACACTAAAAAGGGATTCAAATGTAATTACTTTTTTATGTTGTAATTAAAATTAGACCTACTTATTTTTATTTCTATTGTACTGATATCTTAATTTAATTTACTTTATTATATGGAAATACGATAGCCCCAAAAAGATAAGATAAACATGTTAATTCTACATGCTTAAGAAAAAGACACAAATACAATAATAAAATAATAATAAACTTACGGCTAATTGGAATTAAATATATATATATATATATATATATATATATATATATATATATACATATATATATATATATATATATATATATATATATATATATATATATATATATATATATATATAAAATTAAAGAGTTGGACATACTAAAATAAAAATATATAAACAAACATATAAATAACATTAAACAATAAAATACAACAAAAACAAAAATTTAAATAATAAATTGAATTTACACTAATTAACATTACGTATATAATTCCTAATCAAAGTCAGTGAAACTATCTCCGCTCAAATTAATTATAATTGGTTCCTCTATCTCACCGATCATGAGATCGAGTTCTCACATTTCGTTGTATTCTTTTATTATATGGTTTTTTTCCAATTTTCCGCAGTAACTTTATTCAAAAAAATATTTCAAAAGTTTAGTTAAATTACTAATTTTGTTAATTTTGTTATTTCTAGCAACTCTACCTTTTAACGAACTATCTATAGGAACAGATTTTCTATCTGGTTATTCCCAGCAAAAATTAAGTTCTCTGAGCAATTTCCAGAGATCAGTTCTCTTAATTTCAGGTAAATCGCGATCTTCATTGATTTTAGTTAGAATTTTGTAGACTGTTGGGATCTGCTTCTCATAATAAAATGTATATACAACCCCTTTAAATGCAGTTTTCATTTCTTCTTCCAACGAGGTTTTTCATCTGCTTGTGATCGAATGTGGCTTGGGAGTACTAACAATTCCAGTCGTTTTTTCTCCTTCAGTATTCGGTACATAGTAGATTTTCCAACTCCTGTCATGTTGGAACACATCTCAATAGAGCTTTTAATATTATTATCTAGATATATAATATATAAAAACAAACGCAAACAAGATAAATCACTAAGAACAAATTGTAAGGTGTACCTTGCTCTCTGACAGAAATTAAATTAAACTATCAGAATTTTTATGTTGCAGTAATATAATTAGATTTACGGCAGTTCTCAGTTACCAGCGGCACTGGAGCAGGTACGTTGGAGGTTGGTGCTCTCTCTAGTTCTTGAATAGAGTATAGGAATGTGTGTACTTGCGACCGCCCCCCCCCCCTCCCAAGAGCTTTCAGTTCAGGAAAATAGAATCCATTTTGCCTTTTATAATAGGAATGAGTATGCTGCTTGTACTTCCCCCCCCCCCTCCGTTGACAACTTGCCTTTCTTGACATACTGTACTTTTGTGATATCACCCCCCCCCAAAGAGAGGGGCTGGATCCGCTCCTGGCGTGTATGGTCCTTTTTTGGCAAGGTAAAGGAAGGAACTGGATGATCTTTATTTCTTACAAAGATATACAGACAGAACCGAATATAAAATCGCAGTAGTCTGTAAAGTTACTGTTCCATAACTGCGCAGAAAACTGTTCATTGCCATTGTCGCCTTTTGTGGCTGTTCGAGTTATTTGTCATGTGAGATTTTGTTTAATTTTAGTTTTCCAATGGTGTTTTTTCTTTCGTAATTTGCGTCTGTTCGAACTCTCCTGTATATAATGGAGCGAGGATTTGAGAAAGATTCATTTGATAATCTTCATATGGTAGATGCTGAATTGATCAAAGAACACAGGCCAACAAAATTTGACTGATTTTTTTTGTAACAGAAACTGTAGTTTACTTTCCAGAAGAATATTGGTGTCCTGAGTCATTAGAATTGCTTCATCACGTCAGATTTTTGAGATATTCTAACCTAAACGTGCAAAAAGGTAATTTTTTTTCACACAATTGATAAAAGAACCTGAAGGTATGACTGTTTCTAGTAAAGCTTTCACGGCCTTGGTCAAGTTGAAAATAATGGACCGTGCCAAATTGGACGTTTCACCTACGATTTCACGGGGCATCTTCAAGGATCTTTATTCCACGAAATTAGATTACTGCTCACCTACATATTTGACGAAATATGCAAAATCAATAAATTTTGGTTATTTGTTTTTTTTCTAATTATTACTATATTTTATTGGCTTATATAATTTTCTTCATTCTTTCTTCAAATCTGATGTAATTGACCGCACCGCAGATGTTATTCACTTGTATTTTGACAGTACAGATGTTTATTTTATTTTTTATGAACGAAACGGAGCAAAGGACAACACAATAATCTGTAAAACATTTCCTGTTATGTGGTCACTTACTGACTTTAATTTATGTTTATAGCTATAGCTCATACAGAGCGTTCCAAAAAAGCCTAGCGCATTTTATTTTTTAAATGTAAGAACATGTTTTCAGTCAACTCGATTCTCCTTGGATCCTTTCTTTACCTCAAATATTTGTTTGTTGCCTGCGACGTTGCTAAATTGCCAAATTATTAAATTGACATTTTCAACCCCGTTTTACGCTATTTTTTGCAACGAAACGCTCTGTATTAAACTATTAACAAACGTTAAAACTGACATATACTCTACATAGCATAGCATAAAAGAAAATTGTTTCCACATATTCATTTTCTGATCTGATCATCGTCTGATAATATAATTATCACTTATATTCTTACATTGAATCCACGATAATTTTTTCCTATGTATATATATATATATATATATATATATATATATATATATATATATATATATATATATATATATATAAACAGGGTGATTCTCCTGGAAATTTATCGGTCGATTGTGGGAAACTCTAATTAGGAAGAATCTGAAAATTTGACAGTGTACTAATGTGCATGGGGGACAGCCGGCTACAATATTTTCAAGATGGCGGAACTTTCGGTTATACCGTAAGTAGATGTCAACTTACTTATTTTAAATAGAATATCCAATATATTATTGCATTTTTGATTTTTACGTAAAATTCCAGACATATTTTATGTAAAGGGTTTTCCAATAAGAGGTGTTATTTTGATATTCAAAGAAAAATGCCATATTTTAAGATAAATGATCGGATATTTATTACATTATAAAGAGGAAGGTATGCCGTTAATGATGGAAAATAACATCAGCCAAATGACCACCACGACCATGCCTACAGGACCATATCCTTTTCATGAAATTTTCCATAACCAAATCGCAAAGTGGCTGCCCTATGTCCTCGATAGCCTCACGAATTCCATCTTTGAGGTCTTGAATCGACGCTGGGCTGTTGGCGTAGACCTTGTCTTTCACGTGGCCCCAAAGGAAGAAATCACAAGATCTCGGTGGCCAATTGTGATCACCTCTTCGAGAGATAACACGGCCCGGAAACTTTTCCCGTAAAAGATCAATGGTTTCGTTGCTTGTGTGGCACGTAGCGCCGTCTTGTTGAAAGTAAACGTGGTCCAGATAAATACCATCCAATTCCGGCCATAAAAAATCATTAATCATCTCTCGATAGCGCAATCCATTCACCGTAACTGTTGCTCCAGCCTCATTTTCGACAAAGTAAGGTCCAATGACCCCGCCGGACCATAAACCGCACCAAACAGTCACACGTTCAGGATAGAGAGGCTTTTCAACAATAACTCTTGGGTTTTCCGAGCCCCAGATGCGACAATTTTGTTTGTTGACGAAGCCATCGAGGTGGAAATGGGCCTCATCACTGAAGATGATTTTTCGATGGAATTCCGGATCATTTTCATGCATTTCAAGAACCCAATCAGCAAAGGCACGACGTTGTTGATGATCGGCCGGCTTGAGTTCTTGCGTTAACTGAACTTTATAAGCCTTAAGACCCAAATCTTTATGCAAAATACGGTGTAATGACGTTTGTGGAATCCCTAATTCCAAAGAACGACGAGGAATGGACAAACCTGGGTTTTCTTCAACACTTTCGGCTACAGCAGCAATATTCTCGGCTGTTCTTGAGCGACGTGCACGGGCTTTCTTCTTCACATAACTAACTTGTCCCAACAGCTCGAATTTTTTCACCAATTTCTTTATTGCGCTCCGACAAGGTGCTTCATGACGACCCAAAAATGTTCGAGTTTTACGAATCGTCTCTGCCAAATTTTCACCATTTTTATAGTGAATTTTAATAATTTCAATGCGTTGTTGAAGCGTGTATCGTTCCATCTTTATTTATGGCGTAGTTTCTACTTGTCAAACGTCAAAAACTTACAGCTTCAAAAGTGACATCTACCGAAATAGCGGGCTTTTCAAAATGACACCTCTTATTGGAAAACCCTTTATAATGTTCTATACTTAAGTCTCACCGTTTTGGACATATTTAAATTTTATGTCATAAATTATGTTTCTGGAAAAAAACTTAACAATAAATTTTTTCTATAAGAAAGTCATTATCATTTAATTTGGGTTGGTTTTCTTGTAGATATAGATCGACTTTAGTAGTCTTTTTATGATATTTTGAAAAATATTACTACAGAATGTTCAAAAAAGAAGAATAAAAATTATATTTAAAAATTTTGAGAAAGAGGAAATCTTAAAAACTAAAAACCACACAAAAAAACGAGAGATTTTGGAAACTATAGCTATATAAAAAAGTAAACACGCGATAAACACAATGGCAGATACCAATCAACTTAGCAGAATATATAAAAATTTTATAAAATAATAACTAAAAAATATAATTCTAAAACCAAAAATATATTGCACCTTCGGACTACACCTCTTTAACTCACAATAGCCAAAACAATCTTTAATACTTTACAAAAAGTCCCATCTAGCCCCATCAGTACTACTCTAATTTCAAGATGACACACGTGGTCATCTTTATTTTTGTTATTTTATGAAATCTATATTTCCAATTTAATATAATACTCAGTTGAGTTACATACAGTGAGTGCAGTGTTTGTTCCTGAATTATTTTTCAAGATAAATACGCAATATGTAAATAAGTTGATAGTTATATCAACAAAATACACTATTGTTTTAGCTACACACTGTATATTCTGACGAAGGTAAAATAAATTACCGAAACTTTAATCTTTAAAAAAATTGGAAATATAACTTCCATATCATATTTTTAATGGGATATATATATATATATATATATATATATATATATATATATATATATATATATATATATATATTCGGTGAAATCTCATTCACCATTTTCTAAGCTCACTGTATGGCGTCTACGAGCGAACTGACGCCTGCGACTCCGGTGTTGTCGGTACCGTGTGCGCGTCGGACGTGTTCGTTTTTTGAATGGTTCCGGACCATCAGGTGGCGTGACCTGCTGCGCGTCATCGGCCCTGTTGCCAGTGTTTGTGGTTGCGTTGCCGAGTTGTAATCTCTTTCGTTACTTAGTAGTACTGGTTGATGTTTTGTAAGCAGATTTTTCCAAGTATTAGGCACACGTTGGCTATCATCTCTGCTATTTAAGTTGTTGGGCCTCTTTGCAATTTCAATAGCCTCCCTTATAACTCTTGTGGACAGGTTTTCACATCTCGATAGCATTTTTGTTCCCGAGAAATTTATCTTATGTCCTGTGTTTAACCAGTGTTGGGCCAGAGCAGAAGAAGTTGTTTTTTGCTTCACAGCGTTTATATGTTCGTCTCTTCTGGCGCTTATTTTACGGTTGGTTTGGCCTACGTAAGATGCCCGAAAACCTTCGATTACACATCACACCCGTGAGAATATCCGACATAACATAATTTACCTTTAGGGGGAGGAAACCTATCACGACTCGAAAACATTCGAAAAGCTATGGACGAAGAAATCGAGACTGCTTTGCGATCTCGCCTTCTTACGCAAATGCCGAGATTAACCCCTCATACCGACCTGCTGCAAGATTAAATATCACATAAAAAACTCTAAAACAGACAAAATACTAAAGAACACCAGTCTAGCCCTGCTTCGAGAAAGAATACAACAGACAAGAACAAGTCTAACTTCCATCGACTGTCAGTTATATAGACTACGGCTCCACTTAAGCAACACTATACACGTGTTATTATGGTCTACTATAGGCAGGCATACAGTCATGCAGAATTCAGGGCCGACACAAATTTCTCAATAGGAACAGAGAGACAGAAAAGGAAAATTATCCGATTAAAAGAGTCATCAAGGGATCTTTTAAAGAAACAGCTAACGGAGGAGCCAGAAGTCGTACACAACTTATCTGACAAAGTTTTGACACCAGCCGCCAAAAGTGTTTTAACAAAAAGTTTTAATTTCGCGATAGCACCATCACGTATCCCAACCGATAACATAATATGTGGAGTTGAAACAGCTCTAAACAACATAAACAACGACACAGCAGAAACTATCCGCCAAGAAATTTCAGCCGTTTTGCGCAAAGCAAAACCTCCAAAAAATAATCTATCTGCAGAAGAACATCGAGCCTTACAAGACCTGCGCAAAAATACCTCGATCGTAATACTTCCGGCGGACAAAGGAAATTCGACAGTGGTCCTAAATAAAACAGACTATCGTGATAAGATGATCGCCCTGTTAAACGATCCTGCTTACAAGCCGATAAACAGAGACCATACCACTTATCTAGAAAAGACCACCAAAACATTGATCAGGGCATCTCCACTTACCGAAGAAATAAAGAAGAAGATCACACCAAGAGAAAAATCATCCATATGTCCTAAACTTTATGGCTTACCCAAAATACACAAGCCCGGAGCCCCCTTGAGACCAATTGTAAGCTCTGTTGGCTCTCCAACTCAGGCCCTAGCAAAACATCTAGCCACCATTCTCCAACCCTTCGTCGAAAAAACTCGCAACATTTTTGCGAAATAATCAAAAACATACGTTTACAAGAAAAAGAATGTCTAGTTAGTTTTGACGTAACATCACTTTTCACACAAATACTAGTTAAAGAGGCTCTTTCTGTAATAAAAAACAAATACAATCTGCCAAAATATATCATCGAATTAGCTAGATACTGTCTTGATAACACTTATTTTACTTATGAAGGCCGACGATATAAACAAGTCGAGGGAGCCCCGATGTGATCGCCGCTATCTCCTGCACTCGCTAACTTATTTATGGAAAACTTTGAATCAAAAGCTTTGGAGACCTCTTCACATAAACCAAGACTGTGGCTACGTTACGTGGATGACACATTCGTTATCTGGCAACATGGGGAAGAAAATCTCAAAAGTTTCCTGGAACACATAAACAGTATACATCCCAAAATTAAATTCACCATGGAGACAGAACAGGAAAGATAACTACCGTTTCTGGATATCCTACTGAAAAGAAAAGAGGATGGCTTGTTTTCACACACTGTCTACAGAAAGCCCACTCACGCCAACAGGTACCTTAACGCCTATTCACATCACCACCCCGCCCAATTATTTGCAGTAATGAAATCACTTGCGTTTCGATCGCAGTCCCTTACAGATCCAGAAAATAATCACAAAGAGATGAACATACTGCAGGAAGCCCTAACAAAGCAGGGTTATAAAAAAGAACATATAGACAAGGCTCTAACAAACAAACACTTGGCCCCAAAAAATCGCGAAAACCAAGAGAATAGCTCTAAGGCTTTTGTTCATTATGTAAGAGGCACCACAGACAAGATCGCAACAATTCTCAGAAGACACAACATTGAAACCATTTTCACCACAGACCGTAAAGTAAAAGATCTCTTGCCAACACCTAAAGAAAGAATCCCTCTAGAACACCAGGGACTGTACGAAATTCCACGCGGAGAGTGCAGCTCATCTTACGTAGGTCAAACCAACCGTAAAATAAACGACAGAAGAGAGGAACATATGAACGTTGTCAAGCAAAAAACAACTTCTGCTGCTTTGGCCCAATACTGGTTAAACACAGGACATAAGATAAATTTCTCGGGAACAAAAATGCTATCGAGATGTTAAAACCGGCCCACGAGAGTTATAAGGGAGGCTATTGAAGTTGCAAAGAGGCCCAACAACTTAAATAGCAGAGATGATAGCCAACATGCCTAATACTTGGAAAAATCTGCTTACAAAACATCAACCAGTACTACTTAGTAACGAAAGAGATTACAACTCGGCAACGCAACCACAAACACTGGCAACAGGGCCGATGACGCGCAGCAGGTCACGCCACCTGATGGTCCGGAACCATTCGGAAAACGAACACGTCCGACGCGCACACGGTACCGACAACACCAACAAGCGTCTGGGTGCAGACCGCTGCTGTCGATTTTAAAGCTTCGCGCATGAATCCAGTGCAGCTTTTTCCCGCCAATGTCCGACGGGATTCAACGAAATTCGAAACAAACATAACCCCACAATTTTAGTTTAAATTTAACGAATTCTAACATTGGCTTTGTTCTGTATTCCTTTATATTTTTTGAAAAGTAATAAGTTATGCCATAGCCAAATATGGATGGTAAATCTATCCCAAAACCGATTACATTATTTTGTTGAGTTGCTATCAAAATTAGTTATAATATGTCCAAATATTGTACTTTAACCTCATAGTTCTATATACTATGTAAATTTTTTTGAAAGTTGTCTGTTCTGCAAATTAAAATTTAAAAAAATATGTCTTAATACTTCAGAAAAAAAAATTACACTGCCTAGATTTTCTGTCATGTTCCCTTGGAGTTAAATTTATTGATTTGTAGGGAACTTCCATGGATATAGGCGATATATTTATGTCCTTCGCTAATTTATCAAAAAAAATACCATTAAAAAAATATATGTTTTTCACAAATTAATTTAAAGATTATATAATTGAATTGATCCCAGAATAAGCTTAAAATGAAAAGTAAATGATCTTTTAGGAAGTGAGCAACCTGAAATAAAATCTCAAATATTTTTAAATAAATTATTTATAAAAAGCAGAGAGGTGTAAAAAGGAGGCTAGAGCTTTCAAACCCTAAGATTTCAACAATAAAATTGATTTTTGAGATATGTTGAGTATTTCGCCACTACGTTATACAACTAAGGAAAAAAACTTTTTTGTATTCTTTAATATTTCTAAATAGGAAACACTTGACGTTTCAAAAGCTAATCCGGTGTTGAATATATTTTGCCACTGTTATAAAAGTAATGAAAAATAATTAGGTGTTGAAACATCAAGTATCTGTTGTTTAAAAATATCCAAAAATACAACGAAAAACTATGGATTAATCAACAATAATCAAATGTTTTGTATTACTTTTTATCAAAATAATAAATTATTACAAAATTGAAACAATGTGTTTTTATTTTAATCATTTTTTTTTCACATCTTACATGGCTGATTATTAAAACTTTCATTGCGGCCAAGTTCTAAATAGTTATGTATTTAGAATATTATACAAATAAAAGAATTACTTTGATTTTATACAAGCTACTATATTTTAATTCATACATTTTTCAGATGTCAAAATTTGTTTGATTAATAAGTAACTTGATATTTGAAAATTATCATTTAGTTTTCTTCTAAGTATTTATTATCCAATGTTTAACCATTTCCATTATGAACTAAATTATTTAAGACTTTCAACACCAAAACAGTTAAATAAATTTTAAGTACGGGTATTCTAAATCTTTTCTATAAAAATCTTTCCTTTTTCAATGAAACTTATTCATCGTTTTCTCAAAAAAATTTAATATAAAACAAAATGTTGGGGTTATGTTTGTGTCAACATTGGCGGAAAAGAATAGCACTTGACGCATGTGCGAAGCTTGAAAATAGATAGCGACGGTCTGCACCTAGACGCTTGTACAACACCGGAGTCGCAGGCGTCAGTTCGCTCGTAGACGCCATACAGTGAGCTGTGAAAATGGTGAATGATATTTCACCGAAACGTCAGCTGCCTTACAGTCCTGAGAGGGACTCAGCACATACACGGGATGCCAGAAAATCTTCGAATATATATATATATATATATATATATATATATATATATATATATATATATATATATATATATATATATATATATATATATATATATATTGGCGACGACTGAAGAGAGTGAAGAACTCATTGGAAGCCCGTCGCCCTGAGGGTATATTCCTGTCGGAGACTGTCAGGCAAAATATGAAATTTAGCACTTAAGTCCACCATCTTAAATCCGCTATTTGAAAAATCGTATTATAAAACATTTTCATTGTGATGAAAAATACCAAAAATCATTTCATATGTGTTTTGAAAAAAATTGGCAGAGTATGTAAGATTAATATTTATAGCAAAAAATTAAATATTATATCTAGAATTTGTTCATATTCGTCGCCACATTTGACCCGCCATATCAGTTTTTTCAGAAATGCCCAAGTACAAATGAAACTAAAGAAAAATTTAAGCTCAATATAAGGTATTTTATTTGCGTAACCAAACTGTATTTTTTAATCAAACTTCACCATATTATTGTATACAACTGTAACCTTGATTCAGATGTAAAAGGATACTCTAGTTTGTAAAGAATTTTTTTTTCAGTGTAGTTTTTAATGTCACCTTGTATATAAAATTGTACTATAGTAAATATCTTCAGAATTACTCTAGCATGTCCATTGTCTGAATTTTTTGTCGTCCGTATTTTCATTATTATTAATTATACTCATTACGGGTCATATTTGGTCACCTGTACGTCCGGTGACCCATGCGTGACCCCTTGTTGGGTTTTGTACGTGAATGGTCTTTCGAGATTGTGGGAAAAATGTTTCTTTCATAAGAATTTTATATAAAAATGTTATAAAATTAATAATTGTTCTTCGTTAAAGACATATATGTACTTTAAAGCAACAAGTGTAGAAATACCTATAATATGAAAAATTTTTGAGGCGATTATGAGGAGATGTTGGTTTGCAACTGGCATCGGCGATATGAGTCAATATCGAGGTGATCGCGTTTTCTATCAAAAATTAGTGTCTCTAAAAACGTAAGATTTTTTTACTTCAGGGGAGATGCTACACCGCGAGAGGAGGAGAATTAAAATGAAAATGAATGAATGAAAATTAAATATTGAATGCTTCTGTACAGGTGGTTATTTTTTCGGTGTTGATCGCTCCTTCTTTTAGGGCAGTGACTAGGCTAGCATGCCGGAAATTAGGGGGGGGGTTATATAAATTTAAAGCGCTACCTGTTTTAGGCCGTCGGTAAGAAAAAGCGATGATGTTATCGAAAATAGGAAACAACCAGACCCCAAAATAAAACACCCCGATTCCTAAAACAATTAAAATCTATATTTAACAATAAAAAAGGATTCTGTTTTACAATTTATGTGAATTTTAACTTAAACTAACAAAATATGTGACTATTTGCTAAATAATAACTACAAAAGAAAACAAGGAAAGGACAATGAATAATAGTATTAAATTATTACATCATCCGCGCCAAAAGCAAAGTCAGTTAGATCTAGGTCAGGCCTTAATTTTCACTATCAGCTAAACTGAATAACCTTACTTTTTATGTACACTTATATTTTGCACTAATAAATTATCTAGTACGCCGATTTAGGAACTAAATTAAAAGTGTTGGACTTCTAATGGCTGAAATAATATTTTAAATTACCTAGTGTATACGTATACCTTCGGATTACAAGGTATTTTAACTTAAATTAAATATAAAGTGTCCTGTGATCGCACGTAGAAAGTCTTATTAATTCCCAATCACCGGGGGAAAATGAAAGCATACGATAAATTAGGTAATACCACAGTTTATTATATATAGTTTTAATACCTGAAGTATAGTTTTAACATTGAGTCTAAGTACTTTCAGCAAGCAGGATAATCTGTACTTCTTTGGGAGCAATATAGTGTTTTATGCCAGGCTCCAGCATGGAATTCCAGTTGTTAAATAGAAAAAGGAAATCCCGGTTTAATAAAATCTGATTGTGGCATGTATCTGTTTGTCTTTATGGGTGTAACAAGTATCAAAAGTCACAAATATGGTGTGTTGATCTCTGAGAGGTGACAACTTTCACTACACTTTACTTAAGGGTAAACGAATACAGTTTTAACTTTCTTTATCCCCCAAAATTTGGCAAATGTTGCCCTAAAACACTAAATATTGTTTTAGCTGTTTACTGGGATAAATGTAGTGCTGTATAATTAGAAAAATCAGCCAAAATATTGCTTTCTGAGCTTATGCCAGTTTTCCCAACCAAGGCTTGGCCCAGAATCTCTTTACTGACGTTTTTAGAAATCTCAAGAGCACCAAGAAAAAAAAAACAAAAGATTAACTAACTACACCCTTGATGAAAGTGGCAAAAGTGGAGTGTTTGATACATTTCTAGGCACACTTGATTTTTTTTTACAAAACCGGTTTTTGCTGTGACAGTGACAAAAGCTTTTATTTTATATGTATTAAAGAGACTACTTGATGAAAATAACAATCTAATTTATGGTGAGTATTGGCTTGATTGTTGGTATTTTGGTAAAATTATAGTTTTGTTCGTAAAATAACAAAACTGTAACAGAGAATGGGCCACAATGAGACGAAACAATATATTTTTTTATTATTTCCGTTTTTTGAATAAAATTTTAGAGCAAACGTATTTTCAATGCATAAACTACTCTAGGTGAATGGGAAAAAATATTAATAATTTGCCGGAACGCGTCCTACCAAAAAAATTAATCAATTGTCTTTTTTGTTTATGTTTTATAGCGACCCAGAATGTGGACCAATATAAGACATTTTAATTTAGACATAAATCCATTATTTATAGACTAACATTTATTTAGGGCCAAAATGATAATTTACGTTGTCTCAAATATCGTTGAGTTGAGTCAAATATGCAACACAGTGTTCTAAATTATGTTAAAATCATATGTTCAACGAATATTTGTATTTATGAAATTAATTTCAAACTTATAAAATTATTGCAATTTTTTTGTATTCCCCAGTAGAGAAGGAGCAGGTAAAATCATTTTAACATCACAAAGTGGAAGAATTATTACATCAAAAATAAGTGAAAATATTGTCACGCCCAATTTTGAGGTGTGACTAGGGACGTAGCATTTAGGAATTTGGTCTTCAGAGGTTACAGTCAAAATAAACTCTTTAATTAAGGTTATCTTCATCCTGGCACTCTTCACGGGGGTTGTCACTAGAATAAACTCTATTTGTCGACCTGCTCAGGACTGGGACATGCTTGGGATTTTCGCTTCACTAACAATTAACTAAGTCGCAATAGACTAGCTGCTCTATATCAGATCAACTGACCCTTAAACTGATTGAACCGATTGAACAGATTGAACGAATTGAACCCTGTCCCAAGCATGTCCGTCCTTTTTATCCTGTTTGCTTTTTTTCATCAAGTCAACGAATCGCCTTCTTACAACCTCGATCCCTCATGACCCGGAAAGCGACCTTGCTGACTTGGTGAATTAGCACGATCGACGGTCAGTGAATAAACATAACATTTCATAATTAAAAGGTTATTAAATTATAAGAGGTGACGTGATTGTTATTTTTTAAATTTAAAATAAAAGATTTGTAAAATTGGAAAATGCAAATTTATGAAATATTATGTTTTTATGTTTTTCCCTATGTGACACATCACCCGGTCTTAGAGAGCTGGACCCCAGCGATGAATAGAAAAAAAGTAGAAACTAAAAAAAAAAAAATATGACTTAAAATTGAATAGAAACAAAAAATTCTACTTTTTTTCTATTTCATGACTCTCTGTTTACTAAACTAAGAAAAAAACGAACTTAATTATACAAAAAAAAAAGTCTTTTAAAAGTTTTTCAAAGCTTCGCACCACTGCACTAAATCACTTTTTTAAGAGTCTGTCTGGAGGATGCTGTCGTGTTGCCTTGTCCGGTGAGTCGAAAGAGTGGATACCACTCACGCTGATGTTGTAGTACTCCTTACTCCTACCGTTGGTCGGAACCCTCTGACGTCACACATCGTTTGTCCAGCCGAGGTCGGCAACGCGTCGAATGACTCTTGACGTCTATAAGCCCCCTGCGTTGACGGCCCATACCTACAATGCACTCCATTCTCTGCCGAATTCCAGTAGCTAAGGTAGTGAGATACATGTAGCATGTTACTCCTGACTTAAACTTTCCTTATTCTGTTGACTTCTGGTCTGGCAGTAGAAGATACTGTAGCTGTAAAAGATGAGTGTTCATGGATGTGTAGGCATAGATGAAGTCACAGCGGGGTCTGCCGACTGCGCTGGTATAGAGCTGCGTGCGTCAATAGAACTCGTGGACCATTTATTGGGCTCGACATGCCTCCAGTTTGCTTCATACGTGCAGACAGTGGTGGTGAGATTACGTATCATCGTAATATATTTGTCTTATACCTAAATTTCTATACTAAATCACAATTATTTATACAAGAACATTTTTAACAGTTTACAAAGTAATTTTATGGTATGAATGGTTGCACTAAAAATGAATGATAACTTAATTTAAGCATTGTTTTCAATGCAAAAGGCAAAGGATTTTAAGTGTCGAGATGCTTTAAACTTATATTAATTATTACATTACTTATGTTAGGCAGCTAAGATGAAACGTCACTAAGTACAAATTTAGTTTGTAAAGGAAAAAATATTATTTTCTAACTTTCAACAATTTTGTCACATGATAAATTTATAATTCCTTTTCAGTTTCTACTTTTTTTCTATTCATCGCTGGGGTCCAGCTCTCTAAGACCGGGGGATGTGTCAGATAGGGAAAAACATAAAAACATAATATTTCATAAATTTGCATTTTCCAATTTTACAAATCTTTTATTTTAAATTTAAACAATAACAATCACGTCACCTCTTATAATTTAATAACCTTTTAATTATGAAATGTTATGTTTATTCACTGACCGTCGATCGTGCTAATTCACCAAGTCAGCAAGGTCGCTTTCCGGGTCATGAGGGATCGAGGTTGTAAGAAGGCGATTCGTTGACTTGATGAAAAAAAGCAAACAGGATAAAAAGGACGGACATGCTTGGGACAGGGGTAAATTGGTTCAATCTGTTCGATCGGTTGAATCCTGATGCTAGTCTATCGCGACTTAGTTAATTATTAGTGAAGCGAAAATCCCAAGCGTGTCCCAGTCCTGAGCAGGTCGACAAACAGAGCATACTAGTGACAACCCCCGTGAAGAGTGCCAGTTATGAAGATAGCTTTAATGTAAGTTAAAGATTTAGTGACAATTATGTACAGTCCAAAATGTTAATGTAGTTTATTTTTAATTAAACTATATTTTCATATATAATCCGAAGTAAAGAGTTTATTTTGAGTGTAACCTCTGAAGACCAAATTTCTAAATGCTACGTCCCTAGTCACACCTCAAAACTGGGCCCTTTAAAATTTAGTACATATTCTTAAATAAATATTTCTTCTTCTTCTTCCTCTTTTATTTAAGACGACGTCTTATTTTTCTGCTATATTAAGCCTCCTGTGATGTTGATGTCCAATAGTCGTGCCATCGTTTTGGAGGTCGACCAGTGGGTCTTCTAGTGTTTAGTATCTCGTTCTTAGCCCATTTTGCCCATCGATCATCGCCCATTCTGTCCACATGGTCCCTCAAATATCTGCGCCTTGACCTCTTCCCTTATTTCGGAACTTCTTATTTAATCTCTTAGGGTTACTCCTTTGATTGTTCTTAACGTTTTTATTTCAGCCGTTCGTAGCATACTTTTTGTTTTAGATGTTTCGGCTCGAGTTTCCGATACATAAGTTAGTACTGGTCTTATTACAGTTCTATGGATGTGTACTTTGCTCTCTCTGGACATATACTTATTTTTCCAGATTATGCCACTCAGGCATCCTGATATCCTTGAGACCTTGTTAGCCTGTGCTCTGACTTCCTAGTATAGATTTTTATTGCTTGATACATCAACTTCCAAGTATCTGCAAGACATGGTTTGTCTGATAGGATGGTTCTTCACCACTAATTTGCATCTGACAGGATCTTTTGAAATTACCATCGTTTCGGTCTTTTCTGTAGATATTTCCATATTTAAATTTTTTGATGTGGTCTGGAATCGGTATAGTAGTCGTTGTAGATCGTCTTCATTTTCTGCTAACAGTAAGGCGTCGTCGGCAAAACATGAGATTTTTAAAGATTTTCGTCCCATTTTGTATCCTCCATTGACTTCTTTTACATTTTATATTATCTTGTCCATAATGTCATGATAGGTATTTCCTCTATTACTCCTTGTTGTGTCTTTATGCGTGTCTTATTGCTTTTATTTAGCTCTTCAATTACCGTAATATAGTTGTGGTTAACGCCATTTTCCTGAAGTATTTGCAAGACGTCTTTAAGTCGAACTCTATCAAACGCTTTTTTAAGATCCACTAGGCAGATGAAGTTTATTGTGTTCTATCGAATTTTCAATAGTCTGTCGGATAATGAAAATCGCATCAACTGTCGATCTGTTCTGTCTAAACCCGTATTGTTCTTCACTTATTGCAATTTTACTCGTTAGTTTTGAAGTCATGATTTTTGTTAATAATTTGCTTGTACTGTTTAGTAGTGTTATTGTTCTATAATTGTTGGGGTCATTCTTATTTCCCTTTTTGAAAATGGGTATGTTCAGGCTGTTCCTTCACTATTCTGGAATACTGCAGGTTGATAGAATTTTGTCGAATAGTATTGTTAGTGCTTTTTCTAGTTCAAGGCCCCCATATTTAAGCATTTCATTGGAAATATCGTCGGTTCCCGGAGCTTTTCTAATTTTCCGTTTGATCAGCATTTCGTGTACGTCTTCTATTTTTATGTTCTCGTCATCATCATCTAAATCTATTTGGATGTCCTCATTATTATACTCCTGGTTATTGTAAAGGCTCTGCATGTATTCTTTCCAGTTTTCTGCTATTATAGAGTTGATTACCACTTCTTCGTTGACTTCTTTTTTCCTATTTCTTATTACGTTCCAAACTTTCCTTTGCCCTCCGTATAAATTCCTTTCCATTTCGGTGGGAAAAAATATTTCAATTTCGTTAAATGATTATTTTAATTCAACTGCTTTTCCAGCATAGAACATGTCAATTTTTGTCTTAAACTACATTATAGAGACATCGGGCCCATGATCTTTATCAAATTCTTCAAATTCCCAGGGTTTAATATCTCAAGTCCAGTCTCCTACTTCATCATCGGAATCGTTATGAATTGAGAGTTTTTTGTCTTCTTCATCGCATGATATATCTTTGGTGACAGTTTATATATTTTTTTAATATACTTTTTGTAACTTCTCCTTTGTTTCTTTTGTGACGTTCTTTTTCTTTCTTTTTCATACTTCATCCTGATGAAAGCGTTCGCTGTGCTCATCACTTACAGCTCCGCAGTTGTCAGGAAAAAGGTCCAGATGTCAGTGTAGGAAATGGATCTTTAGAGATATATTGCAACCCATTTTGATGCGAAGACAGCATATTTGCAACAAGAGTAACGTAATTGTCAGCTTTTTCATTTCCGAAGTAATTAGTGACCACGACTTAATTCCAAACATTTTTTTCAATATCTGATAGAGTGCTGTAAAAATGTTTGTCTTTCAGAAGAATCTGTTGCTCAACAAAAATACCTTCTTTAATTTTTGCTTCACTTTGCCTTGGGAATTTCTGACGCAGGTACTGAAAAGCTGGTCCATCTGTATTCAGTGCCTTAACACAGTTTTTCATTGGGCCCAATTTGATATCACCTGGTTGCAACAAAATCTTTTTGGACTCTACCAATGGTGTATGCTGTACATTCTTTTCACCTGACTTTAATGATTGTCGAACAAACCAGTCTTTTCTCTTGTAATGATGTGTCTTTACTTGGCTGTTCCATTTACACAAAAAAAAAAACAGCAAAACTTGGTGTAGCCTGGCTGCAACCCAAGTAAAAGTGCAATTACTTTTAAGTCGCCACAGATCTGCCATTGGTGCTCATCGTATTTTATACTTCATATTGTCGTATAATCCTTTCATGTAAACTGAATATACAAAAGGAATAGACGGTAAAATATTTCCCATATGAAATAGTACTGCTTTTAAACTCAAAGTTGGCCGCCAATAAACCGCTGATGTAATTGCAGAAAACCAAGTTCTTTTCCTTGTTAAAAAATGGTGTTCGGGCTTTATGGCGGTTACGAAAAACACGTACTGAAACATTGTCTTCTAATAAGTTCTACTGCTGCAATCTTGATCCTGGTAACTGTGCTTTACTTTTTGGAACTTCTAAGTCTCTCTGAATGGGTTATTTTGTGCAGTTGTCGGAATCACGTGCTGGATCTCTTGATGTTGACTCCATATATTGTTGTTGAAAAATCCTTTTATCGTTAATATCTGATTCGTAAGTGAATGTTTCTGGCAGTTCTAGAATAGGAAGTTCGTCACTATGAGGCACAGGTCTCATGGCAGATGATATATTTGAATAGTTGATAACCGATTTTTTCTTCTTGGATATACCTATGCTTTGCCCAACACGTGGTATGATGCAGAAATAGGAGTCATTAACATGATCAGAAGGCCCTCTCCGGATCATTGGGACAGCAAACTGCTTAGATCGTTTTTTACTATTTAATCAGTTTCTTAGACTTGAAACACATGCATTACAGCAGATATGTGGCGCCGACTGTTTGTCTTGATCTCCAATATTGCAGTCGAAATACAGCTGATATATCTTTTTTTATCAATGGGGTAATAGACCGCTTCTGAGACGCAAAAGTCATCTCACCACACACATTGCAGAAGTTATCTGGATTATTTACACACTTTCGAGACATCTTATAATCTCAACTATTCGATTCGACTCACTAACTTCGATTGACTAACCCCTCCGTTTTGTAGCTGCTTATATACTCAAATAAGGCTACTACATTTTTAGAGAATTTTCTATTCAATTCCATAACATTTGCAAGAGAGGAGTTTGTGACTTGGTGGTATGCAGGGGCCTACTCAGTACACAGCTGACGTAAAAGTCGATTTACATGGGGTTAAATGGGTTCGTGTATGAGGTGTCATCCCTGGAGATCCCACATGCGACGTTGCCAAGTTGTACAAAATTTCCTTAGCTTGGGGAAAAGGTAGATTTGGTCATGTCGCGCTTCACTATTGTTAGCACAATACAAATATACCACGAGCAGTTTTGTGGTTACATTGATGATATCACGTATTTCTAAACCTTGCCCTAATATTAAAAAAATAAGTTTATTATAATCTGAGTTTAGTGGTATGTTATATTTTCTGTGTTTTCACTTCATATTTAATTTATTTCTAGACAGCTTGAATTAATGTCTTATGTGAAGACTAAGCCTAATGAACAATCGCAGAACAATGTATTACTTTTTTTTCTTTGACAGATATGATGACCTTGTCTCGACATTAAATAAGTATTTATTTTCAAAGGAATGTGTTTTTTTTTGCAAATAAACATCATTATATTCTTTCAAACAGTAGTACTTTTAGCATTAAACTGTTACAATTTATTTTAAAAATATCTGTTACCGAAATATCAAACAAGCCTGTTCGAACACATGAAACCAATTAGCACATATCTGACAAATTCGTCATGGCATAAAAATATCGGCAAAGTGCAATCAAAGCAAATAAAGGGTTGCACAAGCCGACGGATCATTTAAAAGTTTGTGTTGATTTGTGGGCCAATAACGTAGAAGTGCAGTAAAAATAATCCATAAGCGTACCTCCTTTTTTACCATGCGCTTTTTTGTCTACAGATTAGCAGAAATTATCTTAAAAAATTTATACAGACTACAGAAATTCCACTAAAATTTAAAAAAAAATAAATTAACAATTGCCAACATTAGGAGAATGAAAGATACAGTATGATAAGAAAACAAAAAAAATAGCAACATATACTCATCCAAATAACCAATTAAATTTTGATTTTTTATTGAAAGTCTGTCTTGAAGATGAACGTTAAACTACGATATAGATCATAGGTTCCCAATAGAGGTGATAACGCTCCCTTGTCCTCCTGTGGGTACTAAAACCTCTCAAGGGGGCAGCAGCGAGTTCAAGGGGTTACAAGGGAGGGAGGGGGTGTTAGAGTGGTGACAGTGAAAACAGTAGATGAAGCAAAGAAGATATTTTATAACAGAACTAGAAAAGATAACAAAATTTACAGGAAAGCATGAAAAATGGTGGAAGGAAAGAAAGCTTTAAAATAGGAAAGACATATCGACATACGATAAAGAGGAAGCATTAAAACGACGGTTTGAAAGAAAGAAACAAGAAATATTTAAATGAAAAAATAATAAAAGAAAACTAACAACAAATAAAGGGTGCCTCTGAATTTCCGCCGGGTAAACACAGCCAACTGTTGAATGAAAAATCTGACTGCACTCTGCCAAACACAGAGATCCATACAGCCGAAATGGAAGACAGATGCCCTTCATACGAAGAGGTGATGCGCGCTATCAAGAAACTGAGAAACAATAAAGCCGCAGGCAGTGATAATATACCAGCGGAATGTCTAAAGCACGGAGGGGATGCACTCCACAGATCCATCCATAAATTAATACAAAGAGTCTGGCAGGAAGAAATTCTTCCAGATGAATGGAAGGAGAGAGTCATTGTGCCAATCCACAAGAAAGGCGACAAGAAACAATGCAGCAATTACCGGGGAATAACCCTACTGAACACAATCTATAAAGTCCTTTGGAACATTCTGCTGGAAAGAACCAAAATATATACATAAGAAATCGTCGGGGATTACCCATGTGGATTTAGACCTAATCGCTCAACTGTTGACCAGATATTTGCCATAAAACAGATAATGGAGAAAAGCTGGGAATTCGATATTGAACGACATCAGATATTTATCGACTTTAAACAGGCATTTGATAGAGTTTGCAGAACGAGACTATGGACAGCAATGCAGGAGCTTGGCTTTCCCAAAAATCTGGTCAGCCTAATAAGAATGTGTATGGAGGGGCTAAAGTGCAAAGTGAAAGTTGGACAGTACTACTCTGAAATGTTTGAAATAAACAACGGTCTTAAGCAAGGAGATGCGCTCTCACCACAACTTTTTAACATAGCGCTGGAATATATAATTAGAAATTCGAAAATTGCAGCACCGACGTCTATATTCCATCAAGATGGACCAAATCTACTGTTGGAATTTGCAGGTGATGTCGATATGATTGGTCGTAGTAGAATAAAAATGGAAGAAACTCTAATACGGTTCGAAAGGGAAGCAAAGAAGATGGAACTTCAAATCAACGAAGACAAAACTAAATACATGTTCATGAGTCGGAATGGCCGAAACAGAGACAGAATAGGTCAAAACATCACCATCGATGAATATAACTTTGAACGAGTCAAAGAATTTAAATACCTAGGAACAACAATATGCGAAGATAACAACGGATCACAGGAAGTAAACAATAGAATACAAGCAGGAAATAGATGCCTGTACGCACTGCAAGATCTGATGAAATCGAAACACCTCACAAGACGAACAAAGATGGACCTATAGAAAATAGTTATAAGATCGATACTTATATATGGTTGCGAAACATGGACGCTAACGGTAGCGAACGAAGAGAGACTACGAGTCTTTGAAAGAAAAATCTTGAGAAAAATCTCGGGACCAACGATAGATGAAACGACAGGACAATACAGAACAAGAACTAACAAGGAACTAGAAGAACTATTCTCAGATACAGATGTAGTAAAAGAAATAAAGACCAGAAGACGCCAGTGGGCAGGACATATCAGAAGGCTTCCTGACGACAGAATAATAAGACTAGCTTGGGAGGAAACAACGACTGGGAGAAGGCCACTGGGACGACCCCGACTCCGGTGGAGAGATAATATAACAAAAGATCTCAAAACTATTGGCATCGAACACTGGATGGAGGTTGCGAGAGATCGAAATGGATGGAGGCATGTCGTAAAGTCGGCTAAAACCCACCCATGGTTGTAACGCCATGGAGTAAGTAAGTAAGTAAACACAACCCCCCCCCCCCACGTTATTGCTTGGGCCTAGCGTTCAACTCAGCTCTCAAATCGCTACACAAAATATTAAAAATATAAAAAGATAACGCACTGGAAAAAAAAAACGACAAGGAGTTGTGGGACAAATAAAATTCATCAAGGCTTCAAGGCTAATCTCACTCTTTATTCAAGAAAAGGTGGTTGTTGAAAGTTTCTTTCTTGATGAGTGGACTGTTCCCGTTCCTGGAGGGTGGAACAGGATACTTTATACCCAGAGGGAAGATCTAGGTTATTTTTTTGAGTCAGAGGGTGAACTTGTTTGTATCTCTAGGGGTGGATTTTGGTTTCCTATACCCAGAGGATGGATCTGGGTTATTCTTCGACCCAGAGGGTAAACCCCGATTTTCTGGGGCTAGACTGATTCCTAGTAAAAATGCGAAGAGACCGACGAAATCCCTGTTTCCAGGTTGTACCTCAATAACTACCCAAAACGCTAAACTGGCCAGAAAATACACAAATCACAACTCACTAAAATGTTATCGAGGTACGTAAAACGAAATTCCACATCCAGATTCCGCAGGATGGCGGCAATAAAACGGGATGGAAATTACTTGATTCTGTTTGCAAAGTTCACACGATAAAGTAGCATTAACAGATAAATTCTCGCCATTTTATGCGAACCCTGAAGCCTGCGCTCTATGAGCTTTTTTTTCCCTCAACATAGGGCGCGAGATAAAAGGGACCTCAAACGAGTAGCAATTCGACAGAAGAAATGACAGCTCAAAATAGTGAGCTTAAACAACATTGCTAACTAATAAGTCGTTGACATTTCTGACTCAAAATAAAATAAGACTTCATTGTTTATCTCTAAAACAAGAAATATGAATTTTCCCAAAGCCATTAGCAACACGGTATTAGTTACTCATCCAAATTTCCTCCCAAAAATTATCACAGAAATAGCAACCCAACATGCAACGTCTTAAAAGAATACCAAAATGACTAAACGTCAGCAGGAAAGATCACACAACCCCAACAAAAAGCTAAACAAACCCTCGAAATTACTAGAAGAAAAAAATCAGTAAAACTGTAACTAAAATACATAAATGTAACAATTTCATTTGAAATAATCGGCAAAGAAAATGGAATTTAATAAAAAGGTAAATAACAATACCCTATTTAAATATAAACAATCTAAATCAGTGACATAGAGTCGCCGACCTAAAAATCAAATTAGGAATGGAATTAAATTACGGCTGTATTTCTTATAGGCAAATTACTGAATGATATATAAAATATTTAAGTTGGGAAGAAAATTGGCAAGGAAGTGAAATTTGGAATGCCTCGAAAAGCAATAGGACCCAAAAAATGGAACGATTATAGACTGTTATACGAAGGAGAAATGAGAAATGTTTAATGGCAATAATATAGTGCTGCCCAAAACGTGAATATTAGCAAAAAGAAGGTAAAATTAACCAAATTAACCATAGTAAAGTAAATGTAAAATTTAAAACGTGACGGAGTTAGCATTAAAGTTAAATCTATTGCAAGCAGGAAAAGTGTCTTATTACAAATACAACCCGGCGCTCATTTTTTAGAACAACGAGTTCAAGCTGAATTGGTACCGAACGTTTCTTACAGATCAGACAGTTGCTCATAATAGATCAAATATTAAATTGATATATAAAACTTCTAGGCGAACCACGCTAATCGAGGCTGTTGTACCAAACAACAACAACGTAATGAAAATAGTTGTTATATATATTCACCTTTCAGGCAGAGAAAAAGAAAAAATATACGCAGTTTATTTCCTGAAAATATTACTCTGGTCTTCTCTCCAAATGCGTTTTGGCAACCTTATGGTTTCGTCAGTGAAGCTGTATAGGACCGAGAGCAATATTTGCATATCAGTTATTTCCTGACTCGCTTGTCTCTTTCTATCTTGCTCTTTCCATTACGTTAGATTTTTTGCGAGGTATGGCTTGGATTAGAATTATGTTTTGTTTTTTATCCATCTATTATTTGTATATAAATTAAGATAAACATGTTTCAAAACTGTCTTCCATATATTCCTTGATTGATGATCCGTGGGTATTCTTTCACTGGATTAACGGTACATATGCAGAAACCTCTATAAATGTGAAATTTGTGGATGTAACAAAATTTGAAGGATTTAGTGCAAAAAATTAAACCTAAAAGGAAAATTTTCTGGGTTCTCTGTAGAATTGAAGAAAAATTGTGAAAAACCAAAATTATAGTCGTGTTCTCTAGACGAGTATCATATGATAATTGGTACGTCAATTCTGAATGCATTAAGTATGTATATATGGTAGCCTAAATTATTATTATTGTTATTTTCAATATGTAAACAATGTCGAACAATATTTACCAATAAAAATAAGTTTTTAAATCCTGTCTTTGTTAATATTAATTATAAACTTCGCATTTATAGTAATTTCTAACACTTAAAAACACTGAAAGGAGTCACAACAACAATTAAACTGAAAGAAAAGATAAGTAAACATTTTTATGTCTGTCAAACATCAAAAAAGCGTCTCCCCCACCGACCATAAACAAATCTATTGTTGTTTAAATCTAGGGTATGATCGAAGGTTCGAGCTATCAATACAATTCTTACACGTAAAAAAAGGAAATAACAGCAACCTAGGGAACCACAAATACATCAGGTCATTAGATCACTTTTTCCCTGCTAAGGAAACCGGCGGAATTTCGATCTAGAATGCATCCAACGAACATTACAGCCCCAGTAATTTTTAATAGAAAAGATGATTGAATATAATGGAATTCTGACTTTTCCAGAAAATGTATTGAAATTTTGGAATTTTTGGCGCTAAATTTTTACGATGCCATGTAATATATTATTATATTACCAACTATACACGCATTACCAAATTCTGGTTACACCCTGTAAGGTACTTCAGTTTAGTTTTACCTAATGCTTGTCCTAATGCTGACTGGAGTCTACTTATACGCTAGCTCATCTCAGGGTAGATTCGTTATTTTTATAGTTTTCCACTATTTTTAATATATTACCTGTGTAAGTTTTATAAATGTCTAATTCAGGAAAAAGGCGCCACCAAATTTTACTTTAGAATGTGCCCTAATGATTATACTACGAGCAATTGTAGTAGAGAAAACTTGGAAAAGAACAAATATTTAATATGTCATATCCAGGTAAATAAATCGCAGGGTTTAATTACTTAATAGTATTCTAATTTAAGATTATAGGAAATCAAACCAATTAAATAGAGGCCAATACATTTATTCCTCACGGTATACCACTTCCCAGAAAATAAGTACAACTCCTGGAAAAAGTTATCACCATGTGAATTATTGCAAGCTCCTCTAATGGGGCTATCTGATAGAACTACGTTTACAATTGATAAATTGCAGTAAATAAACAAAAATTTGTTAACACTTAGTCTAAAGTTATTGACTTTCTATGACGTAGAAAAAGTGAAAATTAAAACAAAAGAATAAGTTAAACTGTGCAGTGTCCTGCACATTGAACGGCTAACCGATTCAAAAGTAAACAAATCAATATCTACACCTGGAAGGTTTACGTCGACTTAGCCTAGTTATAGAAGAAAAGAACACACTTTATTTTAAACTAGACTATGAAGTTCCTTAAGCCCAACAATGCAGGAGACTATCAACTTGGCAGTAATAAAAAAAAATAAGCAATATCAAAAAAATTACAAAAATGTCTGCCAAGACAAAGAATTAGAAAATTGATAATGCGAGATAATGAGAATTTAAGTGAAGGTAACAGAATATAAGCAATAGATAATTACACCAAAAAGGTGATAGATAATTACAAGAATTAGATCATAGAAATCAACTTATAACTGTCGCTCAAGTGGTTAAAATCTTAACAAGATGTTACAATTTTGTACAAAATAACTAGTTTCCAAAATATTGAATTTTTAATCAATTAAAATTTATCATTACAATATTCATTACTTTAAACAATTATTAAATGGTTAATTGGCCACTCTGGGACTCTAAAAGGTAACCATAATAAAAAAATAACCTCAATTACAGTAGGCTTTCGCAAAATAAAATTTGAGGTTGTAGCGCCACGTAGTCGACTTCGTTTTACTTTACAAAGTTTACTGGTTCGCCGCAAAGATTAAGTGATATGGTAAATTTAGCAAAAGATAAATATTATTAGAAAAAATATTAAAGTCCAAATATTTAAAGTCTATTAATTAAAAAGGTTCAAAAAACATGTACAGAAGAACCCCTCACCTGTTAGCCCTCTAGGTAATCGAAAAGGAAACTTTGCTTAAAGAACTAAGCGATTGATTAAAAATACTGGTTTAATACCGATCAGGCTTAACAGTTAGAAACTCTCGGGAACATGTTCATATTTATCCAGTCATTAAGAAAACGCTTTTCCCAATCTGTGGTACATTGTCTCGAGGTATCTAACGAAATTTACAAATTACAGAAATATGTTAAGTTTCGATGTTAATCAAAATTTCAAAATGTAAACAAAAGGAATGATCTGAATATAGATTAAACCAATATTAATGAATGAAAAACAAAAGGTAATCATTAGTTTTATAGTGGAAAACATCGTTTACTGTAAATTTACGTTTCAAGTTATGCATGTCATTGACAAACGTTCAAAACAAAAATCTATTTATTACTTTAGTAATCTGAACCTGTAATTTAATGTTAAGATTAATTTTTAACCGTAACAACATTACCTTTTCTGACGATATGTTAAAAATATTAAACATTTTTATATGACACGCTACTGCCTTGGAGGGTGGGAAAATACTCCCGTACCCGCAACTGCATATTTCAGTCGGCGAGATCAAAGGCTTTTTGCAAATCAAACATTTCGCGAATTTCAACGATCGCCCGTTCTGTATTGACGCTGCCAATATAACAAGATCGGGATCCCACTTTTAGAATTGGCACGCCGCAATTAACTACACTTTTCCACGCTGATTTGTGACTTTGATTTTTGCATTATTGTGTCTGTATTTAAGAATTTGCCGGGCTTTTTTTCGCATAATTACGGGATTATTTGTGTCGTTCATGCGCTTATTAATTGTCAGTTATTGTAGTGTCTCTTTATTTATTTGTTACCTGACTTTTTATTCATATCATTTTATACGTCTTTAAATGGTTCTTAAAGTTATTTATTTCTATAGATTAGTACCGTTGGTTAGGTATAAGAAAACTTATTCAATTATGAATATGTATGGTATGAGGAAGGTTGCTTTACGTCCAATTTTATAGATTATTCAAATATTCTTAGGTTGCCAATGTAGTCAACCCGCCTTAGAAAAGCATCATTGATCTCATAATTATGCAGCATGGGAGTTTTACTTCTGGATACCTATTCTCGTTCTCGAGAGAACGACCATCTTGATGGAAAGTGGGCGTGGTTTTCACGAAAAAGTATGAAACCGTATTCTGGTAGTTTTAAGCCATTGTCACATCTATCAAATCTTGAGAGAACTTGTTCTACTGGTCCGAATTAAGAGAAGGGCGAAATTTTGAGAGAATGATACTGTCATTCCCGTTATTATGCGATATTTTTAGGTTATAAAAGTTGAAGAAAATTCATGATTGTTTTGAAAATATTGTAATTTTTATAAAATATTTTTTTTTCAGAAATATACGTACATAAAATGGGTATTGAGGAAGTAATTTTGAACCATCATGGATCAAAGGATGTCAAATTAACGGAAAAAGAAATGGCAAATTATAATCGTCGATTTCTACCACGGTTGCGTCGATTGCGAGATTTAAATGATTCGGAATTCACAAGGCTGTTTAGCTGTTTATATAAGTATTTGTGAAACTTGGCGGATTCTACTTCATTTAATTTATTTTACCGGCTTGGTAAAGATCTGCGAAGATATCTTGTACTAAAAATAACCCAATTTCTAGAATTCCCAGGGCTGGAAAAAAGGCAACATCATCTTTGCCAGAAGTCATGATAATATTTGGCAACTATAAACTTTACATATGCAAGTCATTAATGATTTTTTTACTTGTTTGGATTATACATATTTGTAATATATTACCTGCTTTAGTTATTGGTAAAAAATTGGAGGATATTAAGCTAATAATAATTTTCCTTTTTACATTTACGTACCCATATTAATATAATTTGATTAAAATAATATTATTGGCGGGTTTGTAGATTTTTTTGCGACTGGCAGTTTCCACAAAATTACTGGATTGAATATATTTCTGGAATTAGTCAGCCAAGTGTCAGTTGGAGTATTGCAGAAGAAAAATCCAGATCCATTAAATAGAGAAGATGCTATTTCAGAGTGGATCTAATTGCAACAAAAATTTAAATGAATTATGAACTTGTCGAACTGGGTAATTTTCTAATAAATCATAAATTATAAAAAGCTAGCAGTAATACGTATTTTGCAAAATTAAACTTGATATGTAATTTGATTTTTTAAGAAAGAATTCAAACTAGTGTTAAATAGGTAATATGTAAGATAATTTTGAAATTGACGAGATTATATAATGTTTTACTTTTTATACTAAACATAATTTCCCTAGTATTATAGGGTATATTGACGACACTCATGTTGCAATTTCAAGATTAGTAACAGATAACCCAAAATTTGTGATGAGACTTTATATAACATGAATATGAATGCTAAATTTCCTAGTAGTACCCATAATGCCTATATTTGGAATGAATCTAACATTTCCAATATAATGGAAATGATTTCTAGAAGAAACCCAGAAGATTTATTCTTCCTCATTGGAGATTCAGGTAAATTAATTGTACGATAAACTGATAATTTGTTATTAATTTAGAATATGTTTAAATATATACAGAAAAGTGAGCCAAATTTAATTTTTTCAAGGTTTCTTTTAAGGCCATGGCCTTTGAAAGACGTTTCACAAATGGGGACACCAGAGGAAAGATTTAATAGATATCTGTTCATTGCGCAGTACCGTTGAAAGATGTTGTGGTTTCTTGAAGAATAGATTTAGACGTTTTCCAAAAGATGGGTAGATAATAATTTTTTAATATGGGAAATGTTCATCAAGAACAAAAGATACACCCTGATCTACAATAAGCAAGACAGATCCAATAACACATTATCTTTAACTACTTTATGGAAAATTAATAATTTTACTGTTAGCCGAATATTATATATATATATATATATATATATATATATATATATATATATATATATATATATATATATATTTCAAGTATGCAAAATGTATTTTATTGATGAAATAAATTTTTCGATTTCAGTTTGTTTTCTTACTGTGTATATTCATTCCTTGATATTTATAAGAAGTATAAAAAATAATGTTTTTACAAAAATAAGGAAAATTTTTCTTTTCCCAACCTAGTAGAAAAACTAAGTTTGTGTTTTAGGAAATGAAAATGTTAATTTTATTTCGCATGATATCCTTTACATCTTTGTAGGTGATACTAATTTCACGCATAACGGCTATTTTACCAGTAAAATATTTCGATCTGTGTTTTTACATATTTATTTTTTTTTGTATAAAACTGTTTTTCTAATTCATTCCTCTCATTAAGAATATTAAATAGATGAAAAATTTTTATTATATTTATTTTAAATTCGAACATTTTCTTGTTAACTAGGTTTATGTTCATATTTATATTCTTTTTTAGGGTTAAATGCACTATTTATATGGTTACATACACTATAGACGTTTGGCAACATAGCTTATTAGATTTCGTTTCTGATGTCCCATCATATCGTCCGAGAATACGGTAATACACTCAGGAGAATGATCACTTCCTATGAAGAACCAGAATAGCTACCCTGGAGGGTGAAACAACATGACACTTAGCTATGTTTAGGGGCAACTTGTTTTTTAGATTTAGCATTTAGTTTCATGAGATCATGTTCTAGACTCGAAACAACGGTTAGAAAAATCTTTAGATAAAGTAAGGAGCTATAATTCAATCCACAAGCGACATCATTGATAAAAACGTTAAAATATAAGGTAGTTAAAAAGTATCCCTGGGGAGTACCCAATATTACCACAAAATTATTTAATCTATGACCATGGTATTCCACGTGTTGAGAGCGTTTTAATAGGCAGTTTTCAAAAAAAAACGTATTAAGATGGTCATTAAAATCAAAATTCGGCAATTTAGAAAGTAAAACACCGTGACTAAGTCGATCAAAGGTTTGGGAAAGATTTGTGTAAACGTCATAGACCTAAGTGCCAGAATCATTACTTTCTGAGACAATACTGTGCAATAGCGCTAAAGTCGATCACAAATGACTTGTCAGAAATAAAACTGTGTTGCTGATGCATTATAAGAGGCGCAACGTAAAAGGATATTTGTTTCTGAATAAGTCTCTCTTTGCAAAATTGCACATTATTGCTACGGGATGATAATTCTCGACCCTAGATCTATCATCTTTTTAAACACCGGATAGATCTTCTACCGTAACGTGCTTGCCCATCTATGAGAAAATGTTTTTTCAAGCCACACTATCGCAACAGATATCAAAAGTTGCGTAATTTTACGCAGATTTGGAGAAATCTAGAATTTTGTGTCATCTTGAGGGCTCTACCGCACTTTGAAGTTTTGTAAATTTTTAGTTTTTACAGACTTAAACCGTATGCCTAAAATAATACATGTATGAAGTTTATGAGGTATTTTATGATTGAAATTAATTAAACAAAGGACAAGAAAACAAAATGAACAAGATAAAGCTTATAATCAGTAACAGAAACTTATTTTTATGTCAAAAATTTGGTATTTCTTCTCGAGATTGCAACCTGGTTCGAATAAAGCCATCTATGGAAGTGGGGTCACTTACAGTTTGTTACTTGTCTATCGCATCTTTCCACAGATTGTGTGCGATAAGGAAAGTCAACGATTTCCAAGCTCTTTCTTTGCCATGATTTGAAGGTCTCCATTAGAAATATGTCGAAACACCGGTGGTCCTGTAAACTGACACTCTTGCCACATAATCATTTAGGTGTAATCTCTGGCAGAGAACTTAATTTTTGGTAGATTAAATGTCCTACGTTTAGTGGTACTTTCAGCTTCTTTAGCTTTTATTATTCTTTTCAATACCAACTCCCGAATGTGGTCTTTTTTTTTTATCAAACAACATATTCACAAGTAGGTTTTCTGGGTACACAAAAAACAGCATTTCTTTTGATAACAGAATCCACAACAGATCTCAAATTTTCGGGTAATAATCTTCTTCTTCTTTAGGTGCCGTCTTCGTTCCGAAGGTTGGCGATCATCAGAGTTATACGTATTTTCGAGACTGCTGACCTAAACAGCTGGTTATTGCTGCAATTATACCATTCTCTTAAATTTTTTAACCAAGAGTTTCGTCTTCTTCCTACAGATCTCTTTCCCATAATTTTTCCCTGCATAATAGCTCTCAGTAGTTGATATCTTTCTCCTCTCGTAACGTGTCCCAGGTATTGTAATTTTCGTTTTTTAATTGCAAGTATGACCTCCTTTTCTTTATTCATTCTCTTCAGTACTTCAGCGTTTGTGATTTTCTCCATCCATGATATTCTCAACATTCTGCGGTACATCCACAATTCAAAGGCTTCCAACTTGTTAGTATCGATCTTTTTAAGCGTCCATGCCTCCATTCCATAAAACAAAACTGACAGTACGTAACATCTTGCCAGACGAACCTTTAATTCAAGACTCAGGTCTCTGCCACAGAACACTCTCTTCATTTTCGTGAATACGGCTCTTGCTTTCTCTATCCGGATTTTGATTTCTTCAGAGCTATCGTTGTTTTCATTGATGACGGTGCCTAAATAGTTGTATTTTCTGACGTGTTCTATATTTTGGCCCTGTATGCGTATATCTGGGACATTTTGGGTTGATTTGGATATTAACATGCATTTTGTTTTTCTTATGTTTAGTGACAGTCCATATTCTTCACTGACTGTTGCTACTCTATTGACTAAGGTCTGGAGATCCTCGAGTATTTCTGCGATAAATACTGTGTCATCGGCATATCTGAGGTTGTTTATTAAAATTCCATTTATTTTAATACCAACGAATTGGTCAATAAGTGCTCTATTCATTATGTCCTCAGAGTAAAGATTGAACAAGGTCGGTGAAAGTATACACCCTTGTCTCACTCCTCTTTTTATTTCGACTTCTTCAGTCGTCTCATGCTCCACTCGCACTACTGCTTTCTGATTGTAATAAATATTCGATATAATTCTGATGTCTCTTTTATCGAGGTTCTTTTCCATCAATAGACTGATAAGGTGATCATGTCTCACTTTAATAATAATAATCGAGAGTACACAATTAGTTGAAAAATATGTTTGGCTCCGTCTTTTAAAAACATTTTTTGTTTGATTACGAATCAAATAGGAGGGTATAGTTTAACCACTTGGTTAACAAGCAATTGCAAATTTTCTGATGGTTTATAAATACTTCATAACTGTGAGTACTTAGAAATATCAGTGAGAAGCAGTTTTAGCAGAATATATGGTAAAATATTGAAGAATAAAATCGAACGGAAGTACAAGGATATGGAATCCGAAGAACTAGCGGGATTTAGAGCTGGTTGATCCACTATAGACCACCTATTCTGTGTGAGCCAAATAACAGAAAAAAAGTTGGCTTTTTTTTATAAATTCGTCTAAAAATGCCGGCTTGCCGAATATGAAAATAGAATTTTTTTTATCGGCAAAAACAAAAAAGTTATTTAATTTGTTTACAAGGTAAAAATGATAGTGGTTTTCTAATGAAGTTTAAACGAAATTAAAATTAATTTTCCTCAATTCCATGTCATACTTCTCATAGAAGAAGAGTTCCTCTTTCATGATATGTGCTCAGAATCGGTGTACCTTCATCGATGGAGCTAGAAGGTTATTGCAAAACTCGCTCGCCTGTGATAAATAAATTAAATTTTGCACAAACTATTTGATGAATCGATCTGAAATTTTTACCATATATTAAGCACTAAAAGACCCAACTTTTTACGTAACAACAAAGTCGCATTTAATAATAGTTATTCTTAATTGAATATTACAACAAATTTGATCTTGTCTTGCACTTTCTCAGCAACAAATAAAAATATCGGGATTTGTAGGTTTTTCAATTCTCTACAAGATGGCTATTCCATTTTGTCCAAAAATTAGTTCAGGTTAATCTCGTATTACCCGAAAATCCGGGTCTATGCCGGGATGAGTGAGTGTCCCCAACTAGGTCTTTTTTTCGGTTATTTGACTGGAGTAATAAGAGGCACATAAGGAGTAGAGGTGATAGAGGCCTCTTTGTGTTCCTGCAAATTGTAAGTGTACCTCTAGTTCCACTACTTTTGGAAATATTTTTTTGGTTTATTAGTTTCAAAAACGAAAGGAGAGAATGTGTCAGTGCATATTTTTAGCGATATTTCTAAAACCATTTAATATACAATTAAAAAAGAATATATCCCGCATGATCGATTATAGAAAAGTCCCTTCTGAAATGTATTTAGAAAAACATCTTTTAATTTATATTATTCTGTTTATATATATATATATATATATATATATATATATATATATATATATATATATATATATATATATATATATGTATATATATATATATATATATATATATATATATATATATATAAAATTAATACCACAAAAAGCAACTGATTGTTTCCTATTTATTATTTAACAAGTGCCTACAAAAAAACTAAAAGAATTTGTTCGAAAAGGTAGAAGTACAGAAGAACATCTCCGGAAACTAACATAAATTTCTCGACCGCCCCAAAAATATTTCAGATTAGACGATTCGAATGAAAAGTTCAATTCCCGGTAATTAAATTCATCAGCTATATTTTTCATAATATAAAAGGCTTTTTTTCATGCTCATATTTAAGTCGAATGATGTCTGAATACCAAAAGGCATCAATAACAATATTTCTTCGATTTGCCACGGACACCTTCACAATCACAATCGAGCGACTAATAATCTTTGATCAAGAACGAAAGGTCGATTGCAACCAGTGTTGCCATGTTACACTATTGAAAGTAAGCTTACGTAGTTCTTTTCGAATTTTACAATTAAGAACGTCAAATTATATATATATATATATATATATATATATATATATATATATATATATATGTAATCAAAGGTTTTCGGGCATCCCGTGTATGTGCTGACTCCCTCTCAGGACTGTAAGCCAGCTGATTTAGGAAACTTTTGAGATTAGTTTCTCCATGTTGCCAGATAACGAATGTGTTATCCACGTAACGCAGCCACAGTCATGGTTTGTGTGAAGAGGTCTCCAAAACTTTTGATAGTCTTCCATAAATAAGTTCGCGAGTGCAGGAGATAGCGGCGATCCCATCGGGACTCCCTCGACTTATTTATATCGTCGGCCTTCATGAGTAAAATAGCTGTTATCAAGACAGTGTCTAGCTAATTCGATGATATATTTTGGCAGATTGTATTTGTTTTCTATTACAGAAAGAGCTTCTTTGACTGGCATTTGCGTGAAAAGTGATGTTACGTCAAAACTAACTAAACATTATTTTTCTTGTAAACTTATGTGTTTGATTATTTCGCAAAAATGTTGCGAGTTTTTAACGTAGGAGGCCATTTCTTCCAAGGGTTGGAAAATGGTGGCTAAATGTTATGCTAGGGCCTGAGTTGGAGAGCCAACAGAGCTTACAATTGGTCTCAAGGGTGCTCCGGGCTTGTGTATTTTGGGTAAGCCATAAAGTTTAGGACATATCGATGATTTTTCTTTTGGTGTGATCTTCTTTATTTCTTCGGTAAGTGGAGATGCCCTAATCAATGTTTTAGTGGTCTTTTCTAGATAAGTGGTATGGTTTCTGTTTATTGGCTTGTAGGCAGGATCGTTTAACAGGGCGATCATCTTTTCATGACAGTCTGTTTTATTTAGGACCACTGTCGAATTTCCGTTGAAAGCTGGAAATATTACGAACGAGGTATCTTTGCGCAGGTCTTGTAAGGCTTGATGTTCTTCTGCAGATAGATTACTTTTTGGAGGTTTTGCTTGGCGCAAAACGGCTGAAATTTCTTGGAGGATAGTTTCTACTGTGTCATTGTCCAAGTTGGTTAGAGCTGTTTCAACTCCACATATTATGTTATCGGTGATGGTGCTATCGCTTATGCTATTTGAAAGAATTCATTCGTTTAGAACTGTTAGCAAAAATTGTACTTAGTACAACTATGTGCATGATAAACTACTTTTAGCACTACCTAGGAATACCAATGTCGACGTAGTAGTTTTTGTTCTTTTCGGGATGCTTGTTTAAGGTAAGTCGCCCTCGCCTTTCGCCATCGAGGTGCTGGTTTTCGGTGAGTTCTCTCGCCTTTCACCATCGAGTTGCTTGTTTCTAGGTAAATTCCTTCACCTCTCAGCATCAAAGTACTTGTTTTCTATGAGTCCTTTCGTCCCTTATCATTTTGTATATTCATGTTATAGGTCTCATATCAATTACTTTCAATAAGTGCTCAAAATTGTTACCTTTAACTTCAATACACTTATTGACCAGCACTTCAAAAGAATGCACACAACTGCGGAGCATTTCAGGAGTTATTTTAACACAAACATTCCTAATTTGCTGCTTCATGTTTTCATGAGTTGTTGGCATGTCTTTATTAACTTCGCTTCTCAAATAACGCCATAAACAAAAACATGGTGACGTAAGGTTTGGCGATCATGCAGGCCACTTTACTGTACTTCGTCTATCAATCCACCGTCAATTGAGTTCGCGATCCAACATTTGACGGGCTTATTGGGAATAATGCGCTGGATATCCATCGTGTTGAAACCATATTTGTTGCTTTACATCTAAGCGTATGTCTTCAAGCAAAAGTGGAAGTTGATTTTTTAAAATATCACTATATTTTGTGCTGTTGAAATTACCTTTTCAAATTTTGCAATTGAGCTTTAAATGACCTTGAAGTTTAAGGTCAAGATTATTTTCAAGTGATAGTGATTACTTAGCCCCCGTGCTACCTTATAACTTTTGTATGAAACAATTCACGAAATACTGCGATCTTTTTTTGTTTTAACCTTTAATGACCTTGATATTTGACCTTCGCCCTAAAATCGAAATCATATCCGAGAGTAAAATTTTCCATCTTTTTCATTTTCTGGATCAAAATGAGAGGTCCTATTTAAAATTCTAAAGTTAACCTTTAAATGACCTTGAAGAACACGGCGGGGCCATTTTTAAGGTCACTACTAGTTAGTCCTTTTATTACCCTATAATTTTTCTATAAAACATTTTTCGAAAAAATGCGATCCCACCGAGATATTCCGTTGTCTCAAAATAAATGCCGCACCTTGTAATATATATATATATATATATATATATATATATATATATATATATATATATATATATATATATATATATATGTAAATATATATATATATATATATATATATATATATATATATATATATATATATATATATATATATATAAATATGTAGATAAGTTTTTGTCCGTGTAATTTAAAATAAAATAGAATAAAATATTGGCGAAGCGGACGTGAAAATTTGTCAATCTATATGATTCTCGTATTAAAAAGTGCGGAGCACTCCAAAGTATGGAATAACTCCGGGTCCGACAGATGGCGACAGCGCTGTTTCGTCCTAATATGGGACTCGTCAGGCCACCGCAGTCGGTACAAACCATCATCTCGCCTTTGCATCGTATAAGCCATACTTATAATCAAAATACGGCAAATAAGACGACAAAGGCGACATCTCGATGGTCCACTTGATAATACAAGAACCATACAGATTAACAAAGTTTGTAAGAGAACCGTCATATGGTGGCGCGACGGTGAATTAAAACAGAAATATGTAAAATCGAGTACACGAAACGCGCTGCCCAAAAGATAGGGGTCGCATTTTTCGGTACTGGCAAGCAAGCATACCGCTATTTAAGCAGCCAAAGCCACCTGCCGCACCAAACGATCCCACCATGAGAGCATCGTTTAGCGTGTTTCAAAGCCAAACAAGTAAATAAATATGTAGATAAGTTTTTGTCCGTGTAATTTAAAATAAAATAGAATAAAATATTGGCGAAGCGGACGTGAAAATTTGTCAATCTACATGATTCTCGTATTAAAAAGTGCGGAGCACTCCAAAGTATGGAATAACTCCGGGTCCGACAGATGGCGACAGCGTTGTTTCGTCCTAATATGGGACTCGTCAGGCCACCGCAGTCGGTACAAACCATCATCTCGCCTTTGCATCGTATAAGCCATACTTATAATCAAAATACGGCAAATAAGACGACAAAGGCGACATCTCGATGGTCCACTTGATAATACAAGGCGAGATGATGGTTTGTACCGACTGCGGTGGCCTGACGAGTCCCATATTAGGACGAAACAGCGCTGTCGCCATCTGTCGGACCCGGAGTTATTCCATACTTTGGAGTGCTCCGCACTTTTAAATACGAGAATCATGTAGATTGACAAATTTTCACGTCCTCTTCGCCAATATTTTATTCTATTTTATTTTATATATATATATATATATATATATATATATATATATATATATATATATATATATATTCTTTCCAAGTCGGTTTACTGGCCTACTGACTTCTTTTAGTTTTGACGTGGTAATTTTTAACTAAGAGATGGGATTTTGATGAACGGGGCTCGTCTTTTATTGAGGATGTCCAGGTTATTGTTGGGTTAAAATCCGACTTCTTCTACAATGGACGCAAAGGTTTTTCTTTGTCTGCGAATCAGAAAGTTAAAATAATTCTCTAGGATCGCGTTTGAAACAAAGCTGCCAATGAAAATATGGAGCACTGTTTCTTTCCCAATTCTAAACATTTTTTTAATTAAAATTGAGTTTTCTAAATAACATTGGCAACACCGGATTTATATTAAAGAATCCTTTATCTTTGATCTTACCGCTCCGGTAGTGCCAACTGCTGCGGCTATCCCTAACTGTCTGTCAATAATAATGATAAACATCAATAATAATTCTTTGACGAACTAATGACTTTTTCGAGGGCTACTGACTTAATATATCTCGATAATATAATTTCTTAATATAATATAACAGTAAGAAAGATTCAAGATATGAATAAACAGGAAGAGCGACATTAAAAAATAGAATTACTTTGAAACGTAATTTGAAAACGTTATTAATTCGGTTGAAATTAATTTTTGTGGTAATATGTTTTGGCTAAGTCGTCTTATGTTAGTTACACAGAATAGGACAGTAATTCGAACAAAAGCTGATCTACGGAGTGTCCCATTTTCGACACTTTTAGGGGGTATTGGAGGTATTATCAAAAATAGAGTGTTGCGATTTTCACTTTTTAACTAAACGAAAGATTACGGTGTCGAATTTGTCATGGCTCTCTTAGTTTTTAATCTACACAGTGATTTTGAAAATCTTTGTTTTTTAGATACATCTCGTATTTCCATTATCAGCTAATTTATTAAAAAGGCAAAAACTGATTTTGATAGAGTTTAGTTCTTGAGTAATGATTTTTTAAATAGGACACCCTGTATATTAATTTAGATATTGATTAAGTATAATAAAGGCTTTTCAATAATTTACTTTATTTGTAACAGTGGGTCATGGCCTATCATAAGAAACAAATGCAAAATTTTGACAATAATAATTATATCAAAAATTAGACACTTTAAAAGTTAATGTTAATGTTTTTCTATATTTTCAATTGTAAAGACTTAATTATTATTATATTTTTTACTTTAAACAACACTGTTATTATAAAACCAGAATATTGAAATTTGATTCCAATGAAACAAGAACAACATTATTTCATAAAACTAAAGTAACAAAAACAAAAAGAAACACTGAAATTAAAAACAACTAAGATTTTTTTTAAAGATGATTTTCAAAATAACGGCCGTTTTCTCGAATGTAATATTGGCACAGTTCTGTTATTCTTGCACTGAATTTGAAAGAATCATAGGTCTATTATGAAGAGTTTGGAAGGCCAAATCAATTGCCTCACGAAATTCTGCTATAGAATCATGTCGTGTTTTATACACTTGATTTTGCATAAAACCCCACAAAAAATCCAAAACGGAAAGATCGGGAGATCGTGGGGGCCATCTCACTGACCCACTGATACCTATCCACCTTTGAGGAAAGTTAATGTCCAGAAATAGCCTTAACAGCCCTTAGTTAATTTCTTTCTTTCGTGCGCATTCGAAAAAAGTCTTGGTTCGCCGAAGTAGAAGTTGTTGGCTCGTTCGAGAATGTATTCGCATCGTCAGCCGCCTTGCTACTCGTCGTGTTACAGATTGTTGCTTGTTCTGATGGTTAATTTGAAATTCCCTCACTACAAGAATTTTATCCCTAGCCCTTTTTGTAAAGTTCCCAAATCCCTGAGAGTTTGCGAACTACCGCTTGGGAAACTCTGTTATATACCAGCAGTGAATAATTGCATGAATATATTTAGATTAGAGGAACAATGCCTTATATTTTTACGATTTTGTCTCTATAAAATCATTTACTGGGTTCGCAGAATAAAACACGCCTATATTCACGCCCCTCGTCCAATTTTAAAATATTTGAAATATTATTTTCGAAATTTAGATTTTTAGGAGCTTCATGTTCATTCACATTACTTACATTTGTATTTTGCCCTGTAAGGTCATTTCTTTCGTTTCCTTCACCAGTGGTAGTCAGTAAATGAGTCACCTTGATTTGTCTATTCACCATTGAGTTGAATACCACACTAGATGCTTGCTCTATGTAATTTCTTTCATCAGAGTTATCTCGTAGACTAAGAATTTCATGATAACTCAGTTCGGAGGGAGTGCTGGAGGCACCCCCTGAAAGCAGTGGAGAGGACCCGCCATGACCACCCGGCCGGATTAGAAACTCCGACCGCCTCACCATATCCAAACTATTTTCTTCAAGGTCGTTGAGATTAGACATTTTGAAGATTAATTAATTTGCACAGAATTTGTCTTTGAAAAAAAAAATCTTCAAATTAAGGGGCCAACGAGGGACGGTATTTAAAATATCAAAACAGTAATTAAAATTAAAAATCAAAACAAAATACACTCCAAAATATCATAAATTGCAAATCAAAATCAAAACCCAAATAGAATTATTAATAACAATTCAACAATACCTTTTAAATATATTTAAAACCCGTTTTTCGTAGATTTATTCCATTCGTTAAAATTCCTGAGCAGTATCTTTAGCCACTCCCAGAATTAAAAACTTTTAATTATAAGATCAAAAATTTTTTTTTAAAATTTCTTTTAAAAATCATGAATTTAAATATATTCAAAATCAAATAATCTATATCTACTTAAGGGGTAGTAAATATATTTAAGAAAAATCAAATCAAATTTTATAAAACAATAAAAATTATATCTAAAATTTACCAGCGTAAATTTATAAGAAAAGTATAGTTTTTAAATGGATAAAAATTAATGGAATTTAGTTTAATAACCAGTTCTTCAATTTTTTCTCATAAAGAAAAAGTTCAAGTCTTTTTAGTCAATAAAAATGTTCCAAAACTTTCTCACTCTCACTTTCTGATTATATTTAAAACAATAAAATTAACTTATATACAATAGTTTAGTTATTACTTTTCCTCATAGAACTTACATGAATAATAATAATAATAATAAATACCAAAACGGCAAATATAAACCGGCACGGACGATTTCTTTTTCCATCAATTTTATTTTATTAAATAAAATTATCTTTCTAAATATAGTTCAGTTTTCCATAAAATCCATTACTATTTATATTTTACCCAGTTTAAATGTGCTAATAATAATTATTAATTGAAACCCGAATAGCTACCGGGTGTTTCCAAAATAATTCCATTTTCAAACTTGAAAAAATTTTAAAATTAAAAATTTTTTATTCACACAAAAGTAGTGATTTAATCTGTTAATCAAGAAAAATGTTTTCTAGTCCATAAATATAGTCACTATAAAAAGCTTATTATTTTAGAATACCTGAATTCGAAATCTTCAAATTAACGGGCCAAGGAGGGACGGTATTTAAAATATCAAAACAGTAATTAAAATTAAAAATCATAACAAAATACACTCCAAAATATCATAAATTGCAAATCAAAATCAAAATCCAAATAGAATTATTAATAACAATTCAACAATACCTTTTAAATATATTCAAAACACGTTTTTCATGGATTTATTCCATTCGTTAAAATTCCTGAGCAGTATCTTTATCCACTCCCAGAATTAAATTTTTTTTAAATTTTAAGATCAAAAATTTTATTAAAATTTCTCTTAAAAATCATGAATTTAAATATATTCAAAATCAAATAATCTATATCTACTTAGGGGGTAGTAAATATATTTAAGAAAAATCAAATCGAACTTTTCAAACAATAAAAATTATATCTAAAATTTATCAACGTAAATTTATAAGAAAAATATAGTTTTGAAATGCGTAAAAATTAATAAAATTTAGTCTAATAACCAGTTCTTCAATTTTTTCTCAAAAAGAAAAAGATCAGGTCTTTTTAGTCAATTAAAATGTTCCAAACCTTTCTCACTCTCACTTTCTGTTATTACTTTTCCTCATAGAACTTACATGAATAATAATAATAATAATAAATACCAAAACGACAAATATAAACCGGCACGGACGATTTCTTTTTAACCGACTTCTAAAAGAAGGAGGTTCTCAATTCGTCGACTATGTATTTTTTTTTTATTTTTTTTTATGTATGTACACCGATTACTTCGGAACGACTGCACCGATTTGAATGAAATTTTTTACGTTATGTAAAGGAAGTTGCTGCGGTGGTCCCATATTTTTTTAGATGAAATTGGTGCAGTAAAATCCAAGATGGCGCTTACAATATGGCGGCCAAAAAAATTAATTTTGTCCGATTTTCTCCAAAATTGGTATGGAGGAATTTTCGGGGTTGTACCCAACGAATCTGAAATTATTTTTCAAAAATTCAAAATGGTGGATCCAATATGGCGGACAAAAAAATTTAATTTAGTCCGATTTTCTCCAAAATTGGTATGGGGGAGTTTTCGAGGTGCCACATAACGAATCTAATATTATTTTTAAAAAATTCAATATGGCGAATCCAATATGGCGGACGAAAAAAATCAATTTTGTCCGATTTTCACCAAAATTGGTACGGGGGAATTTTCGGGGTACCATATGACGAATCTAAAATAATCTTTAAAAAATTAAATATGGTGGATCCAATATGGCGGACGAAAAAATGAATTTTGTCCGATTTTCTCCAAAATTGGTACAGGGGAGTTTTCGGGGTCGCATATGACGAATATAAAATAATTTTTAAAAAATTCAATATGGCCGCTAAAAAAATTAATTTTGTCCGATTTTCTCCAAAATTGGTACGGGGGAATTTTTGGGGTCCCATATGACGAATCTAAAATAATTTTTAAAAAATTCAATTTGGCGGATCCAATATGGCCGACAAAAAAAATCTTTTTTGTTTGATTTTCTCCAAAATTGGTACGGGGGAGTTTTCGGAGTCGCATATGACGAATCTAAAATAATTTTTAAAAAATTCGGTATGGCGGATCCAATATGGCGGACGAAAAAATTAATTTTGTCCGATTTTCTCCAAAATTGGTACAGGGGAGTTTTTGGGGTCGCATATGACGAATCTAAAATAATTTTTAAAAAATTCAATTTGGCGGATCCAATATGGCCGACAAAAAAAATCTTTTTTGTTCGATTTTCTCCAAAATTGGTACGGGGGAGTTTTCGGAGTCGCATATGACGAATCTAAAATAATTTTTAAAAAATTCAATTTGGCGGATCCAATATGGCCGACAAAAAAAATCTTTTTTGTTCGATTTTCTCCAAAATTGGTACGGGATAGTTTTCGGAGTCGCATATGACGAATCTAAAATAATTTAAAAAAAATTCAACATGGCGGATCCAATATGGCGGACGAAAAAATCAATTTTGTCCGATTTTCTCCAAAATTGGTATGGGGAAGTTTTCGGGGCTTCACATAAAGAATCAGAAATTATTTTTAAAAAATTCAATATGGCGGATTCAATATGGCGAACAAAAAAAAATCAATTTTGTCCAATTTTAACCAAAATTGGTACGGGAGAGTTTTTGGGGTCACACATGACGAATCTAAAATTATTTAAAAAAAATTTAATATGGCGTATCTAATATGGTGGATAAAAAATTAATTTATTTTCTTTAAATATCGATATTGGAAGGGGTTGGGGCCTATATTACCAATCTAAAATTAATTTGAAATTTAAGATAGTGGATTTTCTATGACAGACTAAATATTCGTTTGACCCAATTTGTGTGTTGTGATTTACAACTCTGGATAAAATTTCTACTTTTTTGCCACTTTGGAGTCGTTGCGAAGTACACTAATTTCGATTAGTTCTTAGTTCAAATAATTTATGAATATCATAATGAATTCTAAAACTAAAAATAGAAAAATAAAATTTTTATAAAAAAATTGAACCGACTTCTAAAAGTGCGCTAAAAAGTGAAAAATAACCATAAATTTTTATATGAAATTGAACTTTTTGAAGTCGGCGCCAAATTATTTGTAAATGAAATAAATAACTACTAATATTTACAAATTATGGTAAGAAAGCAATTACAAAAAAAGTATTTTAAATCTGTTTATGCAAATCACATTTTGTCAAGTATTAGTTTGGCGCCGACTTCAAAAAGTTCAATTTCATATAAAAATTTATGGTTATTTTTCACTTTTTAGCGCACTTTTAGAAGTCGGTTCAATTTTTTTATAAAAATTTTTTCCATCAATTTTATTTTATTAAATAAAATTCTCTTATATATATATATATATATATATATATATATATATATATATATATATATATATATATATATATATATAAGACGGTTGGGATCTGCTTCTCATAATAAAACGTATGTACATCTCCTTTTATTGCAGTTTACATCTCTTCTTCCAACGAGGTTTTTCGTCTGCCTGTGATCGAATGTGACTTGGGAGTATTAATAATTCTAGTCGTTTTCTTCTCCTTCAGTATTCGATACATAGTAGATTTTCCAACTCCTGTCATGTTGGAACACATCTCAACAGAGCTTTTAACATTATTATCTAGATATTTATATCTTAAGGCATCATAAACATTCATCGTAATAAATTTTTCGTTGATGAAAGATGCCTTGGTTTAACGATTTTGGAATAAATATAGAGATGGAAACCATATCTTTTAGGTATCTCACTAATCCCAAATAATATATAAACACAAGCACAAATAAGATAAATCACTAAGGACACCCTGTAAGATGTACTTTGCTCACTGACAGAAATTAAATTGAACTATCAGGAATTTTATTGTTGCAGTAAATTTATGAAAGCTTATAATATTTAAATATAATTAAATAATAGATTTACGGCAGTCCTCAGTTACCTGCGACACTGGAGCAGGTACGTTGGAGGCTTCGGTAACAGTTTTATTACTCTCTCTGGTTCTTGAATAGAGTATAGGAATGTGTATGCTTGCGATCGTCTCCCCCTTCAAAAAAACTCCGAGTTCAGGAAAATAGAACCGGTTCTGCCTTTTATATTAGGAATGTGTATGCTGCTGGCATTCCCCCCCCCCCCCCCCCTGTTGGCAACTTGTTGAAAGCTTTAAATTCAGAAAACTTGACTCTGCCCTGCTTTTTACACTAAAAATAGGAAATGGAAATGTTGCTGGTGTCTCCCCCCCCATCGACAACTTGCTTTCGCTTGCCATACTTTACTTTTGTGATATCACCCTCAAAGAGAGAGGCTGGATCCGCCCCTGCATAGGGAGAATGACCCACATGTGCTGCCACCGCTGCCGCTAAAGTAACCTCTTCTTCAATTCCTTCTTAAATTTTAGAAAAGACAAGTCTTTATTAATATTTCCTAAATAATTAATACATTTAACTACATTATACGACAAAGATTCTAAAAAATTTCTTTTCGATGTTGTGGTACAGTTATAGAATGCCCTCTGCCAGTGGCGTAACGAAGTGTATGGGCGTCCCTCCGCAGCAGACTTTTGAATTCGCCCTACTTTGTGCACCCGTCTTAATCCTTGGTATTTATTCATTTTCATCAAGCAATTTGAGAGCGTCCCTGGATTGGCTAGGTCTTCCAGCACCGCAGTGCCTGCAGGGTCGTTATTTATTCCTCTACCCTCTGCGCAGGTTCAGGTTGTAAATATGTCCGAAAAATATATGATATAAATAAGCAGATATTTGAAATTTAATTAACTTAAAGTATGACTGTCACATGCAACCGAAAACGATTATACATATTAAGCCAACCCGCGGCAACAAGGTATGGCGAAATGTGGTTTTCATGTCTGACCCTGTATATTAACCTCAAGTATGAATTTTAAACTTTTTCTATTACGATCGACAGCATTCAAACACCCCACTGTAAGTAAATTTTATTCAACGCGGGTATATAACAAATAAATTATAAACTGATGTAAAAATTGGTTCAGGAACAGTTCCTGATATTACTTAGTTTTGCGTGCTAAACAAATAAATGAATTTAGAATTATGAAATTAATTGCAGAAATAAACATTTGTTAATTTATTTATAAATGTGTTTACTTATATGAGGTAAACAAGATATGTTTTCGAAATATTACGAGATTAAAATAAAATTTAGGAGCGTTTATAAAATATAATTTATTTGCGTAGATTAATATATGAATATTAATTTTTTTAATTAAAAAAAAACGATGGAAAAACATCCCACTGCACCTTAACTCTAGATTATATCTGACTGCAATCAATTTCATATCGGGTCATATTATTGTAAGCTCTCCAGCCGCATAACTCACTAATATTTCTTAATAAAACGGGAAGCAGAAACCCAGCTAGATAGCCCATTACTATAATGGACAATAATCTATCAATGACGGATAACTTCATTGTCTCGGCCTCCGTTGATGATCTTTTTATACGACTTCATCAAATCTGGAGGATTGAGTCAATACGGCCCCTGTAATAGCCGATTGTCGATTGTTATCTTTTGAAATATTGACGTCGTGATGTCGTGGTGAGAGGATTTTAAATATATATATATATATATATATATATATATATATATATATATATATATGTATATATATATATATATATATATATATATGTATATATATATATATATATATATATATATATATATATATATATATATATATATATAAAGAAAAACTCTAATTCTTGGGATAGCGGTCCTAGGGCTGAATGAAACTCTGTTTTTAACAAACGCCAAGCTTTCGGAAGTTTATCATTTCCTTCTTTAGGGCTACAATACAGAACAGTTCTGTTGATTATAATTTTAAATTTTACAATATATGATATTTAATAATAAAAAGAAAATGATTCTAAATTCAAAGACTTACGTGCAAATTGAGTCTATTTATGGCTTTTAGAAAATGAAACGGAAAATTCATGTAGAAACTGTTGATTTTTGCATAATTATCACATTTTATTATTAAAATGGTTTTTTAAACACTAATATATAATTTTATTTTGTGGGTCATTTTAGTTGTATTGAATGTAGGTTTATCTGATAAGAAAATCCTTGAAACACTCTTTTTTTGGTAGATGGGATATGTCAGAAATGTCTAATTTTATTTTAGCGGCAATTTTGAATGTGGAATCATTATGTTAGATATCTAATAATATGATTTCTCTTTGTATTTCTATTGATGAGATTTATGTTTATTTAATGAGTAATTAAGTTCTTATGAGTATTGTTGCGTTTAAAAATTGTAATAATTGTAAGAAGGTAATAGGAAATAATTATTGAACATTATTTATATAGAACAAAGAAGGTTAAATCAGTCTTCCAACCTCTCACCCTCTCAATATTCAAAATTACAAAATATCTATTAGCAATGTAGTTGTTATAGGTAAGTGGTAAAAATGTACTTACGTAATTTGCAGAAAACTATGGAGAAACTGTGAAGTCAAGAGGCTGGGAGGCTTGTTGTCTAGTATTCTTATTATTTAAGGTGGACAAGAGATGAGAGTAGAAATTTAGATACAATTTTGTTAGCTTTTTGTTGATATGTAAATGTAGGGTCCCTGTTAAGAAGTTTATAATAACTCTCATTAGATAAAATATTAATAGATTTAGAGATGTAATCTGTTTTTTCAATTATGACTGTGGTATTGCCCTTGTCCGCTTTGGTTATTATTAATTCTGGATGTGCTTTGAAAAATTTTTTTGTTTTATAGAAAAGGTTTCTTAAAAAAGTATTATTATGAATTGATTTGTAAGTAAAATTGGTAAGAACATTAGTGACTTTCGATCTCAAAATATTTCTCTTGTTGTCTGGATACATAAAAAGGATGTTTTCAATATTAGCTAAAATTTGTTTGAGATCCAGGTTTTGCGAGTTTGGTTCAATGCTAAATTTGTGGCCAAGTGCTAAGAATTGTTTTATTGAATTACCTTTCGTGAGAAATATTTTGATATCCGAAAAACAGTTGAAGTGTTAAATGAGGAATTATTTCTTTTAGTTTGTTAGAAATTTCAGTTAAAGATTTTCTTATATTAATTATGTTTTTTAAAGTTGTTGATATTTCCAGGTTTAGAATTTTTCTCTCTAACCTTGAAAAAAATCCTATGGTGTTCCTAGATAATTATGCAAAAATCAACAGTTTCTACATGAATTTTCCGTTTCATTTTCAAAAAGCCATAAATGGACTCAATTTGCACGTAAGTCTTTGAATTTAGAATAATTTTCTTTTTATTATTAAATATCATATATTGTAAAATTTAAAATTATAATCAACAGAACTGTTCTGTAATGTAGCCCTGAAGAAGGAAATAATAAACTTCCGAAAGCAGAGTTTCATTCAGCCCTAGGACCGCTATCCCAAGAATTAGAGCTTTCCTATACATATATATATATATATATATATATATATATATATATATATATATATATATATATATATAAATATATATATGTTGTTGCGTAGTGTGTAGAAGTTTGCAGACGTTTCATTAAAATCTCATTCAGCCCTAGGACCGCTATCCCAAGAATTAGAGCTTTCCTATACATATATATATATATATATATATATATATATATATATATATATATATATATATATATATTATATATATATATATATATGTTGTTGCGTAGTGTGTAGAAGTTTGCAGACGTTTCATTAAAATCTCATGTGGCATCTTCTGTGCTTGGTGGTTCTAGTGTAGGTAGTTGACGCTCATAGACGCCATACAGCGAGCTTTGAAAATGGTGAATGAGAGGGGCTCAGCACATACACGGGAATAAAAATAATTTCGTACCGCGCCGGGGTACATTCAGATGTTCGTTTGTGCTGTTTAAGATAACAGTGCGGCATCAAGTTCTGCGGGTAATATCCTACCGATATTTTACGATATGGAAATTTTAAGTAGACAGTTGTTTTCTGTGCATTTTGCTCTCGGCTCGTTACAGCTCCACTGATGAGACCATTAGGTGGTTGAAACTAGTATGGAGAGAGAACCAGAGTGGAATTCCCAGAGAATATACTGTCTGTCCCTTTGTTAACGGTCGTAAGGAGAATAAAATAACTTTTCCATATATATATATACATATACATATATATTACATATATATATATATATAATATATATATTATATATATAAATATATATATATATATATATATATATATATATATATATATATATATATATATATATATATATATATACCTTTCGAATTTAGAAACTCCTTTCATATTTTACATTTCCAAAAACTCAAGTATATCAACTAAATCTAAATTGATAATATATAGTACTGTTTCATGGCAATATTTGCTTTGTACATTTAAATGAATTATAAACGGAGGGATTAAAAACTTATACCAGTATTTTAGATTTACTATCCAACACGGCAACACTGCAGCGTATCATCTCTTGCTTTTTTACTACTATTTACTATAACAAAGTTTAATGAATGAGTTGGATTTAATACTTGGAATTTCTCATTTTGCGCTCCCGCTAAAAATAGCAAAAATAGTTGCCAAGACGTCCATAAGCGGTGAAAGTCTTCTTTTTGTTTGTTTATAGATTTTTTCATCAATTTGGCAAAACAGTAAAAATGTAATGGTAATTTCAAGAATAGAAAATTTTGCGGGGAAGTTAAATATATAAAACTAAAAAGGGTGACCCATTCCAAAAATATGTATTTTGACTCAGGGGCAAGCGAAAACAAGTTGCCGACGGGGGGGGAGAACACACCAGCAACATTCCTATTTTTAGTGTAAAAGGCAGGGTCGGGTCTATTTTTTTGATTTTGAAGCTCTTGGAGACGGGGGCGATAATAAGAAAAAGCAAGTTTCCGACAGGGGGGGGGGGATACCAGCAGCATATAAATTCCTAGTATAAGAGGCAGAATCGGGTCTATTTTCCTGAACTCAAAGCTCTTGGGTGGGAGGGAGGCTGTCGCAAGGAAAATAAGTTGTCAACGGGGGAGGAGTGCCAGCAGCATACACATTCGTAATATAAAAGGCAGAATCGGTTCTATTTTCTTGAACTCAAAACTCTTGGGAGTTGGGGGGGGGGGCGACAGTAAGCATACACATTCCTATACTCTATTCAAGAACTAGAGAGAGTAATAAAACTGTTATCGTACCTCCAACGTACCTGCTCTAGTGCCGCAGGTAACTGAGGAATGCCGTAAATCTAATTATATTTAGTTATATTTAAATATTATAAGCTTTTATAAATTTCCTGCAACAATAAAATTTCTCATAGTTCGATTTAATTTCTGTCAGTGAGCAAAGTACACCTTACAGTGTGCCCTTAGTGATTTATCTTGTTCGTACTTGTTTTTATATATTATTTGAGATTAGTGAGATACCCAAAAGATATTGCTTCCACCTCTATATTTATCCAAAATCGTTAAACCAGGGCATTTTTTCCTCAACGAAAAACTTATTACGATGAATGTTTATGATGCCTTAAGATATCAATATCTAGATAATAATGTTGAGATGTGTTCCAAAATGAAAGGAGGTGGAAAATCTACTATATACCGAATACTGAATGAGAAAAAAACAACTGGAATTGTTGGTACTCCCAAGCCACATTCGATCACAGGCACAAGGGAAACCTCGTTGGAAGAAGAGATGAAAACTGCAATAAAAGGAGATGTGCATACATTTTATTATGAGAAGCAATACGAACCGTCAACAAAATTCTAACTAGAATCAATGAAGATCGCGATTAAAAGAACTGAACTCTGGAATTGCTTAGAGAACTTCATTTTGCTGGGAAAAACCAAATAGAAAATCTGTTCTTATAGCTCGTCCGGAAGCTGTCCGTTGAAGAAAATATCTCTCTCAAGTAAAAGATAGAGTTGCTAGAAATAACACAACTTACAAAATTGGTAATTTAACTGAACTTTTGAAAGATTTTTTTGAATAAAATTACTGCGGAAAATTGAGAAAAATCCATATAATAAAAAAATAAAACAAAATGTGGAAATTTGATCTCATAATCGGTGAGATAGAGGAACTAACCATAATTAATTTGAGCGAAGATAACTTTACTGACTTTGAATAGGAATTAGATACATAATTTTTGCCAATGTAAACACAATTTATTATTAAAATTTTTGTTTTCGTTGTATTTTATTGTCTAATGTTGTTTAAATATTTTTTTTTATATTTTATTTTAGTGTGTACCACTTTTTAATTTTATATATATTTAATTCCAATTAGCCGTAAGTTTTTTATCATTTTATTATTATATTTGTGTCTTTTTCTTAAGCATATAGAATTAACATGTTTATTTTATTTTTTTGGAACTATTAGATTTCCATAAAATAAAGTAAATTAAATTGAGATAGCAATACAATAGAAATAAAAATAAGTAGATCTAATTTTAACTGTAACATATAAAAACTAATTACATTTGAATCTCTTTTTAGTGTTTAATTGTAATTCTGCAGATGATTTAAAAATAAATAAACTGAAACGTCAAATATCCTAAAATTTTTTTTAATTAATAATAAAATGACCGATAGCCTCAAAAAAATTTTAATATTATATGGACGAATTTATTTTTTTTTATATATATGTTTAACATTTATATTTTTGACAATGGGTATTTTGTAAGTATTTAAATTATAACTTAGAATTTTTTAAGAGAATAAGGCTAACGTTTTAGTCTGAATGTGCCTAAAACGGTTTCTATGACAAAATTAAAAATACAGTTGTGATTTGGTTAAATATGTCAAAATTATCTACATTTTGTATTGTATGTGAATTATAAAGAAATCATAAGAAGTAAAATAACATGATAAAAACTTTTTATTTTAAGTTTATTACCGAAATAATATTCTATGCCATAAATACTTAGTGATAAAATAAACCTCCTTCCGACGCCTATGACAAGGATTAAAATCCTTTTTAAACACTTCACCCTTCCAAATATCTATTGCTATCCAACCCAAATAGTCCATTATTATAGACGGGTATTTCTGATTATAAAATTTCTTACCCAATCCTATGAAAAATATATATGTCTAACAGATTTTACCGAAGATACCGGACAAAAGTTTGCGAAGAAAAAAAGGCTAAAAAATGATTTATTACTCTCTCTAGTTCTTGAATAAACTATAGTATGAGACAAAATCGGGTCTATTTTCCTAAACTCAAAGCTATTTCGGGGGGGGGGGGGGGGCAAGTGCCCCCCCTCCTAGGATCTGCACCTGTTTTGACTCTCCCACTGTTCAATATCACATTGTATAACTGAAAATGGTTTTGAAATGTAGACATATTAATCTTTAACAACTTTTACATAAAATATTTTTTCTTACTTTTATGATACTGGAGCTAAGACTTTGCCACACTATTGGACCACCCTGTATAATTCTAGCTGGAAAACGTGGATTTTTATTTTAAAACAAATGACAAAATTACATAATTAAATGATTTTATTTTATAGTCATACCGTTAACAGTCATTAAAAGACAAATACCGCTCGGTTCCATCTATAAGTGTACCATCTCTCTTACATTAACGCCGTAATAGACACAAAACATATCTCTTTAATATCCTGTAACAGGATTAATAATTTGTTAGGGCCATTCAGACAGGTCCTTGATTCGAAACACGCTTTCCTAATAAGAACCGACGGGCACGAGATCCAGGATTCCTGGACACGACCAGGAAATTCAAACTTAAATAAACGGACGGTGCCATGACAGAAAACATTATTTTACTGATGTGTGAACGTGTTATATTATCATATTTCCAAGTTTTGAATACGAACATTTCTACGTGTATTTCCTTTTAATGGATGTCCGTCGCGTAATGTGGACTAGTGACAGTTTAGGAATGTTTGTCAGATATAAAAACTTTTAAAAATTGCAATTTTAAAGATGTCTGATTTGTAGGACACGATCAGACGATTAAAGAAAAATTTTTGCTGCTGTTTAGTTTTATTTAATATCTTTTTCAGGGCATTATTATGCGAGGTCTTTTAATAAAACCTTGTATAACACTTTATGTACGGGAAGTCCAGAAAGAACATTAAAAAACTCATGGAGGTGATTTTAAATGATAAAATATTAAATTTCGAAGTCGGCGCCAAACTAATACCTTTCAAAATGGGATTCGCATAAAGAGATTAACAATACTTTGTTTGTAATTGCTTTTTTACCATAATTTGTATATATTAGTGGTTATTTGTTTCATTTAGAAAAAACATGGCGCCGACTTCAAAAATTTCAATTTCATATAGAAATTTATAGTTCTTTTTCACTTTTTAGCGCACTTTTAGAAGTCGGTTCAATTTTTTTTTATAAAAATTTTATTATTCGTTTTTCAGTTTTGAGTTCATTATGATATCCATAAATTATTAGAACTAAGTACTAATCGAGATTAGTGTACCTCGCAATGACTCCGAGGAGGCAAAAAAGGACCCATTTTATCCAAAGTTGTAATCATCCTAAAATGAACTACTAAAATTTTTTGATTCTTAGAGTTCTACAAAAACTGGTGAAATTGTATCAAACAAATATTTAGTCTGTCATAGTAAATCCACTACCTTAAATTTTAAATTAATTTTAGATTGATAATATAGGCCCCAGAACCTTCCAATATTGATATTTAAAGAACTTGAGAGATAAATTTCTTAGCTCGATATATATATATATATATATATATATATATATATATATATATATATTAAAATGTTCACTCCCTTACTCCCTTGTCAACCTAATATTGTAAAAAGTTAACTTCATTTTCGTAATACACGATTCTGAAAACACGCTAATACCAAATCTGAAAAAATGCGAATAAGGTAAAATTTTCAACTCACTATATTGGATCTGTCATATTAAATTTCAAAAAAATAATTTTAACGTCTTAATGTAGTCTAAATCTAAACCCTTCAAAGCCCCCTAGTACCATTTTTAAATTAAATCCAGAAATTCAAAATTCATATTGCCTCTGACATATTAGATTTTCTTAAAATTATTTTATATTTGCTGTTTACATCCTTAAAAACGATTCAGTCCCACATTTGAACAAAATCGAAAAATGTCAAATTTTTAGTCCGCCATATCGAATCCTGAAAAAAAATACTGTTAAATTCGTAACTTACCCTCAAAAATCCCCTATATCAGTTTTGGAAAAAATCGAAAAATGTAAAACCTCCAGGATGCCAAGCTAATAAAAATCCCCCAATACTGATTTTAGATAAAATCGAGAGATGTAGAACCTTTAATCCGCCATCTTGGATCCGCCATATTTATTTTTTTTAAAATAATGTCAGATTCGTAATGCGCGATTCCAAAAACTCCCCCATATCAATTTTGGAAAAAATCGGACACAATTTATTTTTTATACCCCATATTGGATACGCCATATTGAATTTTTTAAAATAATTTCAGATTCGTTATGTACGACACCGAAAACTCCCCCATATCAATTTTGGAGAAAATTAAACAAAATTGATGTTTTTGTCCGCCAAAATGATTTTAGATTCGTCATGTGCGACCCCGAAAACTCCCCAGTACCAATTTTAGAGAAAATCGGACAAAATTGATTTTTTTGTCCGCCATATTGAATCCGTCATATTGAATTTTTTAAAATATTTTGATTTCGTTATGTGCGACCCCGAAAACTCCCCCACACCAATTTTGGATAAAATCGAACAAAAATTTTAGATTCGTTGGGTACAACCCCGAAAATTTATCCATACGAATTTTGGAGAAAATCCGTCAAAATTAATTTTTTGGCCGCCATATTGTCAGCGCCATCTTGGATTTTACTGCACCAATTGCGTCCAAAAAAATATGGGACCACCGCAGCAACTTCCTTTATTTAACGCAAAAATTTCATTCAAATCGGTGCCGCCGTTCCGGAGTAATCGGTTAAAAAAATGTGTCAAATTGGATTATTATCCGACGTTTCGCCTACGATTTCACGAGACATCTTCAGGATCTTTACTCCATGAGATTAAAACACTGAATGACTATCGAGGAGCCCGGTATTTCATGATACGTTCGTAGTTTGGGCCGCATGGCGCAGATCACCTCCATAATTTCCTTGATTTTCTAATCAACAACACTCTAGCATAAAATTCCACTACGGAAACTGAATCAAATGGCGCCCTTCCCTTTCTTGATGTACTAGTGGAAAGGAAAGAGAATGACTGTGTACAGAATAGCAACACCTACACATCGATATTTCAATGTAACGTCACACCATCATCCTTCTCAAATCAATCCGTCATAAACTCTTTGGTAAATAGAGTACTTTCAATATGTGACTAACAATCACTGAAATCAGAAACAGAAAAACTGACTAATGCTCTGAGAGGCAACGGATATTGCGCTGAAAGTATAACACGTTCTATTAATAAATATAAAAACCCAATTCCTCAACAAAATATCATAAATAAACTTCCTATTGAAAGTGTTGTCTTACCTTACATACAGGGAACCACCGACAAGATTGTCAGATTGCTGCGAAAATCAAACATACGGATAATTTTCAACACATGTAAGAAAGTTGGACAATGTTTGAAGTCCCCAAAGGACGCAATTCCATTTCAAACAGAAGGCTTTACAAGATACTTTGCTTTGGTGGTAAAGTGTATGTAGGTGAAACAAAACGGTCTATATTCACTAGGCTTAAGAAACATGAAAGATGTATAAAAAAGAAACAAATTCTACAATCTGCGGTAGCTGAACGCCAGCATTGCTCAACTCACACTTTTAATGTAAAAGAAACTAAGGTGCTAGCATCAGTGCCTTGTTTCTTTATTACGTTAAATTAGAGAATCAGTCGAAATTTTTAAATATCCAAATAATTTAATAGAGATGCAGGTTGCAGTCTACCTCACACGTGGAAATCGACTGTAACGCTGGATCACGGTTTGCTGAGCACCAGCCAGGTATAAATACCGGGCTGTTGCTTCTCGTTAGCCATTCAGGATTCTAATCTCGTAGAGTAAAGATCCCTGAAGATGCCTCGTGCAATCATAGTCGAAACGTCGGATAATAATTCAGTACATTCTACAGTAATATCGAATTTAGTAACAGGGCTTATTTTCGCGTTAATCTGTGTATCAGAAAATCCATATGCCTTGTGAGACCTTCCAGTGGATCCTCTAGAAGTGAAGGTTTGGTATACCATGTTGGTAGAAGGAATCATCTGACCATACTTTTTTGAAAATGATGAAATTATCTTCATGACTGTCAATAGATAGAAAATTTATTCCAATCGTCAGGCTTAGGTAAGTAAGAGAATATCAAATAAGTTACATTTCAATAAGTGTACTGAAAATTCATTATAAGCAAAACGACGCTCCTCAGTTCAATAAAATCCTGAAAAAAATGCTAATGGAAGAGTTTTAGACCGGAAAGATCACGATCTTTGGAAATCAGCAAGACATATTTAATGCTAAATTTAAAAGTAATACCAGGCCTAACTTCTCCGTTTCGGAAAAACCATTATTCGAAATTAATTCGCAATCAGAACAAAAGGGGTAGATTTTAATTTCTAGATATAGCCGCAGTCGAAAAAATAGCCGGGCTAATAAAGATTCGAAAGTCGGATAAGATAACCGAAAGAAATACTTTAAAGGAAAAACGGGCCATTAATCAAGATATTTAATTATTGGCGAAAGGAAAATCGAGGGTGAAATATCGTATTTCCATTTTCGGAAGGGTTGAAAACGACCAAAGGGGTAGATCCGGGTTGGTGATATCTGTTCGGTGATTTCGGAACAGGATAACAGTGGATTTTATTAAATTCGGTTTGGAAATGTCAAAATTTAGGGATTTATTTGAGGAGGAGTTAAAGTGCGAGGCAAATTGAAATTTAAACTGAAAAAAATCGAAGAAATAGTATATATATATATATATATATATATATATATATATATATATATATATATATATATACATATATATATATTAGTTTTCTACGTATTACAACAACAATATTTGTTAAAACATTGTAAAAGTACAATAAGAGTATAAGAAAATATAAATTATAAGTTAAACTAGGATAAAAGAGTACCTAATTATAGGTATTAACAAAGTTTAAATAGGATTATAATATAAATAAAACCAGAATTATCAATTTAGGAAGTTATAATTAAAACTTAAATGTATAGGTAAAATTTTCCTAGATCTAATCAAATTTTATTTATCAATTTTGTGTGGTAAATAATAACCAAAAGTAAAGTTTAAGTATATCAAATTGTCAGGAAAAGTCCTAAATTTGTTGTCATCAAATAGAATATTTATTTCATAATATCAATAGAATTACAAAATTTTATTATGAATTGACAATTAGGAATCCATTTTGATTTTGTGTTTCAAAGCTTAAAATTTTATCTAGTTACCAGTTCACGTCAGATGGCCGACCAATCAGAAAAAAATTAAAACAAAAATTTATATCACGTGATCACTTAATACAAAAGCTAATATTCATTTTTTTGAAAGGAGTACAGGTCCATCATTTGTACGAGTAACATCATTAGTGTCATAAAAAATTAATATAACCTAAATTTTTTTCAGTTGATATTTTGAAAAGTAAAAGAAGGAGTGATTATTGATTGATCTGTTATGGTGTAAAATTCGCTAGTTTTTTTTTTATTAACGAGACTATAACCTAACAGTTTTTCAACTGTTATTTAATTTAAAAAATTAAATAAAGGGAAGACAGTGCAGATTAATCTTTCTTAAAGTAAACATTGCTGGTCTCATTTATTAAAGTTTTTTTTTAAAAAAAGTAAAAGGAAAAACATAGACCTTGGAAATGAAAAATGTCTGGAGATTGAAAGTCCATTTAAAAGAAGTTTAATAAATCAAAAAAATAAATTAAGTCAATAAATAAGCAGCTGTGAAAAATATTTAAATAATTGGCAATGGAGAAAGGATTTGTAAATTTTTCTTTATTAAGAAAGGAACGAGGAAATATAAAACGTGGATATTAAAAAATTTTTTTGGAGATTTAAAAGGTATTTATTAAATGTGTAAGATATAGAATAGAAATTTTTGACTTGCCTGATAATAATTCAATAAAGTAGATTTATACTAACCTTTTAATGAAAAACTATAGTTAATAATAAAATAATTTGATAAAATAGGTTTATACTAACCTTATTACGAATAGGTATAGTTAATAATAAAAATAAATTGTTTAATTTGCACTGCATCAAGATCACTTTGAACAATAATAACGCCACATTAAAATATTTTTAGATTGTTTAAAATAAAATCACATATTTCAAGACGCTACGCATTTGTAACCGTTTAAATATTTATACTATATTGCCAGATTTAACAATTAAAATCCATAAAAAGAATACAGCGCATATTGAATAATTTTCATAATTTAATTAGGCTTAGATAAGGTGTTTTATAAATTTTACAAAAAAACTGCATCCACTGACATTGTATTTTTCTAAATAAAGTTTGTATTTGTGTTTTTGAACCATTGGTTTGACCTTTTCTGACAATTGTTATATTTTCATCTGAACTCACCTGAGAGAGAGAAATTTGACATCAATGTTTCAAATGTCAAATCACTAGAATCGAAGCACATTCAGAAGTACAGGACATGTGTCATTGAGTAATATTTATTGAAAATAAAAAAAAATTGGTACTAATTGATTATACTTTGTTCAAGTTATTTGTGCCTGGCGCCTAACAATTCAATAAGTATCATATATATATATATATATATATATATATATATATATATATATATGTGCTGCAAATAATTTTTATTTCTCCAATAAAAAACAAACAATTTATTATAAAAAATAAATAATTTAATTTAATAATATTTTTTTAAGGGCACGTTGCGGTCGAAAATATTCAACGCTATATATATATATATATATATATATATATATATATATATATATATATATATATATATATATATATTCTTTGTTTTTTTCTTTTTCTTTTCCTTAAACCATTCTATTATAATATATATTTTTACTAGCGACCCGCCCCGGCTTCGCACGGGTGCAATGCTGATACTAAATACACTACAGAAAAACTGTGACTATTTATTTTATTTTTACAACAATTATTACATCGGCCTCCGACGCGCCATTTATAGGCACGCTGCCGCCGCCCCGGTCGGCCAGTACCGCCGCAAGCGCTACTTCCCGCAATTTTAAATCTGTAATATCTTCGAAAATATTCATTTAAATCTTGTGCTGTAAATGACCATATAGATCTATATTAAATCAACAATGTATTTAAGCTATTTAATTGGATAAGGATTAATGCTGTATTGGTTAAAATCGCTTCAAAATTTGCCATTATTTGTCGTAAAAAGTAAATGACAAAAAAATGTTATTGTGGGATATCCATGAGAGATAGACATATACCATCGCGGAGTTTTCTGTAGACCTTTTCAATGTGTACAAATAATTAGTACATTATTTTGATAAATCTCGTAGGGTTCAGCCTGCGTTTGCAATGTAAGCGGAAAAAAAATGATAATTAATGACATCACATTAGAAACCTCAAAAATAACAGTATTTCTCCACTATTTAATGGATGTTATTATACATATAAACCTTCCTCTTGAATCACTCTATCTATTGAAAAAAACCGCATCAAAATCCGGTGCGTAGTTTTAAAGATTTAAGCATACAAAGGGACATTGGGACAGAGAAAGCGACTTTGTTTTATACTATGTAGTGATTTTCTAGGGTATAGGTTTTGGTAGTACTTCAAAATTTTTATTTGCTTAACGTTTCGCCCATTATATTGAGCTTTCTCAGAAGAATGTATATTTTTTTATATTATCTCACATTAATCTCGAGAATAATTACTTGATTCTTGTAAAAGTTATATTGTTGTTAATGTCATCAACAAATTTGTCTATAATGAGCTTTCAATGCACTTTTCGACGTGTGGCTGACTTGAAATTCTTCCTACTTAAATGTGGTATTGGAATACTGTTTTCTGTCTATCGACCGTCACAAAAACACCTTCATCACCCTTGTATTTTTTTCGACATGAAAAGATAGATTTTTTTCCAATTTTTAATCTTTTTTCTTAGATTACTTTTACTATTTTAAATTCTCATCAAATCTAGAGTTTTTTCTCAAATTGAATTGTGAAAAAGCATTCTTTTTCGTCTTGAAAAGACTTTTCGACCTCGTTAATTGATTGGAATCGGATTTTTATTAGGCCACTTTTACAACTCTGTTTTTCCTGATTTTTAAATATACTTCAAATCCTCATAAAATCTCGAATTTGGATTCTCTTTTGACTTGTAATATCTTATTTTTCGTTTTAGAAAGATCTTTTATTCCTATTTTGAAAAGCTCATATTGGTTAAAATAAACTAGAGATATTAATCTTTAAAGAAACATCTATTTTCCAAAAATTTAATTAAGCCGTAGATAACATTTAAAATTTGAAGATATGTAGACATAAAACAGTAAAACATATCCCTAAAAATAACACTGAACAAGAGCCAAAATGTATCTAAAATAAAATCGACTAAATATTACCATTCTTCGTGTGATAAAACCCGAAACTAAACGTATCTATTAAATATTAGATCAAGTTTTAGAGATGCATAATGTCATGTCTCCCTATATATTAACAATGTTACCGCAAGAATGCATGTGGTATATTTGTATTGTTACAACAATAGAGGAATACGACGTTGCCAAATCCGTGTTTCCTCAAGTCAATTAAATTGCATACAACTTGGCAACACCGCATTGGGGATCTCTATGGATGACTCCCCCACATACGAAGTTCCATAGGAAGACCCCAAAAAGGTTTTGTTGCCACCACTGCAGATCAAATGCAAAACTTTCTTAAGGTACTGAATACAGATCGGCCAGCTTTTCAATACCTGCAATTCCCAAGATTAAATGAAGCAAAAATTAAAGAACGTATTTTTGTTGGGCTACAGATTCGAAATATTCTGAAATACAAACATTTTGACAGCACTCTATCAGATATTGAAAAAAATGCTTGGAATGACTTTTGCCTCGTAATCATTAAAAAATAGGTTGCAATATGTCTCTAAAGCTCCATTTCCTACACTCACTCGGACTTTTTCCTGACAACTATGGAGCTGTAAAGCAGCGCGCCCACTGAATCGGCTAGGCTCCGTCCGTTCCGTCCGCTTCAGTCAGAACGCCGATGGCCCCCGCTCACTGGCTCCGCACAATTCAGACTAAACAGTGATTAAAACTGATTTAACCACTAGAGTTTCTAGAGCTGCTATTTTTGATGAAAAGTGAATAAAATGAGTACTTCTTCCGACTCTGAGGAGGATATTGTTATGGCTGCTCTAGCGTGTGTTGAAGCGGAAGTTGAGGAAAAGCGGAGAAGAAGATATTGGGTTCATGATATTTACCTTAAAAGAAAAGTTCAAGGGGAATTTTATCATTTATTTCTAGAGTTGATGACCGACAATGAAAAGTTTTTCAAATATTTTAGAATGTCTAGTATAAAATTTTATGAAATTTTAAATACGTTGCCGCTCAGGAAACAAGACACTAACCTTCGAAAATCGATTCCACCAGAGGAACGTTTAGCAGTTACTTTAAAGTAAGTGTATTATATAGTCGAATAAATTAAATTTGACGTTTACATCACAGATTTTTGTGACATAACTAATGTTTTTTGACTGTGACGTGAACGCCTAGACAATTTACTTCAAGTTTATTAGGCATCAACTATGTATAGAGAATATTATTATTATTATTATTATATATTCTGTATGCTCTCACATTTGCTATCAATTCTTCGTCCGACATAGTAACAATACAAACACTATGTCTATACCACAGATTACACTACCTCTTTCTATTTTTACAATAGTCGAAGGCTTTTAGACCTTTCGGCAATTTTTGCCCTCTTGAGAATAGTCGAAGACGCCGATGCTGAAAGCGCGGAAGCGTTCTGGCCGGTCGGAACCAGTGAGCGGGCTCTCATTTATTTACGTGTAAACCAAAACGGGCCGATTGCGCGGAGCCGAGCGGTCTGAACCGAGCGGAATCAGTGGGCGCGCTGCTTAGTGATGCGCACGGCGAACGCTTCTATCGGGACATATCAACAATGGAGAAAAGGTACCACGAAAAGTGGGATGCTTCTATGCTTGCCGACTATTGTTGGAGTTGTAGAGATGCTCCAGAAACAATTCACAAAAGAAAAACAAATGCACACGATATTTAATGTCTCTACAAGTGTAAAGGTATGTATTTTTTATTATTTTGTTAAAAATAAAATTTTAAAAAACTTGTTCTTGAAAATTGCACCTGAGTTTTTAATTTCATTATCATTTTTATGTTCAGCGCACCAAAATTAACAAAAAAATGCACTTTTCATACAAGGTACAACAAATAAATCAAAATTTGTTACATTGAGTAATTAATGTAAATAAATTCTCGTGTATACATGCTCTCTCATTTCCACCACATCCGAAGCCAAACTCTATTCCAATTAAAAATAAAAATTCATTAATTTATCAAAAGAATCCCAATTACTTCGGATTCGCAAATCACGCTAAACAAATCAACAATATTAAATTTTTAATCAAAGTCTCCGCCAAACGGAATCACAACAAAAGCCTTGAATTGAAAGAAACAAAATATTAAATAATTTCGTTCGGGCTTAATTAATTTTTTTTCTGGCGATTTGTTTTTCCAAGTGAAATAAAAGAAAATGATTTTTCGGCAATATGAACGCGAATGAGCCATTTGATTTACAATGATGCAAGCTTAGGTTTTTACAGTATCGTATGTCCATAACTGGATTGACAAACCTAAAAAAGGTGGCTCTTAATGAGAAGGTAGATTAATTTGCTGTATGCCTATAAAGGGTGTTCGTTGACTTTTGAAAGGCGTTTAATACTGTAGAGCACAGGGGCGGATCCAGCCTCTCTCTTTGGGGGGGGGGATAAAAAGCAGGGTCGGGTCTATTTTTTGAATTTGAAGCTCTAGGAGAGGGAGAGCGATCACAAGAAAAAAACAAGTTGCCGACAGGAAAGGGGGATGCCAGCAGCATACACATTCCTAGTATAAGAGGCAGAATCGAGTCTATTTTCCTGAACACAAAGCTCTTGAGGGGGTGGCTATCGCAAAAACAACAAATTGTCAACGGGGGGGGGGGAGTGCTAGAACTCAAAGCTCTTGGGAGGGAAGAGGGCGATCGCAAGCATATACATTTCTATACTCAATTCAAAAACTAGAGAGAATAATAAACTTATTACAGAAGCCTCCAACGTATCTGCTCCAGTGCCGCATGTAACTGAGGACTGCCGTAAATCTAATTATATTTAAATATTAATAGTTCAATTTAATTTCTGTCAGTGAGCAAAGTACACCTTACAGTGTCCTTAGTGATTTATCTTGTTTGCGCTTGTTTTTATATATTGCTTCCACCTCTATATTTATTCCAAAATCGTTAAACCAGAGCATTTTTTTCTCAAGGAAAAACTTATTAAGATGAATGTTTATGTTGCATTAAGCTATCAATATCTAGATAATAATGTTACAAGCTCTGTTGAGATGTGTTCCAACATGACAGGAGTTCGAAAATCAACTATATACCGAATACAGAAGGAGATAAAAACGATTGGAATTGTTAGTACTCCCAAGCCACATTCAATCACAGGCAGACGAAAAACCTCGTTGGACGAAGAGATGAGAACTTCAATAAAAGGAGTTGTACATACATTTTATTATGAGAAGCAGATCCCAACTGTATACAAAATTCTAACTAAAATCAATAAAGATCGCGAATTACCTGAGACTAAAAGAATTGAACTCTTGAAATTGCTCAAGAAATAACACAACAAAATTAGTAATTTAGGTGAACTTTTGAAAGATTTTTTAAATAAAGTTATTGCGGAAAATTGGGAAAAATCCATATAATAAAAGAACAAAACAAAATGTGGAAATTCGATCTCATGATCGGTGAGATAGAGGAACCAATTATAATTAATTTGATCGAAGATAGTTTCACTGACTTTGATTAGGAATTAGATACGTAATGTTTACCAGTGTAAATACAATTTATTATTTACCTTTTTGTTTTTGTTTAATGTTGTTTATATATTTTATTATATATTTTAATTTTAGTGTGTCCTATTCTTTAATTTTGTATATATATATATATATATATATATATATATATATATTTAATTCCAATTAGCCGTAAGTTTTTTATTATTTTATTATTGTATTTGTGTCTTTTTCTTAAGCATGTGAATTAACATGTTTATTTTATTTTTTTGATATATAATAAATTAAATTAAATTAAGATATCAGTACAGTAGAAATAAAAATAAGTAGGTCTAATTTTAACTGTAACATATAAAAACTAATTACATTTGAATCCCCTTTTAGTGTTTAATTGTAATTCTGCAGATGGATTAAGAAATAAATAAAATGAAACGTCAAATGTCCTAAAAATATTTTTAATTAATAATAAAATGACCGATAGCCCCAAAAATATTTTAATTCTTTATGGAAGAATGTATTTTTATATATGTTTAACTTTTTGTATTTTTGATAAGGGGTATTTTGTAAGTATTTAAATTATAACTTAGAATTTTTTGAGACTATAAGGCTACGTTTTAGTCTGAATGTTCCTAAAACGGTTTCTATGACAAAATTAAAAATATTAAAAATACAGTTGTGATTTGTGTTAAATATGTCAAAATTATCTACATTTTGAAATGCATGTGAACTATTAAGAAATCATAAGAAATAAAATAATATAATAAGAACTTTTTATTTTAAGTTTATTACCGAAATAATATTCTATAACATAAATACTTACTGGATTAAAATCCTTTTTAACATTTGACACTTCCAAATATCTATTGTTATCCATCCCAAATAGTCCATTATTATAGACCGGTATTTTTGATTATAAAATTTATAACCCATTCCTATGAAAAATATATGTGTCTAACAGATTTTGCCAAAGACATAGGACTCAAGAATACAGCGCCCCTATCCTCGAACGTGTGATGTGAAAGGTGATGTGAATGGCGATAGGAACGGCGATGTGAACTTTTTGACAGTAAAAACCGTATTCTTAAAAAGCCAATGTTGCCAGATATGAACATGCTAAAACCCGAGAATTTCAAAAATAAAATGGATGACAGATTGAATTGACCTGTCAGACCGAAAATGTCCTTAGTACATTTTGTTGCCATTTTAGGCAATAAGTAGTTTTGGCACGTTAAATTAATCGTCCAAAGTAAAAAAAAATACTGCTGTTGTTGTTATTTTTGTGAAGTTATTGATTGCCATTACAATATTTGCACTTTGCCTGGATTAAATTTATCTTAAATTGACACTCCAGAACTGTTAAATAAAAATGCATATAAAGAGCCAAGTACTTGAAGATTCTAATATATAAAGAAAAGGGATATCAAGAAAAGCAGCAATCATATATACAAAGTAATATACTGACAGTAATTGCAGAAAGTCAGCACTGATAAACCTTGAAACGGTGGAAATTACAACTCTATGTAGTATGACTAAAAGCCATCATCCCAATTCACTACGGAAACTATCCAATCAATTATTTATTGTATGAATTCACAAAGGGTCCAGCCTCTTACTGCAAGATGTTCTGTCCTGACAAGTAAATTTGAAAGAAAACCTGAAACTTGAACAATGATAGTGAAACTGTTTATGACCAAGGACCGAAACCAAAAGCCAGACAGAAGATCTCACATTCAACTTTAAATATATATATATATATATATATATATATATATATATATATATATATATATATATATATATATATATATACATATATATATATATATATATATATATATATATATATATATATATATATATATATATATATATATATATTATTTTATGAAGATTTGTAGAGACTTGAAGATCAAATGTACCATAAATAAGGTTTTTATGCTGAATGACCTCATTCGTTGGTCTGTAGGGTTCATATTTATATGTCTCGATAAATTATAATCATAATATTTATTTATTTGTAGTGTCGTATAGTGTTTAACACAGTTTAATTAAGTCAAGTGCTGTAGTAAACATAATTTAAATATAAAATTTGTTACTTATTTAAATAAAAGTTTCAGATAGCTTACAAACTATGATTTCTCAAATTTATTATAAGTTGTGTCATGAAAAGAATTATGTTAGACTAGCGACCCGCCCCGGCTTCGCACGGGTGCAATGCTGATACTAAATACACTACAGAAAAACTGTGACTATTTATTTTATTTTTACAACAATTATTACATCGGCCTCCGACGCGCTATTTATAGGCACGCTGCCGCCGCCCCGGTCGGCCAGTACCGCCGCAAGCGCTACTTCCCGCTTAACGACATCACATTAGAAACCTCAAAAATAACAGTATTTCTCCACTATTTAATGGATGTTATTATACATATAAACCTTCCTCTTGAATCACTCTATCTATTGAAAAAAACCGCATCAAAATCCGGTGCGTAGTTTTAAAGATTTAAGCATACAAAGGGACATAGGGACAGAGAAAGCGACTTTGTTTTATACTATGTAGTGATTTAACTGTTTAAAACTAAGATATTCGGCTGTTATAGACACAAGTATTTATGTTAAATCCATAAGCAGAACTGGCCCTAGAAAAACATTTTTAAATAGCACGCTCATATAATTGAGTTATGAACAGAATCTCCTGTAATAATTTTATGTCTGTAAACTCAAATTTGCTTAATATTTGCCAGACATATTCCACTTTCTGAGGATATTTTATTAAAAAATTTGAAAATATCGGGGTACCACCTAATTAACGTTTCAACTGTTTATTCAGAAAATAAAATGTCTTAAAGAAACGATTCGTCAACATATTATTTTTTTTAATGCGAGTAATTTTGAAAAATCAAAATAAAATAAAAATTTTTAATTCTATTTTATTTTTTGAAATCCGTGCTTAAAATATGTCATTTAGCGGCTGACATTTCATTTGCGCATGTTTCACCGTTCGCTTGCCTTTCACCGGGCGAACGAAGATATGAGTGATGAACATTTCAAGAATACGCGTTCGCCACCTTTTCACCGTTCACTTCACGTTCCCCAGTTCGAGGATAGGGCCCCAGGTCATTTGCGAAGAAAAAAATGATTTATTACTCTCTCTAACTCTAGAATAAACTATAGTATAAGAGGCAATGTCTGGTCAATTTTCCTGAACTCAAAGCTCGTGGCGGGGGGGGGGGGCAATCGCCCCCACCGCCCCCCCCCCTTAAATCCGCGCCTGGTAGAGCATAGGTCTTCAACTTTTTCAAGAAAAAATAGATCCAACGCCGCCTCCTTTACACTTGTTGTACCTAATATTAAACTACTTATATATTTAATTTGGGATTTTGACCAGTTTATTCCGGGAGCCCAGTGGGTTTTTGTAGCCGAAGAAGAAACATGGCTCCACGAAAGTATTCTTTATGTATTTTGACTTCCTGATTACGAATATCGAGAGTGGATTATTGAAAAATGACCAAACAATTTATTATAAACCAAAAAATTGTTAATGATAAAAAAAATGTTTTCGTTTAGAATCAGCAGAGAAACACGAAAATATTTTTTATTTTACAATAAGAAACAATTTTTTTAATTATTAACATTTTTTTATTTATAGCAAATTACCTGATTATTTTTCGGGAATCCACCTTCGACATTTCTAATCGGCGAGTCAAAATACATAAACTCACTGAACCCACCGACTGAGTTGTACTCAAAGTGAGCTTGGGACTGTTTTTAAATAAGCAACGCATTCATAAAATTATATCGAATTTCAAGTTTCGAATTTGCAAAAACCCACACCGGTGACTTATCCGTTCCTCCCACACCGCAAGGCTTTCTTAACAGTGCGAAACTGATCAATAGCCGTTCTAGCTTGATTTACGTCTCTTGTCCACGACACTAAAATACTCTTAACAAGAGATTTATTGAACAACTTAGCGCGAACTCGTATCTCAGCCCATGTCGAGTATCCGATGTACAATATCGACTAATATTCTTGGATTTTAGCAAATTCTGTAAGATGCCATGTAGCCAGTGGTGGGTCTTAAGGAAATTTACTTAGCTTTTAATTCAGAAATTTAGTTTATAAAGAAACCTGTTGGAAAACTTAGGGCAAGCTCCCACGATAAAAACTAAAAAATATTTTATGAAGAACTCGGTTTCCTGACAAATATATAAGAAGCACAATTTATTATATAGGTTTTAGTTCAAGGATGCAGATATGATAACGATCTTGTCTAGATGTGACACCAGAATGATCGAGGGTCTTCAATAAACAGATATTGCTAACTAAAGGCTATGTATTATCAAAAATCTATGCTGTGACCAATGAGCAAAGAAGAAAAAATCTATCAGGAGACTTCTAAATACGTGAAATAAGACAGGGGTCCCTAAAGGTGCGTATAAATATGGCGAGTCGAGCTCGAGTCGAGTATGCCTCGAGCTTCGAACGAGACTCTTTTGAAATTTTGCCGATTTCTATTGTTATCGAGGGCCATCGTCGGCAAATTTGAAATGAGGTAATAAAGGCAGTTGGGTCACAAGAAGTCAATTTTTTTATGGTTCTATTGTTTTCGAGTAGCTCGACCGAGACTCGCAGCGATCCATTTTCTGTCGGTTTTTTGGTGCGAACTCAAAGGGTTTTTTTAATCTAGTGAGACGGGTTTATGACATGCTTTTTCGAAAAAATTTACTTTGCAGTGAGACTGAAGACAGGAGATTTTCTTATTTTTTTGTTAATGAAATGAAATTTATTTATCACTTGGCATTAATTGATTAAAAGTTGTTCATAAGTGAATATGGAGTGATCGGAAGAAAATAGAGGACCTGAAAATAATTCCAAAATTTGTGAGTTATGGACAAGAATTTTAGAGAAGAAAAGAAGTAAATGTGTGAAATGAAATTGCGTCAGAAAATTCGCAGAGACCAGCGAGAAGAAAATGTCGAGTGCGTCGGCCATATGGAAATGGGCCGCTGATAATATATTTTTCTTTTGGAAATGACTGGATAACGCAAGGGGTAGATATTGTATGTGTCTGAAGTATGTATTTGAGGAAAGAGTTGTATACTTAAAAGATAATTAGATTTAGAAGTATACATCTCAATTGGGCAATTAACAGTAATGACATTTTTAAGTATACTTCAGATGTGTATAAATGTAAGGCCTTGCTATGTTATTATCTTACAACTTTCAATGCTAGCTATTGAAAATTTCTACTTTTACTCCAAAACTTAGCGAATCTACAACTTATAGGTGAAGTAAGGAAAGGAAAAGTGAAACTGTGTGCTAGCCTGAACCGTACCCTAGAAGAAAAAATTATAAGAATGCTTCAAAATCATACTAAGAAGACACGTTAACGAATCAGAAAGTTTTTAATTAGAAAATAAAAAGCAAGTCTCGATAAAGTTTTGAAAGTTATGAAACAAGAGTAGAATGTGAAAAACCAATCTGTAAAAAGTGCTAACAAAATGAATTTCTCGTAGGGAAAGTGATAATAGAGGTGATACAGAGGAAATACTTTTAGAGAAAACGGTATTTGCGGAAAATTAGAAAATACCACAGGGAAGTCATGTGGATGTAATTTGTCTCAGCACAGGACACATAGTACAAGAAATGTATGAAGATAAGAATACAGCAATTTTTCGAGAAGCATTCTTAGAAAGGTTATTGACAGATTTAAAACCGCTCAGGGCCACCAACTCATTACAACTCATATTGGAGGAAATTTATGGGAGTTTTGCAGCAGTTTGAATCGAAATCTACCAAAGACTAACGTGAATAAATGACGCCGGATATCTTTCAAAGACATTTTTATCAAATGATACAATTGATTCAGGAGAGGTCAGTTGTAGATTTGGATAACGCCAGTTATCATTCTAGACTGGTGGAAAAGTTGCCAATAACATAGTTGAAAAAGCGATATTACAAACTGGTTATTAAAAAAATATATTTCCTTTATGAACGGTTTACTAAAGAAGGAACTTGTAAAAATTGCAAATTAGAAAGAAAGACAATTTAAGAAACATGTGATAGACGAATGGGCTGAAGAACTTGGAAATGTTGTGCTTCGAACACATTAATTAAAATCCATTAAACTTATATGGGCACAACTAATTCGTAACTCGGGATAACCCAAAATGTAAACTATAAGGAATACGTTAATTTCTTACATACATTAAAAAAAATATCAGCGAGGACTGGTGAAACGGCATTAACTATGTTATTAAAGAAAAACTTAATTGAAGTTCGCATCGATGCAGTCACACTCGCCGCGACAATCATCGCCAAACAAACTAGTAAATAAATCGGTTAAATTTCGTTTTTTACTTTGAAATATTAAAGATAATTAGAAAATAACACTCCTGAAAAAAGTAGGTTCTTTTTTAGCAACCTGAAACCGCCATATTGAACCGTGAACAGATTACTGACGTATAAGCTAATTTCGAGATTACTTAAGTAATATTTCGATAATAGGAAAACTACCTCTTTTTTATTTCGGAATATAATGATATAAGGAAAATATGATATTAAAAAAATTTCAGCCAATTTGACAGCATGAGATATTGTAATAATGGCCAATGAACGGGAAAACAAACTCATGTAAAGGCTGATTTCCAAGATTTATTAATAGATCTTGTAAAAGTACAACAAAAATGTATCTTTTTTATTTATAAATATAGGAGATAATATGTAAATAAAATCACTTAAAAAATTAGATTTATTTCTAATGTCCCGGCACCACAGTTATGTTGAACCCTATATAAGCTGATTTCGGGATTCATTATTAAATATTTGGAAAATAAGAAAAAATTAATTACATTTCATTTCGGAATATAAAGAAAATAATCAAAACTTAAATATTTTTTTCTTTACCCTTTATTGGTTTACAATGTCCAGATGCAATAAATCTCTTTTGCCGCCAAGCGGCGAAAAAGGGTTCGAACCGACAAAGATCAGTTCGTTGGAAGCTCGACTCGAACTCGACTCGCCATATTTATACGCACCTTAAGAGAGTCGCGCAAAAGAGCATGATCTACCACTAGCGCTAACATTCATTGACTTTAGGAAGGCTTTTGTTTCAGTATACCTTAGAGCAGTTATAGAAGTTCTAGTAGATTAAGGAGTAGACAAACCATCTGTAGAAATGTTTGCTAACATATACAGGGTGAGTCAACGATTGGATGAAGTAGGTTTGTGCCTTTTCGGGGAAATTAACAAATAAACTATATTTATTGTTTGATACAGTTTATTTTTACGCAGATTTTAAAAATATTTAGGACTCTACAGGGTGAGCCAAAAAACTAGGACAGCATAAAGTTGTATTTTTTTTTTAAATAGAACACCCTATATACGAATCGTATTTTCGATCTAGCTTATAATTTTAAATCTTTTTTATTAAGGGTTTACTATAACAAAACTTTATAGTTTCTGAGATAATTGTTTAAAGAAAAAAAGTCACATTTTCAAGCATCAATTCAATCCTAAATAACGTTTTCAATTTTCTGACAAATATATTCAAATTTGGACTTCAGCAAGGCCAAGGACAAGTTAACATAATTTTTACCTAATATTTGCAATAAAAGCTACAGGGTGTTGAACACATCGGCTCAAATTTGAACAAGTTTAAATGAATAAATATCCTGTTTTTTAAATGGTACACCCTGTATATTTTCATGTTATTTAATAGAGTAATAAAAACCCTAAAAGTTTTGTTCAATATATCCTATACCTATTTATAATAGTTTTTGAGATATTTTAGTTTTTCTTATTTTCCATACTTTTTTACAGAAATAGTCTTCATTATCATAGTAGCCATGGCAAAAATAATGTAAAAGAACATTTTTCTGTGTGTCAAATTTATAACCGCAATCGCTTCTTTTGGTTTTTATGTAGTGTAGTTTGTTTTTTTTTTGCATTCATCTAATATTGTAAAATGAATTTTCCAAAGAATGAGTTAATAGATATGATTTATACAATAGGAGAGGCTCAAAAAAATTGCCTTCTTGCTCAAAGAATTTACAAAATGAAGTATCCTGATCGACGCCAGCCTAATATCCATACTTTTTAAAACTTAATGCAAAGATTTGATTCTTCTGGTACTGTTGATTATCCAAAACGTAAAGTGGTCAACAAACCAGTAACTAATGAAGAAAAAGAACTACAAACAAAATCCTTATATTGGTAGCCGTCAGTTAGCAGCATTATGTGAAACATCACAATCCACCGCTAATCGTACTACCAAGAAATATAGGTATCATCCATATCACATGGAATTACACCAAGAATTGCATGGACAGGATTTTGAAAGTCGTGTAAACTTTTGTCGTACAATAAATGCGGAGATTCAATTAAATCCAAATTTATTATGCTAGGTAATATTTAGTGATGAAGCTACTTTTAGAAGTAACGGTGCCGTAAATAGACGCAACATGCATTATTATGCCACAGAAAACCCATTTTGGATTAGAGAGGTGCAACATCAAAACCACTGGTCATTAAATGTTTGGTGTGGTATTCATCATAATCGAATTATTGGACCCCACTTTTTTAATGAACCACTAAATGGCCATAGTTACCTGAACTTTCTACAAGAAGAACTACCCCAACTGCTTCAAGGTCTCGATAGGGATGAGCTCGACAGTATGTGGTTCCTGCACGATGGTGCGCCTCCGCATTACCATCGTGAAGTTCGTGCGTTTTTAGACCAACGATATCCGCAAAAATGGATTGGACGTGGGGGTTTCATTGAGTGGCCACCAAGGTCTTGCGACATCACCCCATTAGATTTCTTCCTATGGGGTTATATTAAAAATAAGGTTTATGTTAATCCACCAACAACAGTGGAAGATATGCGAAACAGGATTAGGGATACCTGTAGAACAATAACGCCACTAATTTTGTCCAGGGTCCGAGAAAATCTGCAAAAAAGACTAAATTTGTGCATTGCACAAGAGGGTCGTTTATTCGAACACTTATTAAAAAGAAATAATTAATCTCAATATTTAATAGGTAATTTTTTTGTTTCAATTTAGTATAAAAGTAAATATGTATTTGCCTTGTCGTTGTTGTTGTGTTAATTTTTTCACATTATGTTTAATTAAACTATTGCCGTTGTAATATAACGAATAATTTATTTCATCATATTTAACCATATTCTGTTTGTTTCTGTAGTTTCTTTTTATTATTTTACATGGCTACTATGATAATGAAGACTATGTCTGTAAAAAAGTATGGAAAATAAGAAAAACTGAAATATCTCAAAAACTATTATAAATAGGTGTAGGATATATTGAACAAAACTTTTAGGGTTTTTATTACTCTATTAAATAACATGAAAATATATAGGGTGTACCATTTAAAAAAAAAGATATTTATTCATTTAAACTTGTTCAAATTTGAGCCGATGTGTTCAACACCCTGTAGCTTTTATTGCAAATATTAGGTAAAAATTATGTTAACTTGTCCTTGGCCTTACTAAATTCCAAATTTGAATATATTTGTCACAAAATTGAAAACGTTATTTAGGATTGAATTGATGCTTGAAAATGTGACTTTTTTTCTTTAAACTTAATTATCTCAGAAACTATAAAGTTTTGTTATAGTAAACCCTTAATAAAAAAGATTTAAAATTATAAGCTAAATCGAAAATACGATTCGTATATAGGGTGTTCTATTTAAAAAAATACAACTTTATGCTGTCCTAGTTTTTTGGCTCACTCTGTAGAGTCCTAAATATTTTTAAAATCTGCGTAAAAATAAACTGTATCAAACAATAAATATAGTTCCTTTGTTAATTTCACCGAAAAGGTACAAACTTACTTCATCCAATCGTTGACTCACCCTGTATATAAGAAACACAATTTATTATATAGGTTTTAGTTCAAGGATACACATATGATAACGACCTCGTGTAGATGTGACACCAGAATGATCGAAGGCCTTCAGTAAACAGGTATTGCTAACTAAAGCCTATCTATTATCAAAAATCTGTACTGGGAATAATGAGCAAAGAAAAAAAATCTATCAGAAGAAATCTAAATACGTGAAATAAGACAGGGGTCCTTAAGAGAGTCGTACAAAAGAGTATGATCTACCACTAGCGCTAACATTCATTGACCTTGGGAAGGCTTTTGTTTCAGTATACTTTAGAGCAGTTATAGAAGTTCTAGTAGATTAAAGAGTAGACAAACCATCTGTAGAAATGTTTGCTAACATTTCCACGTAAGCCACAGAAAGAGTAAACGTACATAAGGACACTTCAGGATTTTCTACCAAACAAGAAGTTTGACAAGGAGACAGAATATCATGAAGCTCTTCATAACAACCTTAGAGAATATCTTCCGGAAATTAAACTGTAATAGCAAAGATCACAAAGACACAAAAACCGAAAAAATAAACGTTATGAGAAGTGTGTGTCAGGAGCTTTGAAGGATGTCTTTAAAAAACTAAATTGGAATGAGAAAGGTTTGAGAGTCGACGGTTCTTATCTTAGTCATCTTCGTTTCGCCGACGATGTTGTTATCATGTCTAGCAACCCAGAAGAGCTAAAACAAATGCTTCAAGATTTCAATGAAGAGGCGAGAAAAGTGGGACTTAAGATGAACTTGGGAAAAACTAAGTCAATGAGCCCTGACGCAAATGTACAAATAGAGATTCAAAATGAAATCATAGAGAATGTCCAAGAGTACATCTATTTAGGCCACGTCATGAAACTGGGCAAAGAAAATCAAACGGCGGAAATAACAAGGAGAATAGGGCTGACATGGTCTGCCTTTGGAAAGTTGCAGTACGTGTTAAGAGATAGAAACACACCAATCAACCTTAAACGGAAAGTGTATAACACGTGTGTCTTGCCTGTTGCTACTTACAGCATGGAAACGATAACACTAACCAAACAAAACGCAAATAGGCTCCGAGTCACTCAACGCTCTAGGGAGAGACAAATGTTAGGAATTTCGTTACGGGATAAAATACGAAATCAAGTAATAAGATCAAGAACCAAAGTAGTTGACGTCATTGGACGCATGTCACTACTAAAGTGGCAATGGACGGGGCACATAGCTAGACAACAGCCCGATAGGTGGACGAGTAAATTACTGCAATGGCGACCGCGAGAAACGAACCGAAATCGTGGCAGGCCACAACGCAGATGGGTAAATGATATAAGACAGTTTGCTGGAAAAGACTGGCTCCAGAAGGCGAGAGGCAGATCCCAGTGGAGGACCATCGGAGAGGCTTACGTCCAGGAGTGGACGTCAATGGGCTGAGAAAGAAAAAGAAGAAAGATCTGGGTATAGATGGAGAACACCTAAGCCATTCGCTGATGACATAATTCTGATTCCTAAAAGTCTTGAAATATTACACAAACAAATTAATGACTTCAACACAGGCAGTAATGAAGTAGGTTTAAAAATAAACTAAGCAAAGATAAAAGTAATGTATGGTGATTTGATTACCAACGACGAAATAAGGATAAAATGAAACCATATTGGAAGTAGTAGATGAATATATATATATATATATATATATATATATATATATATATATATACATATATATATATATATACATATATATATATATATATATATATATATATATATATATATATATATATATATATATATATATATATATATATATATATATATATACCTAGGATAACTTATACACAAATCGGGTTCATTACTTCCGGAAATCAACACAACAATTACACTAGCGTGGTTTAGCATTTGGACGAAACTTCATAATCTTCAAGTCCAGAACCCCATTATGACTAAAAGGGATGTAAAAGAATTGGATACGACAGAAAATCCAGGTGACGGGTGTAATTCAAAGAATAAAATCCTAAAATGGCAATGGGCAGGATACGTAGCAAGAAGAACACACAATAGATGGACTACTAGGACAACTATATGGTATCCCAGAGAAGTCGAGGAACCAAAGGAACGCCCGGATCTCAGATGGGATTATGACATAAAAAACTAACAGGAACAGCTTGGCCCCAGATGGCTAAATACAGAAAAACATGACTAGACACATAATATGTTTTTGAATAGCCTAAATTATACTTAATTAATCAATAGCCATCCAAATTCATCGTACGATTCCGTTAGACTCTAGTCTTCCTTATATGTGACGGTGGAGTTGTTATATCGGCAGATGTTATTCTCGGTTTTTCGCGCGCTTTAAATACTATCGATTATTATGCATGGAAAAATCCAATGGGAAGGAGATGAAACTTATGGCTGAAAAACTTTAGGGAGTGGTTTGGTGGCAGTAACAACGAAATATTTAGAGCTGTTGTCTTAAAAGTGAGAATTGCCTTGATGATTGCCAACTTCGAAGCGGAGATGGAACCTAGAGAATAAGCGCTGATCAACAGGGGCAGGGTCTATTTGACCTCCACCTGACTGTGCTACTGAAAAACCTTTAAATTCAAAATCCGTCTTTTTTCCAAATTTTTTGTATCAGAAATTACGTATTGTCCATGGTTTTGTTAACAATTTCAACAATTTTTTGCAAGTTATTAACAATGACACAAATGCCAATTTTTCATGCTTTTTGCAAATGCTTCGATATCCGACGAACGGATTTAGATAAATAAAAAAGCATTTCAAGGATCTTTTGATTGCCTACAATTTGGTGTGTCGATTTTTTTGAATATAAAAATTCGCCATTTCAATTTATTTGACAATATTTGTAAAATTGCATATTCATACTGCATGTTGTCGTGTAGGTTGAATATTAAAAAAAAAGTGCTCCCTAAAGAATAGCATAAAAGTAGCGCTTTAATGGTTTATACTAATAAAGTATTAATACCAGAAAACTACATAATCTTTCAACATTTTTACACCCATTAAGCCGCCGTCGTATAATTATTAACCGGCAGTTAAAAAGAGCTTTTCAGCAAAAATTATCCTTGCAAAGGACTACTCAAAGGACATTAATATGCATAATCAGGCCGCATAAAAAATCCATTAACTTTTATGGACTGCCGGGCCATGTTACCGAATGACTTAAACCAGCCATTTTTCACTTATGTATCAACATACTATTTTGTAATAGCTGAAGTAAAATGTTGCAGGAAAAATTTTCCATAGACGTAGACTGATTTGGAAGAGGTAAAAAATTAATTCTTTTCCTACTGGTTCTATTTCAGTAGCGTTTCGTCTTTCGAATTTACGATTTATTTTTATATAGTAGTGATTCCCACAAGGGGGCGCCTTAACTTTTTTGATAGCAGTTAGTTATCAATTTTAAAAACCATATTCAAATATAGAATTTTAAGGTAGCTCCGGGAACCGACGATATTTCCAATGAAATGCTTAAATATGGGGGCCTTGAACTAGAAAAAACACTAACAATACTATTCGACAAAATTCTATCAACCTGCAGTATTCCAGAACAGTGGAGGAACAGCCTGACTATACCCATCTCCAAAAAGGGAAATAAGAATGACCCCAACAATTATAGAACAATAACACTACTAAACAGTACAAGCAAATTATTAACAAAAATCATGACTTCAAAACTAACGAGTAAAATTACAATAAGTGAAGAACAACACGGGTTTAGACAAAACAGATCGACAGTTGATGCGATTTTTATTATCCGACAGACTATTGAAAAATCGATAGAACACAATAAACCTCTTTTTATCTGCCTAGTGGATCTTAAAAAAGCGTTTGATAGAGTTCGACTTAAAGACGTCTTGCAAATACTTCAGGAAAATGGCGTTAACCACAACTATATTACGGTAATTGAAGAGCTAAATAAAAACAATAAGACACGTATAAAGACACAACAAGGAGTAACTGAGGAAATACCTACCATGACGGGAATACGACAAGGCGACAGTATGAGTCCATTTTTCTTTAATTTAATTATGGACAAGATAATTCAAAATGTAAAAGAAGTCAATGGAGGATACAAAATGGGATGAAAATCTTTAAAAATATCATGTTTCGCCGACGACGCCTTACTGTTAGCAGAAAATGAAAACGATCTGCAACGACTACTATACCGATTCCAGATCACATCAAAAAATTTAAATATGGAAATATCTACAGAAAAGACCGAAACGATGGTAATTTCAAAAGATCCTGTCAGTAGCAAATTGGTGGTAAAGAACCATCCTATCAGACAAAGCATGTCTTGCAGATACTTGGGAGTTGATGTATCAAGCAATAAAAATCTATACCAGGAAGTCAAAACACAGGCTAACAAAGCCTCAAGGATATCAGGATGCCTGAGAGACATAATCTGGAAAAATAAGTATATGTCCACAGAGAGCAAAGTACGGATCTACAGAACTGTGATAAGACCAGTACTAACTTATGCATTGGAAACTCGAGCCGAAACATCTAAAAAAAAAGTATGCTACGAACGGCTGAAATGAAAACGTTAAGAACAATCAAAGGAGTAACCCTAAGAGATCAAATAAGAAGTTCCGAAATAAGGGAAGAGCTCAAGGTGCCTGATGTGGCACGGTTCATAAGGTCAAGGCGCAGATATTGGAGGGACCATGTGGACAGAATGGGCGACGATCGATGGGCAAAATGGGCTAAGAATGAGATACCAAACACTAGAAGACCCACTGGTCGACCTCCAGAACGATGGCATGAATGTTGGACATCAACATTACACGAAGATTAATATAGCAGAAAAACAAGACGTCAGTCTTAAATAAAAGAGGAAGAAGAAAGAAGAAAAAGTAATAAAATGTTAATAATTTATTTATGCTTGCTAACACGCAAAATTTGCGACATAATCATTGAAGAATCGGTGCACGCATTTCTTCTTACGCTAGACCAAATCCGACTGGGAGGGGCTGGCCGGGTAGATCGTGTGAGAAAAAGATGGTTCGAGACGGACAGCCTGATATGTCTCCGAAACTAGCAGAGCTGTAGAGAACAGTTTTCAGATATTCAGCGGTGTGTTTAATCTTTCAAATATAAATACAGGGTGTTCGGTAAGTACCTACTTATTTCTCTGGAGCATACAGAGAGATCAAAATAATCCTACTTTGTCACAGAAAAAAGAATCCTAGACTGCCCCTTAACGGAGAGAATCCAAAATGGTCCCCAACGTGTTACTTTATCAGCTCTAAGTTTTGAGCTGAATTTTAACATTTTATAGATGCCATAAAGACTAATTAAAATATACTACAGTAGACGTTTAAGATCGTCAGAGAAATCAGGAATGGACATGCAGCCACACTTGTTAGGCCAAATTTTTGACAGGTCCCATTTTATAGAGGTGAAAATCGATTTTTTAAATGCTTTGGTCATTCCTCTTCAAAAAAGGTGCTCTTAATTTATTTCGATAAAACTGGCGGTTTTCGAGATAAATTGGTTCTCATGCGAAACATTCAAAAGTTACTAATGCTAAACACAAATAGGGAAAAATCCGCATCTCCGTAACACGATAGAAATAGAAACAGAAAAGAAATAAAGAAGAAAGAAAATTTCTTCGGGCTAGTTTGCATAGAAATAACTCCAAACTACCATCTCTAAAAACATTTATCTTTTCTAGGGACTTTATAATTAAAAAAAAAATACTGAACATATTTATTTTGTAATTTTTTAGGTTAATTGACTAAAAATTTTTATTGTGAAATCTCGAATGTTATATTCTAAAGTATTGAACTCCTGACCTTTTTTAGTAAATTACCTATTAGAAAATATGGATCCGGTATTTATGTCTTGTACAAAACGCTGAAGATGAAGAAGACAGGGAATTTACGAGACTGGAGAGGAAACATTTGCGAGATTACAGTAATATTTTTGCTTTACCTCAAGATGAATTTAGAAAATGTTTTCATCTTCGTAGAGATTTAGCATAAAACCTAATAGAAGAACTTATACCACATATGGACAGTGGATCCCGAAATAATAAAGTCCCCGTTGATACAAGAATTATGGGAGCATTGATTTTTTTGGCACAAGGGTCCTATCAGAGGAGCATTAGCAATGAACGTTACATATCTATGGCTCAACAGGTATTTAGCAAAGCCATGCCAGTCAGAAGTTTGTACTGCCCAGTAAAACAATTAAATAATTTTTAAATTGTGTATATAATATGTATATATTTATTTATTTTTTCTTAAATAAGCTCTAATAATTTATTATTATTCCAATTCTTAACGTTAATAAATAAACAGAAATAAAAACAATTATTAATATTTTGATATTTTTTTCTTATATAACGTGGAAATCTATACTTTTAGTTAAATAAAATATAAAAACACATTTATGAATATATATATTTCATTAGAAACAAATATATCTCACATTCGACATAACCACAAATTCAAACTCACGTAAATCAGGAAAAAAATGAGACAAACTTATGCAGCATTCAAATTGCTTTGAGAGAGATAGAAATACATTTACAAATAATTTGGCGCCGATTTTAAAAAGTTCAATTCCATATAAAAATTTATATTTATTTTTCACTTTTTAGCGCATCTTTAGAAGTAGGTTCAATTTTCTTATGAAAATTTTATTTTTTTATTTTTAGTTTTAGAATTCAATATGATATTCATAAATTATTTGAACTAAGTACTAATCGAGATTAGTGTACCTCGCAATGACTCCAAGGTGACTAAAAAGTACCCATTTTATCCAAAATTTTAAATCACCCTAAAATGAACCACTAAAAATTCTTTGGTTCTTAGAGTTTTCCAAATACCAGTAAAATTGTGTCAAACAAATATTTAGTCTGTCATAGTAAATCCACTATCTTAAATTTCAAATTAATTTTAGATTGGTAATATAGGCTCCAAAACCTCCCAATATCGATGTTTAAAAACCTGAAATGTAAATTTCTTAGCTCGATATATTTTATACTGCATATTGAGTTTGTATACCCTCAAGAAATCCACAATATCAATTTTCAATATTTAAAGAACCTGAGACGTAAATTTCTTAGCTCGATATATTTTATACTGCATATTGAGTTTGTATACGCCTCAAGAACCCCACAATATCAATTTTAGACAAAATCGGAATATGTAAAATTTTCTGTCCCTCATATTGTATCTTATCAACCTAATGGTTGTAAAAAATTAACTTCATATTCGTAATACACGACCCCGAAAACCCTCTAATACCATATCTGAAAAAATGAGAATAAGGTAAAATTTTCAACCCACCATATTGCATCCGCTATATCGAATTTCAAAAAAATTATTTTAAGTCTTAATCTAATCTAAATCTAAACCCTTCAAAGCCCCTTAGTACCAATTTTGGATGAATATATTCGCTAGTTATATCCTCAAAAACGATTTAGTCCCACCTTTGAAGAAAATCGAAAAATGCAAAATTTTTAGTCCGCTATCCTGGATTTGTCATATTGAATCCTGAAAAAATACTTTTAAATTCATAATTTTCATCCTCAAGAACCCTCTATATCAGTTTGGGAGAAAATCAAAAAATGTAAAATTTTTAGGATATCTGCCAGATTGGGTTTTTCAAAAAATATTTTAAATTCATAATTAACACTAACAAAAATATCCCAATACTGATTAGACAAAATCGGGAGATGTAGAACCTTTATTCCGCTATATTTAAACCAAATTCAACATGATATAAATAAGGATTGAGGGTCATTCTGGCAACATATAAAAAATAACAGAAGTTCACCAAACATTCCTGTTAAAGTGTTTTTAAATGATGATGATTTTGCTGATGGCGAGGGTATAGCAAAGGCATTTGCATCTTATTTTAGATCTGTATATGTTGAGGGTGACCTGCGCCATGTTGAGCATACTTAGCTTTATGAAACTACTGAGATTTTTTCTTTCCATCATATTGATTACAGTGATGTGTGCGAGGCAGTCAAAAACCTTAAAATCAATAAAGCTGTGAGACCTGACAATATACCATCTTATATAATAAAAGGTATGATAGGATTTTTTGCAGAACCACTGAGAATATTATTTAACATGTCTTTGAATACCAAAACTTTTCCAAAAAAATGGAAAGAAGTCAAGATTTGTCCAGGGTTTAAAAAAGGTGATTCATCCAATATCCAGAATTATAGACCAATAGCTATTTTATCATGTCCAGCAAAAATTTTTGAGTCGATTATATACAAGCACATTTATGCTTATGTTCGTAACAAAATAACTGATAGACAACATGGTTTTCTTAAAAATAAATCAACTTCTACAAATTTATGTAATATTACTCAAATATAGCGGATCATCTGGATAAGAAATTCCAAATAGATGTTGTATACACAGATTTTACAAAGGCTTTTGACAAGATCCCACACAGTATTCTTTTGGATAAGTTGGATATAGAATTTGGCTTTGACAGTAATTTACTTCAGTTTTTTTAATCTTATTTAAAGCATAGACAGCAAAAAATTGTTGTTAGAGGATATAGGTCAAATTATTTTGTTGCAACATCAGGTGTCCCGCAAGGTTCCAATCTGGGACCACTACCGTTTCTTTTATTTATCAATAATCTAACTAGAGAGATTAATAATTCAAAATCTTTATTGTTTGCTGATGACTTCAAATTATACAAAAAAATTGAAAATATACAAGACTGTGAAAACCTTCAGGATGATTTGAACAGGATTTATCGTTGGTCACTAAAATATGGTCTACACTTTAATATTAGCAAATGTAGTGTAATCAGCTTCACAAGAACAAAAAGTTAAATTGATTTTGATTATAGAATTAATGGAGAAGTTCTGTCTCGAGTTGGTGAGATGCGGGATCTTGGTGTTGTTTTTGATTCACAACTTGATTTTAAAACGCATATCAGTGAAATTGTTAACAAAGCATATAAAATATATGGATTTATAATAAGAAACTGCAAGAACTTTAATAATTTAAAATGTATTTCAACGCTTTATGTTTCCTATGTTAGAACCACCCTAAAATATGGAACCCCTATTGCTTTAATCATAAACATGCCATAGAAAAAGTTCAAAATAAACTATTGAGATACATGTATTACAAGCAAACTGGCACATATCAGCTACATATTCCAAAATTCGATATTATGAAAACATACAACTTAAAGACGTTAGAAAGTCGCCGAACTATGGCATGTTTATTATTCTTGCATAAAATTATTAATAGTAATATTGACGATCTTGATTTGCTAGCTCTGATAAATTTTCATGTACCGGCTTACCCAGCAAGATATCCTGTGGTTTTGTATGTGGATGGAGCACGTACTAAATATTATTTAAATTCTCCTATTATAAATATGTGTAAATTGTATAATGAAATAAGGCAACAATGTAATATATTCAGTATAGGTCTCAATAGTTTTAAAAATCTGCTCAAAGGAATATTGTAATTTTTCTTTATTTTTCCTGTAATTTGTTGTTGTTATGTACTTGTATTAAGTGATTTTGTAAAACCTTCCTATTCTGTAATTGGACATATGTCTGTACAGTTTGTAAATAAATAAATAAATAAATAAATCTTGGATCCGCCATATGAATGAATTTTTTAAAAATAATTTCAGGTTCGTTATGTGCGAGCCTGTAAACTCCCCCGTACCAATTTTGAAGAAAATCGGATAAAATTGATTTTTTTCGTCCTCCATATCGAATTTTTAAAAATAATTTTAGATTAGTTATGTACGACCCTTAAAACTCCTTTGTATGCTCCCTAGAAATTACGAGGAACTTACCGGACACCCTGTGTATCGATCCCGCAGCAGAACTCTTCCAGAACATGTTTTAACTCTGCCACTCGCTATAAGACGGCGTTGCGTACTTCGAATAACCAAGCATAATCGACGTTTCTGCATCATTCCGTCACTCCCTACAAGACAGGACTGTACTACTATAGCTTTGCACTAAAATTCTCTCCGCAAGATGTTATTTCTATACTTAAGCACAGTTGTGATAATACGTAATACACAGCAAGTACATTGACTATCTCCAATACAATGTAATATCCAACCATAATTGCGAACGGAGTTGAGTCCACCCCCGCGTACTGCTTTTTAGATATCCCAAGTGCTGGCTACAGTATGTTGGTTTGGTGAGTTAGCTAGGTCTTATCTTATTGGATAACTTTTATCTATAGCTTTGTGTTAATTATTACCTTGGCTTCTAGGGTCACACAACTATATTTAGGCAAATTTGAATGCTAGAGGTTCAGTCCCTTAACTTAAATTATCCCGGCAAAAATATGGAGGCACTTCTTTCATCCTCTTTTATATCGAAAAGTAGTTCCCATGCATCCTTAATTCCTGTTTTTCTACCTTGATCGATTGATTGGAAAATAGACAAAAACCTAATTTATGTGGTCAGTGGTCAGAAGATTGATTTTGAGCACCAAAGAATTTATGTAAATCATGAAATAATCTGCCATTTTCATAATAGACTTGTTGTTCTGTTGTATATTTATTTATTTATTTATTTACAAACTCTACAGACATGTCCAGTTACAGAGTAGGAAGGTTTACAAAATCACTTAATACAAGTACATAACAACTACAAATTACAAGAAAAATAAAGAAAAATTACAATATTTCTTTGAGCAAATTTTTAAAACTATTGAGACTTATACTGAATATATCACACTGTTGCCTTATTTCATTATACAATTTACACATATTTATAATAGGAGAATTTAAATAATAGTTAGTACGTGCTCCATCCACATACAAAACCACAGGATATCTTGTTGGGTAAGCCGGTACATGAAAATTTATCAAAGCTAGCAAATCAGGGTCGTCAATATTACTATTAATAATTTTATGCAAGAATAATAAACATGCCATAGTTCGGCGACTTTCTAATGTCTTTAAGTGGTATGTTTTCATAATATCGAATTTTGGAATGTGTAGTTGATATGTGCCAGTTTGCTTGTAATACATGTATCTCAATAGTTTATTTTGAACTTTTTCTATGGCATGTTTATGATTAGTGCAATAGGGGTTCCATATAATAGAACAATATTCTAGGGTGGTTCTAACATAGGAACATAAAGCGTTGAAATACATTTTAAATTATTAAAGTTCTTGCAGTTTCTTATTATAAATCCATACATTTTATATGCTTTGTTAACAATTTCACTGATATGCGTTTTAAAATCAAGTTGTGAATCAAAAACAACACCAAGATCCCGCATCTCACCAACTCGAGACAGAACTTCTCCATTAATTCTATAATCAATTTTACTTTTTTTTCTTGTAAAGCTGATTACATTACATTTGCTAATATTAAAGTGTAGACCATATTTTAGTGACCAACGATAAATTCTGTTCAAATCATCCTGAAGGTTTTCACAGTCTTGTATATTTTCAATTTTTTTGTATAATTTTAAGTCATCAGCAAACAATAAAGATTTTGAATTATTAATCTCTCTAGTTAGATTATTGATAAATAAAAGAAACAGTGGTGGTCCCAGATTGGATCCTTGCGGGACACCTGATGTTGCAATAAAATAATTTGACTTATATCTTCTAACAAAAATTTTTTGCTGTCTATGCTTTAAATAAGATTGAAAAAACTGAAGTAAATTACTGTCAAAGCCAAATTCTATATCCAACTTATCCAAAAGAATACTGTGTGGGATCTTGTCAAAAGCCTTTGTAAAATCTGTGTATACAACATCTATTTGGAATTTCTTATCCAGATTATCCGCTATATATTGAGTAATATTACATAAATTTGTAGAAGTTGATTTATTTTTAAGAAATCCCTGTTGTCTATCAGTTATTTTGTTACGAACATAAGCATAAATGTACTTGTATATAATCGACTCAAAAATTTTAGCTGAACACGATAAAATAGCTATTGATCTATAATTCTGGATATTCGCTGAATCACCTTTTTTAAACACTGGACAAATCTTGACTTCTTTCCATTTTTTTGGAAAAGTTTTAGTATTCAAAAACATGTTAAATAATATTCTCAGTGGTTCTGCAAAAAATCCTATCATACCCTTTATTATATAAGATGGTATATTATCAGGTCCCACAGCTTTATTGATTTTAAGGTTTTTGACTGCCTCGCACACATCCCTGTAATCAATATGATGGAAAGAAAAAATCTCAGACTTGTTGTTCTGTTGTATATTGTCTTCCGATTAATATTGTTTATGCTTACAAATTACAAAACTCATCATCCATCTATGTCATGTGAAAGCTCGCTCTACTTGAATCACCTTTTCTCTATTTTTGAGCAATAGCATAGTTTAATTAGCACTTGTCCCTCTTTTTTCCTACACAATGTTTTCAAGTAATGCAGCTCCCGCATAAAAATAAAAAACAAATTTGCCAAATCCCCACCGGCTTTACACTAACCACTACAACCCCATTCAAAAGGTATAAAAATCAAATCCACCCTTTACGAGCGTGTACCTTTTATCCCTTGGACAAATTTACCCCGTTTTATACATAGTTTAACCTTTTATCGAGTGCGGATTTTTACATCGACCACTCGATTTTTATTTCCAAACATAGATGTGGTCTGTCAGTGAGATCAGACAGATGGAGTTACTTTATTGTTTTTAATATTACTGGAATCCAAGTCGAGCAGGCGTCAAGAAAGCATCACTTGAAAATACCAGCTGAGATGTTAGCGACACTTTTTCTATTGACGAACCGATTGAAGACCAGAAAAACACTATTGCACGTATATACAGGCGTGGATTAAAGGGGGGGGACCATCGCGCCCCCCCCCCCCCCAAGAGCCTTAAGTTCAGGAAAATTTTCTCGATTTTGACTCTTATACTATAGTTTATTCTAGAACTAGAGAGAGTAATAAATCGTTTTTTACCTTTTTTTTTATGTTACAGAAAATTTAAATAATAAATTATGTTTACGCTGGTAAACATTACGTATATAATTTGCAGTCAGTTAGGGAATCTATCGTCGCTCAAATTAATTATAATTGGTACCTCTATCTCACTGATCATGAGATCGAGTTTCCACATTTTCTTTTATTCTTTTATTATATGGATTTTTACCATTTTTCTGCAGTAACTTTATTCAAAAAATTCTTTCAAAAGTTCAGTTAAATTACTAATTTTGTAAGTTGTGTTATTTCTAGCAACCCTACCTTTTACTTGAGAGAGATATTTCCTTCTCCAACTGACATTTTCCGGACGATCTATAAGAACAGATTTCCGATCTGTTTTTTCCCAACAAAAATTAAATTCTCTGAGGAATTTTTAGGGTTTAGTTCTTTTAATTTCAGGTAAATCCCGATCATCATTGATTTTAGTGAGAATTTTGTCGACGGTTGAGATCTGCTTCTCATAATAAAATGTATTTTTATTGCAGTTTACATCTCTTCTTTCAACGAGGTTTTTCGTCTGCCTGTGATCGAATGTAGTATGGGAGTACTAACAATTCCAGTCGTTTTTTTCTCCTTCAGTATTCGGTACATAGAAGATTTTGCAACTCCTGTCATGTTGGAACACATCTCAACAGAGCTTTTAACATTAATATCTAGATATTGCTATCTTAAGGCACCATAAACATTCATCGTAATAAAAAAATGCCATGATTTAACGATTTTGGAATAAATATAGATGTGGAATCCATATCTTTTGGGTATCTCACTAATCTCAAATAATATATAAAAACAAGCACAAACAAGATAAATCACTAAGGACACACTGTAAGGTGTACTTTGCTCACTGACAGAAATTAAATTGAACCATTAGAAATTTTATCGTTGCCGTAAATTTATAACAGCTTATAATATTTACATATAATTAAATACCGGGTGTCAACGAATCTATTAGACAAGTCATAATTGCAAGAGTATTATGTGTATCAAAATGAGAATTGGTACAGGTAAATGGTATGTGAAGGGGAGAGTTTTCGCATATTTTCCACTTTCTGGCCACTTCCGGTTTCACCGGAAATAGCTCCGGTTTTGAATTTTTAAATAGAACACCCTATATATTTTAACATTTTTGGGTTTCTGAACAATTCTAGATCAGAATGTGACATTTTAAAAACTTTTTACGTCTACTTCATTTTTTTAGAGCCACTTTTAAAATTGCATCTAGGTGGCCATGATCGGACGCAAACTAATCTAAGGGCCTTAGATGATGTCAAAAAAATACAATCGCAAAGTTTTATTTACTAGTATGAAAGACAGGAATAAGACAAGTTGACAAAATTATGTTTTCATTTCTAACTATTAATTTTCAAATGGCGACCCCTTTTTGACAACTACTTTTCGAAAAAAGCATTCTTTGACGAATCTAACGGTACTAATTTATTTGCGATTGGATTAGACATAAGAACAGAAATTAAATATTATTAAGCAAAATACTACAAAACTTTCTTGGTTATATTCGGCTTTAGCATAGTAAACTACTTAAAAAATAGCTGTAGTTATGTATTTAACAAAATTATTAGTATTGAATTAATTAGTACTAGTGCGACTTCTAAATATGCCTCGAATCATACGTAACCCTTCTAGGATATATATTTTCAAGTTACGAATTTCTGACTACGCCCATGATTTATTTCCTTTTCTTTTTCTCCATCAAATCAAAATTTATAAAGTCGAAACGTTGCACTTCATGAATCAATATGTTTATTGTAGAATTTCAGATAAAGAGTTATTCAGTGTGGGCCGTACGGCTGTTTAACATTGTCCCCGGTGATGTATGGTTCCGACCCGGCGGTTTTCTGTACTTATTTGTATTGTAAATGTGCCTCTTTGACTTATGGTCTTTTCGAGCGGATTGCTTGCCTGATTGTGTCTCCTTTATTGTTGGTTTCCATGTCTATTATGGGATTGTTTTTTATTTTATGCTTACTATTTGCTTATTTTGTTAACAATTGTGTGAGTACGACAATAAAGCTGATCTTTTCGTTAATAGTCATTTATTTCCTTATTTGTTGAGATTAAGTACATCCAATTTAGAAAAGAAAAACACATTTCAAATATGCATTCCAATCAACAGTTAATTTTAGACAAAAATGTTTTATAACAAACCTATAGATCGTTTAATTCATTAGTTAGCAATTTTCGAATTTTGCTACATTTTTTTGGGTTTGTACCCCATCTTTTTAAATATATATATATATATATATATATATATATATATATATATATATATATATATATATATATCCCGGGTGGCAACGAATCTATTAGACAAGTCATAATATCTAGAGTATTATGTGTATCGAAATGAGAATTGTTACAGGTACATGTTATGTGAAGAGGAGAGTTTTCGCATATTTTCCACTTTCCGGTCACTTCCGGTTTCACCGGAAATGGCCCCGGTTTTGAATTCTTAAATAAAACACCCTGTATATTTTAACGTCTTTGGATTTCTGTGACAATTCCAGATCAGAATGTGACATTTTAAAAACTTTTTACGTGTACTTCATTTTTTTAGAGCCACTTCTAAAATTGCATCTAGGTGGCCATGATCGGACGCAAACTAATCTAACGGCTTTAGGTGATGTCAAAAAAATACAATCGCAAAGTTTTAGTGACTAGCATGAAAGACAGGAATTGGATTAAAAATTTAACAAAATTAACAAAAAACTAACAAAATAAACTAATAACTTAGACGACGCACTTAAAATATTTGAAACTACAGTAGCTGAATTTGTTAAAAAGTTTAGTGTAGTAAATGTTCAAAGTGCATTCCTTCTTTTTCACGACACATTTCAGCTCGTTCAATTGTTTCTCTCAACACGTTTTGTAGCATTTGGGGCGTTATACTTCTAAATGCCCGTAAAATTCTTTCTTCTAATATTTCAAGAGTAGCTGGAGCTGTTCCATAGTAAACCCTTTCTTCAACATATCCCCAGACAAAGAAATCGAGCACAGTAAGATCCGGTGAGCGGGCTGGCCACCGTACCGGACCATTGGTTGCAATAATTCGATTATTAAAATGCTCTATTAAATAATTAAGAACTTCTCTAGTATTGTGAGGCGGTACTCCATCTTGTTGAAAGTAAATTCGCCGTAAAACTGCTAAAGGTATATCATTGAGATGATTTTCGATTTCATTTTGAAGAAAACATAAGTATCTAACCTCTATTAACTGACCTTGAAACAATATTGGCCCAATTATTCTGTTTCCAACGATACCAGCCCAGACATTGACGCCAAATCTTTCTTGAAAATTGCCCTCTCTCATTTCATGTTGATTTTGTTGGGCCCAGTACCGAGTATTTTTCTTATTGAACATACCATTATTTGTAAATCGGGATTCGTCGGAAAATAGAATAAAATTGATAAAATTTGGGTTAACTTTATGATTTTGAAGCAGCTAATCACAAAACACTACCCGTCTATCGCCATCCTCAGTATACAAATGTTGATGTAACTGATATTTAAATGTTCGATATCCATGCTTTTTCAGTATTTTTCTTGCTGATTCATAACTTATCTGTAGTTCTTGACTAATTTTTCTTAACGAAACTGTTTTATCAACCTCAACCATAGCAAGTATGTTAATCTCAGTCTCTTCATTTATGATAAACCTCTGTTCCGCCTCTTGATTTCCTATTTGCCTAAAACGAGTCTCGACATACGGAAAATACTGATGGGCTGGATGTTGCCGATTCGGATATCTATGAGCATACAACTCGGCAGCATTCCTTGAATTTCTATGACACTCTCCAAATATTAAAAACTTATCCACTTTTTCACTTTGAGTATACATTATTTTAACGAAAATTTAAACTAAACTTAACGAAAATTAAAAAACTTTTACGTCTGTTCTTAGAGCGTATGTCACTGTCATTATTTACTTAAGTGAGTGCTTTGTTTTCCAAAGAAGACTTGATAAAAACAGTTGCAAATTATTATGCATCATGGCTGTCCATGGCGCACTTGTCATAAGTAAATAAATTATCCAGTATTTTGGTTAATAATATTTAATTTCTGTTCTTATGTCTAATCCAATCGCAAAAAAATTAGTACCGTTAGATTCGTCAAAGAATGCTTTTTTCGAAAAGTAGTTGTCAAAAAGGGGTCGCCATTTGAAAATTAATAGTTAGAAATGAAAACGTAATTTTGTCAACTTGTCTTATTCCTGTCTTTCATACTAGTAACTAAAACTTTGCGATTGTATTTTTTTGACATCACCTAAGGCCCTTAGATTAGTTTGCGTCCGATCATGGCCACCTAGATGCAATTTTAAAAGTTGCTCCAAAAAAATGAAGTAGACGTAAAAAGTTTTTAAAAGGTCACATTCTGATCTAGAATTGTCTCAGAAATTCAAAAATGTTAAAATATACAGGGTATTCCATTTAAAAATTCAAATTCGGGGCCATTTTCGGTGAAACCGGAAGTGGCCGGAAAGTGGAAAATATGCGAAAACTCTCCCCTTCACATACCATTTACCTGTACTAATTTCACATAATACTCTAGAAATTATGACTTGTCTAATAGATTCGTTGACACCCGGTATATATATATATATATATATATATATATATATATATATATATATATATATACCGACTTTGTTAATCTGTATGTTTCTTGTATTATCAAGTGGACCATCGAGATGTCGCCTTTGTCGTCTTATTTGCCGTATTTTGATTATAAGTATGGCTTATACGATGCAAAGGCGAGATGATGGTTTGTACCGACTGCGGTGGCCTGACGAGTCCCATATTAGGACGAAACAGTGCTGTCGCCATCTGTCGGACCCGGAGTTATTCCATACTTTGGAGTGCTCCGCACTTTTTAATACGAGAATCATGTAGATTGACAAATTTTCACGTCCGCTTCGCCAATATTTTATTCTATTTTATTATATATATATATATATATATATATATATATATATATATATATATATATATTTACTTCTTCTATTTGACGACGTAATTTATTCGGTATTCTGATAATTTGTGCTTATGTTTTTCTGTATTTAGCCTACCCGTAATCTTCCTGGTGTAATTAATATTTTTAAACATATTACTGGAAAGTAAAAAATCAAAGTTACCACCCGTCATATGGAATCATTTTAAATTTAATAAATGCTGATCAAATACCGAAGTTTTATCAGTAAACAGAAAATGTAACGGTATCTTTTGGCAGAGGAAAATATCACGGCAGACTGGCTAGAAATTAAAGATAATATAAGTTTGGAGATGTATATCCCATGAATATTCAAAACGGAGCCCCGGGCTTGACGGCGACTTTTAATTACCTTTCGAATATTGCAAAATTTCCAACGAAAATATATTTAATCTAAAATGCATGGAAAATAGACGAAGGGAAATATTTCCATTACCATGGGAATTTTCTATTTAAAACTGTTTGATTTTAGAATTTAATCGTTGCATATAAAGAGTAAAATTTCTATAATAAAATTTTTATAAAAAAATTGAACCAACTTCTAAGAATGCGCTAAAAAGTGAAAAATAACTATAAATTTTTATATGAAGTTGAAATTTTTGAAGTCGGCGCCAAACTAATACCTGACAAAATGTGATTCGCATAAACAGATTAAAAATACTTTATTTGCAATTGCTTTCTTATCATAATTTGTTTATATTACTAGTAATTTATTTCATTTCGAGATAATTTGGCGCCGACTTCAAAAATTTCAATTTCATATAAAAATTTATAGTTATTTTTCACTTTTTAGCGCACCTTTAGAAGTTGGTTCAATTTTTGTATAAAAATTTTATTTTTCGATTTTTAGTTTTAGAATTGATTATGATATCCATAAATTATTGTACTAATTGAGGTTAGTGTAACTCGCAATGACTTCAAGGTAGCAAAAAACTATATGTTTTATCCAAAGTTCTAAATCACCCTAAAATGAACCACTAAAAATTCTTTGATTCTTAGAGTTCTCCAAATACCCGTGAAATTGTATCAAACAAATATTTAGTCTGTCATAGTAAAGCCACTGTTTTAAATTTCAAATTAATTTTAGATTGGCAATTTAGGCCCTAAAACCTTCCAATATCGATATCTAAAGAACTTGAGACGTAAATTTCCTAGCCCGATATATCATCATTTCATCACTCCTGAATGTGGGCCTCTTCCATATTTTTCCATTTCTGTCGGTCCGTAGCGATCCCCATCCAGTTTTTTCCGGCAATTTTCTGGATCTCGTCACGCCATCTCTTTTGGGGCCTGCCAACACTTCTCTTGTTCTCTCTTGGCCGCCATGCTGTTATCTTGTATGTCCATCTGTCTATGTCATGTCTTGCGATATGTCCAGCCCATCTCCATTTTAGCTGCGCTACTCGTTTGCTCACATCTGTTATTTTCATTCTTCTTCTGATTTCTTCATTTGGAACTCTATCTCGTAAACTAATTCCCAGCATAGCCATTTCCATTGCTCGTTGTGTAACCCGAAGCTTATTAACGGCTTTACATGTTAGGGAGGTTGTTTCAATACCATAAGTAAGAACTGGCAGGATGCACGACTCGTAGACTTTTCTTTTCAGACTTATGGGGGTGTTACTGGATTTAAGAATGAATCCGAGTTTGCCAAAAGCTGCCCAGCTGAGACTTATTCTTCTAGGAATTTCAGCCGATTGGTTTTCCTTCCCTATTTGTATTTTATGACCTAGATATATGTATTCTCTTACGTTTTCTATTATTTTATCTTCAACTTTAATTTGTATTTGTTCTAGACTCATTATTTTTGTTTTTGACAAGTTCATTTTGAGTCCTATCCTAGCTGATGCTTGATGAAGATCTTGTATCATACATTGGAGTTGTTCTGGTGAATCACTGATTATAACAATATCATCAGCAAATCTTAAGTGGTTTAGTCGTGTTCCGTCTATGTTAATTCCCTTGTCATGCCAGTCCAAGCCCTTAAATACATCTTCAAGTGCCAACGTGAACAATTTTGGAGAGATTGTGTCTCCCTGACGTACGCCTCTTTTTATAGGTATCCTCGAGGTTTTTATATCCTCGTCTATTGTAACTTGCATGTAGCATTTTCATATATATGCTGAATCAGAGCAGAGTATCTTGAATCAATCCGAGCATTGTCCAGTGCTTTGAGAACTGCCCATGATTCGATAGAATCGAACGCCTTCTGGTAATCAACGAAAGCCAAATGCCAATAGTTGTAGAAAATTAACTTAATATTCGTAATACACGACCCCGAAAACCCGCTAATACCAAATCGAAAGAAATGCGAATAAGGTAAAATTTGCAACCCACCGTATTGGATCGCCATATTGAATTTCAAAAAAATAAATTTAATGTCTCAATGTAAATCTAAACCCTTCAAAGTTCCCTAGTATCAATTTTGGATGAAATCCGAATATTTAAAATTGCTAGACCGTCATATTGCATCGGACATATTAGATTTCTTAAAATAATTTTATATTCGTTATTTATATCCTCAAAAACAATTCAGTCCTACCATTGAACAAAATCGAAAAATGTAAAATTTTCAGTCCGCTATATTGGATTCGCCATATTCAGTCCTGAAAAATGCTTTTAAATTCATAATTTCCACCCTCAAGAAGCCCCTATATCAGTTTTGGAGAAGATCGAAAAATGTAAAATTTTTAGGATGTCATATTGAATCCGCCAGATTGAATTTCAAGTAAATAATTTTAACATCTTAATCTAATCTAAATTTAAACCCTTAAAATAATTTTATATTCGCTATTTATATCCTCAAAAACAATTCAATTCCACCTTTGAACAAAATCGGAAAATGTAAATTTTTAGTCCCCTATATTGGATGCGCGATATTGAATTCTGAAAAAATACTTTTAAATTCATAATTTACGCCTCCAAGAATCCCATAAGTTTTGGAAAAAATCGAAAAATGGAAAGTTTTTCAGACGCCATATTGAATCCGCAAAATTGAGTTTTTCAAAAAATATTTATTTTTTTTTAAGTAATTTCAGATTCGTATGTGTGAATTAATTTAAAAAAAATCGAACAAAATTAATTTTTTATCCTCCATCCTGGATACGTTATATTGAACTTTAAAAAAATTAATTCTGATTTGTTATGTGCAACTCCGAAAACTCCCCCATAACAATTTTAGAGAAAATCGGACAAAATAGATTATTTCGTGTGCCATATTGGATCCACCATATTGAATTTTTTAAGAATAATTTCAGATTCGTTGGGTACATCCTCGAAAATTCCTTCATACCAATTTTGGAGAAAATCGGACAAAATTAATTTTTTTGGCCGCCATATTGTCAGCACCATCTTGGATTTTACTGCACCAATTTCATCCAAAAAAATATGGGACCACCGCAGCATCTTCCTGAACATGACTTGAAAAATTTCATTCAAATCGGTGCCGCCGTTCCGGAGTAATCGGTGTATATACATAAAAAAAAATACATAGTCGACGAATTGAGAACTTCTTTTTTTTAGAAGTCGGTTAAAAATTAAGTCCTTTATATCTTCTTCTGCTAATGCCTATCCGTTACCGGATGTTGGTGAGCATAATGGCTATACGGACTTTATCCACTGCTGCACGAAATAAGCCCACAGTTGATGTATTAAACCATACTCGGAGATTCCTCAGCCATGAGATTCTTCGTCTTCCTACACTGCTTTTGCCTTGTATTTTGCCTTGTAGTATAAACTGCAAAAGCCGGTACCTTTCAGGATTTCTCATGATGTGGCCCAGGTACTCAAGTTTACGCTTCTTTACTTGATACAAGATTTCTTTTTCTTTTTTCATTCTATGAAGCACCTCTTCGTTGGTAATATGATCTACCCATGAAATCCTCAGAATGCGACGGTATAGCCAAAATTCAAAAGCTTCTAATTTTTTGCATGATGCTTCAGATAGCGTCCATGATTCAACGCCGTATGGGAGGGTCGAAAATACGTAGCATCTCAATGTTCGCATTTTGGTGTTTAAGGATAGGTCTCTACTTTTGAATATTTTTGCCATTTTAAGGAATGTAGTGCGGGCCTTCTCAATACGTCATCTTATCTCAACCGAGTGGTCCCATTCTTCATTGATATTTGTTCCCAAGTAGATATATTTGTTAACTCTTTGGATGGGTCTGTTATGTATCAGTAGTTGGCCGTGTATACGTTTGTTTTTAGAAATAATCATGAATTTGGTCTTTTTTGTATTCATCTGCAGTCCATATCTTTCACTTACTTCCACCACTCTGTCCATCAATCTTTGGAGTCCTCTTAAATCATTTGAGATAATTACCGTATCGTCTGCGTATCTTATGTTATTAATACATTCGCCATTGATAATCACCCCGTCGGAGGTATTTTCCAGGGCTTCTCGAAATATGTATTCTGAATATATGTTGAATATCAATGGCGAAAGTACACATCCCTGCCGAACTCCTCTCTTTATCATAACTTCCTCGGATTCCTCACTTTCTATTCTGACTGAAGAGGTCTGGTTCCAATAAAGATTTGCTATAATTCGTAGGTCTTGTTTTTCTAATCCAGCTGATTCAAGAACTTCCATCATCTTATTATGCTGAACCTTATCAAATGCTTTTTGATAAGCAATAAAGCACGCGAAAATATCGTGATTAACATCCCGCGCTCTTTGGAACAAGACTTGGATACTAAAAAGTGCCTCCCTAGTACCTTGGGCATTTCTAAACCCAAACTGGGTACAACTAATCTGTTCTTCGCAAATCCTATATATTCTTTGATGAATTAATTTCAAGAAAAGTTTAAGAGAGTGACTCATAAGGCTAATCGTACGAAAGTCTTCACAGTTTTTTGCAGTTGATTTTTTAGGTAGCGTTATAAATGTACTTTTGAGCCATATTTCAGGCATAATTCCAGTGGAGTATATTTCATTAAATATATCTGTAAGCCATCTGATATCTTCTTCATTTAATAGTTTTAAGAATTCATTCCGGATATTATCCGGCCCTGGTGCTTTATATGTCGCACCTATATTGTTATGGTAGGAGGCATAGGGGTTAACAACATAATTTTTTGTTTATTTAATAATTTAAACGTAATTAAGCGATATCATTTATTTATCATTTTTTTGCTCATTGTTTGTAGTAAACATTGACGATATAAAATTATAATAATTTTAATAAATAATAACAAATTATTGACAATAATTGCAAGACGCATATCGAAAAAAGCCATTTTTTTGACTTTTTTCGATTTTTCGGTAATTTTATTTGTCGATTGTACTATATATATTTTTTCGTTTATTGAAAGTAAAAATAAAAACAAAAGACAGGGAACCCAGTCCGAACTCAATCGGACAATTATTTTTAAAAGGAAATGAAATTGAAAATTTCATCTTTTCTTTAAAGTTAGATAAAACTACAACGGTTAAATATTTTTGCAAAAAAATATAACTTATTTGGGACATCAAAAGATACACTCTCTCCAGGTTTGAGCTTAATCGATTCATTTTTGTAGAAGCAAAAAATAAAACACCAAAAAAATGTTTTTTGCCTTTTTTTCAGACAATTTTGAGGTTAAGATAAAAATGGCTTCTACAAAAGTTATAGATCTTTTTATTGCCTACAGCCTTTGTATTTAACTTTTATTGATAAGATGCTTAGTTTAGCTAAAAATTGCAAAAAAATGTTTTCTATCCCCAAAATTCCCCTTTATTTTACCCCAGTGGGTCGCCAGTGGTTCGAATTATTTTTCCTTCACTAGTGATGATATTACCTACGATATCAGTTTACTGTAAAGAAATATTTATTTTCCAAATCTTATTTTGACTGGTGTTTGATAGTACGGAACCCCTGGCGTACGAGTTCTAATCACACTGTATATTTCTATTTAAATTTTACTCTCATGATCTACTCAGTAGCTCAATTTAAGATTTCAATTGAATACGCACGGTAGTTCCCGGCACGCACCAGTCAATGCACACAACCTTCCGCCAAAGAAAATAGTAAATCCCAATCTAATGACAAGTGCCCGGTGAAGCACGTGACTTCTGCATTTACTCAGCGGCACGGGAAATTACAGGGCACGGTTACGGTTTAATGGGAGCCTTCAGGGTGTCCGGTGGTCGGTCGCGAATTCATTTATTGATGATTATTGTGTTATTTGTGATTTCGATCGTCATTAAAAAGGTAATCTCGGTTCGATATAGCGATGGCGGAGGGTATGATTACGGTTTTATTTTGATGACTGATTTGATGTGCGTGAAGGATTCAATGTCGCCATATCAATTACTACATACAGGGTTGTTCACCCTATACGGCATGGAAGATTGCGATCAAAATACGTGACTTTCAAAAAGTTTTACTTTTGGGATATATGGGGGTCTAATATAGTTATTTTTTAAAATTATTTTCATATTATACAGCGTGTCCCGAAAGCTCTGAAAGTATCCAAGTTGTGTTTTTTTTTAATGGAACCCCCTGTATATTATTGCCTTTTTGGATTCTCCGATCAAAATAAGTGCCTATTTTAATAAAGTTTATAGTACTTAAACCTTAACGGTTAGATTCACTAAAGAGTTTTAAAATTTTAAACCTAGGTTTAAATTTAAAACCCTCTTAAATCTTATGCACTAAGCGATTTATTCCCTGTATGCGCCTAAAATTAAAACCCGTACTTAAAGTCTTAAAACTTTCCGATTCACTAAAAATGGTTTAAATTGACGTGACAAATGTCAAATTAAAATTGAAAATATAACCTGAAATAAGTGATTTTAAATTAACTTCTTGTGCTGGGGTTTTTGGAAATCGTATAACTCATTATTTTTCATCAAAATTAAATAAAATGGAAAGCTATAAAAAAAGTGTTTATAATTGATTAAAATACCAGACTTAAATATTGCGCCCCTTCAGTTACTTCGTTCTAAGATCGTGTTTCTTCGATATCTCTTCCCGGCAAATACACGTGGTCGCATCATAGTTATTTATAACCACTTGTTGACAAGAAAACAGGCGCATTTTATGCAATTTTTGTATTTTTGTGTGTGATATACCGGCTAAAATGGCTCATTTGCCATCATCATTGCTTTTGTTTGACGAAGAGGAGCAGCAGGAAGTAAGAAGAGGAGAAGACCATGAATAGCCAAGGGAGCCCCAAAATATTCAACAGGAGAGGAGACTACCGAGGCCAAAGCTGTTCAGAGATACGATTGACCCCTTAAATTTCTCGGACCAGCATTTCATACGGTAATTTTATTTATAAGATAGTGTAAATTAAATTAAGCTAACTCTTACATGGATTTATTTTAGATATTATCGATTTTCTTGACACGAACTATTGCAATTATGTAATAGAGTGCGTCCCGCGATGGAAATAGTTACCAGAAGGTCATATGCGTTGCTGCTTATAGTCCAGGATTAGGTTTGTTTAAAATTTTTAGCCAGTGGGAGTGTTCAGAATATTTTAGGAAATACAGTTCATGTTTGTAACTCCAGTTGTAGCAGAACTATTACAAGATTTTGTGGAACAATAGTTAGAGTTGCTGATCACATCATCACGTTTTCTATAAACAATCTTGATTATGTACAGGAAATAAAACAAGGTCAGTACAAATAATATAAATTTTATTAAGTCAATTTGGTATTTAGTATGTAGAGAAGTCACAAATTCAGCTTTGTTACCCCCATAATAAGGTAATTGAATTAATAAATTACAATGTAACGATAAGTGAGTAAATTGAAAATCATGGTTCTTGGGTTTAGACCGTGTGAAATTGGGATTATTATCTGACGTTTCGCCTACGATCGCACGAGGCATGATTTTCAACCTGACCAAAGCTTTTGTTCTTCGAAAATTGACTAAATTTTTCATAAATATTAACTGAATTATGCACTTTTTTTAGGAATTAATAGACTCTCACAATTTCCCAACATAATGTATTGATGTATTGATGGTACCTATATTCGTATTAAAAAGCCACAGGTGAGTGTTAATAATTTTGATTATATATAAAAACAGGTGAATTTAAACTCTTCTAGGGCTTCGAGTAAATTAGAGTTTGAAAGCACTGTTATTGAAGCTTTTTTTATTTGACTTCATCATTAGACTGCTTTATATAAGTGCTTCATAATTAGAAATAAGGTAAATAAGAGTTTGCAAGCGGTTAGAAAATACCATCAAGGCTTTAAAGTTTTTTCAGGCCCGTAGAATGCTAGAAGAATTTTTCAATAACTTTAAGTACTTCTAAGCAAATTCTTAAACTTGCTCACTATTCTTTCTTATTTTCTGTTTATCTATGGAAATTCTTCATTGCTCTATTTATATTAGGTTATTTGTTAAAATTAACTAGTCAAATAGTGATCTGAGTGAAGTGTCTCTTCCGATGAAATGTTTCCTACTTCATTTTTTATTGTGGGAAAAATGTAACATAATTTTGAAGATGACATTTTTATTTTATATTACTATTTTTATGCTAATACAGTATCAAACATTTTTTATTTACAATTTTAAAAAAATTTGTGTGTATGACCAGCCAATTGTAAAAAAGCCATGTTAAATATAAGTTCTAACAAAAATTTATAAATAGATTACTTATTACTACCACTTCATTATAGGTAGATGCAGAAAACTATATGAACAGGAAAAGATTCTACAGTATCAACGTACAAATTGTGTGTGATTCCAATTTAAAGTTTGTCAACATATGTGTCAGGTAGGGTTTTTAAATAATTTGAATTTTGACAAAATCTAACCTAATTTTCATGTTTCAAATACTTAAGAAGTATTTCAGTTATATACTCGAATTTTCAGTGAAGTGTAAGAATAAATCATATTTTATATCCCAATTATAATAAACTTACTATATTATACAGGGTGCCCAAAAATTAAAACTAATTAAATAACAAATTTAAGTGGCTATATTTGTTTAATTTAAATAGAACGCTATCATTTTTACATAATCAGAAAAAATAGCTTTTAAATATCTATTGAATGGTATAAGGGTTTTCACAGAATACGCCAAATAATCGTTTTCTGCACCATTTTGTGTTTTTTGAATAGATGTTCTAATGTATCTAGTTGACTATGGCATTTAGAAACGTCAAATAATTCATTTAATCTGTCAGTTTAGTCTGCAAAGTCTGTTGCTATAATAGCGGTATTGTTTTTTGTAACTGTAAAACTTCATTTATTGAAATGAATTATTTGAATATTGTGTTTTTGCTTTGTCAAAAAGATTTATCCAAATGAAGAGCATATTGGTATGATTCTTACCCTTGACGAATGTCATCTAAAGTGTTTGTTGGCTTCTCGAGTATATGCTCAAAGGTTTCCTGAAAGAAACCATCCTAAACCAGCCGCTTTTGTGAGACTATTAAACTAGTTTCGGGAAAGTGGAAGCGTCAGTTATAAAAAAACCTGTTATAAGAAAACCTGTCACTGAGGATGAAGAAAACGTTTTTACTGTACTTGGTACAGTGATCGAAAATCCCAATATTAGTCACAATCATATCAAGTGTTTCAAGGATTCTTAACAAATATAGATTGCTACGCCACGAGAGAAAGAAAGAATTAAAATGAAATGAATTATTCTGTACAGGTGGTTATTTTATCGGTGTTGATCGCTTTTTCTTTTAGGGCAGTGCCTAGGCTAGCATGCTGGAGATTAGGGGGGTTATAAAGGGTGTTTTTTTTTATAGAGGTATAGAACTTTAAGTTGGCAACACTTTTTTAACTGGCGGCCATTTTGTCAGCTGTCAAGTGATTTATGTTTAGTTTGGTTTGGCATTTCAACATGAATAGACTGACGCCTGAACAACGCTTCCAAATTGTGCAAATTTATTTTGAAAATCATGGTTCTGTTCGAAATACGTATCGCGCACTACGTCCATTTTACGGTCAACATAATCGTCCATCAGAGCAATTAATTCGATTAACTATGGAACGTTTTCGCACCACGTTTACTCTAAAAGATAATACGCATCCACAGAGACGTCGTACAGTGCGTACAGAAGAAGTCATTGCTGCTGTAGAGCGTAGCGTAGAGGAAGACCCGAATCAGACTATCCCCCATCGTGCACAGGAATTGGATATGTGTCCATTCACTTTATGGAAGATTTTGCGGAAAGATCTTGGTTTGCGTGCTTACAAAATCCAACTCGTGCAAGAATTGAAGCCACACGATCACCTAGCAAGGCGTAGATTCGGTGAACGGGCCCAAAACAAGATTGCCGTTGATCCCGATTTTCATAAGCGAATTTTGTTTAGCGATGAAGCTCACTTTTGTTTGAATGGATACGTCAATAATCAAAACTGCCGTATTTGGAGTGATGATAATCCTCAAGTGTATGTTGAGACACCGTTACATCCAGAAAAACTGACTGTTTGGTGTGCTTTATGGGCTGGTGGAATCATTGGTCCGTACTTCTTTAAAAACGATGCTGGTCAGAACGTTAGAGTCAATGGTGACCGCTATAGAGCCATGATTACTGACTTTTTCGTTCATCAATTGAACAACCATGATGTGCAGGAGCTGTGGTTTCAACAAGACGGCGCAACATGTCACACAGCTCGTGCCACAATTGATTTATTGAAGGAAACGTTTGGTAACCGCATAGTTTCACGTTTCGGACCCGTGAATTGGTCTCCAAGATCGTGCGACTTAACGCCACTAGACGATTTTCTGTGGGGATATGTGAAGTCGCTAGTCTACGCCGATAAGCTCGAAACGATTGATCACTTGGAGGACACATTCGCCGCGTTATTGCCGATATATGGCCACAAATGTTGGAAAAAGTCATCGAAAATTGGACCTCCAGATTAGACTACGTCCGACCCAGCCGTGGCGGTCATATGCCAGAAGTCATATTTAAATTATAATCCTAGAAGGTTATCTTTCAAATAAAGTAAATTTCATGTCAATTTAAAAAATTCATATTTGTTTTATTCCATTTAAAAGTTCTATACCTCTATAAAAAACACCCTTTATAAATTCAAAGCGCTACCTGTTTTAGGCCCGTCGGTAAGAAGAAGCGATGATGTTAACGAAAACAGGAAACAATTAGATCCGAAAATAAAACACCCCGATCCCAGAAACAGTTAAAATCTATATTTAACAATAAAAAATGGATTCTGTTTTACAATCTATGTGAATTGCAACTTAAACTAAAGAAATATGTGACTATTTGCAAAATGGGTTAAAACAAAAAAAAAAAGAAACAATGAACAACACTACTGCAAGTATGACGTCATGTGCGCCATACGCCAAGTCGGTTTAGATGTAGATCCAGCTTTAGACTGTCGGCTGATTTGCGTTGAATAACCTTACTTTTTATGTACAGTTGTATTTTGCACTAATAAATTATCTAGTATTAAAAGTGCTTGACTTCTAATGGGTGGAATAATGTTTTAAATTACCTAGTGTATACGTATACCTTCGGTTTACAAGGTAGTTTAACTTAAATTGAATATAAAGTGTCCTGTGATCGCACGCAGAAAGTCTTATAAGTTCCCAGTCACAGGGGAAAAAAATGAAAACATACGATATATTAGGTAATACTACAGTTTATTATATATAGTTCTAATACCTGAAGTGTGGTTTTATCATTGAGTCTAAGTACTTTCAGCAAGCACTAACCTGTAACTTTTTTGGGGGGCAATGTAGTGTTTTATGCCAGGCTCTGGCATGGAATTGCAGTTGTTAAATAGAACAGGAAGATCCCGGTTTAATAAAATCTGATTGTGGCATGTACCTGTTTGTCTTTACGGGTGTCACAAGTATCAAAAGTCACAAATATGGTGTTGACCTCTTAGAGGTGATAACTTTCACTACACTTTACTTAAGGGTAAACAAATGCAGTTTTAACTTTCCTCCCCCAAAATATGGCAAATGTTGCCCTAAAACACTAAATATGGATTTAGCTGTTTACTGGGATAAACATAGTGCTGTGTAATTTGAAAAATCAGCCAAAATATTGCTTTCTGAGCTTATGCCAGCTTTCCCAACCAAGGCTTGGCTCAGAATCTCTCTACTGACGCTTTTAGAAATCTCAAGAGCGTCAAGAAAAAAAAAACAAAAGATTAACCAACTACACCCTTGAGAAAGTGGCAAAAGTGGAGTCTTTGATACAATTCTAGGCACACTTGATTTTTTTTTACAAAACCGGCTTTTGATGTGACGGTGACAAAAACTTTTAGTTTTTATTTTATATGTATTTGTTAAAGAAACTACTTGATGGAAATAAGGGATTAATTTACGGTGAGTATTGGCTTGATTGTTGGTATTTTGGTAAAATTATTTTTAATTTTGTTCGTAAAATAACAAAACTGTAACAAGATTTCATCCTTATAAAATCCAGCTTTGTCAAGAGCTTCACGGAAATGATTTTGACAACCTAAAGGAATTCTGCTTGTCGCTGTTAGATAAAGTGGCAGAAAATAAACCCTTTTTTGATAATGTGTTGTTTAGGACGAATTTACTTTTCATAATAATGGTTTCGTGAATAGACACAACTTCCATTACTATTCTGATTCAAATCCGCATGAATACAGAGTTCTGAGAAACCAGAATAGGTGGTCGGTTAATGTGTGTGTGTTGGGGGGGGGGTTACTAGATCCATACTTAAGTGGACTCTACTTTTTTGAAAGGCCTTTAAATGGTTTGATGCTTCGCGATTTTTTTTATATCAACTTCCAGTATTATTAGAAGATGTCTTTTTAAATATCAAAGCCATTATGTAGCTTCAGTTGGAGGGAGCTCTGCCTCATTATCATCGCGAGGTTCGGCAATTTTTAAATGTCAACTTTCGAAAAAGGTGCATTGGGAGAGACGGATTTAAAAATTGGCTTCGCAGATAGCACAGTTGTCTCAACCTATCAAGTCATAAAAGAAGAAGTAGTGGCAACACAGCATGTAGCATGTACCTATTGGAATTTTCACGTCTAGTTTGTTTATAATTTTCAAACGGTTACTAGCAAATCTTTTTTGTTCAAATAATGACAGTTTTAAAATTTTTATTTCCTATATTTGTTTATTATAATTTAATGCTCTTTTGGATTTGCAAAAGTAAATTTTTGATATTTTTTATTCCTTATTTGAGGATTATTCTTATTTCATACGCAGTTTTTAATTTTGTTTTATCATTATTATTGTAGTTTTTCAAGCTGACAAATATATTTATTAAAATATTGCATTCAAAAGAGCTATAAGAAAAATTAGAAATAACTTTTCACAGCTTGTACCACTGCAAAAAAAGTAATTTTTAAGTGTTATTAGGTAAAAATTACTGTATTTTATTCTCTTATCTCTCTGCATTTTATAATATTTTTTTTTTCTTTTTAACAAATCTGTTTATTATTATTTTTTTAGTGATATTTTCAATTATTTAAACCACTGTTGAAATTTTTTGTTTTGCAAAAATTATATCTAACAACAAAAAACACAACTTAATACTTTTAATAAGTAACCTTGAAGAGATTTAATTTAAAACTATATCTATAAGTAATTTTGCTTCGTATAAAATAAAAATTAGAAAGGGAATTATGCCATAACAAATAAAAAGGTTTGGAAAGCCGTAAAACTAAACTTAGGCGATTTAAAAAACCAAGGCGATGGAATAGAGCTACATCTTATGTTTGGCAACACCGCACAGCATGTTTCTTCATGATCTCGATATGGAGACGGTTGTGATTATTTCTTGAAAGCAAGATGTGTATCTGCGGATTGTTTATTGTTTTCAATCGGCTCAATCTGAATATATTGTTTATTTTTACATACTATTGTTATTTTTCTGTATACAACAGACCTTTTTAATGGTAATAGCCTCTATATAATATATTGGCCTCTCTGTATTGGTCACTTCCTCCTTTTAAATCACTAGTGAACATAGATTATTTCTTGATTTTGCACAGCAATCTGGAAAGCGGTAATTTACGAATATAGATCATTTTTTAACCGAATTCTAAAAAAAGGAGGTTCTCAATTCGTCGTGTATGTATGTTTTATTTATGTATGTACACCGATTACTTGGGAACGGCAGCACCGATTTGAATAAAATTTTTTATGTTATGTTCAGGAAGTTGCTGCTGTGGTCCCATATTTTTTTGGACGAAATTGGTGTAGTAATATCTAAGATGGCGCAGTCAATATGGCGGCCAAAAAAATTTATTTTGTTTGATTTTCTCCAAAATTGGTACGGAGGAATCTTTTGGGTCGTACACAACGAATCTGAAATTATTTTTAAAAAATTCAATATGGCGGATTCAATATGGCGGACAAAAAAACTTAAGTTTGTTTGATTTGCTTCAAAATTGGTGTGGGGTAGTTTTCGGGGTCGCACATAATGAATCCAAAATACTTTTAAAAAATTCAATATAACGGACAAAAAAATCAATTTTATTCGATTTTCTCCAAGATTGGTACGAGGGAGAAAATTAAATTTGTCCGATTTTCTTTAAAATTGGTACAGGGAAGTTTTTAGGGTTGCATATAACGAATCTGAAATTATTTAAAAAAAACTCAGTATGGCAGATCCGAGATGGCGGATTAAAGATTCTACATCTCCCGATTTTGTCTAAAATCAGTATTGGGATATTTTTATTAGCGTTAAATATGAATTTAAAATATTTTTTTAAAAACTCAATCTGGCAAATTCAATATGGTGTTTTAAAAATTTTACATTTTTCGATTTTCTTCCATACTGATATAGGGGGTCCTTGAGGGTGTAAATTATGAATTTAAAAGTATTTTATCAGGATTCAATATGGTAAATTCAAGATAGCGGACTAACAATTTTACATTTTTCGATTTTGTTCAAAGGTGGGACTGAATCGTTTTTAAGAATGTAAATAGCGAATATAAGTCTAGGAATTTTAAATTTCCGGATTTCATCTAAAAATGGTACTACTTTGAAGGGTTAAGATTTAGATTAGATTAAGACTTAAAATAATTTTTTTGAAATTCAATATAGCGGATGCAATATGGTGGGTTGAAAATTTTACCATATTCGTAGTTTTTCAGATTTGGTATTAGAGGGTTTTCGGGGTCGTGTATTACGAATATTAAGTTAACTTTTTTACAACTATTAGGTTGATAAGATACAATATGAGGGACAGAAAATTTTACATATTCCGATTTTGTCTAAAATTGATATTGTGGGGTTCTTGAGGCGTATTCAAACTCAATATGCAGTTTAAAATATATCGAGCTAACAAATTTACTTATCAGGTTCTTTAAATATTGAAAATTGATATTGTGGGGTTCTTGAGACATATACAAACTCAATATGCAGTATAAAATATATCGAGCTAAGAAATCTACATATCAGGTTCTTTAAACATCGATATTGGAAGGTTTTGGGGCCAATATTACCAATCTAAAATTTATTTAAAATCTAAGATAGTGGATTTACTATGACAGACTAAATATCTGTTTGATACAATTTTACTGGTATTTGGAAAACTCTAAGAATCAAAAAATTGTTAGTGATACATTTTAGGGTGATTTACAATTCTGGATAAAATGTGTACTTTTTTGCCACCTTGGAGTCATTGCGAAGTACACTAATCTTGATTAGCATTTAGTTCAAATAAATTATGAATATCATAATGAATTCAAAACTAAAAATCGAAAAATAAAATTTTGAAAAAAAAATTGAACCGACTTCTAAAAGTGCGTTAAAAAGTGAAAAATAACTATAAATTTCTATATGACATTGAAATTTTTGAAGTCGGCGCCAAACTATTTCTAAATGAAATAAATAACTACTAAAACATACAAATTATGTTAAGAAAGCAATTACAAATAAAGTATTTTTAATCTGTTTATGCGAATCACATTTTGTCAGATATTGCCGCCGACTTCAAAAATTTCAATTTCAAATAAAAATTTAAACTTATTTTTCATTTTTTAGCGCACCTTTAGAAGTCGGTTCAATTTTTTTATAAAAGTTTATTTATATATTATATCATTGTTCTTAAAACTCCCCTATCTTTTTACTAATCTACAGGGTGTCCAAGATAAGGATCCTAAGCATGGGGATCTCGGAAACAGTTGGAGATACGAGGTCGGTTAAATTAGAGAAAAGTTGCGCAATTTAGTGCTAAATTAAACGCAGTTGAAAAAATTTAAAAATTTCAAACACTTCCGGAGATTTCCGGAAAAAAACGAAATTTGGCAAAATCGTTTTTAATTTTTGCAGGCTTTATTTAAAGAGATATCAGAAAATAAAAGGTAGATTCTCATTGCCACTTTTTATTTTTTATAATTTGGTCTAAACAAAATTTAAATCCGACGTTTCGTTTCTGAGATACCATCATGAACTTTCATTTTTTATATGGAACAAAAAAAAGTATCCCATGTATTTGATAGCATTTTTTATTACAAATTCAACGGTGTATCACACTTGCATATCAAGTGTGTAGTTCATTGGCTTTTATAAAACTGATATACCTTTCTCTCTCGCTCTCATGGAGCTCTTATGGAAAGTACTTGAACTACGTATTCGATATGCAAGGGTGATACACCATTGAATTTGTAATAAAAAATGCTATCAAATACATGGGATACTTTTTTTTGTTCCATATAAAAAATGAAAGTTCATGATGGTATCTCAGAAACGAAACGTCAGATTTAAATTTTGTTTAGACCAAATTATAAAAAATAAAAAGTGGCAATGAGAAACTACCTTTTATTTTCTGATATCTCTTTAAATAAAGCCTGCAAAAATTAAAAACGATTTTGTAAAATTTCGTTTTTTTCCGGAAATCTCCGGAAGTGTTTAAAATTTTTAAATTTTTTTAACTGCGTTTAATTTAGCACTAAATTGCGCAACTTTTCTCCAATTTAACCGACCTCGTATCTCCAACTGTTTCCGAGATCCCCATGCTTAGGATCCTTATCTTGGACACCCTGTATACAATATTTTTTTTTTTGTTTTAGAAGGGTTTGCTATTTTTAGAAGAACTATTAACCCGTATACCTGTTTAATTGGGATGGAAAATATTTTTTATTTAGTTACGCCAGGGGATTTAAATATAAAATATATCTTTATCAAGCCTTGTTACAATCTTTTATATAATTTTTATTCGATCGGCAAAATACGTGAGAAAATTGATTTTTTTCTACGACTCTGATTTATTTTCGTTTTTACTTTGTCCCAACTTTCCATGCATTCCGGTAAAACCAGGTTAATGCTTGCAGCAGCAATATTATCCAAAAAAAATTATTCTCTAAATGTATCGAAATTATAACCGTCTTCTCTAATAATTTATACTTATTTCGGAAAGGTAATAATTACTTTACCACAGGCTACCACATTGACCCGTGACCCCATCAAGATGGTTGCCATCGTGGGTATCTCGCGACTTTCCGAGAAACGGTTGAATGTCGCGGCGGCCACTGACGTCTTGATTTCAACCGGTGATAGTTTATTGTTTCATATGACGAGCTCTTGATTTGGGAAACGAGGAATGACAATAAATCTAGTTGGCCGAGAGAACGGCGGCCATTTTGGATTTTCAGTTGAATTATGATTTGGTTTAATCAGAGATATGATTTATTTCGGTCGTGATCTTAAAATTGTTTGTCTTACGGAGCGTATCGCTGCAATATAAAAATTTCTATGGAACGTAAAATTGGTATACGAGGGTTATTTGATAATTATATTGGATATGTGAGGTGACGCTAAGGTATATACATTTAAGGTTTATAACTAATGATGTGAGGAGAATATGTATATATATATATATATATATATATATATATATATATATATATATATATATGTATATATATATATATATATATATATATATATATATATATATACAATGAACCTGCTATATTATACAGGGTGTCCAAAAATTAAAACTAACCAAATAAGAACTTTAAGTGGCTATAACTTGATTAATTTAAATAGAACGCTATACTTTTTAACTTACCAGAAAATGATGCTTTTAAATATCTATCGAATGGTATAAGGGTATTCTATAGCTAAGTCCTCGCGTTTTCACAGAATACGCCAAATAATCGTTTTTTTCACCATTTTGTATTTTTTGAATAGATGTTCTAGTGTAGTACTATAAATCCTATTAAAATGGCCTCTTATTTTGATCGGAGAATCCAAAAATGCAATTATATACAGGGGGTTTCATTTAAAAAACACAATTTTGATACTTTCAGGGCTTTTGGGACACCCTGTATAGTATGAAAATAATTTTGAAAAGTAACTATATTAGATCCTCATATATCCCAAAAGTAAAACTATTTGAAAGTTTGAGTTCTTACCAACGTTTCGCCCAAAATTTCATTTGACAAATTTGATGCTTTTCGGTGGACCCTATATTAAAATTGCCATTTTGACATTCCATAATTTACCTCCAGAACATTGATTATATTATAGTATTTCGAGCTAAAACCAATCATTTGGAAATCAGTACAATGAAGTTCCGGTGAATTTTATTAAATTTTGATCCTTTTGGATACCATAATGAATCTGCCATCTTGAATTACGCAAATAAACTTTTGCAACTTCAATTGTACATTAGATGTGAATATTTTAAATCTATAGTTGATGAAGTCGATTTTGAAACATATGTTTTTCTGTTCATTTCTAACAGCCATTTTGAATTTTCCGAAGGATAAACTCGCTATTGTGATAAAGGATTCCTAACATAATACATATTTTCCTCATATGTTTAGTGTATCGTCATGACGCTTGCCAAAATTACGGTTTTCGTTGGAATTTAACGTATTTGTGTGGCTGTTTGTCATTTTAAATCAGTAATTGATGGATTGTACTTTTCCTGGTTTAGTTCAGGATCTATACAATCTGTCTCTTCTATTTTATTTTGATGAAGGCCAGAATGAGTGACTTAAATGTAAATATAGAAATATGGCTTTTAAAAAAATTGTTTTTGTTATCAAATTGAGCTTAAGCCCAACCAGAATTATATGTGTGTATCTAGTGGTCAAACCGGATCCAAATTCAACAGTTTTTGAGATAAATTAGCCCATACGTACAAACAGAAAAAATTTTTATAAAAAAATTGAACCGACTTCTAAAAGTGCGCTAAAATGTGAAAAATAACTAGAAATTTTTGTATGAAATTTTTTAATTTTTGAAGTCGGCGCCAAACTAATACCTGATAAAATGTGATTCGTATAAACAGATTAAAAATACTTTATTTGTAATTGATTTCTTACCATAATTTGTATATATTAGTAGTTATTTATTTCATTTAGAAATAATTTGGCGCCGACTGAAACCGGAAAATGTAAAATTTTTAGTCCCTCATATTCTATCTTATCAGCCTAATATTTGTAAAAAATTAACTTCATATTCGTAATACACCACCCCCCAAACCCCTAATACCAAATCCGAAAAAATGCGAATAAGGTAAAATTTTCAACCCACCATATTGGAATCCAATATGAATTTCAAAAAAAAATAATTTTGACGTCTTAATCTAATCTAAATCTAAACCCTTCAAAGCCCCCTCGTACTAATTTTAGATGAAATCCAGAAATTTAAGATTTCTAAACGGTCATGTGTCTGACTTATTAGATTTTATTAAAATAATTTTATATTCGCTATTTACATCCGCAAAAACGATTGAGTTCCACATTTGAACAAAATCGAAAAATCTAAAATTTGTGGTCAGCTATATTGCGTTCGCCATATTGAATCCAGAAAAAATACTATTAAATTCATAATTTACACGCTCAAGAACCCTCTATAACAGTTTTGGAGAAAGTAAAAAAATGTAAAATTTTTAGGACACCATATTGAATCCGCCAGATTGATTTTTCAAAAAATATTTTAATTTCGTAATTAACACTAACAAAAATCCCCCAATACTGACTTTAGACAAAATCGAGAAATGTAGAATCTTTAATCCTCCATCTTAGATACGCTATATATATATATATATATATATATATATATATATATATATATATATATATATATATATATATATATATATATATTAAGTATTTTTAGAAATACTTTTGAAAAGTGAATATACAAAAGAGTGAGTGATTAGAGTTGGTTTGTGATGTAATTAATTTTTGTTTAAAACAAAAATCTCTGTTCATAAGGCATCCGTCGAAACCCTCAGTTGAAAAAGATTTGAAAGAATCGAAACGTCCTGAAAATATATATATATATATATATATACAATAAGTATGACTACTTTATATATATATATAGTATCAATATAAAAATGAACCATATTCCCAAGAAAACAACCAACTATATATATATATATATATATATATATATATATATATATATATATATATATATATTTTAATAATACCAAATTCGTAATGTGCTGTCATATAAATTTTGAAAAAAATCGGACAAAATTAATTTTTTATCCACCATATTGGATACGCTATATTAAATTTTTTAAGAATAATTTTAAATTCGTCATGTGTGACCCGAAAACTCTCCCGTACCAATTTTGGTGAAAATCGGACAAAACTGATTTTTTTGTCCGCCATATTGGATCCGCCATATTGAATTTTTTAAAAATAATTTCAGATTCGTTATGTGAGGCCCCGAAAACTCCCCCATACCAATTTTGGAGAAAATCGGACAAAATTGATGTTTTCGTCCGCCATATTGGATCCACCATATTTCATTTTTAAAAATTATTTTTGATTCGTTATGTGCAACCTCGAAAACTCCGCCATATCAATTTTGGAGAAAATCGGAGAAAATTAAATTTTTTTGTCCGCCATATTGGATCCGCCATTTCAAATTTTTTAAAAATAATTTCAGATTCGTTGGGTACAATCCCGAAAATTTTTCCATGCCAGTTTTGGAGAAAATCAGACAAAATTAATTTTTTTGGTCGCCATATTGTAAGCGCCATCTTGTATATTACTGCACCAATTTCGTCCAAAAAAATATGGGACCACCGCAGCAACTTCCTGAATATAACGAAAAAAATTTCATTCAAATCAGTGCAGCCGTTCCGGAGTAATCTGTATACATACATACATAAAAAAAACATACGTAGTCGAAACGGACACTTAATTAAATTAGTCGAATTTACTTAGGTCCGAACACTCATAAACTCCAATAAAATACTATACGACGATAATTCTAAATTCTATAAAACGAGCCATAACTAACACTTTATTCTTATCAGAACGGTTATAAATTCATAAAACTAGACGAAAGCTTAATTACAAATATTTATTTCTGGGCACATAATATCTCGAAAAGCGCTTTTTTCATGTTTATTTTTGTTAATGCGTGCGTGTGAGGTATAAGGTATAAATTAAACGTTGGGTTTAAAATTACACATACTTGTATGATTTGTTGATAGAGGAAATACTAAGGTTTATGAATAAAAATTAAATCTTTGAAGGTTATAAGTATATTTTGCTACGTCTCGTGTCGTCTTGGCACCCGTACGATATTTTAATCTTAATTATTTGGTAAAATTTGTAGTATTGCTAAGTTGTTGTTTATTTATCAAAACGGTGTCTTGTACTCTCAATTAAGTTTTTAGAAAACATCTTTTAAAGCGAGCTTAAAAAGTTTTGGAGAGATTGGATTTCCTTGTCTTACTCTCCGTTCTATAGGTACCTCTGGAGTTTCTACACATCCTCAATTTTGATTTTCAAAGTTTCGCGTTCTGTGTTTCAATACATTTTTATACAAATAAAGGCATTGTCGAAATCTACGAAAGCGAAATGAAAAGGCTCATTGTATTCTGTACAACTATTGGGAGTCATATTTTCAATGTGATCGACTCTATTGAATCGTTTACAGAATCTCGCTTGTTCTGGTAGCTCATGTTATGGAAGAAGACTTATAGGTTGATAATTTTCTGTATTTAAAACGTTGTTATTTTATGAATGCGTAGTAGTTTGCCGTCGCGGAATCAGTTCTCAGCGAGTAACGAGGTCAACCGCGCTTGAAAATGAGATTTTGGTGAACCGTCGTGAAAACGATTTTTTGAACGAACGGATTGAAACCCGGAATAACCAAACCATTCATTCCACCATCCGTGAAAACCTACGATATAATATATATATATATATATATATATATATATATATATATATATATATATATATATATATATATAGTATAAATAAATGCTAAGACTCAGTTTTGTTTGAGATATCAAGAGAAGAAATCAGACACAGAAAGGTTAAATTATATTTTTAATGGTTAATAAGCTAGTAAATTTGGTTTAGAATAAGATAAAATTAGATTCAAGGATAGATTAAGATGTATTGTTTAATTTGTAGTATATATAAACAGATATAGTCTTAAGAAACAGACAATAAACTCCAAAATTCTTGACTAAGTAAATTAATTGTGAATTGATATATTCTTCAAAAATATGACATATTTTTCTCTATAAAAACTAAAATTCATTAAAAAACTATGAAAAAAGTATTGAATTAGTTAGAAGTGTTAATACAAACAAATATATATTTCTAAATGAATAAAAAGAGTGTGATGCACTCAAAGATCACAAAGCGACAGGCAGCGATGGTATAAATGGAGAGCTGCTAAAAAAGGGAGGAAACGGTCTACATCAAAAAATAAATGAAATCATTTTGAAAATAGGGGAACAACAGAAAATGCCTGAGGAATGGAATGTAAGTGTCATAATACCTATACATAAGAAAGGAAACAAGGAACATTTTCGAAATTATAGAGGTATATCTCTTATCAACACAACATATAAAATCCTGGCAATTACTCTACTAAACAGACTGACGCCTTATGCGGAAGATATTATCGGCCACTACCAATGCAGTTTTCGTGCTGGAAAGTCAACAATAGACCAGATATTTACGATCAGACAAATATTGGAAAAAAACTGGGAATTTAACCGAGATGTCCACCAAGTCTTTGTGGATTTCCAGCAAGCATATGACGTGAAAAGAAGCAGACTAGGGCTAGCAAAGCTAGAAATGGACGTACCAAGAAAATTAGTCGATCTAACACAAATGTGCTTGACAAACTCATATGCACAGGTAAGAGTAGGAAATAGAACATCAGCGCCATTCAGTGTGACATCAGGACTCAGACAAGGTGACCCTCTGTCACCGTTGCTTTTCAATTTTGCCGTGGAACATGCAATGAGCAGGGTTGTGTCGGGGCTGACAGAGTGTTTTGCGAACCAAGGTTCAAAACTTGTGCTGGCCTTTGCTGATGGTATTTTCACAACTCGAGGAAGAAGCAGGTAATATGGGTCTCCGAGTAAATGAAGAAAAAACTAAATACATGGTAGTAACCAAGAATCCAAGACCTCGAATCGGGCAGAATATATCACTGGATGAACACAACTTCGAAGTGGTTAAGGAATTCAAGTACCTAGGAGCGGTAATCACAGACGACAATCGAGTTGAAAAAGACGTCTCAGCAAGAATGGCGGCAGCAAATAGGGCGTTATACTCCCTCACAACATTATTGAGATTTAAACTGTTAAAAAACAATCCAAACTAACTCTATACAGGTCAATTATTCGCCCGGTAGTTACTTATGGCAGTGAATCTTGGACCCTCAATCAACGGGAAATAAATAAATTACTCACATTTGAACGAAAGGTTCTTAGAATGATATTTGGTCCCCAAAGAGATGAAACAACAGGAAATTGGAGAAGACGCCTCAATGCTGAATTGGCGACACTGTATGGCAGGGAAAACATAAACCGTTGTATAAAAGCCAATAGAATAAGATGGGCAGGCCATGTAGTAAGATCAGGGGCCCACAGATTATTGAAAACAGTATTCTTTGAGAGACCAGATGGTAGAAGATCAATAGGCCGTCCCAGAAAAAGATGGAAGGATGCCATCGAAGCTGATTTGTATAGGATTGGAGTCCAGTAGTGGAAAATAGAAGCACAAGACCGTAGGAGATGGAGGGTGATAGTGGATGCGGCTAAGACTCACCCAGAGTTGTAAAACCAGGAAAGAAGAAGAAGAAGAATGATGCATTTAAAAAACTAATAATAAAGTGTTATACATCGTTGTTGGTCCCAATAAAACAATCAAAAAATGTTTTAGTTTTAGGAATTATGAAAGAAATTATGTAGAAATTACAACCATAATTTATGTAAAATTGTAAAATGTGAGATAGATTTAATTAGTTTATAAGATAAATTCAAGAGTATTTTAAGCAATTTTGGTATTAATATCGTAAGAAAATTTTGTTAAATAATAGAGTATTAATATCAAAAGCAACAATAAACATTTTAGAGTTTTTTCGAACAAAATTTGAGTAAAATTATCATAAATTTCAATGTGCAAAATATTCATTTTTATCAGTTTTAATATGTAAATAATGTGCCAAAGTGGCTTTAATATATATCAAAATGTCGAGAAAACTCTAAAGTTTATTTATTGCAAGCGCAATTATGCTCAATAATAAGATTAAGGTCAATATATTAATAAAAACATGAAAATTCCAGTCAAAATTGGTAAAATCGAAAAGCCATTAAAAAAATCCAATTTTTCAAGGTATTAAGATTTATCAAGTTGCCAGGTGTCAAAAATCTGACCAATCATATTGCAGAAATTTCTTATGTTTTGGCCGAATATACAAAGCCAAGGCGTAGGAATTTCGAAAGAGTTGAATTTATTAGTTTGCTGAAAGCACTGCGTTTCTCGAGCTTCCGAAAAATTTACATAACCTCAAATTTTTAATTGTTTAAAAAAAGAAACAGGAGTTTTCCTACGTCACAAGAAAGCAAAAGTAAAATATTTTGTTTTAAAAGAGGTTATGTGTTTTTGTTGTTGTTAAAAAAAAGAATTTAATAATTTAACTAAAGTAAATAGTAAAAGGTTATAAGTTTGTGCTGTAACATAATTGTTCAACTCTCAGGCAACCATAAACACGAGAAAATTGTGATAAGAAGAACATAAGAAAAATTAATTTGAATTGAACATTGCTGAACGAGACTTTGAAAAATATTTGTCAATTCTTTACTTTATAGGAAAAGACAACTAAAATATTTTTGGTGATTTGGAAGGAAAATAAACAAAAAAAAACTAGAATTGTGTTTTATAATATATTGAGACTAAGTAAAAGAAAACATAACAAGGTATTTATGTTAGATAAGGCAGTAGAAAGCTTTAAATTTTTCGTAGACATTGAAAACTAGCATCCAATAATAACCTAATCTTACTTAAAATAAAAATTATTAAATTAATAAATAATAGGTTGCTGTACTAACTTTTATAATAGGATAATAATAATATATATCATCATCAATATTAGGTGTGAAACTATATCAACTACTTGAATCACAACACAGCACACGATAATTTGTTTAAAATAATATAATTTTTAACAAATAACGACGCTTTCCGTATAAAACTGCATTATAGCCATCTAGTAGATGATTGCGGAACTAAAACGTTGCCAGTTTGTGATACAGGTTGTTAAAAGACAATGCATGGTAGATAAAAGTAAATGATAAATAATATTGATTAGAAATAGTGTTGGTTGAAAGATAAAAGTATTGACCATTTAATTTCATCTTGTATTTATTAATAATATTGTGTCATTTCATTACATTGTTAAATAAAATTTATATTTTATGTTTTAATCATTCTGTGTATTGATTGATTGAGATCTTATAAACAACTGAACTGACCTGAGAAGGATTCTATAAACAGGTAGGAACACATCTATATCTTATGTTATTAACCGGGTAATTATTTAGTGTGGATGCTCAAAACCACTCATAATCGCCACAATATATATATATATATATATATATATATATATATATATATATATATATATATATATATATATATATATATATATATATATATATATAGGGTGATTCAAAAATCGATCACGAAACTTAAGGGGGTGATTCTACTTGACAAAATAAGGGTAGAGGTTCAAATAATTTTTTTTCAAAATGTCATTCGTTTTCGAGTTACAAGCCGTCCAAGTTCAAGTTTTTATTTTTTGTTTTTTGAATTACTCGCTTACAGGAAAACCGATTTGACTAATATTTGAAAGATAGGCTAAGTCTTCTGCGCTTCATCATTTTAGGAACAATTCACATTGATTGTTTGCCGCTAGAGGGCACTTTACCTACATTGAAAATTGTTTTTTTGTCATAATTTATTAGTGTTGACAGCTACAGTAGTTTTTGGCATAATTTCTGAAAGACTGATGCCAGGCCTTTAAAAAAGGTGCTCATTATTTACATCGCTAAACCCAACGGTTTAGACGTAAATCACCCTTAAAAATTAAGTGGTAAATTTACTTTTCTCATTTCATTACCACCAGCTACCAGGTAAATAGCTATCAAAGTATACTAGAGCTGTCAGTTTAACATCACATAAATTCGCTTTTTAAACTATTTAATTTATAATCTTAAAATAACTAATAATGGCTAATCAGTAAATATTCATATTATGGATTATTGCGATACACATTTAATTGATAAAAATTAATGAAACAGTACTAAACAAACTAAAAAATATTCTCAAAATGTCCCCCATTTTCTTCCATACATTTCCTAACACTCTTCAAAAAATGTCGCCTAACTCGATGAAAAATTTCTGGTGTTTCTTTAATAATTTGGCACTTTTCGATTATCCTGAAGCGAAGATCCTCGACGTTGATTACTGGAATATCGTACACCAATTGTTTCAAATGACCCCAAAAGAAAAAATCCATAGGATTAAGGTCTGGTGACCTCGCTGCCCATGCCAATGGTCCACTTCGTCCTGTCCATCGCTCAGGATACGTTGCATTCAAATACTGTCGGACACGTATACTAAAGTGGGGCGGAGCTCCGTCTTGGAGGATCCACATGTTGGCCCTTACTTCCAATGGGCACATCTTCCAGATACAATGGGAGACGATTTTGGATAAAATCTAAGTATACGTCACCAGTTAATGGGCCATCAAAGAAATGAGGACCAATAAGGTAATCTCCTATTATCCCTGCCCACACATTTAGTGAAAATCTACGCTGATGTTTCGTTTCTACCACATTGTTTGGGTTCTCGTAAGCATATGTGTGGATGTTGTGTAGATTTGTTATGCCATCACGAGTGAAACCAGCTTCGTCAGTGAATAATATGACGCCAATTAAACGATTATCGTGTTCATACTTAGCTAGGATCTGATTGCACATTTCCAACCGTCTCGGCCGATCATCGTCATAAAGAGCCTGCACCTTTTTTGAATGAAACGGGTAGAGTTGTTCTTCTCTTAGTATCCTCCATGAACTAGCCTGACAGAGCCGCACTTCATTCCCAATTTTTCTAGTACTAATACCTGGATTATCTTCAATAATTTCAAGCACTCTTTCTTCTTGTTGCACGTTTCTAGCAGTTCTAGGTCTTCCCCTATTTCCATTATAACTTTTAAAGGAACCACATTCCGCAAGCCTCCTGTGCACACTGGAAAATGTTTGAGCATGAGGGATATTTCTTTCCGGATAACTCTCCATATAATATCTTCTTGCCAACTCTGCATTACCATTTGCTTTTCCATAACAAAAATGGATATCACAATATTCGATATTTGAATATTGGTGATTAGCCATTATTAGTTATTTTAAGATTATAAATTAAATAGTTTAAAAAGCGAATTTATTTGATGTTAAACTGACAGCTCTAGTATACTTTGATAGCAATTTACCTGGTAGCTGGTGGTAATGAAATGAGAAAAGTAAATTTACCACTAAAAAATTATGACAAAAAAACAATTTTCAATGTAGGTAAAGTGCCCTCTAGCGGCAAACAATCAATGTGAATTGTTACTAAAATGATGAAGCGCAGAAGACTTAGTCTATCTTTCAAATATTAGTCAAATCGGTTTTCCTGTAAGCGAGTAATTCAAAAAACAAAAAATAAAAACTTGAACTTGGACGGCTTGTAACTCGAAAACGAATGACATTTTGAAAAAAAATTATATGAAGCTCTACCCTTATTTTGTCAAGTAGAATCACCCCCTTAAGTTTCGTGATCGATTTTTGAATCACTCTGTATATATATATATATATATATATATATATATATATATATATATATATATATATATATATATATATATATAAAAGATGTGCTAACAAAAATTTCTCGTTATACTGAAAGTTAAAAATATATTCAGAAAATACATCATAGTTCGCTTCTTTATTTTTTTCTCAATATTCAATAAGGTGTACCTAGACGCTGGTGAACCACCCAGCCAACTTGTCCCAGCCAGATACGTCGTATATCTTCCTTGTTCCCAAAATACTAAATAAATTGTTAACATTGTATCACCTACCTTCAATTTTTAAGGTTCATTTTGGTTTTTAAAATTGATAACCGACTACCCCCTTGCAAGTCACCGTTTACCGGTTGGAAACCACTGGTCTATATAGTATAAACGTCACTAATATAAATTAAACGTTAACATTTTTAAAACAAGAGAATATCTTCGCCTACTAGATGAAAATTTTTTATTATCAAGCAAAACTGATAACAACGACTAATCGATAATATTGTCGACGAGTGTAGAACATTTAAAATTAAACAAAACATTTTCCTCGTAAGCCTCTCACCATATAATTAAAAACATTTAATATAACGACAAATTTATAACGGTAAGGGTCAGTTTCGTCCATAATAACAATGGCGGCACATGCAACCCCTGTCATTTAACCTGTTTGCATATTATTTAAATTAAAAATAAAATTAAGTCGTATGGGTTCTAGCCATGAAAAGGACATAAATTAAAATTTTAAAGCCTTTTTTTGATTTATAGGAGCTAATTCGGTGCAAACGTATAATATATAATTTTATACAAGAGCTTAAAATAACAATGAAGTTATTTTTGCAAGGACGAAATAATATATTTTGTTTCAGTGCAACGTTTGAATGAAAATTCATTATGTTTGCGTGAAAAGACGTCGCGTCGCGTTTATTTACATTAACCTTCATCCATACATGTGTTTCAGTAATTTTTCAAAAATTTGAAAAACTGATTTGACAAAAGTTGTATAATATGAAAATTTCTACAATCTAAAAATATTTTTAATTATACTTTTTGTTTTATGACAGCATGGGGCTAAAAAACTTTTTTTTTAATGGGATATTTGATATATATATATATATATATATATATATATATATATATATATATATATATATATATATATATATATATATATATATGCATTCCCCCAAGAACTATCCATATGACACCACAACTGGTTTCGAATTTTATTGCAAAGTTGATAAATTTTTCAAAAAAATCACCAAATTTTGGAAAAAATATGGGGATTTCAGCTATTATAGTACACAAAATTACCATTGAGAAGGATAAATATACTATTAGAGGTATAATATAGCGCTTAAGCAATTTTCACATACAGGGTTTTTGCCAAAATTTCGCCAATTCGCCAAAATTTAAATTAATATATCTTCAATTTTTTAAATGGAATACCCTCTATATAACCACTTTATCATGTTCAGTTATTGTTTTTCTATCACTTATCTTAAAATTTTCCTACATCTATCAGCGTTAGTTTTTTTTAATTGCACACAAAAATATTTTAACCTAACCTGATATAAATAGGTTAAAAATATTTTTACATACAGTTAATATACCGGAAAAACTAGCACTGATAGGTATAGGAAAACTTTAAGAAAAGTGATAAAGAAACAATAACTGCACATGATACAGTCGTTATATACAGGATGTTCCATTTAAAAAATCAAAGAAAAATTGATTTAAATTTCATCAATTTTGCAAAATTTTGGCAAACACTCTGTATGAGATATTTGCATAGGCGCTATATTATACCTTTAATAGTACATTTATCTTTCTCAATGTTAATTTCCTCTACTATAATTGTTGTATACTAAAGATATAGTAGATAATAGAGGAGAGTGTTTTCTTTTTCAAAATATGGTGAATTCTTTTTAAAAAGTTGGCAACTTCTCAATAAAATTCAAAACCAGATATGCCGTATATAGATAGTTCTTGCGATAATCCAAATATACAAAGATATGCAGGGTGTCACATTAAAAAAAAACTATTTTTTTAGAGCCCCGCTGTCATGAAACATTATGTATAATTGAAAATATTTTTAAAATAGAGAAATTTTCATATTATATAACTTTTATTAGAAATTTTTGTATATATATATATATATATATATATATAGCTTTGAATTCTGGAAAATAGACCCGATTTTGCCTCATACTATAGTTTATTCAAGAACTAGACAGAGTAATACATCATTTTCTACTCTTTTTTCCCCGCAAACTACCTGTGTTCTTTAGTCCGGTGTATATATTTTTCATAGGAATACCGGTCTGTAATAATTTACTGTTTGAGTTGGATAACAATAGATATTTGGATGTGTGAAGTGTTAAAAAGGATTTTAATCCTTGTCATAAGCGTCGGAAGGAGGTTTATTTTATCGCTAAGTATTTATGGTATAGAACATTATTTCGGTAATAAACTTAAAATAAAAAGTTTTTTTTTCTTACGATTTCTTACGATTTCTTAATAATTTACATACATTATATACATAATATAAATAATTTTGATACATTTAACACAAATTACAACTGTATTTTTATTATTTTTAATTTTGGCATAGAAACCGTTTTAGGCACATTTAGACTAAAACGTAGCCTTTTTTACTCAAAAAATTCTAAGTTGTAATTTAAATACTTGTAAAATATCCATTGTCAAAAATACAAGACGCTAAACATATATAAAAAATTGAATTCGTCCATATAATGTTAAATTTTTTTTGGGCTATCGGTCATTTTATTATTAATTAAAAACATTTTTAGGACATTTGACGTTTCAGTTTATTTATTTTTTAAACCATCTGCAGAAGTACAATTAAACACTAAAAAGGGATTCAAATGTAATTAATTTTTATATGTTACAGTTAAAATTAGACCTACTTATTTTTATTTCTTTCTTCTCACTAATCTCAAATAATATATGAAAACAAGCACAAACAAGATAAATCATTAAGGACACACTGTAAGGTGTACTTTGCTCACTGACAGAAATTAAATTGAACTGCCATTTTATTGTTGCAGTAAATTTATAAAAGCTTATAATATTTAAATATAATTTAATATAATTAGATTTATGGCAGTCCTCAGTTACCTGCGGCACTGAAGCAGGTACGTTGGAGGTTTCGGTAACAGTTTTATTACTCTTTCTAGTTACTGAATAGCGTATAGGAATGTGTATGCTTGCGATCGCCCCTCCACTTCCCAAAACCTTTGAGTTCAGAAAAATAGAACCGAATCTGCCTGTTATATTGGGAATGTGTATGCTACGGGCACTCCCCCCCCCCCCCCCCCGCTGACAACTTGTTTTTCTTGCGATAGCCCACCTCTAAAAAATTTGAGTTCAGGAAAGTAGACCCGTTAGCAACTTGTTTTTTCTTGTGATCGCCCCCCCCCCCCCGCTCTCCAAGGGCTTCAAATTCAGAAAAATATACCCGACCCTTTACACTAGAAATGGGAATGTTGCTGGTGCCTCCCCCCTACTTGTCATACTGTAATTTTGTGATATCACCGTTCCCCCCCCAAAGAGAGAGGCTGGATCCGCCCCTAGCCGGATATCAAAATTTTTGATATGATGAACTGATGTTTTTGATGCCGTCTGGTGTTTTTCAAAAATCGTCAAACATAACCGCACAATGGCGGTTCTATTAAGACACCTCACAAAAAAATACGTTATTTTCACAAAAAACGCTTTAAACGAAAAGAGAAAAAAATATTTTGACCAAAACAACACAACCTATTGTAGTAAGAAGTTTGCAGACGTTTCGGTAAAATCTCATTTAGCATTTTCTGTGCTTGCTGGTTGAAGTTATTCAAAAAACTTATATATTAATTGTTAATAAAAAGGTTATAAAATAGCCCTATAATTTTATAAAATTATAAAAAGCTATTGAGTAAATATACCAAAATTGATATTAGATCTTATCATGTAAAGATCCGAGCATTCAGAACGGGCATTAGAATACACGAAATTACTTTCCAAACTTTTTTATTAGTGTAAAAAATGATAACGCAATTACCAATTTAATTCCCAATACCCGCAAGTAGGAGGTCGCTTTTCCAGATTCTAGATAATCAAAGGTACACTAATTGTTTGCGGTATAATTACACACGCAAAATTGTTTGGAGTATCCTCAATAAGGAATCAAAAGGCGCGAGTAACAAATTTGCACAGGGTTTTGGAGGAGGAGGGCGGGAAAAGGGATAAACGAATACGCTGGAGGGAAGGGCCCACTATACTGTTCCCAGTTGCGGCCGTAGAAAAGGAAGCTAATTTTATATGCCGGTATTTTGAGTCTGGATTAATTTTTTTTTCAGTTAAGTGTTTTTGTAATAAATTGCTTAATATGAGGATTTATAACATTGTAAATACAGTATTATTAATGTTCGAAAAATGCGTTAAACAAAGCAAATTTTCAATAAAATTAATAGCAAGAATTTTGAAGGTTTGAATGAAAATGTTAAAAATGTATTCTTTTGCGAAATTTATGCAAATAAATTAATTGTAGTGTTAAAAATAAGTGGTTAGTTTTGTACGAGAATAACACGCAAGTTTTATGAAATAAATCAAATCGGGAGACTTTGGTGACCATTTGAATGGCTCCCCTTGTATTTATAAGACGCTCTGGAAATATAGTTTGCAAAAACTGTTGCACTTCCCTCGCATTATGAGCAGGGCAATCATCCTTCTGAAACCAAAATTTATATTCAGTGCTCGTACAGCTGGAATGTCGTGATATCGCAAAAAGCCCAAGCATTTGTTGGCAGTTAGATTCCTATCAATAAAAAAGGGTTAAATAATAAAATCCTCTAACATACCAGCCTATACATTAACCTGTTGAGGGTATTGTGTTTTTTGAGGAATATTGAGATGTTGATTCTCTCTAGAGTAGCCTAGGGTGAGAGAAGGATTGTAACGGCTGTTTAAGGAGAATGAAAATTCATCAGTAAACAAAATGTTGCTGATAAACTTGTTCTTCCCTTTTAGCCGTTTCCCTCATATACTCACAGAACACCATACGCTTTTCGTGGTCTTCTGGAAAAATTTCTTGAATTTATCACAATTTATAACAGCGATATTTGTTACGCTTTAAAATATTCCGAACTGTTCGAGCGTTCATTTCAAGTTCTTCTGCAATTGCGGTACTATTGCAAGGAAAATTAATTTCCGCGTCAGTCTCCCGATTTGCTCGTTCTTCAGTAATTTGAGGAACCGGTTGCTCCTCATATATATATATATATATATATATATATATATATATATATATATATATATATATATATATATATATATATATGTATTACACTTCATTATTAGCTTGTTTTTTAAGCATCCACACTCTTTTCATTCATTTTAACCTATATATATATATATATATATATATATATATATATATATACACAGGGTGTCCAAGATAAGGATCCTAAGCATGGGGATCTCAGTACCTGTTGGAGTTACAGCTTAGGTTAAATTATAAAAAAGTTGCGTACTTTGAAGCGTATTTACATGCCGTTGAGAAACTTTAAAAATTTTCATGGCCAGCTGAGATATTGGGGAAAAACGAAAATTTGACGAAATAGATTTTATTTTTTTGTGACTTTATTTTAAAAGATATTAAAAAACTAATAAAACTTTTAAAAACTCCATCACGTAGTAGCTAAAAACTGCTAATGAAAAAGTTTTATTAGTTTTTTAATATCTTTTAAAATAAAGTCACAAAAAAATAAAATCTATTTCATCAAATTTTCGTTTTTCCCCAATATCTCAGCTGGCCATGAAAATTTTTAAAGTTTCTCAACGGCATGTAAATACGCTTCAAAGTACGCAACTTTTTTCTAATTTAACCTAAGCTGTAACTCCAACAGGTACTGAGATCCCCATGCTTAGGATCCTTATCTTGGACACCCTGTATATATATATATATATATATATATATATATATATATATATATATATATATATATGTTTGTACTGAACCTTACTCGAACTAGTATCATATCTTTTTTATAGTCTTTTTACTAACTTTAGTTTTTATGAGAAAAAATATGTCATTTTTTTTTAAATATACCAATTCTCAATTCTTTTCTTATCCAAAAATTTTATTGTGTTTTTTATGACTTTAAATGTTTATTTACACTAATATTTTAACAATACATCTTACGCTATACCTAAACCTACTTCTACCCTATTCTAAACTAAATCTACTGGTATATTAACCATTAAAATGCATCTTTTATACTTTCTGTGTCTAATTTCTTGTCTTTTTGTCTCAACCAAAACTGAGTCTGAGCACAATATATATATATATATATATATATATATATATATATATATATATATATATATATATATATGTATATATCTTCTATAGTATGGTATAGTAGGCCATTATCCACATCGTTGTTTCCTCGGTCTGCAGGCCTGCACCTTTGACCCCACGTCAAATTTCCTGGCCTTTGAGAGTGGCCTTTGTAGTCCCGTCCAACGAAATAAGCCCCGGAGCGCTAACCTCCTGATTTTCGGCTAATTATTAACTCTTGGCCCCTGTTTATGGGGCCTTAGATGTCTTTGGGTTAAACAATGCTGCTTTATCATGTGTGTTAAAGGAAATAATAGATGTTGCCTTTGAAGACTTACGTTGCTTGAGGACAGTTATTAGTAAATTTTTGTGTTGTCTACGAGAAAAAATGGACAAGAAAAAAATTTATCTATTAACTCTTTGGAGAGAAATACAAAACTTTCTTATTGACTGCCAGGGCCTGGTTTACAAAAAGGCTCTCGCCCAGGACCCCCCCAAACTTGAATTAAAAGTTAAAAAGCAAGAAAATTTTTTATTTAATTTTTCAATCTTGTCTATTTAAGGAATAAATTCCTAAATATGGAACACTAGAATAAGGCACAACGTGTCTTTTAAAAAAATTACAAAAATAGTCGTCATCTTCTAAGGCAGTGTTTTTCAATCTGTAGATCGCGGCCCCTAAGGGGGTCGCGGAACCTTACTCGGGGGGTCGCCGGCAAAAGAAAAAAGTCAAGGTTCTACATGGTTCACTACAGTAAAACACAATTTTAGTGAGAAGGATTGGCTTGTTAATTTTTCAAAAAAATGTCAAATTGTGGTGCTATTTTTGAAATGTTAATAATCAAATCATTTTCTAATTGAAGCCTATTTCTTTTTTAGTTTTAATATCCACCATTGAAGAGAACGCCAGTTCACATAAGTATGAAGTGGCGAAAAGTACTAATAATTTAAGAGCTTCCCTTGCCAGCTCAGGATATTCTTGTTTCCTTTTCATCCAAAACACGTCAACAGTTTGTGAATAAAATTCCATTTTAAGCATATCGTCAGCAGCTAAATCTATAAGATTTTCTTTCATATTTATAGTGAGATCAGCTAGTTCTATTGACTTATCCAAGAAAGGGTTAAGAATCCATCTGCGCCCATTGTCAGCTTCAGAGTGCAAGTCTGGAAAGTATGTTAATAGTTTCTCTTGCAGATTATGCAAGCTCTGTATCATGCAGGGAATGTGAGCTCCGACCACAAGCAATTGATCTGTTGCATTATCTTCAACAGTCTTCTGAAGACATGGGAATGATTCAAATATATTTTTTTGCAGAGTGGTTGACCATAAATGAAGTTTTGCATGGAATGTTTTCACTTTATCTTTCGCTGTTAAAATATTTTCATCTCTACCTTGGAGATTCTTGTTCAAATTATTGAGATGACTAAAAAAATCTGCCAGAAATGATAATTTCAGGAGCCAAACAGGGTCAGAAATGTGATTAGTATATTCAGATTTAGCATCTTTTAAGAATATTAGCAATTCAGCTTTAAGTTCTAGAATTTTTGTCAATACCTTTCCTTTGGATATCCACCTGACCTCTGTGTGATAAAGGAGATTGTGATGAAGCGCACCCATATCTTCACAAACTATTTGGAATAATCGGGTTTGCAAGGCTTTACCTTTGATAGAATTCACAATTTTTATTACCTCTTTAAGCAAGTCATTTAAATCAGACGTTAAAACCTTAGCGGCTAGAGCTTGTCGATGAAGAAAACACACATTATACATGATACGTTTGGCATTATTGATTTTATCTTCGCAACAAGTCCGCTATTTTTGCCAGACATACTTTTAGCACCATCGCTACAAATAGCGATACATTTTGTCCAATCAATGTCGTAGTCGCAAGTGCTTTTTAAAAATATATCGTACAAACACTGGCCAGAAGTGTTTGCTGGAAGCGCTTTGCAAAATAACATTTTTTCCGCGATACTGTCATCTGCTTCAAATCGCACAAATACTACAAACTGAGCATAATCTGAAACATCTGTAGATTCATCAAACTGCAAAGCAAAATGTGGACTCTTCTTTAATTTTTCGACTACTTGATCTCGAATATCATCGGACATATCGTTTATTCTGCGTGAAATAGTGTTATCAGAAAGCGGTATGCTTTTTAACTTGTTTGCCTCTTGCTTGCTGACCATAATTTCAACTGTATCTAAAGCTGCTGGCAAAATAAGGTTTTCGGCAATTCTGTGTGGCTTCCCTGCTTTAGCGACTCGATATGCGAGTTTGTAGCTAGCCAATAATGATGACTCGTTGACACTAGATATCTAAAAACAAACAAAACAATAAAAAATAAATAAATGATTGACAAATAAAAAAAATAAAATGCACACCAAAATTAATTTTAATTAAGTTGTATGCAAACATAAACACTAAAAACAACAAAATTTAAATAAACTCGACTTGAGTTCGAGCGCTTAAACACTGACCTGATGATTTTTACAACACTATGTGAAAACTAGGATAACACTATTACTTGAATCATAGTATTTTGCTGCTGGTTAAGAGCTTTCAATTTTCGTTCAAAGAAATCCAACCGCTTATCAGCTTCTTTTTGATGCTTGGTTGTGAGATGTCGCATAAGCTTTGACGGTTTTATACTCGCACGTGACAAAACATCGCCGCAAATTACACATTGAGGGTTTTTAATTAGGACTATAAACCCATATTTCAAGTAATTGTCGTCATAGTGTCTATTTTTTTTCGGGTGTGATTCACCTCCGCTACTGACATCCGTACCAGATGTTGAAGGCTGCGATCTTTTGAGAAACTTATCCATTTTTCAATCGCGCAGAGCAAGTGAAAAAGAAAAACAATCACGTCCGTACTGAGCGGTGACGCTCAGTCAATTAAATGAGAGTTAGCGCGGGCGTAGATGTCAACTTGCTTATTTTAAATAGAACACCCTATATATTATTGCATTTTTAATTTCTACGTAAAAGTATAGACATATTTTATGTAAAATGTTCTATACTTAGGTCTCACTGTTTTGAACATATTTAAATTTTTATGTCCAAAATGATGTTTGGGGACCAAAACTTAACTATAAATTTTTCCTATAAGAAAGTCTTTGTTATTTAATTTTGGTTAGTCTTCTTGTAAACGAAGATCGACTTTAGTAGTCTTTTTATGATATTTTGAAAGTTATTAGTACGGAGTGGCCAAAAAAGAAGAATAAAAATTATATTTAAAAAATCATCAAAAGTTAATTTTTTTAAATAGAAAGCACTTATTTTTATATTTTTATCATATTAAGCATTAAAAATAAGAGTAACTTTGTATAAGGTTGTCTATTCCAAAAATTTGTATTTTTCAAAATATTGGCAATTCAACATTTTTCTATTGTAAAAATGCTATAAAGCTTTTAAGTTATATAATATATAAAGTGTTCTATTTGAAAAAAGCAAGTTGACATCTACTTCCGGTATAACTGGAAGTGCCGCCATCTTGAAAATATTTTAGCCGGCAGTCCCCCATACACGTTAGTACACTGTCAAATTTTCAGATTCTTCCTAATTATAGTTTTCCCACAATCGTTGTACTTATAGTGTAACATCACCATGTATAATTACAGTAACCGCATTTTGTTGCAATTTTCATTCGCGCTTTACTTTTTCACTCTGTATATTTTTGCCCGACAATTAAACAGGAGGAGTTGCAAAACGATTATTAATAAGCATTACACAATAAATAACCAGGAGCGGGCGGGAAATGGGGGGAGATTGGGGAAATCGGGGTTGGAAAAGTCCCCTGTCCTTCATCGAGACACGCACTGCGTCTTTACAAATCATTAGTTATCCCTTACAAGCCAAGATGTAAACCCTTTCCGTAATTAATCACATAAAATTCTGAGCCGCACAGATTGAGCAAACATCGGTAAATCTCCCTAATATATGTTCCGGGCGATGGACGGACAAAAAGTGACAGCCGTGCCGCTTTCGGAGAAAGGAAAACTACAAACGGAATGTTGGCGGCGGAAGGAGCTGTGTAGAACACTCGTTTTGAATATATCCCTGTATAAGTGATGTTTATGATGGTTTCGATTATTAAAACAAGTTGATTTTGCGTCGATATACAGCATGTCCGGTAAGTGTAAGTGTACAGAGTGCGTCAAAATCACCCCAGTGTTTTCTTTCCTAAAGAGCCACATTACGTATATATATATCCGTCTTGGAGGATCCACATGTTGGCCCTTACTTCCAATGGCACATCTTCCAGATACAATGGGAGACGATTTTGGATAAAATCTAAGTATACGTCACCAGTTAGTGGGCCATCAAAGAAATGAGGACCAATAAGGTAATCTCCTATTATCCCTGCCCACACATTTAGTGAAAATCTACGCTGATGTTTCGTTTCTACCACATTGTTTGGGTTCTCGTAAGCATATGTGTGGATGTTGTGTAGATTTGTTATGCCATCACGAGTGAAACCAGCTTCGTCAGTGAATAATATGACGCCAATTAATCGATTATCGTGTTCATACTTAGCTAGGATCTGATTGCACATTTCCAACCGTCTCGGCCGATCATCGTCATAAAGAGCCTGCACCTTTTTTGAATGAAACGGGTAGAGTTGTTCTTCTCTTAGTATCCTCCATGAACTAGCCTGACAGAGCCGCACTTCATTCCCAATTTTTCTAGTACTAATACCTGGATTATCTTCAATAATTTAAAACACTCTTTCTTCTTGTTGCACGTTTCTAGCAGTTCTAGGTCTTCCCCTATTTCCATTATAACTTTTAAAGGAACCACATTCCGCAAGCCTCCTGTGCACACTGGAAAATGTTTGAGCATGAGGGATATTTCTTTCCGGATAACTCTCCATATAATATCTTCTTGCCAACTCTGCATTACCATTTGCTTTTCCATAACAAAAATGGATATCACAATATTCGATATTTGAATATTGGTGATTAGCCATTATTAGTTATTTTAAGATTATAAATTAAATAGTTTAAAAAGCGAATTTATTTGATGTTAAACTGACAGCTCTATTATACTTTGATAGCTATTTACCTGGTAGCTGGTGGTAATGAAATGAGAAAAGTAAATTTACCACTTAATTTTTAAGGGTGATTTACGTCTAAACCGTTGGGTTTAGCGATGTAAATAAAGAGCACCTTTTTTAAAGGCCGGCATCAGTCTTTCAGAAATTATGCCAAAAACTACTGTAGCTGTCAACACTAAAAAATTATGACAAAAAAACAATTTTCAATGTAGGTAAAGTGCCCTCTAGCGGCAAACAATCAATGTGAATTGTTACTAAAATGATGAAGCGCAGAAGACTTAGCCTATCTTTCAAATATTAGTCAAATCGGTTTTCCTGTAAGCGAGTAATTCAAAAAACAAAAAATAAAAACTTGAACTCGAAAACGAATGACATTTTGAAAAAAAATTATATGCAGCTCTACCCTTATTTTGTCAAGTAGAATCACCCCCTTAAGTTTCGTGATCGATTTTTGAATCACCCTGTATATATATATATATATATATATATATATATATATATATATATATTTATTCATTCTTCTACATTATTGTTGTCGCCTTCAGAATAGTCCCCATTAGATTTTATGCACTTCTGCTAGCGCTTCTTCCAATTCTCGAAACACTTTTCAAACTTGATCTTTGGGATAGCCTTTAGCTCTATCAGCGATGCGCTTTTAATGCAATCTATGTTTTTAAAACGACTGCCCTTTAAAGTTCTCTGTATTTTTGGAAATAAGAAAAAGTCACACCGAGCCATGTCTGGCGAATATGGAAGCTGGGGCTTCGTTGCAGTATTGTTTTTGGCCAAAAATTCACGAACAAGCACTGAAGTGTGAGCAGGTGCATTATTTTGATGCCAAAGCCATGAATTGTTTTTTCACAAATCCGGGCGTTTTTTTCGGATTGCTTCACGCAAACGGCGTTGAACTTGTAGATAGTACTAACTATTGACCGTTTGACTTCATGGCATAAACATTTCTTTCACTTTTTCCACATTTTCAGCGGTTGTTGATGTGCTGGGGCGTCCGGGGCGTTGGTCGTTTTCAACGTCTTCACGGTCGTCTTGGAAATGCTTATACCCCTCGTAAACTCTTGTTTTACTCATAGCAGACTCATAATAGGCCTTTGTTAACTTTACACACACTTTGTTAACATTTCACATATTTTTTACGCAAAATTTGATACAAATTCTTTGATCCATTTCTTTTAACAAACGAAAATCACCGAGCTCGTAAAAACACATCTAACCTTAGCGGCTGCCACAGACAAAGCAATGAATACAGCTGAAAATTTTATTATACTTCAGGGGAATGTATACCAATATAATAAAAAAAAAATTGATAATCGAACTCCCAAACCCGCAAAATTTAAAAATTCCCGGTATTTTCTGAACACATCTCGTATATATATATATATATATATATATATATATATATATATATATAATAAAATAGAATAAAATATTGGCGAAGCGGACATGAAAACTTTGTCAATCTACATGATTCTCGTGTTAAAAAATGCGGAGCACTCCAAAATATGGAAAAACTCCGGGTCCGACAGATGGCGACAGCGCTGTTTCGTCCTAATATGGGACTCGTCAGGCCACTGCAGTCGGTACAAACCATCGTCTCGCCTTTGCATCGTATAAAGCTGAATTTATAATTAAAACACAGCAAATAAGACGACAAAAGCGACATCTCGATGGTCCACTTGATAATACAAGAACCACACAGATTAACAAAGTTTGTAAACGAACCGTCATATGGTGGCGCGACGGTGAATTAAAACAGAAATATGTAAAATCGAGTACACGAAACGCGCTGCCCAAAGGATAGGGGTCGCATTTTTCGGTACTGGCAAGCAAGCCTACCGCCTATTTTAGCAGCCATAGCCATGTGCCGTACCAAACGATCCCACCATGAGAGCATCGTTTAGCGTGTTTCAAAGCCAAACAAGTATCGTGTACTCGATTTTACATATTTCTGTTTTAATTCACCGTCGCGCCACCATATGACGGTTCTTTTACAAACTTTGTTAATCTGTGTGGTTCTTGTATTATCAAGTGAACCATCGAGATGTCGCCTTTGTCGTCTTATTTGCTGTGTTTTGATTATAAATTCAGCTTTATACGATGCAAAGGAGAGATGATGGTTTGTACCGACTGCGGTGGCCTGACGAGTCCCATATTAGGACGAAACAGCGCTGTCGTCATCTGTCGGACCCGGAGTTTTTCCATATTTTGGAGCGCTCCGCACTTTTTAACACGAGAATCATGTAGATTGACAAATTTTCACGTCCGCTACGCCAATATTTTATTTTATTATATATATATATATATATATATATATATATATATATATATATATATATATATATATATATATATATATATATATAAAGATTACTTGGATATCCCGGCCAATTTTTGAACACACACTGTATTACTGAACACACGCTGTTATTTTGAAAGCTTTTTATTGTCAACCTTAATTGTGACACTTGTCAAACTATTTCAAGTTGCATCGAGGAGCTCTCAAACTATACTGTCTACGAAAGCCGGAAGATTCCCTAATTTTCTAGTAGGATTTCCATACTATATGGTGTAATAAAAATAAGAAAAAGGAATAATTCGGCGATTTCTAGACCTTCTATCATAGGCGTTCGATGTTAAAAATAAAGACATAGAATTCTCTAAAAAGTTCCAGACCTTCTTTCATAGACGTCTCCTGAGGAAATTAACAAAGGTAAAATTAATTAGAGTAAAAGAGGGATAGACGCCATATTTTTTGTAGAAATTAAGTAAAAAATAAAAAATGCAATATAAATCAACCCTTTATTTTTTATTTTAAAGGTACACTAATATTAAGTATTAAAATTACAATTAACGAGTTTTAAACTTAAATGAAACATAAATAAAAAATAAAAATTATAAGTTGACAGCAGGCCATCTTTCTCATAACGTGTGGAAGAGACGCCATATAGTGTGGGAGAGATGTCATCTATGCTATTATTCCTTTTTTTGGTTTTCTGCAGATCATTTCCCTACCACAAATATTGCAATGTTGGCATAAGGAACATTTAATCCAGTCAGTCTTTCTTTTTGTTAAATAATAATTTTCTCAACATTACGCGCACACATTGTTATCATCTTCGATTGGGGTGGATGCTAAGACAGAAGATGAAGACTTAATTCTGCATAGCTAATTTGCGTTTTATAACTGCTCCTTTAATTAAATTGACATTGGAAGTCTTCTTACAAACGTTCTCAGGGCAAGTCAAAACACAAGCAACTTGTTTTCGCTTCACTGTTGAGCTAGGTAGTTTTGGGATTGGATTAGATTCCTCAAGAATCTTTGTAAGGGTTTCTTTACTATTGGATGTTTGTCTGGAAGTTGATGGTTTTTGTGGAGACAGAGCTGCAATGGCAGCACTTTCAAGAGGAATGGCAGGAGTAGCTACTTAAATTAAATCAGATATGACAAAGAAATGATCTGGAATAGCATTAAGATTGAGTGGGAATATTCCAAAAGTTTTAAAACCTGATGTGGCATTTCCCACGGTTGCAGCTCTTCCCCATCTTGCCCTATTAGGTGTATGTGTACCATTTTTCAGAAAGTTTTTTTAGAATATATATTTTCCCTATTCAAAATTTCAGCACTACCCCGGCCATCATGTGATTGTTTTCGATGAGATGTGGTGACAAGGCAGAACTTTTTTCATTTCGGTTACACTCACTTTTGTGTGATATAATTCTGCTTTCAAGATTTCTGGAAGTCTGACCTATATAGGTTAAATCACATTCTAGGCAAGGGATGCTATATACAACATTATTAATTTCACCCAACTTCAAGGGACTTTTGATACGAGAATACATTAAACTTTAAAGTTTTGATATGCTTTTTGACTATTTTGACATCATACCCCTAATATTTTGCACAATTTGTCTGTAAAATGTTCAATATAAGGTAATGAATAATAATACATATATTTGTACAGTCTGTGAATCTATCTGTGTGTTCGAATGCGGTATTCAAGATTGAGAATGAATGAATGAATTTTGAGATATAGAAGGTTAAAGTGAGTGTAATGTTTGTTAAGAGATTCTATTGTTTATATTTTCATCAATTTTGTACTGTGAACTCAAGAGAAATTTGTTAACGAGACCAGCAGGGTAGGAATTCTCTAGCAGTATGCCTTTCACTATTATATATATATATATATATATATATATATATATATATATATATATATATATATATATATATATATATATATATATATATAAGAGGTTGCACAGTTTGAATAAATTGCGATAAAACACAATCCATCCAATTCCACCACCATCGAAATGATGGCCCACCTGTACCACCATACCGAGAAGAAAGTCAAAACTTACCCTCCCCGCCACAGTGATACGGCAGAGGTACATGTTTCGTCTCTACTAGACTCATCAGGGTACCGACATGCACCTGTCTGTGCAAAGGACAGATCGGAAGGAAGCATGCAACACTGAACGCGGCTTCGCCGACCTCCCGCCGGATGGCATATGTATGTTTATGCGGCTTTCACGGATTCCTCCGTTTGAGATGCAATAGCAGTGGATATATCCACATTATGCCGTTGTAGTGCTGAAATCACATTCAGCAAACGTACAACTGTATGCAACTCCGTGTATAAATGAAGTAAATTGCGATCAGTAAATGCAAACTTCGTTCCAATCATATCCCTTCAGTGTTAGAGGTTGCACAGTTTGAATAAATTGCGATAAAACACAATCCATCCAATTCCACCACCATCGAAATGATGGCCCACCTGTACCACCATACCGAGAAGAAAGTCAAAACTTACCCTCCCCGCCACAGTGATACGGCAGAGGTACATGTTTCGTCTCTACTAGACTCATAAGGGTACCGACATGCACCTGTCTGTGCAAAGGACAGATCGGAAGGAAGCATGCAACACTGAACGCGGCTTCGCCGACCTCCCGCCGGTTGGCATATGTATGTTTATGCGGCTTTCACGGATTCCTCCGTTTGAGATGCAATAGCAGTGGATATATCCACATTATGCCGTTGTAGTGCTGAGATCACATTCAGCAAACAACTGTATGCAACTCTGTGTATAAATGAAGTAAATTGCAATCAGTAAATGCAAACTTCGTTCCAATCATATCCCTTCAGTGTTAGAGGTTGCACAGTTTGAATAAATTGCGATAAAACACAATCCATCCAATTCCACCACCATCGAAATGATGGCCCACCTGTACCACCATACCGAGAAGAAAGTCAAAACTTACCCTCCCCGCCACAGTGATACGGCAGAGGTACATGTTTCGTCTCTACTAGACTCATCAGGGTACCGACATGCACCTGTCTGTGCAAAGGACAGATCGGAAGGAAGCATGCAACACTGAACGCGGCTTCGCCGACCTCCCGCCGGATGGCATATGTATGTTTATGCGGCTTTCGATGGTGGTGGAATTGGATGGATTGTGTTTTATCGCAATTTATTCAAACTGTGCAACCTCTAACACTGAAGGGATATGATTGGAACGAAGTTTGCATTTACTGATCGCAATTTACTTCATTTATACATGGAGTTGCATACAGTTGTACGTTTGCTGAATGTGATTTCAGCACTACAACGGCATAATGTGGATATATCCACTGCTATTGCATCTCAAACGGAGGAATCCGTGAAAGCCGCATAAACATATATATATATATATATATATATATATATATATATATATATATATATATATATATATATATATATATATATATATAATGCTGTTTGTCTGTAGTCTGGATGAGTAAGTTGGAAAGCTCTAGATTTCATATCCAATATTAAATTGATTTTTGTTTTTATTGGGTGATATGATAAGTAACTGATATATCCATTTCAGCAATAAGGTTTTTTATGATATTTTCAGTAGTTCTTATGACAAGCATATCCAGAAATGGGACGCCATTGTTAATTTGTTCTTCTTCTTTAGTGAATTCTATGTATGGATTGTAAGAGTTAAAAATTTCTGGAGCTACGTCTATCCTTACACTAGGGATGGCTAAGATACGATTATCCACATATCTTTTAACAAAAGGGACATAGAAAGGCATAAGGTCTATACAATCATTAATCGTATCATCCACAACATAATTTACTAGGACTAGTGATATTTTTGAACCCATTGGGGTCCTAAAAATTTGTTTGTAATAATTATTAAAATATAGTTAATTATATCACGAAATCATTCAAAATTAAGACTGCAATACTGGGAAATTTCGTCCCATTTTTTTTGGATACTATCAAAAATTGTATCCACAGGTAAGTTGGTGAAAAGAGAAATGACGTCAAAACTGTCAAATCATAATTATCAGGTAACTGGAAATTATTAATAAATGTACTAAATGAAAAAGAATCTTAAACATAGTAATTATTGTTTGAATTATATGCTGATGTTAAAATATTTGTTAAAAAACCTGCCAGTGAGCTGTGTGTGGACTATTACTAGATGAGACAATAGGTCTCATTGACAGTTGGGGTTTATGAATTTCAGGCAAAGCATAGAATCTTGTAGCAACTGTGCTATATGCATACATTTGAGAGGCTTGCGCCTCATCTATGTGGTTATTATTTTTAAGGTTTTTAATAATTGCATTTGCTTTGCCTTGCATTGTGCCGGTAGGACTTTAATGATAAACATAAGGGTGATTTTATAGCTGAATATACTAACATTATAACTACTTTTATGCATAAAAATCATAATATTACGCCATTTCTTCATGATCTTTACAAAAAATGTAGGCTCTTCCTCAAGGAACATCCGAACTTGTATATATTACGTAGTGATAAGGAAAATGTTACAGTTGCGATGAACCAGGCGCGGATCCAAGGGGGGGGGGGCGGTGGGGGCGATAGCCCCCCCAAAAGCTTGGAGTTCGGGAAAATATACCCGATTTTGCCTCTTATACTATAGTTTATTCAAGAACTAGGGAGAGTTTTCATTTTTTACCTTTTTTTTCTTCGCAAACTACCTGTGTTCTTTAGTCCGGTGTCTTTGGCAAAATCTGTTAGACACATATATTTTTTAGAGGAATGGGTTAGAAATTTTATAATCAAAAATACTGGTCTATAATAATGAACTATTTGGGTTGGATAGCAATAGATATTTGGATGTGTGAAGTGTTAAAAAGGATTTTAATCCTTGTCATAGGCACCGGAAGGCGTCAAAAGGAGGTCTATTTTATCACTAAATATTTATGGCATAAAGTATTATTTCAGTAATAAACTTAAAATAAAAAGTTTTTATAATTATATTTTATTTCTGATGATTTTTTAAAAATTTACATATATTAGAAAATATAGATAATTTTGACATATTTAACACAAATCACAACTGTAGTTTTATTATTTTTAATTTTGGCATAGAAACCGTTTTAGGCACATTCAGACTAAAATGTAGCCTTTTTCTCTCAAAAAATTCTAAGTTATAATTTAAATACTTACAAAATACCCATTGTCAAAAATACAAGAAGTTAAACATATATAAAAAAAATAAATTCGTCAATATAATTTTAAAATTTTTTTGGGGCTATCGGTCATTTTATTATTAATTAAAAACATTTTTGGGATATTTGACATTCCAGTTTATTTATTTCTTAAACCATCTGCAGAATTACAATTTAAACACTAAAGAGGGATTCAAATGTCATTAATTTTTATATGTTACAGAAAATTTAAATAATAAATTGTGTTAACGCGGTAAACATTACATATCTTATTCGTCATCAAAGTCAGTGAAGCTATCTTCGTTCAAATTAATTATAATTGATTCCTCTCTCACCGATCATGAGATCGAGTTTCCACATTTTCTTTTATTTTTTGATTATATTAATTTTTCGCAATTATCTGCAGTAACTTTATTCAAAAAATCTTTCAAAAGTCCAGTTAAATTATTAATTTTGTAAGTTGTGTTATTTCTAGCAACTCCACCTTTTATTTGAGAGAGATATTTCCTTCACCAACGTACATTTTCCGGACGATCCATAAGAACAGATTTCCTATCTGGGTTTTCCCAACAAAAATTAAGTTCTCTGAGCAATTTCCAGAGCTCAGTTCTTTTAATTTCAGGCAAATCCCGATCTTCATTGATTTTAGTTAGAATTTTGTGGACGGTTGAGATCTGCTTCTGATAATAAAATGTATGTACAACTCCTTTTATTACAATTTACATCTCTTCTTCCAACGAGGTTTTTCGTCTGCCTGTGATCGAATATAACTTGGAATTACTAACAATTCCAGTCGTTTTTTTCTCAGTCAGTGTTCGGTACATGATAGATTTTCGAACTCCTGTTATATTGGAATATATCTCAACAGAGCTTTTAACATTATTATCTAGATATTAATATCTTAAGGCATCATAAACATTAATCGTAATAAGTTTTTCGCTGAGGAAAAAATGCCCTCCATCTTTTGGGTATCACACTAATCTCAAATAATATATAAAAACAAGCACAAATAAAATAAATCACTAAGGACACACTGTAAGGTGTACTTTGCTCACTGACAGAAATTAAATTGAATTATCAGAAATTTTATTGTTGCAGTAAATTTATAAAAGCTTATAATATTTAAATATAATTAGATTTACAGCAGCTCTCAGTTACCGGGGGCACTGAAGCATGTACGTTGGAGGTTTCGGTAACAGTTTAATTACTCCCTGTAGTTCTTGAATAGAGTATAGGAATGTGTATGCTTGCGATCGCCCCTCCCCTTCCCAAGGGCTTTGAGTTCAGGAACATAGAACCAATTCTGCCATTTATATTAGGAATGTGTATGCTGCTGGCAACCCCCCCCCCCCCCCTCGTTGACAACTTGTTGCCCCAGGAGCTTTGAACTCAGGAGAATAGACCCGATTCTGCCTCTTATACGAGGAATGTGTATGTTGATCGCATCTTCCCACCTCCTGTCGGACACTTATTTTTTCTTGTGATCACCCCCCCTCTTCAAGAGTTTCAAATTCAAAAAAATAGCCCCGTCCCTGCCTTTTACACTAGAAATGGGAATGTTGCTGGTGTCCCCCCCCCCCCGGGAGGACAACTTGCTTTCGCTTGCCATTCTGTACTTTTGTGATATCACCGCCCCCCCCCCCCCCAAGGAGAGAGGCTGGATCCGCCCCTGCGATGAACAGGGATGATTCCATACATAGGAGTGAAGAGTTACTCAATGGTGATCATTAATATATTAAACTTAATAAAAATCCTATATTTCCTCAATAGATTTTTCATTTTGGCCCGAACTCAGTTCAAAAAGCCATTTCTAGTTCGATAGCTTACTCCTGTTCTTGACATGACAGGTTTCTTTTTGCATATTGAGCCTCCGAAACATTAAGAAAATATACTTCAAGAAATAATTATCTTTATTTTGTTGCAAAACTATTCCACCATAAATCATTATTTTTCTAACAATCAAAACAATCCATACGCACGTAAAAGTACCATAAAATAAAACCTGATCATAACGACATTCCTTTTCGCAAATAATGATGCAAAATGTAGGAAATTTTATACAAATCACCTTGCCAATTGCTTTAATGAAATAACACCTAAAGAAAACGATAAAATTTCAAAAATATTGCCTTTTGAAAGCGAAGATCTCAAGTTTCGTTGTTACCGAGATATTGAATAAGATATCTCTTACTTATGGCGTTTCAATAATTCGTGGTAATTCTTGTTATAATATTCAAGAAATTTGATGTGTTTTTAGTTGTTTATTCCCTGTAAATAATTTTATGATATATGCAACAAATTAGGGAAGTTTTTTTTATTTTGTATTATTCTTAATTATATATATATATATATATTTATATATATATATATATATATATATATATATATATATATATATATGTTTATACGGCTTTCACGGAGTGCTTTTTACTTCATATATATATATATATATATATATATATATATATATATATATATATATATATATATATATATATATAATAGTATTGATGTTATTTATATGTTAATTAATTTTAAAAAAAATATTTTATTCTTATCAATGATGTGTGATTTTTCTGGCGCAATTTATCATAACAAGTTTAAAAAATAAAGTGAATTCGCATTTGCCTTTTCCTCTATTTAAGACAACAGCATGACATTAGTTAGCCATTGGAATGAAGCTGAAGCTGCTGAAATTTAAAAAATATGGTTCTATAGATAGAACTTATGGCAGGATTAGATATAACAAAAGAAATATCTCTAATCTGATGTTCTTTTAGGATAATGCAGTTTTCTTTCTGGAATAAGTACAATTTTTTCCAAAGCATTTTAAATATTTAAACTAAGAATTAAATATACAATGTGATAAATTACTATTAACACCCTTTGTATACGACAGGTGTGCCAATATATATATATATATATATATATATATATATATATATATATATATATATATATATATATATATATATATATATATATATATATATATATATATATATATATATATATATATATATGTATATATATATATATATATATATATATTTATTTATTTATTTATTTATTTATTTTCTTGATTCTTGAACCATAGATTATATCATTTTTTCTTTTTTTTTATCTTTTCTTGGGTTCAGGTTCTATATTTAACAAAAGATGCAAAACAATTGACGTTTCGCCCTTTATTTAAGGCTTTTCCAAATTTTTTCTTTCTAAAAATATGTTTATATAATTAAAACATCCACATAAGAAACATATCTACAATTTTAAAAAACAAACAAAACACTTTAAAAACAGTATTTTAAACTTTTAAAATTTTCAAAAATATTTAATTTTACCGGTAATTACCTTGACATTTTGTTACTCTATTACTAAATAAAATTCAATCTTTACATCGTCTACTGAGGATACATGGAATGCGAATGTGTTTGGTTTTTTATATATTTTTTATATTTTACAATGCACAAAAAAACAAATAAGGTATACGTTTAGTTATTATGTTTAAGAGGATATTCAATTTTTAATTCTTATTTGACGGGATCGAATACTTAATATTTTTGTTTAAATTAGGCTTATGTAAATGTGGCTTAAATTTCCCATATCTGTTCTATCGTTAACAGTGTTTCTATCTTTTTTAATTTCAATTAATTCCTTTATCTTTAATTTCTGGTATTTCATATCTTTGTTTTTTATTGTGGTGCTGTTATAATTAAAAGTATGTTTTTCGTCCTGTGTGTGTTTGTTTAACGCTGCAAAAAGTAAAAAAGACACTAATTAATAATAATTTCAACGAAAAAACTATAACCAAAATAATTGATAAACGAACATATAAGTTTTATAATAACGTAAAAACAAAAAATATAGAACATAAACAGCAAAAATATGTAGCATTACCTTACACTAGTGAGCTGTGAGAAAAAATAAAATACATTTTAAAAAAGCATAATATTATCGTATGCCACAAGTCACATAATAAATTAAATACATTGTTCACAAATTTAAAAAGTAAAACTCCTCTCATGGATAAATCAAATGTAATATATTCGATCCCTTGCACAAATTGTCACAAAAAATATATAGGCATGACGAGCCAATTACTGAAGAACAGATTAAATGACCATAAATATACGAAAAACGCCTCAACAGCGTTAAACAGACACACACAGGACGAAAAACATACTTTTGATTACAACAGTACCATAATAAAAAACAAAGATATGAATTACCAAAAATTACAGATAAAGGAAATAATTGAAATTAAAAAAGATAGAAACACTGTTAACGATAGAACAGATATGGGAAATTTGAGCCACATTTACACAAGCCTAATTTAAACAGAAATATTAAGTATTCGATCCTGTCAAATAAGAATCAAAAATTGAATATCCTCTTAAACATAAAACTAAACCTATACCTTATTTGTTTTTTTGTTCATTGTAAAATATAAAAAATATATAAAAAATAAGACACATTCGCATTCCATGTATCCTCAGTAGACGATGTAAAGATTGAATTTTACTTAGTAATAGAGTAACAAAATGTCAAGGTATGTATCGGTAAAATTAAATATTTTTAAAAACTTTAAAAATTTAAATACTGTTTTTAAAGTGTCTTGTTTGTTTTTGAAAATTGTAGGTATGTTCTTATGTGAATGTTTTAATTATATAAAAATATTTTTAGGAAGAAAAAAATTTTGAAAATGCCTTAAATAAAGGGCGAAACGTCAATTGTTTTGCATTTTTTGTTTAATATAGAACCTAAACCCAAGAAAAGACAACATAAAGGAAAAATAATATATTTATAAATATATATATATATATATATATATATATATATATATATATATATATATATATATATATATACATATATATATATATATATATATATATATATATATATATATATACATATATATATATATATATATATATACATATATATATATATATATATATATATATATATATATATATATATATATATATATATATATATATATATATGTATAATTGGAGAGTGGGCACTGCCAAATCGTAGAAAGACTTACTGTACAAAATTATTACTTCGTATTTATTCGAAGCTTAATTCTGTAAAACACCGTGCGTGTATGGAGGTCCTAAGTTTACAGCATATGGTTTTCAACGAAAGAAACGGGTTTTAGGTAAAAATCTAAGACAATTCTGAAAAATGACTCGAACTAATTGAGAGTATGCGCGCCCGCGGTGAAACTTATTGGAAATTTTGATTTGTGGGGTACGGTGTCGTTTAATTTTTCGGTGTTGCCAGTGGCGTGGCAGAAAGCGACTGGTCGGCCAGATAAATTGAAAGAAAATCGGTAACTGAAGATTGAATTAATGTTTATATATTTAATAACTTCTATAGTGTCCGTTTTATATTATGTTATTTCTTTTTTAAAAGTTATGTACTATATTGTTTAAATAGCATCAGTTACTTAAATTAAAATAAATTTCCCCTTTTACATAATAAAACTGAAATATAACAAATTAGTTAATAGTTAAAATATCAGAATTAAATAATGGTACATAACACCTAATTAAAATTTGACGACATAACTAGTTTATATCAACGATGTGTAAATAATTGTATGTAAAAATATTTTTTTTTGGAAAAAAGTTAAACTTGCATAAAAGAAATAATAATGTTTACTGGAAAGTGTAAAATTAAACAAATATATAATTTTAAAACATTGTAATAAAAGAAATCGGCGAATTCATATTATACCTGAGAATATATCCAGACGTTCTACCCCAAGTTGAAACCTTTGAGGTATCAGGGAAGCTAAAATATGTTCACTTGAAGTCCCAAAATATGCTCTTTTTCTCCCATTTTTTGCATATTGATCCTGAAGAAAGTATTTTCTTCCTTTTGAAAGAACCTTTCCAATTCGTTAGTTTATTGTACACTTTTAATATTAATTTTTTTTGACAGCACAATGCTGTTACTGCGAATTTTTATGATTTTAGGGAAATTTCATATCCTCATAGAATATCAATTTATGATTCTTTCTTTACCGATAAAATCTTATTTTTTTCGCCTTAAGAAGGCTTTCAATTTCTATTTTGAAAAGCTCAAATTGGTTAAACAGAACCAGAGATATCAGATTCTAAAGGCAGGTCTTTTTTTGAAAATTTGAGAAACTACTTATTTTTAGTAGTCTAATGCAAACGACATATATCTTAATTTTTTATTTTAGAAGCCTAAATCTTTATTTGAATGTATAAATAATTGTAACTTGTATTTAGGTGGAATCAAAAATATCGATTTTTTCCAATTTTTTGCATTTTTTCAAATTTTAAATGTTCGCCAAATTTAGAGTTTTGTGTCTATTTGAATTCCGAAAAAACTGTCTGCTCATCCAATTAATTTATTATATAGACAATTTTAATTAGAATCAGATTTTTTACAGTACCGTACGGGATTTTTAGCCACGCTATAAAGCCTCATAGAATCTAAAAATTTATTCCGTTTTTGACTTGTAAAATCTTATTTTCTTCGTCTCAGAAAGTCCCTTGATTTATATTTTGAAAAGCTCAGAATTACAAATTCCAGTCTTTAAAAGAAGGTCTTTATTCGAAAATTTTCAAAATGGCTTATTTTTAAGAGACTAATCTAAAGAAGGATATATATATATATATATATATATATATATATATATATATATATATATATATATATATATATATATATGAAGTAAAATGCAAACTTCTCTCCATCATATCCTTTCTGTGTTAGAGGTTGCACAGTTAGAACAAATTGTTATAAAACGCAATTTATCCTATTCCACCACCATCGAGATGATGGCCTACCTGTACCACCATACCGAGAAGAAAGTCAAAACCTCCTGTGCAAAGGACAGATCGGAAGGAAGCATGCAAATTTTGAACGCGGCTTCTCCGACCTCCCGCCGGATGGCGTATATATGTTTATGCGGATTTCACGGATTCCTCGGTGTGAGATGCAATAGCAGTGGTTATATCCACATTATGCCGTTGTATTGCATCTCACACGGAGGAATCCGTGGAATCCGCATAAACATATATACGCCATCCGGCGGGAGGTCGGAGAAGCCGCGTTCAAAATTTGCATGCTTCCTTCCGATCTGTCCTTTGCACAGCCAGGTGCATGTCGGTGCCCTGATGAGTCTAGTAGAGACGAAACATGTACCTCTGCCATATCACTGTGGCGAGGAGGGTAAGTTTTGACTTTCTCCTCGGTATGGTGGTATAGGTAGGCCATCATCTCGATGGTGGTGGAATAGGATAAATTGCGTTTTATAACAATTTGTTCTAACTGTGCAACCTCTAACACAGAAAGGATATGATGGAGAGAAGTTTGCATTTACTGTTCGCATTTTACTTCATTCATACGCAGAGCTGCATGTAGTTGTACGTTTGCTGAATGTGATTCCAGCACTACAACGGCATAATGGGGATATATCCACTGCTATTGTATCTCACACGGAGGAATTCGTGAAATGCGCATAAACATATATATATATATATATATATATATATATATATATATATATATATATGTATTTATATATATATATATATATATATATATAATTTATTTTTGTATCTTAAACCTTTTGTTAAATATTTTTTTCTAATATTTTCTTGGGTATAGGTTTTTCATTAGAGAAACAAAGGACAATAATTTTCTTTCTGACGTTTCGCTCTACATAGCGAGCTTCTTCAAAAGAGCTTGGTATATTTATTTTACATCTACAAAAATTACAGAATTTTTTATATAATAAACATATATCACAGTAATTTTTAATTTAATTAAAATTAATAAAAACAAAACAGATTTTAAAATAGTCTTAAAGTTTAAAATTTAAAATTTAAAACAATACAAACAGGTTAAAATAGTGAAGATTATAAAATAGTACATACCTTGAAAGTAGTTTTGTGTGTATGTTTAAAAATAAATTCAATTATGATCTTTGGTATGCAATTTGTACAGATAGATTTATTTTTATAAAAAGCAAAAAATAGGAAAAAAGATTATTATTTATTTTTTAATGACGTTCTTTCACCTGTATGAGTGTATATGAAATCGTTCCAAGCATCATTACATTATTTCTCATATTTATTATAGAGTCGCTTCAAGCATGTTTTATTCAAAAATCAAATTATAGTATATCTGACTTAAATTTTTGACATCTTGCTTGTCATTTACAACATTTTTATCTTTTTTTATGTGTATCATTTCTTTGATGACTAATTTATGATAATTTCTGTCAGTATCTAAAATATGGGTGTTTTTAAAATCAAATTCATGCTTAGATGTTTGTTCATGCTTATGTAAAGATGTCGATGCGTTTTTAGTATACTTGTGTCCATTCACTCTATTTTCAATATATTGTGTCGTCATGCCAATGTATTTCTTAGGACAATTTAGGCATGGAATTGCATATATTACGTTAGATCTTTTTTTGGTGGGAACTTTGCTTTTTAACTTCGTATAAAATGACCCAAGTAAATTGTTCGCCTTATGGCATACCGTTATGTTATGTTTATCCAAAATATATTTTATTTTTTCAGACAGTTGGTATATATACGGTAATGCAATGAAAGTGTTTTGTGTTTTGGTATTGTTAATTTTATTTTTTTTGTTTGTGTTATAATGTAAATAGGTTCTTTGTTTAATTATTTTTTTTATGAGTAGTTTAGGAAAATGGTTCATTATTAGGGTCTCTTCCACTTTTTTTAGCACTTCTGGGCGAAATTTGGGTGAAGATAATTTTATAGCTCGATCAACTAAGCCGATTATGACACTATTTTTTTGTTTATTTGGATGTTCAGAGTTAAAATTCAAATACCGGCCCGACCAAGTATCTTTCGTGTACCATTTTGTATGAAGACTATTATCCGTCTTATTTCTGTGTATAGTTAAGTCTAAAAAGTTTATTTTTTGTTCTATTTCAATTTCAGCTGTAAATTTCAGTTTTGGGTGGAATTTACAGCTGAAATTGAAATAGAACAAAAAATAAACTTTTTAGACTTAACTATACACAGAAATAAGACGGATAATAGTCTTCATACAAAATGGTACACGAAAGATACTTGGTCGGGCCGGTATTTGAATTTTAACTCTGAACATCCAAATAAACAAAAAAATAGTGTCATAATCGGCTTAGTTGATCGAGCTATAAAATTATCTTCACCCAAATTTCGCCCAGAAGTGCTAAAAAAAGTGGAAGAGACCCTAATAATGAACCATTTTCCTAAACTACTCATAAAAAAAATAATTAAACAAAGAACCTATTTACATTATAACACAAACAAAAAAAATAAAATTAACAATACCAAAACACAAAACACTTTCATTGCATTACCGTATATATACCAACTGTCTGAAAAAATAAAATATATTTTGGATAAACATAACATAACGGTATGCCATAAGGCGAACAATTTACTTGGGTCATTTTATACGAAGTTAAAAAGCAAAGTTCCCACCAAAAAAAGATCTAACGTAATATATGCAATTCCATGCCTAAATTGTCCTAAGAAATACATTGGCATGACGACACAATATATTGAAAATAGAGTGAATGGACACAAGTATACTAAAAACGCATCGACATCTTTACATAAGCATGAACAAACATCTAAGCATGAATTTGATTTTAAAAACACCCATATTTTAGATACTGACAGAAATTATCATAAATTAGTCATCAAAGAAATGATACACATAAAAAAAGATAAAAATGTTGTAAATGACAAGCAAGATGTCAAAAATTTAAGTCAGATATACTATAATTTGATTTTTGAATAAAACATGCTTGAAGCGACTCTATAATAAATATGAGAAATAATGTAATGATGCTTGGAACGATTTCATATACACTCATACAGGTGAAAGAACGTCATTAAAAAATAAATAATAATCTTTTTTCCTATTTTTTGCTTTTTATAAAAATAAATCTATCTGTACAAATTGCATACCAAAGATCATAATTGAATTTATTTTTAAACATACACACAAAACTACTTTCAAGGTATGTACTATTTTATAATCTTCACTATTTTAACCTGTTTGTATTGTTTTAAATTTTAAATTTTAAACTTTAAGACTATTTTAAAATCTGTTTTGTTTTTATTAATTTTAATTAAATTAAAAATTACTGTGATATATGTTTATTATATAAAAAATTCTGTAATTTTTGTAGATGTAAAATAAATATACCAAGCTCTTTTGAAGAAGCTCGCTATGTAGAGCGAAACGTCAGAAAGAAAATTATTGTCCTTTGTTTCTCTAATGAAAAACCTATACCCAAGAAAATATTAGAAAAAAAAAAAAAAAAAATATATATATATATATATATATATATATATATATATATATATATAAATATATTATTTATAAGACTTGAAGTGTTCATGAAATATATAGAAAACACTGAAAAAAATTGAAACTCCCATATTTGGATCCATATATTTGTTTTTTTGACTTAAAAAATCGATTTTTTCCATTTTCAATCTTTTTTTCACTTTTCTATGATTACTTTTACAATTTTAAGTTCCTCGACAAAGAAAGAGTTTTTGCTGAATTTAAATTCTTGCCTTCTTCAGATGGTAAACAATAATTATTGTTTACTATCTGAAGAAGGCACTGTGTTATAGTTTTTTAAATATTAAAATAATAATACTGGAAATTTATAACCAGTGTGTTCTTATCATTAGTTATTATGAATTTCCATTAAGTCTCAGCTAAATCTATCAACTTATATACTTTTAATTAGAATCGAATTTTCTACAATTCTGTTTCTACAGCGCTGTTTTTGTTGATTTTGGTAATTTTTAGATATGCTTGAAACCTTGATCTGATCTCGAGTTTTGATAATTTTTGTGACCTACAAAGTTTTCTTTCTTGTCTAGGAAAAACCTTTAATTAATTTTTTAAAGAACTTGAATTGGTTATAAAGAACTCACATGTCAGCCTTCAAAGAGGAAGGTCTCCTTTTTTTTTGTAGAATTTTTAAAATTACTTATTGACCTCGTTTCTTACGTAGCCTTTCGATCCGACGCAGTTACATCCACTTAAAATTCATGCAATAAATAGTTCTAACTTTAGTTTATATCAAACGCAAAATTATATCTTGTTATAAGAAACGTTGTATCTGATAGAAAGTTCAGTTATAATCGTTTATTACATGTATTTCAAGTGGATATAATAACATTGGAACGGTTCTATCGGACAGAAATGCTACGTTAGAAACAGAGTCATTTTCAGAAGAGTTAACTAATTGAAAAGATCTTTTCAAAAGGAAGAAAATGCTACTCATGGAATTTAAATCCAACTCAAATTCTAGATTTGGCAAGCATGAATAGTTGCAAAAGTAATCTAAAAAATAGTTAAAAAATTGGATTAAAGATACAAATACGAGAGATAAAAATTTTACTTTGTGTTTCTTCTACGTTTAAGAAAGGTTTAAGGTACCAAAAAAATGTATATTTTGCAACTGATCATTAGCAGTTTAAAATCCCCATTTCGTAATATGTCGATAGGATATTAGCTATATAACTTAATAATGGATTGTAAACCATCGAAACAAACACCTAAATAAATATACTTCAAAATGATTGAAAAGTAATAAAAATAAAAAATTTCTCAATCTATATATTTAGAAAAGTCTCTCATATATGAGGAATAGATGAATCTATTCACGGGGTTGCATATAGTTGTACATTTGCTGAATGTAATTTCAGCACTACAACGGCATAATGTGGATATATCCACTGCTATTGCATCTTACATGGAGGAATCCGTGAAAGCCTCATAAACATATATACGCCATCCGGCGGGAGGTCGGCGTAGACGCGTTCAGTGTTGCATACTTCCTTCCGATCTGTTCTTTGCACAAACAGGTGCATGTCGGTACCTTGATGAGTCTAGTAGAGACGAAACATGCATCTCTGCTGTATCACTGTGGCGAGGAGGGTAAGGTACAGGTAGGCCATTATCTCGATGGTGGTGTAATAGGATATATTGTGTTCTGTAGCAATTCATTCAAACTGTGCAATTTCTAACACGGAAAGGATATGATGGAACGAAGTCTGCAATTACTGTTTGCATTTTACTTCATACATATATATATATATATATATATATATATATATATATATATATATATATATATATATATATATATATATATATATATGTGTGTAAACATGTCTGCATAGGCGAGAATTTCTTATTTTATTTTAAAATTATACGGACGATAACTTCTCTTTTTTTATATTTGTTGTCTTAAAACACACACAACAGCTCTCTTACTGATACTGAACTTAAACTGTGGAATTCATAGTTAGTTGGGTTGCCGACGCCGAATAATGCGACCTCTATCCTTAGAGTAGCAAGTTCGTGTATCGAGTTTTCATATATTTCTTTTTTAATTTACTGTCGCGCCACCAAATGGCAGTTTTATACAAAATTTGTTGATTTGTATTATTGTGTTATTGAGTGAGCCATCGAGATGTCGCCACTGTGATTTATTTACTATTTTTCAATTGTGAAATCTGTTTATAGGACACAGATGCGAGATGATGGTTTGTACCGAATGGAATGGCCCGATGAGTCCCACACTAGGACGAAAGAGAGGTGTGATAATTTTTCGGACCCGGAGTTCCTCCATTTTCTTTGCAGTTCTCCGCACTTTTTATCATGAGAATTATATATATATATATATATATATATATATATATATATATATATATATATATAAAGAAAAATTTTGTATTTACTATTAACAAAAAGAATACCACGTTACTACGCCGCTGCTTTCATCGGATTATTTATTGGCTCAAGATGTGTAGAGAATTGCCGATTCGATTTCCAATATCGCGGTTGATTTTCGAATTAGACGGGTAATTGGAACAGGTATCGGGACTGGGATGGTACCACAGGATGGTACTGCTGGTACTCCACGGGAGGCCAAATACTTCAAATTGCTTTGGCTGCATTCGTATTATTTATTTAAATTTTTCATTAATGTGTTTGGTTAGATTTTAAGACCAATTATGCGGTAGGAAGAATATCTAAAATTAAAATATTGTCTTTTTAGAGTTGCGATTCTTAAAAAGGAAAATCAAACTCATATATGACTGCTCTTTGAATTTTAATGATTGTCAGTTTTTTTTTAGTTAGTGTGAGCTGCTGTCAAATTATAGCAGAATAAAATGAAAAGTTCCCTGTCTTCCTATCTTCCTTAGAGCTAGAACTCGCATTCCCTGCTATGCCTCATTCAAACGACATTTTTTTCAGTATTACTTTGTTATTTGAGAAGGCTGTTCCCTGGTGTTCTTCTACTTCAATTGTTTAAATTTTTCTAGTTGTTTCCCAAGTTATCACTTCTTCTTCTTCTACCTTCTATAATAGGTCCCTGACCTGTTCCTTCTTCGATTTTCCTCATTCTGGACTTAAATTATCACTCCACCTTTTCCGTGGTCGACCTCTACTGCGTGTACCACTAGGCGATTTATCTCGTGCGATCCTTACCAGTCTATCCTCTTTCATTCGGCTTATGTGTTTGTTCCATTGTGTCTTACGCTGTAGGACCCACTCATTAATGCAGTCTGTGTTGCATGATTGCCTGATGTTATCGCTTCTTTCTCTGTCTAGTAGCGTTGTTCCTGTTATTCGTCGAAGTATTCTCATTTCTGTAGTCTCCAATAGTTGTTTCGTTTTTGTCGTCTCTGGCCGTGTTTCTGAGGTGTATGTCATAATAGGTCTAATTGTGGTTTTGTAGATCCGAACCTTTGTTTCTTGTTGTAAGTGTTTGTTTCGCCAGATCACGTCGTTGAGGCAACCCGCCACTTTGTTTGCTTTGGCCACCTGCCCTCTTACTTCATCTTCGATGTTACCATAACTAGTTATGTCGATTCCTAGATATTTGAAACTCATTTCCTGTTGTATTATTTGACCGTCTAGTTCTAGTTTGCATCGGAGGGGTTCTTTCGAGGTTGCCATACATTTAGTTTTTTTGGCTGAGATAATCATATTATATTTTCTTCCCGTAAGGTTAAAGGTATTTAACAATCTCTGGAGATCGTCTTCATTTTCAGCACATATCACAGCGTCATCAGCGTAACAGAGAATTTTTATTTCACCCATTTTATATCCTCTACCAAGGCACACTTCCTTTATTATTTCGTCCATTATCATGTTAAACAATAAAGGACTAAGCGAGTCTCCCTGTCAGTAGTGGGAATAGGGGGCTCCTAGTTGACCCCCCCACCACTTTTTTGATTGGTCAGCCAAGAATGACCTTGTTTCTGATTGGCTGCCCAAGTTCGCCCCCTATTCCGATTGGTTTCATAAACTCCGCCTCTTTTTGCTCCACCTCCTACCTCCTTCCTAACTACCACAGTAGTTGGAGGGGAGCTGGTAGCAGTTGGAGGGGAGCTGGTATTTTAAAGGACTGAATCTGAGCGAGCTACATTCATTTACAACTAGTCTTAAGCTTATATAGAAGATTCACCACTAATAAAGAACAGTGTTAAATTAAAAATAAGTGGTAGTTATGAACAGTGATTTGCAAAATGAAATAATCAAATTAGGTAAACAGTTTACTAAACTTCAAAATTCCGAATTAAAGAATGCAATGCTAAGGAAAACACACCCCGAGTGGGCACAGGTATATTATGAGACTGCCTTCCAATACCAATTAGCTGCAGAAGCCTGTTTAAATTATAGAAAAACCCAAAATTTGCCGAAGTTCTTTCATGAAATAAAGAAAATAGGATTCAGTTACTTTTTAAGGATATTGAAGGATTATATAAAAGATCCTGATATATTAAAAGAAATCGTGGAAGAGGAAGAGAGAGATAAAGAGATATTGAGAAACAGGGAGGTTTTAGTGTAGGATTTATTATGGAATTATTAATAAGAGAAATGTATGAAGAGTTTTTGATGTCCGCAGCCTGTTCCGAGTTTTATGCATATGAAGGTCAAGAAAGTGAAGCGCAGAATATTATAGTGTTTTTAAATTATATGGAACATGCGGAATTATGTTTACTAGCAGCTAAATGTTGTAGCGAATATTTAAAAAATAAAAATATAGATATTTTAATATGTAAACTTCAAGAACTAGGATTAAATAATAATATTTCATGTATTAAAACAATGTTAGAAAATAAAACACATAATTTGTAATCAAGTCTTTTATTACATAAAAAAATTGTTGTAAAGGTAATAAACATTTGATAATGCACATACACATGGTATTTTTTGATGATAAAAGCAGCAAGGATCCATTTTCTTTAGGGTGGGTTGTTCATCAATCTCGATAACTGGTTTCATGGAATACTTCTTTACGAAATCTGCCTTTTCTTCCCCTTTTACATAAACATAGTCCACCTTAGCGCTTAAATCTCTTATGATATCTCCACATTTGTGTAATGGTGTAAATCCTTCACACCATTCAATGCAATGGTAATTTTTTATTAACCACAGAGCTTGTTTGTGTAAATAGGATGGTAAATGACCCATCGGAAATGGAGCTTTGAAAATAAAATGACTTGTCTTTTGCCCATCGTACGCTGCTAATTCCTTTACAATAAATTTATTATTTTCAATTTTGAATCCTTGAAGATCTAGAATAAGTTTCATATTTTCAAATATTTGAATTTCTTGATCATTTCTACTTTTAATTGATATTCACTTATTTGTTTTTTTAATTTCTGCAACTGAAGTTGAAAATCTAATACTCGAACTGAAATCTCGTAAGACATTATATAAATGAAGAATTCTGGTTTGGCTACGTTAATAAATATCAAAATTGACGCGTGCGCTCTTAAGCGTAAGTAGCGGTTTGTTTAAAAAGAGTATTTTATCTTAAGGAAATTGTATTACAACTGTTTCACAATTTTTGTTAATGGATTGTAACTGAAAACTTTATCATGAATTATGACACAATATGCCGCTGTTTTAGGGGGAATTTTTTCCTTGGTTTCAAATTCAATTCTCATGGTTACTGGACCTGTTTGTAGTAAATCTCTTTGATGTGAACAATTAATGTAAACTATAGGAGCATTTTCTTTAAATTCTTTCGGATTAAAAATTGGTTCCACTGGAGAGTTATAATACCCTTGACGAAAGTCTGTAAACATTTCATACAGAGTAGCAAATTTATTATTTTCAAAGTCAAGTTGAAGATCATTGTAAGGATATCTTTCTGAATTTAAAAAGACATTCATATTTCTTAAATTACAATGATCAAATTTACTCATATCCATTTTTAGATTACCACGTCTATTTTTCTGAAAAGCAATTAGAACATGACGTGGCGTTTCGACTTTTGTAGATGTTTTTACGGGCCAGTTGTGCCTCGTAGTTTCCAATAACTCTGGATATTCAACTAATTCCCAGCTTCGGAAGGTTATTAGTATATCACTATTTTTGTCAATAATTTTGGTAAGTGCTAATTCTTGCGGAATCGCTACAGTAAGATGAGGAACTCTCCAACACAACTTGGTAATTTTAACTTTGGGTTTTTCATCTTCATTACTGGATAATAATGCATTTGTATCATCATTACTTCTTATTAGAATAAGTTCTTGTTGTGAATTAAGAATAATCTTATTATAATCTTCAAAAAATCCTGAATACATCTTTAATGGTATACATAATGAAACATTACCTTTGTCATCAGTCATAATTTTTTCTTTAGATTTTGTTTTCGGATACCAACCGGCATTTTCCAATTTAGCACTTTCATTTTGATTAAATGAAATATATCCCTTAAGAGTTGAAGTTATACCAATATCCCGAACGGAGTCAATAGTAACACCATTTAAAATATAGCGTAATTCTTTAAATAAAAATGCCGGAGCATTATTAATTAAAACAGTATTAGCTAAAGGGGAATCATCTTCTTTAGTTACTTGCAATTCCACATAAATTTCACTTTTGCAAGGTAAAGGATATTTTCCTGTTTGTTGCAAAGCAATTCTGATTTCATCATTTGGTCCGAGTTTTGTAGGATTAAAAGGATCGAAAGAAAGAATTTCCCAGCTTAATATTGATTCATCAACCAATACATTTTCTCTTACATTTAAATAATCCATTTTTATTTAAGTTTAAAACCCAAACTTTGAAGAAATTTTCTATTAGAAGGTGTTAACCTTTGGAAGTTTGATTTCCTACTAAAGGAAGTTGGTTTCTTTCTTGTCTTATTAATGTTTTTATTATTAAATTTTCTAGTAAAGTTTGCAGATTTATTGTTATATAATATTACCATCTTTAATCTACTTTTTTATGATGTAGTCTGATGGTTATGGTTTCTTCTCTAAAATTAACCAAATCACCTTCCTGATCTATTATTTTAATGGCTATTTTATCAATTACTTTAACGGTGACTGGGAAATATATGACGTTTTGAGGTGACTCAATTATTTTGAACCCTGGAGCAACGCTCGGGAAAAATTGGTGTATTATATGAACAGGTTTCCCGTTTAAATATGATCCCTCTGCAATACTGCAGTCTATATTTATTGAATTTACTTTAATTATTTCCGCGGGAAAATCTGATATATGTTCAATGTTGGCTTCCAATCGCCCATTTTTAAACCCTAATAATTTACCAATAGTTCCTTCACGAAAAGTTATGGGGGCTGAACATTTAAGATGTGTACGTAAAGTATTATTATTTGCATAAAGACTAAAACTAATTTTATCCTCATCCAAGTGTTTTTTTAAAAAATCTGTTATGTCTTCTAATTCGTAGCTACCTGGGGGTATGGCTATTTCTAAATTTTCATCATGAATTAATACATTATTCCCAACATCAATATTGGGAATTGCATTAAATGTTTCGAAATTTACAAGACCGATAACATATTCAACATCTTCATCTAAATATATTGGAGGATGTAACTCTGATGTTAAAATAGCGGAATTGCCGCTAAGAACAAAACTATATGACATTTTACTTTAAAAATATGTTTAATAATAAACTAAAATTAGGTGTTACATATGGTTATAAAGAAATTTTAGACACAATTGACCACAATTTGTTTTGTTAAAGTTTTGATAACTGTTATAATTATAATTAACAATATTATTATTTTGGTCGCTATAAAAATATTTAATTAATTCAGAAGGGGGTCGCAAATTACCATAACTATCAAAATATATTATGTTTTTTCCTTTTTTTGTATATGCTATCCAGTGAGTACCAACACCACTGTGATTATCTAGATTGACAATTGCACTTTCAATTAACTTTATCTTTTTTGGTAATTTATCCCTCATAAAAATACCACGAAAGTTGGGAATTTGTAAATATTTAGCGTATTTAAGTAAATCGTAATTTGTAAGTGCTTTTCGAGGTATATGTTTTAGCAGTTTTTTGAATAAGGTTTCAAGTATAATCCACATCCTGTTTTATAGGGTTTTAAATAAAGTCCACTTCCTTTTTTTCCTACCGCAATGGACTCCATCATTTGATTGTGTCGTTTAGATTCTTCTAATTTCGCTTTGGCTGCTTTTGCATCATTTACTGCTTTAGCAATACCTGCAGCCCCTCCTCCAAGAGCACCAAGAGCAGACAAACCAGCAAATAAAGGTATAAGTGGAAGAAATCCGCCAGTCTTTGGGATTGGAATTACCCTTTTCTTTGGAGGTAACACTTTACCAGTTTTTTTAATAGCTTTTAAAGCAGTTTGAATACTTTCATTTAGGTCTTTAAAACGTTTCCCCTTAATTCCTTTTCTAGCTTTTGAAATTACCTGTGATAATGATAGTCCTCGTCCTTTTCGAGTTTTTCGCTTGAACTTTCTTCTCGTTCGAAGTCCCATACCTAATTTTCTTTTAATTTTCATAGCACCAGTAATTCCTAGTGCAGCAGTTTTTTCCCCAAAACTAGAATCTTTAGCTTTGAACCTTGATAAAGCTTTGTCAGCTAATACTTTATCAGCTAAATGCCTTCTTTTTATATCATTTGATTGTGAGTAAGCAATATCGTGTTCTTTACAAGCCTCATCCAATAAATTTATACCTTTATCACCTCTTGACAATCGTTTTTCCAATTTTGTTCCAGGTCCACAAAAATTATAACCAGGAATATGCAATTCAAAGGGTAATTTATTTATTAATGAGTTTACTAAACCACTTCCTTTCCTTTTGCTGTTTGTCTTGTAAATGATTCGTTTATTATGTGATGGAAACATTATATATAGTTGCAATCCTAGTGATAACTAACCAGTTACATCACAATACTGAATATTAATAGTTTGTTTTATATATAAAATGAGAGTTGAGAAACAACCATACTCTATAACAATTAAGGATCATGAAAGTTCAGTGAATGGTTTTAGAAAACATGGAAAACTGTTTGAGGGAAATAGTAAAAGAGGGTTAATTATTGGCCCGTCAGGCTGTGGCAAAACCAATGTTATTATTAGTTTGATTGAAGATCCGAATGGTTTGCGATTTGAAAATCTGTATGTTTATTCAAAATCCTTATATCAACCAAAGTATAAATATTTGAGAACACTTTTTAAACCTTTGAAAAAAATTGGATACTATGAATCTGAAAATGAAGAAACAATTGTTTCACCAAAACAAGTTAAACCAAACTCTATAATAATATTTGATGATATAGTGTGTTGTAATCAGAATGTTGTAAAGGACTATTTTTGTTTCGGAAGACACAAAAATACTGATTGTTTTTATTTATGTCAAACATATTCTTCTATTCCGAAACAATTAATTCGTGACAATGCAAATTTAATTGTTATATTTCAACAAGATCGAACAAACTTAAAACATATTTATGATGATCATGTTAATGTTGATATGTCATTAAACCAATTTAATGAGTTGTGCTTAATATGTTGGAAAGATAAATTTGGATTTTTAGTAATAGACAAAGACTCTAATGTGAAATCTGGCCGATATCGAAAAGGATTTGATTCATATATTTACTTATAAAAATAAACGTTTGATGGTAAATTATACCAATCATGGATGAACGTTTAGCAAGAGAGCTAGTTAAATCAAGAAAAGCTGTTAAACAAAAATATCAGAGTTTAAAAAATGCGGAATTTGAGGCGCAAACTAAATTGGAGGAAACATATAAACCGATAACTCAACCCTTACAAGAATTAATTTCAACGATTGGTAAAATTGAACCTGTTGAAATAAAGGAAGAGCTACACACACCAATTAAAAAAATTTATGAAACACCACAGAAAAGATCAATTCAAACACTAACACCAAAGAGAAAATTACAATATGGAACATCAACACCAGAAAAAAGAAAGACGGGAAAAACTCCACTCCTTCCTACAGAAATACCATCGATTATTGACTGGGACGCGAGTTTAGCTTCAGCAAGTCAAATGCCATCTATACAACAAACAAGTATTATTGCAGAAACAAACCCTTCTTCAGGTTCACACTCCACAATAGGAAATCTTTCAGATATACTGGAACAAACACGGCAAACAGTTAGAACATTTGTTGATACAGATTTATATAAAGAATATTTATTAGGATTTGATGAATTACCTCGCCAATATATTGATAGCGGTGTAAAAGATGTTGAACATGAGTTTGATCACCAATATGGAATAGTTCATGATTTGGAAACCGAGAAATTCTTTTTGGGTTTAACTCAAAAACCTGTCGAAATTATTGGTAAAAACATCAAAATTGAAGGAATAACCTATACAGGTACACCAGGTTTATATGAGTTATTATTTAAAAAAGAACCAATAGGGTATAAAAAACAAGATTTGGAAAATTATATGGATATTTTAAAAAGAACCAATGCATACCGTAGAAATAATGATCCAAATGAGCAGGTGCAGGGGAATGGATCACATAAATATATTTCTATAATAGGACCTTATTTGCAAAGCAAAGGAATTACAAAAACTAAAACTCTAAATCCCGAATCTCAACAAGCAGTCCAGGGATTTTTTGAAAGACGCAAAGCTCCATATAGAGAAAGTCGAGTGTCTTCAAAAAAAACCGGATTTGGTATAACTTTAAAAGTTAATAAACCTAATACAGATTACATATATTGGGATAATGTAAACGAACTTGTTGAGAGACTTCGACTATTGGTAGCATCCATGCTTGCGGGACACACTGGTCATAACAATGAAATTATTTCCATTATTGAAGAACTAAGAGAAGCGAATATTATTATATAAAAGGACATAATAGATACTTTTAAACATTTCTAAAATGACCATCGATAAATTTGGTCGTCATATTTCAAAAAAATCTGCTCTAAACACATTATTATCACTAGAAAATAAAATATTATCAAATGTTGAAGAGAAAATAATAAAAATTTTTAAAAGCGATGTCAAATATATTGAAAACAAATTAATTCAAAATTTAGATCCCGGGTTGAAAAGCGATGTTAATAATTTAAATAAGAGAATAAATGAATATGATAACAATATACAAAATATTGCAAAAAAGATTAAGTTATTTGAGGATAAAGTTATTCCTGAATATAATGACAAGATAATTAATTTGAAAAATACTGTTGATGGAAATGATGATGTAGTAGAAAAATTTTCTCAGAAAGTTTCTAAATATGCAAATGACTTTGACGTAGTGAAGTTAAAATATGATAAAGTTGATGATTTTGAAAATGAAATAAAAAATGAAATTACATCAATTAAATCAATAATTAAGGATACTTCAGCAATTGACAATGTCAAGAACAGTATTTCCAAGGAAATTACATCAAAGTTTCAAAATTTTACTAATTTGCTTAATGATAGAGTAGCAGAAGAAGTAAGGAATTTTAAGAAAATACATGACGTTATGGATAAAAATACACAAAATCTTGAAAAATCAATGAACACTCATTTCCTAATTCACAAAAAAGATACCGACAAAGTTAATGAATTTAAAGAACAAATTAAAGAATTTGAAATTAAAATCAATGCATATAAATCAAATTTACAATATTTAGAAGACAAATTGAAGGAGGATTTTCAAAACGAAAATGAAAAAATTGAAACAAAATTCAAAGATCAAATTACAAAAGATAATGAAAAAATCGAGGATATACTAAAGCAGTTAAACAATCTGAAAACCAAATCTGAAACGTCTTTTGACGAGGGAAATTTTACAAAGGCAATCGATGAGAAATTACAAAAAGAATTAGAATCCTTACTAGAAGTAGTGCAAGCTATAATAGAAGTTTCTAAAAAGGATGTATTAATTAAAATTAAAAATAATAGTTCAAAAATCGAGGAGACTTCTTTACTCATAAAAGAACTTGAAACATCTTATACAGATATACTACACAAAGCTGAAAAGACAGTGTCAGACATAAAAAATATAGAAAAAAAAATTGTGAAAATGACATTAGATATTACAAATGCAGAATTTCAATTAGGAAAAGATATAAAAAATCTAGAAGATAAATTAACAAAAGAAATAAAATCTTTAAACGAATTAGTTCAAAGAGCTGCTGAAGTTTCTAGAAAAGAATTTAATGATACAATGAATTATGCAAGAGAAGAAATGAATTCAACATTAGGTGGTTTCAAAAAAGATTATACGTTATCAAATGTTCTTTTGGAAACTAAATTTAATGTAAAAATGTCTGATCTTAATAACAACATCACCCAAATAAATTCGTCAATAAAAGAAATTAGAAATGAAAATAACAAATCATTTGAAACAATGGAAAATAAATTTAATGTAAAAATTTCTGATCTTACTAACAACATCACCCAAATAAATTCGTCAATAAAAGAAATTATAAATGAAAATAAAAAATCATTTGAAGCAATGGAAAATAAAATTAAAGAACTTACTAAAAAAAACTGAGATGATTTTTTTTTATATTTTACAACATCAGCGATAAAGGGCTTTTATAAACGGTTTAGAAGGAGGTAAAGTTATTTGTGGGATTTATTTTCGAGAGTAAGGTATAAATTAATAATGAGTAAAATTAAGCAAGACGTTGTAAATGAATTACATAAACCGGCGAGAAGGCGATATAGAAGGAGACGAACAATTGTAAAAGGGCTTAATGATCTATTTCAAGCTGATCTGATAGAAATGCAGCCATATGCGAAATTTAATAGGGGTTTAAGATATATTTTAATGGTAATAAATGTGTTTTCTAAATTTGTATGGGCAGAACCTGTAAAATCCAAAACTGGTAAAGATGTAGCAGCTGCAATGAAAAAAATTCTATTAACTTTAAAAACTCCCCCAACAAATCTGAATACTGATCAGGGTAAAGAATTCTTAAATCAAGACTTTCAGAAACTTATGGAGCAGTTCAAAATTAATCATTACAACACATTTTCTAATATGAAAGCTAGTATTGTAGAGAGAGTAAATAGAACGATAAAAAACAAAATGTGGAAAAAGTTTAGTTTACTAGGTAATTATAAATGGATCAGCTTTCTTAAAGAAATAATTACAGAATACAATAATACTAAGCATTCAACAATCGGAAAAAAACCAAACGAAGTTAACAAAAAGAATGAAATGGAAATCTTGAAATCAGCTTATACTCATAGGAAAACTGTGGATCCCAGATCACCAAAATTTCGTGTCAGTGATAGAGTACGAATAAGCAAGATTCGCGAACAATTTTCTAAAGGTTACACGCCCAACTGGTCAAACGAAATTTTTCAAATAAAAAAAATCCAGCTTACTAATCCAACAACGTATTTGATTCAAGATGGAAATGGGATAGATATTCAAGGAGGTTTCTATGAAGAAGAACTTCAAAAAGTAAGACACCCAAATGTATATCTGGTGGAAAAAGTGTTAAGAAAGAAAGGAAACAAAGTATTTGTAAAATGGTTAGGATTAGATAAATCTTATAACTCTTGGATCTTCAAGAGAGATGTGATGTAATAGTAATTAATGCTGTAATAATAATTGATGTTTGTAATAAAAAAAATGATTTTTTATATATATTTGTTTTATTTAAAAATAAGCTTATTACATAAACATTTTTTTAAATACAATATTCCTATAATCAGAGTCTAATATGGGATTTAAAATTTCTTCAGTCAATTTAATCCTTCTTCTAAAATGTTTTTGATTTATAAACTCTTCAGAAGTCATACGAGCTTTTCTGTAGGCGAAGTTCCAAGCAACCATCAGATGAATTTGGTTTCTTGATTCATCAATAGATACTGTCTTCTTCATAATAGTGCTTAGACTTTAATTTTTGTTCTAGTTCTTCGGGATGATTCAACAGCAGTTCCAGCATGGAACACACATTTTCACTATTTAGATTTTGTTTTGGAGAAAGGACATTATATATTTTGTCAAAAGAATCTCCGTCGTAAAAATTGTTATTTCTAAAAACGTTGAAATAACGTCGAAAGTTTTGTTTTTGTAAAACATTTAGTCTATATTCTATAAGTGGAATTTGTTCCCATAGTCTGCACACAGTTTCATTTCCATAGTAAATAAAATCACAGCTTTTCACAATCTTCACTATTGGTAATTCACCAATCTTTTCAAAATGAATAGATAAATTTTGCAAATATATCGGTTCATTGAAAACATTTGGTGAAAACATATAATTTGTTATAACTCCTTGATATTGCAATAAGTTCTTCCAATCATCTTCATTTAATATCACAGACTGACCATTTTTACCACCAAGTTCAATGCATGGTAGAAAATCACTTTCCACCCACAAACCAATCGCAGCATATTTAGAGTTAGAATTATTTAAATTATATTTTGTAGAATTTATAATTGTTTTTTTTATTTTCTTTTTTAATGGTGAATTTTCAAATATATTTTTACTCTGATTACTGAACATTTTAAATGATGTATTTCAAAAACTAACTGGCTATCTGCTTGCTCTCAAAAAACTAACTATCAATCCGTTTGCTCCTAAATTTTATACATTTTCCCTCTCCTCTCAAGTGGAGGGGTAAACTTATTTTCCCTCTCCATTTAAGAGGAGGGGATAAACTTTAAATGTCTTTATACTAACGAGAATCAATAAAAAACAAAATTTATATTATTTTTTTAACATTTATTAAATATTTTTATAGATATTTTTTCATGAAATACAATAAAATTAAACATGTACAAATAAATATTGCTGCTGTAAATATAATAACAAATATATAACAACAGACACAATGACAAGATTCTTCTTTTTTATTATTGAAAGGAATCCAATCTGAATATTGTAATGGTTTGTTTGTCATGGAATATTTAATTTTAATGTATGTATTTTCACACAAAGCAGAATCAGTTACATTATAGGTAAAAAAGTGTGAATTTCCAACAAGATATGTCATTTTCATCTGTTTGTAGCAGTCGGTTTCATTTTTGAGGGCATTTATACATATATCAGCCCTAACTGTATTAGGAATGTAATTTACATATATCACATTTCCAACAAGGGAAACTAAAACTATTAAAGATGCAGCAGTCATTGTTGTAATATTACTAACAAATAATGGTATTTCTATACAATATATATGTTTTTGGATTCAGTTCCCCCTCCAACTTTTAAAGCTTCAAAAACGACTTACATAATTTATCATCATATAAAATGATGTCTTTATAAAGATGAAAAATTACTAGGAGTAGTTAATTCTAATCGCGGTTTTTTATTTTTAGATCCATTTTCGTTTCCAGAACTTAAAAAAGTTAGAGTATCATACATCATTTTCATATCTTTATCAAAAAAATCTGTTTCCAAAATATCCTTATGTCCCCATGCAAGAGTTTTTGTGGAATTTGGTATACAATATCTTTTATCATCATGAGTTGTTAATGCCAATTTATTTAACAAATTAGTGTATATATTATGCATATCTGACTTGAATACATACATGGTGCAGAATATTTTGTCACCTTTCTCAACAACATCTTTATAATCTGATAATGTTAATTGATTTTTTATACATGATCTACTAACGCCTTTTGCTTTTTTATCTACACTATTTTTGGATTTTATACAATATGCTTTAGCACCAGTTCCATAAAAACTTTCAATGGGAATCCCTTTGTACTCATCTTTAAATTTACCAACAACTGATGTTGTAATAGGCATGCAATGAATATTTTGTTCAGAAAAATTAGAAGTATCAAATTTATCCAGATTTAGCTTCATATCTTCATAAAAGTTTTGGGTCTGAACTTCAAGAATTAAGGAATCAGTATCCGTATATAATAAATTTAAATTATTACCATATTTTACTTTTAAATACCCATAATAAAAATTATACATTACAGTTTTTGCAATATCCAGAATACTCATCCCAACATAAATTGGTTTATTGTATTCAATGCAAACCTGTTGAAGTTGAAGAGCAACTAGATTTTCAGAGAAAATTTTAAAATCCTTTAATTGAGGTTTAGAAATAAGTTTTTCGGCACTAAATTTATTACCCTGTCTTTCCCATTGAGATACTAATTTAATATCTGCTCGCCTATCAACATTTTCCATGGTTTTACCGAAAATTGAATTATTTGCCAATTTATAACAATTTTTATCAAATTTATTTTTAGATAAATTTCGTAAATTTGTATTTAAATCTATATATTCCGCTAACCATGGTGATTGTGTAAACTTAACTGCTCTGTGTATTTTTATGATTTTGAGTCCAAATTGTAGACATTGTTTCAGATATCGGTAGTGAATGATATAGTTATATTTATTATGTAAGTTTGGAATTAATTTTGAGTGGTTTGAAATTGGTGGTGTATATTGTTCAGGACAAAATGGGAAATCATTATGACTATCATGTAAATAATTTGGATATTCTAAATCAACTTCAAATATGTATCCTATAGATGATGTATCTGAAAGTTCGGATATATTTAAAGTTTCTATTTCGAGCTTAGGTACCCAAGCAAAATTTTTTTCAGGCAAATATTGTTTCATAGCATAACCATACAAATTTGTGGCGTCTAAGTAAGCGATATATGTTGTAGGTCTTTCAGGATTAAAATTTTCTAAGAATGGATTATTTGCTTCAGATTTGCGTTTGGAACAAGTGCTAACCCCACCACGAACACCTTTTTTGAAAAAATGAAGCATATCTGGTTCCGTTAATAATTCTAATTCTACATTAGTTAATTTCATCATTGCATCCCAGCACATAGAAGGGCTAGTGACATAATTAACAGGATCTAACTTATAGGTTTTAATACATGTGGATCTATAATTTTCAAAAACATCAGCCAAAAGTAAAACATCTGATTTTAAGTAAATATCGGAATAAGCCCCTATTGTAGAACACTTAAATAGATTCCACACTTCTACAGCACGACTGTAGTCTTGAGGAGAGATATTTTCATCGGTTAAGTTATTATAAAATTTATCAATCAATGGTAGAGATTTCTCATTTAATTTTTCGTTGGAATCTATGTAAGAGTATGGAAATACCCCTTTTTGTCTAATGTATCGAAATTCATCAGCATTTGAGAAAAACTTTTTAATTTCAAAACATTGTGAATCTTGTAGAGTTTGTGATAGTGACTCTAAAGACTCTGGGAGAAATTGAAAAGAATCTATAAAGCGTAGTCGCAAAGCAACTGGTTTCCGCTTTTCTGACACATCAACGAAAATTTCCTTACTAAAAGAAATATACTTTTCTTTATTTTGAGCTATAACACTAATATTTTCTTTATTATAGCAAAGCGATTTAATAAATAGGTGAGAATCATAGTTTTTTAAATTATGCAATACTATTGGTATATATTTTGGAGGTTTAAAATGCAAATTACATATTGAGTGGGCGGCTCCTCGATATTTACCTGTAATATGACAATGATCCCTACACTTTATGAAATTTCCTTTTGAAAAAGGTTTTTCACATACATAACAAATGCTAGAATTTTCATATTCAATCTGTTCCACAGATGATAAATCTTTCAATGGTACTTGATATTTTAAATATTTTTTATAAATTTCTTTTACATCATTTTCAATGTATTCAATAAATTTTATAGCACAATCTGTACCTCTATAAAGTTTAAGACACACAACATTCTCATCAAATGATGATTTAATATAATAAGCAAATGAATAGGGTATATGTTCAGCAGTTTTAATAGTATATGAGGTTGTCGAATCAGGTGTAGATTGTTGGCACTCAATGTTTTTCAAATAACATTCAAAATCGGCATAAATAACAAAAGGAGCTTTATACTGTTTCTGAATATTTTGAAACTTTAATATATTTGCAGGAATATAATTGCCAAATTTATCCAAAATCAAATTATCTGAAGGAAGCTCAATTCGAACAAAACTACAATCACGTTCTAAATGTGTGTTAAGTTTTTCATATGTTCCAAAATATTGAAGGCATCCATCACATAAGTATTTTTTTATTTTCTTTTTTGATAATTGTTTGGATACCAAGCAACCTAAATCCTTTATCCAACAGTAGTGGTTATTTCCATCATCAGAACTTATTAAAAGCAAATTAATATGTAATTTTTTCTTTTCATTATTATAATGTAAAGGACCGACAATCTCATATACCTTTTTATTATCCCTTAAAAATTTTTCAACTCCATATACATTTATGGACAAATTATTTTTTTCCTCAAACTTTTTTATATCTAATAATTTTACTGGAAATTCAATACCTGTAAAATCGAAAGCGTCTCTGAAGTCTGGATATGATGAGGTCTTTCGAGGATTACCGGTTGGCTGGTATGCTGCTGAAACCACTGCCCAGGCGAAACAGCAATTGTCCTCATTCATCACATTCACTATTGATTTAGAAAAGTGATGCATCTTAATGTAGGAGGAGGCATTCAATGGGTTGTACTTATTGATGTTGACTTCCAAATGCAGAATTCTTTGTAGAGCCCACCCTGTAATAGGAATTAAAAAATTAGTTCTGAATAATATTTGTTAGAGATGTACAAGTGATATTAAGAAAACTTAGCTCTTGAGATTAAGAAAACTTAGCTCTTGAGATTAAATAATAATTACCTGAGTCTCTTTCCGGCAATTCATCTGCTTTGGTTTCAATAATCTTGAATAAATCATCGTAAAGCTGTTGTAGATCAGTTGTATGGGTTACAATGAAGAACGGTGTATTAAATGACTTAATTGAAGTAGAGGTTAAAGTTGGAGAATAATATATTCCAAATAATTCCAAATTTACTTTAGCACATGTAAATTCCTGTTGACGCTGGCGTATTAATGTTTGCACTTTATTACCAACATCTTGCTGAAACTTTTTGATGTCGATGTGATAATTCTGCGAATATATTCTGTAGGAAGCTATTCGACATTTAAATGCACTCCTGATAATGTCAATTCCATTTCCATATTTCATGCAGCTCCTGTTTTTATGAATATTTGTCCTCAAGTGTGTGCTCCAGGAATTAGATTTGACATTTACTTCACAATCTTGGCAAAATCGCATTGGAGGTCTTGAAAGTAGTTCATCAACTGAAACAATTATTATTTTTTAATTCCTCTGTAAACCTTTATTAATAATAAAAAGAAAAATTAAAAGGAAAATTATAGCTAAATATGTTATAAAAAAATACTTACGATTAATTATATAATCTTCCAAGTTAAAGGTGTTTTCGTTATTGACAAAATTTTCTCGAAGGTGGCGTACAATATGTGATTTTCTTTTAAATTCTCTTAAGCAGTGTGTGCAAAGGAGAGTCATTTTAAAATGGAATCGGTTAGGGCCGTGTCGCTTTTAAATAAATACAATTTTGATCTATCAAGACCCAATGACATAGAATAATTAGCAATTTTTTCAGCTCGCGCAATTTAGAAAACTTTTGGATTTACTTTTGAATTAACTTTTGGATTCACTTTTTAATTTGAAGAAAAACATGGATTTTTTTTAAAAAATATATTTCCCAAATTTAAAAGAAGATCGCCTTGTCGTTGAATACAATTTTTAACGTCTTTTAAAGTCGAATTAGATAAATTATTACATATATTATCTAAGTTTAAATAGGAATAAACCATTGACTTAAATCTAGATGTGGCACACCTTGTTTCATTCCTATTTAAGCTCGGCTTAGTTTTCTTATGTAGAAACTTATCTAATTCTCCAATAGCGACTTTATTTGTTGGATTGATTTTCGGAGCTGTTGTTACAGCGACTGGTAAAGAATTTTTTGAAATTTGTGCCCCTAAAGTTTGGGAACTAGAAATATCACCGTCCAATTTTGACTTTTTTAAATCTGAACAATCATTTGTTTCTGATAAAGAACGTTTTTTGGGTAAATTTTTTTCAATCAAATTTTCAGAACTTTGTTCTAAATTTAGGCCAGAAGGATTTTTCAAAAATTGATTTTGATTACAGGAAGAAATTAAGGGACATTGAGGCTGCTCATCTTCAAAATTTTCAGTATAAGTATATACCTCAATGTCCCCCACAATTTCGCCACAACTCAAATCAAAAACATCTACCGAATTTACTGTATTTCTGGTATAGCCAAATTTGGATGGTTGTTCAAACCCCTGAATAAAATTTTGATCCAACCCTTCAATTAAATTTTGATCCAACACTTTAATAAAATTATGCTGAGCTTTGGCTGAGACGTTTATAACAGTCTCAACGCTGTCGTTGGAATCCTCTGATGAATCTGACGATGCATCTGAAATTGGCGAATAGTGGGGGCGATAAACCTCTTCCATATTATTTTTCGAAAAACCCCCAATGCCAATCCTCTTATCATTATTTAAAGCTCCCTCGTTACCAACCCCATTATTATTATTGTTTAAAACCCCCTTATTATTTTGTTCCTCACAGCTCCCAAAAGTCTCCTGATCACCCTTAATTAAATTTTGCCCTGAGCTATTTTCACAAATTTCACCCCCTTCTAATATATCTAAAAGTTGTTCCAAATTATATCCCTCATTTATTTCAGAATTGTTAATTAAATTTTTCCTTAATATATCATTATTTAAATCATCGAAATTAATTGTTTCAAGAGGTTCTTGAGGAATATCAGGGATAATAGATTCATCCAAAACTTTTAAGAGCTGTGTCAAAATATCGCTTTCACCAATTTCGGAAGAATCGCCAGATTCAGATGAATTGTTAAATGTATTAATATCAATTTCCCTAAATTTAATATCTAGCTCCTCGTCGCTTAGCCCACAAAATGAACAATCAATCAAATCATGCACAAGGCAAGCGTCGTTTAAATCGAAGGCTGTTAAGTCGATGTTTTCAATTTTTACATTTAAAAATGACATTTTAAATTATAAATTAAAAAATAAAAAAATTATGAATCAATAAAAAAATCAAAAAATCAATAAAAAATCAATAAAAAAAATCCACAAAAATGAAAAAATCAATCAAAGATTGGCTTTTAAAAGATGAAATAAAAATTAATTAAAAATCCAAAGTATTAAGTCAAAAATATTAAATCAAAAATATGAAATCAACAATATGAAATCAACAATACAAACCAAATGAAAATTAATAATATGTCACTACGTCACACGAAATAAATCCGACTATCAAGATATATTAAAATCGATTCGATAATTTTACAAGCGTACGCTAATAGCGAGATGTAAACTGAAGAGACGCTTCGTACCCAGCCGCCTTTTAAAGCAGCCAAGAGCCTGGTACCAGCTGGTACGGCGTGGCACTGCATGGTACGACGGGAACCGTGAGACCGTGAACTCGAGAGAGGTCGTTCAACGGTCGTAAGTTGTTTTGTTCTTAAGAAAATGACGAGTAAAGAGGAGAAGAAGAAAAAAAAAAAAAAGTTGTTTTTTGGAATAATATAAAAAACATTTTTTTTTTTTTTTTTTTTTTTTAATTTTTTTTTTTTTTTTTTTTTTTTTAATTTTTAATTTTTTTTTTTTTTTTTTTTTTTTTTTTTTTTTTTTCGTTTTTTATATTATTCCAAAAAACAACTTTTTTTTTTTTTTCTTCTTCTCCTCTTTACTCGTCATTTTCTTAAGAACAAAACAACTTACGACCGTTGAACGACCTCTCTCGAGTTCACGCTATCTTTGCCTTCTTCTTCTTCTCATTCTTCGGACTGGTTTTGCCGCTGGAGGTAGGAAAAGTGGTATTTCAGTATTGTATATAAGGATATACAGCGTCTTGACTTAGCATTCATTAAGTTTAAAGTCTCAAAATGAGTACGTTCATAATTATAACACTACAAGACTTTCTGGGATTCTTGGAAAATCAAATTAATCTGATGGATCGTCAGAGTCCAAATTCCGAGAACACGGTGATGTGGCCGCCACCATCAGAGGTTGACTATTTAGATGAAGAATTTATCAATATGTTTGAGCCAGACCTGGATCCCGAGCCTATCGCCTTTGAGTGGGATCCAGACCGAGCAATGGATCTTCAACCTTTGATGATGGAGCAACAACAGCCTATGGAAGAAGATCGGCCACAACCTATGGCAGAGCAGCAGGAGCAGCAACAACAGCAGCAGGAGCAGCAGCGGGAGCAGCAGCGGGAGCAGCCACAACAACAGCAGCAACAACAGCAGCAGCAGCAGGAGCAGCCACAACCACAGCAACAACAGCAGCAGCGAAGGCAGAGTTACCCTCGAAAGTGTAAGAGGCCACAGCAGCAACAGCAACATCAACAGCAACATCAACAGCATCAGGAGCAGCCACAACAACAGCAGCAGCAGCGAAGGCAGAGTTACCCTCGAAAATGCAAGAGGCCACAGCAGCAACAGCAACATCAACAGCAACATCAACAGCATCAGGAGCAGACACAACAACAGCAACAACAACAGCAGCAGCAGCGAAGGCAGAGTTACCCTCGAAAATGCAAGAGGCCAATAAATTATAAATTATAAATTGGCCTCTTGCAGAGCAGCAACCTCTTGCAGAGCAGCAACCTCTTGCAGAGCAGCAACCTCTGGCAGACAACAACAACAACCGATGGCAAAGCAGCAGCCTATGGCAGACAACAGCAACCTCTGGCATGCAGCAGCAACCTCTGGCAGACAGCAGCAATTGGCAACCCAAAATGGTATAAATTATAAATATGTATTTATGTATATATGTATATTTGTATTTTGGATATAGGAATAATAAAAAACAAAGTCGTTGAAGAAAATATTTTATTTTTTTCTATTTCTTATACAGAATCACACCTAATAACCAAGTTTCTTTAACTTGAAAGAATTATTATGAATAGGATGAATATAATTTTTTTACAAGCATAGTAATGAAAACTAGGTTTTTTTTTTAACATGGAAGAATAAATCATAGTCTGTTGTCAGGGAATTAAACCTAATTGTTCTTTATCTTATATATAAAATCTTATTTAAATGTCTTAGTTGACATTTTAAACTTAATATTAAAAAATACTAGGGTGAATGAATAAATTCAAGTGCAGTATCAAATTCATTTATTTAAAATTCAATTTATCGATAGGATTGATTGTGCATATTATGTAGAAAAAATTATTCTACACTGAAAGAACAAAATCATTAGTTCTTCAAATCTTAATATAAACAAATTTCTATTTATTTAGATGGCACCCTTATATTTATTTAACTTAAACTTAATATATATCTTATAACTTATATCTTACAACTTATATTTTATATGAAATCTTATTTAAATTAGTTGACATTTGAAACTTAATATTCAAAAACTACTAGGGTGCATGAATAAATTCAAGTGGAGTATCAAATTCATTTATTTAAATTTGATTTATCGGTAGGGTTGTTGTGCATATTATTTGAAAAGAATTATTCTACACTGAAAGAACAAAATTATAATTTCTTTCAATGGGAATAAATACAAATTCTTATTTATTCACATCATTCCCTTATATTTATTTACATAGTTTCTTATATTTATTTAACTTAGCAGAACAAAATCTAAATTCTTATAAAATATTTTAAACTTAAACTTAATATTAAAAACGCCATAGTGCATGAATAAGTGCAAGTGAAATAAATTTATTTAAAATTTGATTTTTCGATTAGATGGTTTTGCATATTCTTTAGTTCTGGTTTGTTACATATTATACATGCTTGTGAAGGAGTTGTTATGAATAAATCGTTTTCACACGTGTTGCATTGCAGATCTTTTTCGCAACATATAAAGGATCGTTTATAGTGGCTATTAACAAAATTATTTTTCCCATTTGGGCAATTTAAAGCATGTATATAGTAACATTCACAACATAAATTATATGCACCGCCAGAAGATGAAATAATTACGACATAAGATTGAAAAACGCACACTTCTCGCGTAAGGTGATTTGGTGTCAATGTATCACTTGCATTTATTTTTGCCACTTTCACGAGCCCCTCTTCTCCACACCCGTTTGGAACGCCATTATCCTCTATCCCATCATCTTCTTCATCTTCATCGTCGTCTTCGAAATTATTTCGATCAATAGTGATCAGAGAATCCTGTCTTGCGTGAAACTTTCCTCTTCCAGCCAAGTTAAAATGAGTTGTTTCATCTTTGTACATTGACTGGATCGTTTCATCACAAGCAGAATCTAAATATACATGTGTCTGATCCATTTCGAAGACTGTCCGATGAAACTCGATTCACTTGTTCACACTATTTTTTAATTTTACAACACTTTTTAATTGATAATGGCGGGCCGTCTATGTGGTGTTGATATAGTGGATAGTGTTTAAAACACGGCAAATTTAGCTGCAATTCTTCGTCACTTCTATAATTTTCCGGCAACCTGTTCCAAATTTGTTGTAAACTAAGTGAATCGACGAATGTTTTCAAGTAGTTGATGGGAAAGAAGGCCAAGTCTTGATCTTCAAAATCGGTAAGATTTTTTCCGTGTTTTTGGTAGGAAATTATTACTTGGCCTACACGTTCAATGAGTTGCTGTTGTTGTTGTTGTTGGTCGCTATTTGACATCGCGCACGAATGACTGAAGTTCGCTCAGATTCGATCGTTTAAAATACCAGCTCCCCTCCAACTGCTACCAGCTCCCCTCCAACTGCTACCAGCTCCCCTCCAACTACTGTGGTGGTTAGGAAGGAGGTAGGAGGTGGAGCAAAAAGAGGCGGAGTTTATGAAACCAATCGGAATAGGGGGCGAACTTGGGCAGCCAATCAGAAACAAGGTCATTCTTGGCTGACCAATCAAAAAAGTGGTGGGGGGGTCAACTAGGAGCCCCCTATTCCCACTACTCCTGTCTAATACCACTGGTGACTGGTATGGGTGTAGATAATTTACCGTTAGTGCGAATCTGAACTTTGTTGTTTGCGTATATGTTTTCGATGGTCTGAATTATTACCCAAGTTATCACGATAAATAAAATAGCTGGAATCTTTTGAAGATGTATGGATCCTCTCTTTATCCAGCTCGTTTAGATGGATTATCATTATTCTAAATAGAATAAGGAAGTCTGATTTATTACATAAAATTTTGCTTTATTTTAACGTAATGGCAATTCAACGAATAACTCACTAAGGCTCAGGTTTGGCTTGAAGGGAGGAAAACCAATTTTTATAAGTTAATTTATTTATATCATAAAACTCCATTTTTGTACATAAAAAATTAAACGTTTTTAATAGCGTAGTCCGGTGGTACGCCTCCTACCGAGTACTTCCCTACGGGGTGTCCCAATAAATCAAAACTACCGATAGTATTAATATAATTTTAGGAACGGGCGCAATTATTTAAGTGTCAAAGGCGAATTTATGCCTTTGGTTTGTTGTGTGTAAGGTTGCGTGTCAGTGGGGGGCGGCGATGTATACAAAGTGTTTGATAATAATAATGATAAATCTTAATGCTGTTTATTTATATTAAAACAATAAATATTAAATGTGAATGAAATAAATTAACAGAATAACTTTCAACGAACAATACCTACATACGATCTGAAGGCCACTCAAGAATTTTTCAGGTGAAAAATAAGTTCCGAACTGTCCGAGAGGTAATCCTAATTTTGGGAATTTAATAATGATTCAAAACATTATTTTGAAAAAATGCTTTAAAGAGCCTGTTGATATTTATTGTTCTTTTTTGCGGTCTTTGTAGTTTCGGCAGATATATATATATATATATATATATATATATATATATATATATATATATATATATATATATATATATATATATTATAAAAGAATCAAATATTGGTGAAGCGGACGTGAAAATTTGTCAATCTACATGATTCTCGTGTTATAAAGTGCGGAGCACTCCAAAATATGGAAAAACTCCGGGTCCGACAGATGGCGACAGCGCTGTTTCGTCCTAATGTGGGACTCGTAAGGCCACCGCATTCGGTACAAACCATCATCTCGCCTTTGCATCCTATAAAGCTGAGTTTAAAATCAAAAAACAGCAAACAAGACGACAAAGGCGACATCTCGATGGTTCACTTGATAACACAAGAACCACACAGATTAACAAAGTTTGTAAATAACCGCCATATGGTGGCACGACGGTGAATTAAAACAGAAATATGTAAAATGGAGTACACGAAACGTGTTGCCCAAAGGATAGAGGTCGCATTTTTCGGTACTGGCAACCAAGCCTACTGCTCATTTCAGCAGCCAAAGCCACGTGTCGCCTTTGTCGTCCTGTTTGCTGTTTTTAATTTTAAATTCAGCTTTATAGGATGCAAAGGCGAGATGATGGTTTGTACCGAATGCGGTGGCCTGACGAGTCCCATATTAGGACGAAACAGCGCTGTCGCCATCTGTCGGACCCGGAGTTTTTCCATATTATGGAGTGCTCCGCACTTTATAACTATATATATAATTATGAAATATCCTACATTTTTATATTAATAAACTTAGATTGATTAGAAAGAATCAGAAATTCCAGACTTTAAATGGAGCCCTGTTTTTGAAAAGTTTTGCCTTGATTTGGAAAGTATTTTGTTCGTTTTAAAAAACCTCTCCAACCTTTTAATTTATAATATACTTTTAAATAGAATCAGCTTATTTACACTTCTAATATTGCAACCCCGTTTTTGTTAATTTTTGTGATTTTTAGACACATTTCAAACTGTCACAGAATTTCGAGTTTTGGTTCTTTTTTAACATTATTAACATTTTTTTCTCCTTTTAAAAATGCCTTTGTTTTTTCTTTTGAAAAACTTGGTTAAAAAGAAAGGGATATATATATATATATATATATATATATATATATATATATATATATATATATATATATATATATATATACAGGGTGATTCAAAAATCGATCACGAAACTTAAGGGGGTGATTCTACTTGACAAAATAAGGGTAGAGCTTCATATAATTTTTTTTCAAAATGTCATTCGTTTTCGAGTTACAAGCCGTCCAAGTTCAAGTTTTTATTTTTTGTTTTTTGAATTACTCGCTTACAGGAAAACCGATTTGACTAATATTTGAAAGATAGGCTAAGTCTTCTGCGCTTCATCATTTTAGTAACAATTCACATTGATTATTTGCCGCTAGAGGGCACTTTACCTACATTGAAAATTGTTTTTTTGTCATAATTTTTTAGTGTTGACAGCTACAGTAGTTTTTGGCATAATTTCTGAAAGACTGATGCCAGGCCTTTAAAAAAGGTGCTCTTTATTTACATCGCTAAACCCAACGGTTTAGACGTAAATCACCCTTAAAAATTAAGTGGTAAATTTACTTTTCTCATTTCATTACCGCCAGCTACCAGGTAAATAGCTATCAAAGTATACTAGAGCTGTCAGTTTAACATCAAATAAATTCGCTTTTTAAACTATTTAATTTATAATCTTAAAATAACTAATAATGGCTAATCAGTAAATATTCATATTATGGATTATTGCGATATACATTTAATTGATAAAAATTAATGAAACAGTACTAAACAAACTAAAAAAGATTCTCAAAATGTCCCCCATTTTCTTCCATACATTTCCTGACACTCTTCAAAAAATGTCGCCTAACTCGATGAAAAATTTCTGGTGTTTCTTTAATAATTTGGCACTTTTCGATTATCCTGAAGCGAAGATCCTCGACGTTGATTACTGGAATATCGTACACCAATTGTTTCAAATGACCCCAAAAGAAAAAATCCATAGGATTAAGGTCTGGTGACCTCGCTGCCCATGCCAATGGTCCACTTCGTCCTATCCATCGCTCAGGATACGTTGTATTCAAATACTGTCGGACACGTATACTAAAGTGGGGCGGAGCTCCGTCTTGGAGGATCCACATGTTGGCCCTTACTTCCAATGGCACATCTTCCAGATACAATGGGAGACGATTTTGGATAAAATCTAAGTATACGTCACCAGTTAATGGGCCATCAAAGAAATGAGGACCAATAAGGTAATCTCCTATTATCCCTGCCCACACATTTAGTGAAAATCTACGCTGATGTTTCGTTTCTACCACATTGTTTGGGTTCTCGTAAGCATATGTGTGGATGTTGTGTAGATTTGTTATGCCATCACGAGTGAAACCAGCTTCGTCAGTGAATAATATGACGCCAATTAATCGATTATCGTGTTCATACTTAGCTAGGATCTGATTGCACATTTCCAACCGTCTCGGCCGATCATCTTCTCTTAGTATCCTCCATGAACTAGCCTGACAGAGCCGCACTTCATTCCCAATTTTTCTAGTACTAATACCTGGATTATCTTCAATAATTTCAAGCACTCTTTCTTCTTGTTGCACGTTTCTAGCAGTTCTAGGTCTTCCCCTATTTCCATTATAACTTTTAAAGGAACCACATTCCGCAAGCCTCCTGTGCACACTGGAAAATGTTTGAGCATGAGGGATATTTCTTTCCGGATAACTCTCCATATAATATCTTCTTGCCAACTCTGCATTACCATTTGCTTTTCCATAACAAAAATGGATATCACAATATTCGATATTTGAATATTGGTGATTAGCCATTATTAGTTATTTTAAGATTATAAATTAAATAGTTTAAAAAGCGAAGTTATTTGATGTTAAACTGACAGCTCTAGTATACTTTGATAGCTATTTACCTGGTAGCTGGCGGTAATGAAATGAGAAAAGTAAATTTACCACTTAATTTTTAAGGGTGATTTACGTCTAAACCGTTGGGTTTAGCGATGTAAATAAAGAGCACCTTTTTTAAAGGCCTGGCATCAGTCTTTCAGAAATTATGCCAAAAACTACTGTAGCTGTCAACACTAAAAAATTATGACAAAAAAACAATTTTCAATGTAGGTAAAGTGCCCTCTAGCGGCAAATAATCAATGTGAATTGTTACTAAAATGATGAAGCGCAGAAGACTTAGCCTATCTTTCAAATATTAGTCAAATCGGTTTTCCTGTAAGCGAGTAATTCAAAAAACAAAAAATAAAAACTTGAACTTGGACGGCTTGTAACTCGAAAACGAATGACATTTTGAAAAAAAATTATATGAAGCTCTACCCTTATTTTGTCAAGTAGAATCACCCCCTTAAGTTTCGTGATCGATTTTTGAATCACCCTGTATATATATATCAAGTTCTTCTTTTTTAATTAACAAAATAGCTAATTCAGTAGTAATTACCCTATAATGCCCAAAAAAGCTTTTTTCTAAATATCAGCAATATTTTGTAGAACTTTTTTTTATATTTCCCTGCGTACCATTTCTTTGTTTCACAATTTGTTAGCCATCTTATCTCGGAAATCACCAGTTCGAGATGTTCTTTACGAGCGGGTCATTGACAATTAATTTTTTAAAAAACAATAACCACGTCAACACAAATCTTCAGCCGGTTAACATCTTCATCAGCACGATTTCTGTGGTTAGTTTTATTACATTTCTTTTTCGTCATAAAGCACGATGTACTGAAGAAAGGATGGTGCGTTCTGGAATTAATATTTTTAGCAGATTAAACCTAATATATTTTATCGTTGAGGTGGAGATTTTTTTCGTACTAAACATTATGATTTATTAAATTAAAATTGTTGTTATTACGGATAAAATCTGATCTTTAGAATTTTAAATTAAATTAGATTTATCCTTGTCTTTAATAATAATCTTGGTTTTATTAACATGAGAATATAAGCCACTCATGTCATTCAGATGAATGAAAGCGATCATAATATTCATCCTTGAGGTATACCAATTTGATTATTTCATTTTGGGATAGATCTCCTAAGTATGTTTGTAACTCAATCAGAATCCTTGGAGAGGTATTTATTACATTTAAATAAATTCAAAAATAGCGGCTTTTACAGATATAAGCTTCAAAAAGCCGCGTTGAAAACTAAAAAACATTTTATAGGATACAAAGGATATCAGAAAAGATTTTTTCAAAATGTTTCGAGGAAGATTTTAAGTAACGGTAATAAAAGCGCATTTTTCAATTTACTTGGATATTTACTTTAAATAAATGATATATTTATAACATTAACTAGAGGTTTCACAACTTCTGAAATAATTTTCTACGGTAAAAATAGGGACTCTCCATCCTTTTAAATTTAATTTTGGTTTTTAAAATTGGTAATTGGCGACCCCTAAAAAAACCAAGAGGACCCCGTTGTGGGTCACCAGCCATCGGCTGGGAACCCTTTTCTTTCGAAGTAGAACGATAGGGGAGACCTAGGAAGGTTGTGACATATGTCAATCAAAAATAGTCCTATTTCTACAAAACTTAAAACTTGAAATATCTACTTCCTTACACTGTAATTTTTTTTTAATTATACAGGTTTAAGGAGTAAATTGATAAAAACAAAAAGGGTTCCTTGTGTCACAACTCTCCTTGTACCGAGGTAAGTTGGGACATAGGACGAGGTAATTTGTAACGAATCTCTATTTAAGAATTTGAAGGAGGAGATTTGATTAAAATAATGCCATAAGTTAATAAAATATCTTTATTATAAAAAGACATATATATCTCAAAAATCTAACTGCCTTAATTAACCTTTGGAACAGGGGCGGATCCAGCCTCTCTCTTTGGGGGAGGAGGGGCGGTGATATCACAAAAGTACAGTATGACAAGAAAAACAAGTTGTCAACGGAAAGGGGGAGTACCAGCAGCATACACATTCCTAATATAAAAGGCAGAATCGGTTTTATTTTCCTGAATTCAAAGCTCTCGGGAGGAGGGAGGCGATTGCAAGCATACATATTCCTATACTCTATTCAAGAACTAGAGAGAGTAATAAAACTGTTACCGAAACCTCTAACGTACCTGCTCCAGTGCCGCAGATAAGTGAGGACTGCCATAAATCTAATTATATTTCTTTATATTTAAATATTATAAGCTTTTATAAATTTATTGCAAGAATAAAATTTCTGATGGTTCAATTTAATTTCTGTTAGAGAACAAAGTACACCTTACAGTGTGTTCTTAGTGATTTATCTTATTTGCGCTTGTTTTTATATGTTATTTGAGATTAGTGAGATACCCAAAAGATATGGTTTCGACCTCCATATTTATTCCATAATCGTTAAACCAGGGCATTTTTTCCTCGACGAAAAACTTATGAATGTTTATGATGCCTTAAGATATCAATTTCTAGATAATCATGTTAAAAGCTCTGTTGAGATGTGTTCCAACATGACAGGAGTTTGAAAATCTACTATATACCGAATACTGGAGGAAAAAAAAAGATTGGAATTGTTAGTACTCTCAAGCCACATTCGATCATAAGCAGACGAACAACCTCGTTGGATGAAGAGATGAAAACTACAATTAAAGGGGTTGTACATACATTTTATTGTGAGATGCAGATCCCAACCGTTGACAAAATTCTAACTAAAATCAATAGAGATCGCGATTTACCTGAAACTAAAAGAACTAAACTCTGAAAATTGCTCAGAGAAATTAATTTTTGCTGGGAAAAACCAGATAGGAAATCTGTTCCTGTAGATCGTCAGAAAATTGTCCGTTGGAAAAGTAAATATCTCTCCCAATAAAAGACAGAGTTGCTAGAAATAATACAAATTACAAAATTAGTAATTTAACTAAACTTTTGAAAAATTTTTTTGAATAAAGTTACTGCGGAAAATTAAAAATAATAAAAATACAATTGTGATTTGTGTTAAATATGTCAAAATTATCTACATTTTGTAATGTATGTGAATTATTAAGCAATCATAAGAAATAAAATAATATTATAAAAACCTTTTATTTTAAATTTATTACTGAAATAATATTTTATGCCATAAATACTTATATACTATGACAAGGATTAAAATCCTTTTTAACACTTCACACTTCCAAATATCTATTGTTATCCAACCCAAATAGTCCATTATTATAGACCGGTATTTTTGATTATAAAATCTCTAACCCATTCCTATAAAAAATATATGTGTATAACACATTTTGCCAAAGACACCGGACTAAAGAACAGAGGTAGTTTCCGAAGGGAAAAAAGGTAAAAAATGATTTGTTACTCTCTTCAGTTTTTGAATAAACTATAGTATAAGAGGCAAAATCGGATCTATTTTCCTAAATTCAAAGCTCTTGGGGGGGGGGGGGCGATCGCCCCCCATCGCCCCTCCCCCCCCTTGGATCTGTGCCTGCTTTGGAATGTAATCATAACATACAACACTAATAATTAGCCACGACCTTTGGTACACACACACATAATTACGATCTAATAAAGTTATTATTAATTAAATAAGTCAACATGCTAAATATTATTCTTATATTAAGCACTAAAGTATAATATAAAATTAAGTCCTGCTTATAATCTAGTCTGTCAAACAGTTGTGGCAGATATATTGGAGCTCTTTTCCAGTGAAAGCTGCATGTGACCATCCCTTGCATTCAGTGAACTGGATACAAGTCTCTTTAGATTTGCTGTTGGAAAATACTTCGAAGCAAAACAAGCAAAAACAATAATTTTCTCGTCATCATCGTCGTGATCATTATTACCTTTTACTTTTTGGCCATTCGTAATTGTTTTCCTTTTCCCCTCGCTTTTTCTTTTACTTTCCTTACATTTCTACTGTCTTCTATAGAAGCAATTTCGTGCTTCACGGGACTGTCTGTTAGCACAGCAGATTTAATTTTAGGTCTATTGTTTTGCTTCCTCTTTCTAGGTGGAGCTTTTGATTAAGATCTAAATACTTCTCGTGAACACAACGTAGGTTACAGCTGGTGTACTACGGGCTTTGGATGAAGATATTATAGTTTCTGTTCTACAATAAGATTTTTTATCAATTGCGCTGTCCTTGTCGGTGTCTGTCAGAATAGATCGACTGGTGGGAGATATCGCATTATGATCTTCATTATCAGTTCTGTGATCAGATGATTCTGAATTAGTGATTTCTGAATGTTTTGTGATTAGTATGTACTCGTTCTCAGGCATATCAGTTGTTATATTTGCAGTAGAATTCCTTGCGTCTAAAATTTCTGTGGTTTCAGCAACATCAAGGGATGGTTCTGTCACGTTGTTTAAAACAAGATTAGTTAACTGACTAAGAAGGAAATCATTTTCCCCAAAAATATCTGTATTGACAGGTTACGTTTCTGTTGCTGAAAAACCAGCTTTGATATTTTTACCGTTATAGCCACATCAAATGCAGTTTTTGTTAAAGACCGGAATTTATAGATGATGTAGAAGATGTACACACACAGCTACTTGTCGTAAAACGCCGGTGTGAACTACATTCTATCATGCTCCAATAAAGCAACTAATGAGCGTTGTTGCTAGCTCGGTAACGATCATAGGCTTCAAGAAATTGACTATGTCACAACTCTTCTCTGTCACACCCCTTCTAGATCTCCCTACAGTTTCTTCTTTATCATTAATTTTTTCATCCTCTGCCGGATGTAAGTAACTTCCATATTTTTCTACATTTGTTTTAAAACCAGAGTTTTTCTGTTGTTGTTTTGTATCACCCAAAAATCTTCTTGTGACTTAGTGGTTTTGATTACATCAAGCGATGTAGGATTGTGAAGTATAAAATAATGCAATAACTAACTGTAAAAAAGAAATAGAAATATGCACTCTAGACCCATCACTATAGACGGCATTCTGGAACGTCCCTTTTCAGATAATAAACAATTCTATTCAGGTAGCAAAAACGACACAAACCAAAGAGTCCTTACAGTCGTACCGCTGGTGCTACATCACCAACATAATTGCTTGCCCCGACCAAGGAGTGCGAGATCCCATCTCCGTCCATAAATATCAAAAATAAATACCTGAATAAGAGGTTATAATGTTATTTCTTGTGTTTTATGATATTTCTTTATTCCTTACGGCCTATACCTGGTTACGTGCAACCATGCAAGATCTGTTGGTTTGATTTGCGGGTATACCTATCTGCTTTTGGTTTATTTTGACAGGTGGCTGGGGAAGATACAGGCTAATGTCTTACTTTACAGCGAGATGTACTGATATCTTAAATGCCAAAGGAACGTTATTGTTATTTTTAGTTGTTTTGTTGTAGTTAGATTAATGTGGAACTTTATCTTATTGAAATTGTGGCACTGTGGATCGATTTATCTATATGTATATATTGCAAAAGTTTTATAGTTCTTGTCACTTTGGGAGTTCCTTACGGCTCGTATCTTGCACCATTGCTGTTTAACATCTTTATCAATGAACTTAATAACTGCTGTTTGCCGATGATTTCAAATTTCTTATGAAAATCTCAAATGAGAGTTATTGTATGGCTTTGCAGGGTGATCTGGATGGACTGGCTCTGTAGTGCGCAGCGGCGGATCCAGCCTCTCTCGCAAACATACACATTCCTATACTTTATTCAAGAACTAGAAAGAATAATAAAACTGTTACTGAAACCTCCAACGTACCTGCTCCAGTGCCGCAGATAACTGAGGACTACCGTAAATCTAATTATATTTAAATATTATAAGCTTTTATAAATTTACTGCAACAATAAAATGGCAGTTTAATTTAATTTTTGTCAGTGAGTAACACACCTTACAGTGTGTCCTTAGTGATTTATCTTATTTGCCTTTGTCTTTATACAGTATTTGAGATTAGTGAGATAGCCAAAAAATATGGCTTCCACCTCTATATTTATTCCAAAACCGTTAAACCAGGGCATTTTTTCCTACACGGACAACTTCTATATCTTTTCAATATCTAGACATTAATGTTAAAAGCTCTGTTGAGATGTGTTCCAACATACCAGGAGTTGAAAAATCTACAATGTACCGAATACTGAAGGGGAAAAAAACTACTGGAAATTGCCCAGAGAATATACTTTTTGCTGGGAAAAATCAGATAGAAAACCTGTTCTTCTAGATCTTTCGGAAACTGTTCGTTGGGGAAGGAAATATTTCTCTCAAATAAAAGGTAGAGTTGCTAGAAATAACACAATTAACAAAATTAGTAATTTAACTAAACTTTTGAAATATTTTTTTGGATAAAGTTACTACTGAAAATTGGGAAAAATTCATATAATAAAAGAATAAAACAAAATGTGGAAACTCGGTCTCATGATCGGAGAGATTATAATTAATTTGAGTGAAGATAGCTTCACTGACTTTGATTAGGAATTAGATACGTAATGTTTACCAGTGCAAACACAATTTATTATTTAACTTTTTGTTTTTGTTGTATTTTATTGTTTAATGTTGTTGATATATTTTTTATTTTTTATATATTTTTATTTTAGTGTGTCCCACTCTTTAATTTTATATATATTTAATTCCAATTAGCCGTAAGTTTTTTATTACTTTTATAAATTTACTGCAACAATAAAATGGCAGTTTAATTTAATTTTTGTCAGTGAGTAGCACACCTTACAGTGTGTCCTTAGTGATTTATCTTATTTGCTTTTGTCTTTATACAGTATTTGAGATTAGTGAGATAGCCAAAAGATATGGCTTCCACCTCTATATTTATTCCAAAACCGTTAAACCAGGGCATTTTTTCCTACACGGACAACTTCTATATCTCTTCAATATCTAGACAATAATGTTAAAAGCTCTGTTGAGATGTGTTCCAACATACCAGGAGTTGAAAAATCTACAATGTACCGAATACTAAAGGAGAAAAAAACTACTGGAAATTGCCCAGAGAATATACTTTTTGCTGGGAAAAATCAGATAGAAAACCTGTTCTTCTAGATCTTTCGGAAACTGTTCGTTGAAGAAGGAAATATTTCTCTCAAGTAAAAGGTAGAGTTGCTAGAAATAACACAATTAACAAAATTAGTAATTTAACTAAACTTTTGAAAGATTTTTTTGAATAAAGTTATTACGGAAAATTGGGAAAAATCCATATAATAAAAGAATAAAACAAAATGTGGAAACTCGGTCTCATGATCGGAGAGATTATAATTAATTTGAGTGAAGATAGCTTCACTGACTTTGATTAGGAATTAGATACGTAATGTTTACCAGTGCAAACACAATTTATTATTTAACTTTTTGTTTTTGTTGTATTTTATTGTTTAATGTTGTTGATATATTTTTTATTTTTTATATATTTTTATTTTAGTGTGTCCCACTCTTTAATTTTATATATATTTAATTCCAATTAGCCGTAAGTTTTTTATTACTTTATTATTGTATTTGGGTCTTTTAATTAAGCGTGTAGAAATAACATGTTTATTTTATTTTTTTGGGGCTATTGGATTTCCATATAACAAAGTAAATTAAAAGAAGGATGCATTTGGGAGTTTTCTGGAATATTTTCAAAACAAAGCAAAGGATGTTTGAAGAGTTATTAACTATGAGAGAAATCGATCTGCACATAATACTTCTAGTTCATTACTCAGCGCTAGGAACGTGGGTAAGTTCTTTAGTAAAATAATATCCGACACTTTAAAGGATCTACAGATTGACACAGAAATACAAAATGCTATGGTTTCGTCGATCTCAAATTCAGTGCATTCTTTTGTCCGTTACGGAATGTGATGTTTAGAGTGCTATACATGCTCTCAAGAGGTCGAACTCTTTTGACATATATGATATGAATAGCGCTATTCTGAAGGAGATTAGTGTCTATTTGGTCAAACCTTTGAAGCATTTATTTAATTGCAGTCTGGCTCAGTGTAATTTTTCGGATTGTCTAAAGATAGTTAGGACTGTTCCTTTGTTTAAAAAAGGGAATGTCGATTCCATGGAAAATTATAGACCTATATTTTTGATTCTGTTATTAGGAAAGGTATTTGAGGTTATACTGAAAAACAGCTTGAGTCGTTATTTTGAACATCACAATTTTTTACACTCTTTACAGTTTGGTTTTCACCGAAATTTTTCGACTATTCAGACAGTTGCTGCGGTTGTGGCGGGCGTGGTTGAGGGGATAGAAAGTGGGGAAAACGTGAGGCTCTCACTGTGTGACCTCAGTCGTGCCTTTGATTGTGTTTCTCATGATCTTTTAATTAGAAAGCTTCATAGATACGGTGTAAGCGGCGTTCCCCTCGATTTGCTTCCTGAGCCTATTGCGGAAGGGTGTGGAGGGCCGCAAGGTTCGGTATTAGGCCCTCTTCTTTTCATAATATATATATATATATATATATATATATATATATATATATATATATATCAATGACCTCTTTAGGCATTTATCACTGGGTCTGTGTATCTGTTACGCTAACGACACGGCGGTAATTTGTAAAAGTAGAGACCCAGAATGTTTATTGAAGGAAATGTCTATTATGCTAATAATTTTCGTAAATTGAATGAAGAAAAAACACGGAATTTGTTTTTCATAAATGGACGTGGATGGTTCTTCAGTGACATTGTTGGATATCAGTTTGGACGATGGTTTGGACTGGAATTCTCACATTACATTTTTGAGGAATAAGTTGGCATTCTTTATTTTTGTTCTCAGGCAACTTCGTGGGTCTCTTCACTGTGACACCCTTCTCTCTATTTATTATTGCTTGTTGCATTCTCATATTTCGTATGGTGCTTACCTTTGGGGTTGCTCTGCTGGCGCGATTTAGATCTTTAAAATTCAGAAGAAGGCTATTCGACTTGTCTCTGGTATTGGCTATAGGGACCACTATAGGCCACACTTTATAAAACTGCGGGTACTAACGTTGCCTAGTTTATTTATCTTATACCAACTAATGGAGATTCATAAAAACCGTGAGAAATTCTTCCAAAATTCCCACTTTCACTCTTATAGCACTAGATCAGCTAATTTAATTAGGCCTTCGAGGTATAGATTGGAGAGATCTGAGAAGAATACATTGAATGCGTCATTGTACAACACGATGTCTAACATGTATAAAGATTTCGATGTTATGAGATTTAAATGTCATGGAGACTTCTTCTAGAGCATATTGTTATGACTTTTTTTTAATGAAATTTACAGATAGTTTTACCTTATTTTTTTTTTGTTTTGTGGCATATTATAATTGTATTTTTCTGTATAAAATGTAATGAAATAAATATCTATCTATCTATCTATAAACTTTTTTGATATAGACCTCCTCTCCGGAGATATGGGCTCCTAAAGAGCTGCAATGGAGTCAAGTTTTTTACATATAATTATTGAACCACCAGGTATATTTCAATTTTTTTTTAATATAATATATACCAAGTAAGACCCGTCAAATTACCATCCAAGAAAGTGTTGTGAATTACTTACAGTTGCAGGGATGGACCAGCTGTGACACTCGTAACCCCATTTTTTACGCCCTATATGATAAGAACTTTGGACAACGTTTTTTACATCATCAATGAGGTTTAGATAAATTTTCGTGAAAATGTGTTTCAAAATAATAACAAATAATAATGAATAAACTTTTGATTTAGTAATAAATTTATATTAAAAAGGCTTCAGATGTTCTCAAATATATTTTTTAATCTGCTCTTTAAAAGGAGTGAATGAAACTTTATGTATATTTTTTCTGATATATCTGAAATAAAATATTCTGACTGAGAATAATTTCATTAAAACCAAAAAATATGCATTGTTTTTCGTATAAAATCTGCGGATTACATGTCGGGAAGTAATTGGGACGAAAATAAAATAATAAAATGGAAGTTTTCAGCGTTCGTTTCGTTATAGAGACATTTTGTAGAAAAAGACCTCTATGCATGTATTTAGAGAATAAAATAAAATTGGTACGGGACGTAATAGATATTCCGAATCAGTGACGTATCAGTTTAAAAAGCGCTATCTTGAGTGAAACATACTTGTATAAAGTAAGTTTCTCTTCAGTACAACGTTCCAATATGGATATGATTAATCGTTGAAAAAAACTGTATGTAATAAACTAGCGTGAAAAGAAATATTAAAGAGTAGGAAGTAGTTTGACGTGTTTATTTGAACGGAAGTTTTAAGCAAAGGAAATTATACATCTCTTTCTAAAGATCCCACATCTGCAATTGAAGGAAGAATCTATTGCGTTCTTTAGAAACATGAACGGTATATTCCTGAGAGGACCCGGACTCAGTTGACGCCACACCATAGCAAAACTCCACATCTTTATGGACTCCCGAAAATACATAAGCAAGACATGCCCTTACGACCTATCACGAGATCCCGGAACTCTCCGACGTCTGAACTTGCCAAATTTCTTCTTCCAATCCTGAGATCATTACAAGGAAATACATCGTCCTGGGTTAAAAATTCGCAACATTTCGTAGAAATTATACGTGAAATAGAAGTACAACCAAAAGACCATTTTATTAGCTTTGACGTGGAAAACCTATACACCAACGTTCCAGTTAAGGACTCACTAAAAACCATAAGAAAGAAACTTGAAGAAGACCAGACCTTAGCAGAAAGAACATCTTTACCACCGCACGCCATTATGAACTTGTTGGAAAGTTGTTTGACTAATTCCTATTTTCAAGAAAAGGAAAAATTCTACATCCAGGATGATGGACTACCGATGGGATCTTCACTCTCACCGGTGGTCGCAAATATTTTCATGGAATAGTTCGAGACGTTTGCAATTGAATCCACATCTAAGAAACCAAAGTTATGGCTCAGATACGTAGACGATTCTTTTATTATTTGGAGTGGAAACGACGAAGAACTTCGAAACTTCCTTTTTCATCACAACAATATCAGCCCAACTATTAAACTCACCATGGAGAAAGAAGTGGAAAATAAATTACCATTCTTAGATGTCTTGGTTGAAAGAAATGGCAGACAAATTCGAACTTCGGTTTACAGAAAAGCCACGCTCACAGGACAATACCTGAATTATTCATCTAATCACTCTAACAACACCAAACAAGGAATTATAAGAAATCTCGTAGATAGAGCCTTAACTCTCTGCAACTCCAACGAGAACTTGATGAAAGAAATAGATTACATTAAAAATGATCTGACAGCCAACGGATACCCAGTATATCTAGTGGATAAATTTCTTGAACAACGCAGAAATAGGACAATATCGACAATGAATGAAGAACGAAAACCAGTATTGAACATCCCCTATGTTAAAGGTATTTCAGAAAAAGTTAGAAGGCTAGGAAAACGATATAAAATCAACGTTGTTTTCAATTCAAATAACTCTCTGAGAAGTCGGCTCACTAGGGTCAAACCAACAACTCAAAGAGTCATGAAGAACTGTATATATCAGATACCATGTGAATGTGGCAATTCCTACATTGGCGAAACAAAGAGACCTCTTGACGTAAGGATCAAAGAACACCTAAAATGCACATCTCGAGGAGAAACAGAAAAACCTGGTGCCGCCAACCATGCCTAGACTCATTGACACCACATAAAATGGTCTGAAGCTAAAATACTACACCGAGAACAACATTGGAGAAAACGGAAATTCAAAGAAGTTACGGTTATACATTAGAACCCGAGTTGTTTTAGTAAACCATTTTTAGATATAAGAGAAGTGTGGAAACAACTTCTTAGTGATTGTAAACTAAAATTAAATGAAGCATAAAAAATATGATTATGCCATAGCAGGCATGACTGCACCCATCTCAGTCATACTCTACTGCATTTACTTTTAGAATAAATAGTCATGTAGCTAAGGCATCTACTTAGTTTCACTTGAAGACGGCTAGAGATAACTACTAGCCGAAACGTCGTGATATTCAACAAAAATAAAGACAATGGAAGTCCAATAGATATCTACTACTTCGCTAGTTTGACGAGGTTTAAATTTAAATTTAATTTTTTATGGCTAATTGAGTCAATTTTTCCTAATACTTACATTAAAGGCAAAGAAAGTATATTTTTCTTTAAGTATCTCTCATAATTTTTTGAATTGCTTGCTTGTGAATTTTTTTCCCAACTCGGTTGTTTTATCTTTCTCAATTTTGGCTATACTCTTTCACTACAAAGTATGGTTTTAATTTATATTGGAATGTCCCTGTTGGACCTCTATTTACGTTGTTTTGTTTGGCATTCGCTAGACTGGTGGTGATTGTAATTTATGTCTGTTGTTAATTGAACTTACTATGAAAATATTATAATCGAACATAAAAATCGCACTGGAGTCAAACTGAAAATAATGGAGCCACCAGACATATTACGATGCTATACTTTTATTTACTTCCATCAATTTTATATTCAGAATGGAGCCAAGAAATTGAATACAATTCAGATATATTTTAAAATATATAGGTGGTGTGGAAATGTGTGCATATTATGTAGAATACTTCTCCAACTTTTGGAATCGCGATATCTCAGGACTGGTGATTACTAGAAAAGAAAATAACATAAATTATAGAGAATTACGTGATCTATAACTTTTATCTGACCTATTTTTAAGGTAGCACTTGTTATTTATGGGAAAAATGCGAAATACCTATATTTTTTTCCTTTAACCTTGAATAAAATTTATATATATATATATATATATATATATATATATATATATTATATATATATATATATATATATATATATATATATATATATATATAATATATGCTCCTGATGGAAATGACATATGACTAGCGATCTAATTTTCGGCCACCGAAAATGTATGAATGTTTCATCCCGATACCGGTGGTGGATTCATCAGTGGGATCCACCGGTATCTTTCCCAGACATCCTTTTTGTCATGCTTTCTATAAAACTTGGATTCCTATTTAGTCAAGTTTTGTCGGCAAATAATGGTGAGATGTTAGGTTTCACAATATGCCCCCCGCAAGGCATCTGCTTATCCGACTTTGACTACGATAGGAAGTCCAAGCCGTAGGAAAGCATATGCCTGAGAAAGAATGAAACGAAGATCCTCGGTGGTCTTCCAAAGGTCAGGCCGAGCTTAATCAAAGCCCTTGAGCGGTTTTTGACGCTTGTCCTATATCTACATCATGAGAGGTGTTGGACGTTGGTCGTATATCCGCCGTCCTGTCACGGTCGCCATGTCGCAAATAGTCATGCCCCTGATGGGAAGGACATATGACTAGTGATCTAATTTTCGACCACCGAAAATGTATGGATGTTTCGTCCCGATACCGGTGGTGGATTCATCAGTGGGATCCACCGGTATCTTTCCCAGACATCCTTTCTGTCATGCTTTCTACAAAACTTGGACTCCTATTTAGCCAAGTTTTGTCGGCAAATAATGGTGAGATGTTAGGTTTCACAATAATATATATATATATATATATATATCCGATATCCAAAGGCCAGCAATCTCGGTCCTTCCACCAATCATTCTTTGGACCTTTAGTTCTCATTTCGTCGTCGATACCTTCTAGCCAGCTTTTCCTTGATCTGCTTCGTTTTCTTTTCCTTTGCGGTCTCCAGCTTGGTACTTGGTTAGGTTCCTCTGCCATTCTCTATACGTGGCCATACCATATCAATTGTTTTGTTTTTATATCATCTACTATTGGGTAAGTGACTCCCATTATTTCTCTGATACGACCATTGGTTTGCCTCTCTCTTCTGGATTTTCTAGCTGATCGTCTCCAGAAGTCCATTTCAGTGGCTAACAGTGTCTTCTCCGAGGTTTCTTTTAGTTGCCAGACTTCAGAGCTGTATGTAACTATGCTTTCAATAATAATATTATAAATAAGCGTTTTGTGCATTCGCTAGACTAGTGGTGATTGTAATTTATGTCTGTTGTTAATTGAACTTACTATGAAAATATTGTAATCGAACACAAAAATCGCACTGGAGTCAAACAGAAAATAATGGAGCAACCAGACATATTACGATGCTATACTTTTATTTATTTTCATCAATTTTATATCTAGAATGGAGCCAACAAATTGAATACAATTCAGATATATTTTAAAATATATAGCTGGTGTGGAGATGTGTGCACATTATGTACTTCTCCAACTTTTGGAATCGCGATATCTCAGGAATGGTGGTTACCAGAAAAGAGAAATAACACAAATTATAGAGAATTACGTGATCTATAACCTTTATCTGACCTATTTTTACGATAGCACTTATTATTTATGGGAAAATGCGAAAAAGCAATATTTTTTTTTCCTTTAACCTTGAATGAAATTTATATATATATATATATATATATATATATATATATATATATATATATATATATATATATATATATATATATATATATATATATATAGGAAAACTCAAATTCTTGGGATAGCGGTCCAGAATTATTTCTTTTAGTTTGTTAGAAATTTCAGTTAAAAATTTTCTTATATTAATTATGTTTTTTAAAGTTGTTGATATTTCCAAGTTTAGAATTTTTCTCTCTAACCTTGAAAAAAACCCTATGGTGTTCCCAGAAGTCCTTCCATCTGTTGTGTGGATTAGTAGTCGTAAATTTTTAGTATTGTTGGTTATGTGAGATGGTGTTATTCCATTAGTTCTATATGCTATAAGGAAAATTTTCCGATTATTCAAAGATGCCAATTTTTGTTACATTTTGCCCATTTTTTTAATTGTGTAACAGTTTCTGCTCCATATTGTTGCAAAATTGTACGGTAAAATCCCATTCCTAAAATAATAAGGGGAAGAGTAGTTCTTGACCGACTAGTTAGAAAGGAAAACTCAAATTCTAGGGATAGCGGACCTAGGACCTTTAGTTCTCATTTTTTCGTCGATACCTTCCAGCCAACTTTTCCTTGATCTCCCTTGTTTTCTCCTCCTTTGCGGTATCCAGCTTAGTACTTGGTTAGGTTCCTCTGCCATTCTCTATACGTGGCCATACCATATCAATTGTTTTGTTCGTATATCATCTACTATTGTGTGAGTGATTCCCATTATTTCTCTGATACTGCCATTGGTTTGCCTCTTTCTTCTGGATTTTCTAGCTGATCATCTTCAAAAGTCCATTTCAGTGTCTAGCAGTGTCTTCGGCGAGGATTCTTTTAGTTGCCAGACTTCAGAGCTTTATGTGACTATGCTTTCAATAATAGTATTATAAATAAGCGTTTTGTGTTGCTTAGATATATTTGTGTCCGATAGAATTGGGTTTAAAAGTGTTATTGCTTTTCTGCCCTGTGTGTTTCATTCTTTTATGGCTTAATCACCTGTTCCATTTTGTGTGAACTTCATTCTCAAGTATTTATAATGCGTGCAGTGTTCGATGCACTGACCGTCTTCCAGAATAAGGTCTCTGGTCTCTCCGTTTATGCACACGGTACTCAGTTTTGGCTATGTTTACCTCGAGCCTCCATTTTTGGCATTCTTGTATTATTTTCCTTGTCATATATTCTAAGTCATCGTCATCTTATGCGAGTATGATCTGATCATCCGCGAAACATAGCGTATACATCGTAGTATATCTAAGTGTGACATCCATTTCCTGGCATCTTTTTTCCATGAGTGAAATGTTTCATCTAAATATATTTTTAAAAAGGTTGGAGAGAGGCAGCATCCCTGTTTGAGAACTTATTGACCTGAAATCCACCTGTAAGTTTATTTCCTGATTCTGATTTTTGACGTGGAAAATTTCATATAATGACTCTATAGCTTTTACAAGTTCTACACTGACGTTGCTTTTTCTGAGAGCCTCCCATAACTTTTAAAGGGGTATGCTGTCATATGCTTTCTTCAAGTCTATAAATAGCATATGGATCTCTTGGTTAAATGCCAACTTTTTACGTTTTCAGGTCCTGAAGCTTGACCATTTTTTAATGTATTACAAACCTCTTTCGCTTCCTGCAATGTGACTCTAACAGGTGATCCGGTTGTTTTAATGTTTGATTATTCTTCATTTTCCTGGAATATGTCTCGGTCTTCTGTGAGAAGTTTCTTGAAGTAGTTATTCCAGGTTTTTAAGAGAGGTGTTACTCCTCGATTCCTCCTCCGTCCTCCTCTTATAGCGAGATATATCTCTTAAAATTCTTTAAAATATTCCTCATTTAGAAGTTTTTTTTAGCAGCAATACGATGGTACTACAAATTTTGTAAGTTTGATATCTAAAAGAAGACTCTTCCAGTGGACTAGAAACGATGGATATTTTAAAAATACTTATGTCACGTCACTGGTAATTCTTCTTATTCTTTATTAAATCGCATAAAAATGCAAAAATATAAAAATCCAATGCAAAAAGACTTATTTTATTTTTATCATATCCGGGGATATGGCGAAATAAATTTCAAAGGATTTGCTTTTATATTTGTTCGGCGATGCAACCGTGCGCGTGTACCGTATACCTTTTAAAAATATAACTCTCTAATGCTAATATTTTATTTTTATACGTTTTGTTTCGGCCAATAAAAGTAAAAATGCATCCCCACGTTACCTCTACGAAACGAAATAAATAAATGACATAAAACTGTTTTTATCGCTTTTCTGATAAAATGGGAAAAATTCGTTTGTGAGAACAAAAATTAACATTCCGTATAATATTTTATTAATAAATAATTGAATTTTTGAAATTTCTGTACAATGTATATATATATATATATATATATATATATATATATATATATATATTTATATATATATATATATATATATATATATATATATATATATATATATATATGTTATGTCGGATATTCTCACGGGTGTGATGTATAATCGAAGGTTTTCGGGCATCCCGTGTGTGTGCTGAGTCCCTCTCAGTACTGTAAGACAGCTGACGTTTCGGTGAAATCTCATTCACCATTTTCAAAGCTCACTGTATGGCGTCTACGAGCGTTCTTCTATAGATTCCCTCCAATATGAGTTATAATGAGTTTGTCGCCTGAGCGGATAAGGGTTTTAAATCTTTCGACAACCTTTCTAAGAATGCTTCTCGAAAAATTGCTATATTCTTATCTTCATACATTTCTTGTACTATGTGTCCTGTACTGAGACAGATTACATCCAGATGCGTTCCCTGTGATATTTTCTAATTTCCCGCAAATACCGTTTTCTCTAAAAGTATTTCCTCTGTATCACCTCTATTTTCACTTTCCCTACGAGAAATTCATCTTGTCAGCACTTTATAGATTGATTTTTCACATTCTACTCTTGTTTCATAACTTTCAAAACTTTATCGAGACTTGCTTTTTATTTTCTAACTAAAAACTTTCTAATTCGTGAACGTGTCTTTTTTGTATGTTTTTGAAGCATTCGTATAATTTTTTCTTCTAGGGTACGGTTCAGGCTAGCACACAGTTCCACTTTTCCTTTCCTTAATTCGCCTATAAGTTGTAGATTCGCCAAGTTTTGGAGTAAAAGTAGAAATTTTCAATAGCCTAGCACTGAAAGGTGTAAGACAATAACATAGCAAGGCCTTACATTTATACACATCTGAAGTATACTTAAAAATGTCATTACTGTTAATTGCCCTATTGCCTAAATATAATTATCTTTTAAGTATACAACTCTTTCCTCAAATATATACTTAAGACACATACAATATCTACCCCTTGCGTTATCCAGTCATTTCCAAAGAAAAATATATTATCAGCGGCCCATTTCCATATGGCCGGCGCACTCGAAATTTTCTTCTCGTTGATCTCTGCGAATTTTCTGAGGCAATTTCATTTCACACATTTACTTCTTTTCTTCTCTAAAATTTTTGACCATAACTCACAAATTTTGGAATTATTTTCAGGTTCCTCTATTTTCTTCCGATTACTCCATATTCACTTATGAACAACTTTTAATCAATTAATGCCAAGTGCTAAATAAATTTCATTTCATTAGCAAAAAAATAAGAAAATTTCGTGTGTTTAGTCTCACAGAAAATGGATCGCTGCGAGGATCAGTCGAGCTACTCGAAAACAATAGAACTATAAAAAAATTGACTTCTTGTGACCCAACTGCATTTATTACCTCTTTTCAAATTTGCCGACGATGGCCCTCGATAACAATAGAAATCGGCAAAATTTCAACAGAGTCTCGTTAGAAGTTCGAGGCATACTCGACACGCGTTTGACTCGCCATATTTATACGCACGTTAAAAAAAATCATAAAAATAAATAAACATATAAAAACGGTTGAAATTCCGAGAAATAAACTGCACGTTGTCGGCGGTAACGGCGCATAGACACCAACACAGACGGCGGCGCAGAGATAAAACTTTGGCGGACCGCGCTAAGCGCTGATCGGTTCCTTTCGGAAGACCCGAAGGAGTGCCAAGAAAGTATAAATAGCACCCGATGTCGCAATTCGTTAGCAGAATCTGATTGTCTTTTCAAGAGCGCAGATCTCTCAAATTTTTCTTACAAACGCGCATACGAGTATCTGTCTTTTGAACATTTGCTCAGGCTTCAGTTAAATAAAACCCGTGAAACGCAAATTTTAGTAAAATTCCAGCGCCGTCGGAAAAAAAAAATTAGCTCCTCTAAAAACCTTTCCACTCTATTTTTTTTTAATTCTTGCGGAAACTGTTTGAAATTAATATACAGAGTATTCACGCGCCTACTTCTACGAATATAATAATTTGCGGAAATAAAATTGCGAAACCTGATAGCGACATACCCGATTTAAACATTCCCGATTGCGACTTAAATAATTTTCTATTAAGAGAAAATTAGTGATAACCTGATAGTGACATCGTTAACGGATCTAAGAACACTAAACGTACCTTAATTTACGTTTAACACCAAAACAAAAATTTTCGAAAAAATTGAATTTCGGAAATTTTATTAAGAGTCCCAACACTACATTTTATATTTCGACGCAAAAAATTTAAGAGTCCCAGTCAAAAAAGAAATTTTACTGCAAAATATTCTATAAGAGCTCAAGTCTAATAAAAAACAAATTAAAGTAAATATTGGCCAAGTTCTCAGTCAACCCAAATTCCATATACTTAATTTTTCTCGTATATTAAATATATTAAAGCCCAGCCCTCCGTGATTTTTATATTTTTATACAAAACATTCCAATTTAAGAGGAAAACAAGTTTATTTAAAAATGTCCAATGCCTTATCTCACAGTTTCTTCCGGTCTGATGAGGCGGGTGGCATTTCAGGCTGTTCGGGTGGTTTTGGTGGGACCTTCGCGGCCCCTTGTGGGGTCGCGCCAGACCTAACAGGATTTTATACTCGTAATGAATCTGACATGACCCTAATAAATCAAAATGCTCAATTATATCCCAACACTTCAATTTCCCTAATGGAATAATTTTTGAATGACATCCAAGTTTCACTTCAAAGTGGGGACCACGTAATGCAGGGACAAACGCATACCAAAAATGACCATATTCCTGATACGCAAGTCATTCACAGCTCGTATACGTCGTTCGCGTTCGATCGAAACGTACCTCGTGGCGTTTTCGAGGAAAATCCGATCTCCATTAATAATTTTCCTAAAACGATGGACGTGCATATACAAGACACCGAGCAGCTGCAGCGATAACACCGCTACGAACTCGAGTAAACTCAAGATGAATTTAGAACAGATGAGCGATCAAGAATTCCTCGCCGTAATAGAAGACAAAAGAAAGAACTTCGATGCTAAGCCTTTCGGACAACAACTGGACACCCATTCTCTTCAAGAAAAAATCAAAGAACTAGAAAATCAACTGAGGATCACAGCTCAACAAAAAAATGAAAAGATACACCACATGACAAAACAACTAGAAGAGAGCACTAGAATTATAAAGAAGATTCAAGAAGAGAATGCACAACTATAGGCCACATCCAAGGACTTTCTAGCCAGAATAAAAACAATGGAACGAATACACTACAATGATAACGAGGATTCCGACGTCATACAGATCGACGATGAATCCCAAAGCCATAAAAACAAGAGGAAACGAAAAAGACGGAGACGCAGAAAGAAAACCAACACGAATGAAACCCAAAACACACAAGATACCGAGCAGGCCATGGAAATACCACCTAAGCCTCCAAAATACCACCAATCGTCCTCAGGGAAAAAGCAACCAACAGTAAAATACTCCAGAACTGTAGAAACAACCACATTGAACTAGATTATACCAAGAGCATACCAGAAGGAGTAAAAATATACACAAAAGATGCCAAAGCACACAAACAGCTGCGAAAACTCCTGGAAGAGTCCAGAAAACCCTTCCATACTTGCAATCCCGAGGACGAGAAACCACTGCACATAATCCTGAGAGGAGTCATCGAGTCAATCACTGAGACCGAGATCATCAGCGACCTGCACACAAAAGGCTTTCATCCCCTAAAAATCATCCGATGACATTACAAAGACAAAAAACCCATGCCCAATGTGCTTGCCGTCATGCCGAGGAATGAAAGTCACATCCTTCACATCGGGGAAATAATGGGAAACCGAATCAGACCAGAAATACAACGAAAGATGTTCCAGTGCTACAATTGCCAATAGTTCGGGCATGCAGCGCAAAACTGCAGAGCCAGTCCACGCTGTGTTAGTTGCGGCAGTGACCATCACTGGTCAGAATGCCAAAAATCAAAGGAGGAACCACCCAAATGCGCCAACTGTGGAGGGGCACATCCTGCATCCTACAGGAAATGCCTCAACAACACACAAATTAGGATCGCTACCCCTCAAACCCAGGACACGGGTGCACCACCTCGGGACACCTTCCACAACCACAGAGTCCGACGACAAAATACACAGGATCATGCAACACATGATGACTCAGTTCCAAGCCGCCTTAAAAGACATGCGGAGAGAGACCCAGGCTTAAGGAGGTCATAGGAACTAAACAGAATCAGCACCCAGGCAACAACTCACAGACGAATAGGAACAAACGTCCACCAGAAGAAGAACACTCACCAGAGGGAACTCCATTATATTATATTTAGATTAAGTTCATAATTAGTTAAGCCTCATATATGATCTGTACATTAAATAGAAGTTTATAGTCTTTTGTACTGACTTAGAAGCTAATAAAGAAATTGGAAATTGGACGTGCATATACGATATTATGTTTAAAAAACTTGATTCCATTGCAGCTCTTTGGAAGAACATCTCTCCGAAGAGGATGCCTATACGAAATAAGTTTTTATGAACTTTTAGTATTCCTTTCACGTGATTTTTTCATATCTGGAAGATTTTCCACATTTTTTCAGACACCCTTCATAGCAGATAGGAATTTGCAGAGAATAAACTGTCTGTCTTCTTTCATATCAAAACTTTTTCGAGTTCATACTCCGTGTTATTTTTATGTTAGGCGAAGTATTGCTGGTGGCGCCCTCTGCAATATTCATCGAAACTGTAATTAGATCTTGATTTCTCATCATAAAAAAAGATAAAGGACCAAATTTATTGCAAATCAAAATATCATTAAGATAAATATTTACAACTAAGTGTAACTCCAATTTTAATTAAAACAACACAAAAAAATCTCGGAAATGCTTGAAGTTATTAAAACCAAAAATCATCTTGGTGTCTCTGATGCTCTATCCAAACAAATTTATTATTTTAAAATAGACACATGTCATATAAGATGCAAACGGCAGACAAGAGAATCCTTTTCGTATCCTTCCTGCAATATCCAGTTTAATCCTGCCGGTCTTAAGTCCTCAATGTCACATCGCCTGATTCGTCTGTATTTCCCGAAGTGAGACGTTTTCAAAATAAACTCGAGGCTCAAACTGACTATCCAACTTAACTATATCTATTTTATGGGAATTAACTATTGTCTATTTTATTAATTAGTTAACGTTTTCAAACAACAAATCCTACATACAAGGAGAGACGGCTGGAACGAAAATTTTTGAGGATGTTACGGCCCGACGTCCTTTGATTTTGTAATAACTCCAAAAATACGAACAATTGCGACAATATATCTGCAGTTTAAGCTTATATACATGGTGTTTCACGTTGTTCAGTACAAAGAAGACATAAATGTCGACTTACATGGATTTATATATATATATATATATAAATATATATATATATATATATATATATATATATATATATATATATATATATATATATATATATATATATATATATATATATCCGGTTTCATAGCGTTCTACGCCTTCCGGTTCCCAGTCTCCATTGTTTTCAGTCTTCCCATTCCCCTGGAAGTAAATTTCTTTCGGACATGGTTCGGTTATTGCCCTTAATCCAGGTAACTTTTGGTCTTCCTCTTTTTATTTTTTCATTTGGTGTCCATTTTAGGATTGCTTTGGTAGACGTTCGTCCGTCATTCTCTCCACATGTTGATACACTACCAGCTGACATTGTTCGATTTCATCGAGAATAGTTTTCTTTACGCCCATAATCTCTCTAATTTTCTCGTTGGTTATCCGTTCGATCCTTGACTTTCCGGCAGATCTTCGCCAAAAGTCCATTTCAAGAGCCAGCAGTTTACGTTCTAAAGTTTTATTTATTTGCCATGTTTCACATCCATACAATACAACGCTTTTAAATATTGCATTGTATAAAAGATTTTTTCTTGCCTTGGGGATGTTTGTTGACCATAATAGTGAGTTTAGGCATCCGATAGCTTTTTCCCTTTAGTTATTCGGTCCAATATGTCTTCTTCAGTTCGTCCACTTTGACTGATCTTTGTTCCAAGGTAGGTATAATCAGGACAAGATTTTACTATGATATTGTCATTTACTTCCAAATCTGTTTCTTCTCCACCGATATACATTTATTTAGTTTTACTGCAGTTGGCTGTGTCCCCACTCTGCGAATTCTTTAAATAGTTTCCTCGTCATAATTTCGAGGTCTTCTTTATCTTATGGATTTAAATGGCCTTATTTTAAGCTCTGGAGGGTTGAAAACCCATATACGGGAGTCATCCCTGAAGATTCCCCATGCGGTGTTGCTAAGGTGGACAAAATTTCCTTAACTTGAGGAAAACGTATATTTGGCAACATCTCACTCCTCTATTATAATAAAAGTACAAAATATACTACGTGCATTCTTGCGGTTACAATGTTAATATATTGGGAGAACTAACATCACGTATCCCTAAAACTTGAACTAATATTAAAAAGATAAGTTTAGTTTCTTTATTTTTAGCACCCAGTATTTTATTTTAGATACATTGTGGCTGTTGTCCAGTGTTATTTACATTAAGAATAATGGCATATATGCCAAATTATTTTACTACACTCGTCGGATTATATCAAATGTGTTGACAGCGAACAACATCTCTAGTGAAGACCAACTTTCTTAAGTTCTGTTTATCTTGTTTGTCTGTTTTTGCTTTCAGTAACAAATACTACGAACAACCCTCGGGGTTGGCAATGGGGAATCCTCTATCTCCTCTTTTAGCAGACATCTTCCTGGACAACTTGGAAAATGCATTAACTCCGAGATTGATTTCTGAGAGCTGGCTTCGTTATGTGGATGACTGTTGTACAATTATTCTGGGCAATGAACAGCGGGCTATTGATGTTCGAAATAGTCTTAATTCTCTACATCCTGCTCTAAAATTTACCTTAGAAATAGAAACCGAAAACAAACTTAATTTTTTAGATTTAACTATCAAAAAAAACAGTAATTCTCTTAGTTTCAAAATCTTTCGAAAACCCACTCAAACAGACCACATAATTCCTTCTCATTCTAACCACCCTTTACAGCATAAAATGGCCTCAATAAACTACTATGTTAATAGATTGCTCAACATTCCCATGTCAGCGGAGGATTAGAACAACGAGGTCAATATCCTGAAGCAAATTGCCATAAACAATGGGTATGAGCATACAGTCATCGACAAATATATTGAGAAAATTAAAAACAAGAAAGAATCCCAAGAGGCTTACAGCTCGACTCCTTACAATGAAAGTCAGCAAGAAAAATTTTTCTCACTCTCGTACTTGGGTCACTTCTCTAATAAAATAGCACGGACTCTAACAAACCACACTCAAAACGTGAAGATTTCATTTAAGAGTGTAAATCAACTCAGTTCCCATCTGGTCAATAAGAAACAATTGATATCTCATATTCAAAAAAGTGGGGTCTATCAACTTTCTTGCCCAGACGGCCCTTCAACGTAAATAGGAAAAACTATTAGACCATTAGCAGTCCGAATTAGAGAACATATTAACAAACCTCAGGCCTCTGTGTTTGGTCACCATATTAGTTTGACCAAACACAGTTTTTCTCCAACTCATAATAGTAAAATCTTATATCACTCCAGGGGTAATAACTCTAAAACTTTGGACTACATAGAGGATCTTGAAATATGCAGGGAGATAAAGAGAAACCCCGACCATTGCCTCAATGTAAGAATGAACAACGTAAATGACCGCAACCCTATTTTCAAACTTTTTCCTTAAATCATTAAACAATTTAAATGTCTGGTAGCTGTGATTGCGTGGGGTGCAATCTTATAATAATTGTGATCATCTTTTTCAGTTTCAGACACTTCATTCTAAATATATTAATAGTTAACACATTTCAACAAATTTCAACTACGCCTATGTTCGCGTATTTTATTGCATTTTTTTTTACAAAAATGGAAATTATTTCATGCCACTGAACTCAAGTGTTCGAAATATATCACAGAATGGCCGATAACAGTAACACTGTAGATTAACAAAATTTTACTGCTTTTTCTTTCTGCCCTTTTTTCTCTTTTTGCTCATTGTCAGTGAATCATTGATTTAAAATATAATTAACAAGAAATTAAAAATAAAACTCATACAGAAAATCTCTACTCAGGCTTACACATACTTGTACATATTTTCAATTTTTGGACAATTTTTATTGCTAGATTATGCTATGACTGTGTGTGGCATAACCTCACTCTTTTGAGTTGTTATTGCAAAGGTTTTATTGTTTTAATAATTTTAATTTATGCAGTGTTTTGAATGTTTAAGTTTTAATTTTAGGACAGCATAAAGTTGTATTTTTTTAAATAGAACACCCTATATACGAATCGTATTTTCGATTTAGCTTATAATTTTAAATCTTTTTTATTAAGGGTTTACTATAACAAAACTTTATAGTTTCTGAGATAATTAAGTTTAAAGAAAAAAAAGTCACATTTTCAAGCATCAATTCAATCCTAAATAACGTTTTCAATTTTGTGACAAATCTATTCAAATTTGGAATTTAGCAAGGCCAAGGACAAGTTAACATAATTTTTACCTAATATTTGCAATAAAAGCTACAGGGTGTTGAACACATCGGCTCAAATTTGAACAAGTTTAAATGAATAAATATCTTTTTTTTTAAATGGTACACCCTGTATATTTTCATGTTATTTAATAGAGTAATAAAAACCCTAAAAGTTTTGTTCAATATATCCTATACCTATTTATAATAGTTTTTGAGATATTTCAGTTTTTCTTATTTTCCATACTTTTTTACAGAAATAGTCTTCATTATCATAGTAGCCATGTAAAATAATAAAAAGAAACTACAGAAACAAACAGAATGTGGCTAAATATGATGAAATACATTATTCGTTATATTACAACGGCAATAGTTTAATTAAACATAATGTGAAAAAATTAACACAACAATAACGACAAGGCAAATACATATTTACTTTTATACTAAATTGAAACAAAAAAATTACCTATTAAATACTGAGATTAATTATTTCTTTTTAATAAGTGTTCGAATAAACGACCCCCTTGTGCAATGCACAAATTTAGTCTTTTTTGCAGATTTTCTCGGACCCTGGACAAAATTAGTGGCGTTATTGTTCTACAGGTATCCCTAATCATGTTTCGCATATCATCCACCGTTGTTGGTGGATTAACATACACCTTATTTTTAATATAACCTCATAGGAAGAAATCTAATGGGGTGATGTCGCAAGACCCTGGTGGCCACTCAATGAAACGCCCACGTCCAATCCATTTTTGCGGATATCGTTGGTCCAAAAACGCACGAACTTCACGATGGTAATGCGGAGGCGCACCATCGTGCTGGAACCACATACTGTCGAACTCATCCCTATCGAGACCTTGAAGCAGTTGGGGTAGTTCTTCTTGTAGAAAGTTCAGGTAACTATGGCCATTTAGTGGTTCATTAAAAAAGTGGGGTCCAATAATTCGATTATGATGAATACCACACCAAACATTTAATGACCAGTGGTTTTGATGTTGCACCTCTCTAATCCAAAATGGGTTTTCTGTGGCATAATAATGCATGTTGCGTCTATTTACGGCACCGTTACTTCTAAAAGTAGCTTCATCACTAAACATTACCTTGCATAATAAATTTGGATTTAATTGAATCTCCGCATTTATTGTACGACAAAAGTTTATACGACTTTCAAAATCCTGTCCATGCAATTCTTGGTGTAATTCCATGTGATATGGATGATACCTATATTTCTTGGTAGTACGATTAGCGGTGTATTGTGATGTCTCACATAATGCTGCTAACTGACGGCTACTAATATTAGGATTTTCCTGAACATTTAACAATACTTGTAGTTCTTTTTCTTCATTAGTTACTGGTTTGTTGACCACTTTACGTTTTGGATAATCAATAGTACCAGAAGAATCAAATCTTTGCATTAAGTTTTGAAAAGTATGGGTATTAGGCTGGCGTCGATCAGGATACTTCATTTTGTAAATTCTTTGAGCAAGAAGGCAATTTTTTTGAGCCTCTCCTATTGTATAAATCATATCTATTAACTCATTCTTTGGAAAATTCATTTTACAATATAAGATGAATGCAAAAAAAAACAAACTACACTACATAAAAACCAAAAGAAGCGATTGCGGTTATTAACACACAGAAAAATGTTCTTTTACATTGTTTTTGCCATGGCTACTATGATAATGAAGACTATTTCTGTAAAAAAGTATGGAAAATAAGAAAAACTGAAATATCTCAAAAGCTATTATAAATAGGTATAGGATATATTGAACAAAACTTTTAGGGTTTTTATTACTCTATTAAATAACATGAAAATATACAGGGTGTACCATTTAAAAAAAAAGATATTTATTCACTTAAACTTGTTCAAATTTGAGCCGATTTGTTCAACACCCTGTAGCTTTTATTGTAAATATTAGGTAAAAATTATATTAACCTGTCTTTGGCCTTGCTAATTTCCAAATTTGAATATATTTGTCACAAAATTGAAAACGTTATTTAGGATTGAATTGATGCTTGAAAATGTGACTTTTTTTCTTTAAACTTAATTATCTCAGAAACTATAAAGTTTTGTTATAGTAAACCCTCAATAAAAAAGATTTAAAATTATAAGCTAAATCGAAAATACGATTCGTATATAGGGTGTTCTATTTAAAAAAAATACAACTTTATGCTGTCCTAGTTTTTTGGCTCACCCTGTAGAGTCCTAAATATTTTTAAAATCTGCGTAAAAATAAACTGTATCAAACAATAAATATAGTTTCTTTGTTAATTTCACCGAAAAGGCACAAACCTACTTCATCCAATCGTTGACTCACCCTGTACATGACTTGTTCTGTGTGGAGGCTATGCTGGCTTTGTTGGAGACTGTTCTTAGACTGGCGGGGTTAAGGTGTGCCCTTTGACGAGTGAGTGTGGTTGGTGAGTACTGAGTAACCTTGTTCATCATATTCTCTTGTTTCTAGGGTCTGAGCCCTGAGGATGGTCGAAGTTAGACCGAAAGCGCTTGGTCGATAGTAATAATTTAAAAAATATACACTGAAATACAAAATCCGTCTTAAATTATTTTACTGACACCTAGTTTTTTTTTCGAAGAAATTCTGAACTTATTGAAATTGAATAATCGAAAATAAATAATTCTACAAATCTGTTGATGCAAGATAATTGTATTATTATCCAATTTTAATGTTTCTCATATAGTTATAGGGCCAATATTCGCATTGACACATGAAAAACATTTCAAAATTCCCACAGATAGCGAATAATCCTCTCAAAACCAATACAACACGTTGAAAACGTTACAGACAAACATACCACCGCGACGTAGAATTAATCGAGCCCGATAAAATCAATTATTTGTCTTTGTATCTCTTATAATTTACGAGATTTATCAGGAGAAGGCGCGCGATTCAATAAATCACACACCTAAGCTAATATGTCTCGTTCAAATCGAGCGCTTTTCTTAAGTTTAAACCCGTGTTCGGATCGGATACGTCATTTGTCCGAAGTCACCGAGGACTAAATCGGGTGGGTTTGGCGGCCGAGTATGGATTGATAGTCGTTTTTGGTATTCCGCGGTGAGGTATCGTTGCCGATTTTGTAGTATATGAAGTTATTTGAGAGATTAATGAAGAAGAACCGAGAAATATTTGCAATTTTTAATAAAATAGTCATATTTACTTTAAAATTGAGCAACATGCTACTAGTTCCTACTCTTTTTAATTGTTGTGATTGTGAGAGTAAAAACCTATTTACAATTTATTTAAAGATAATAATAGACGAGCGGAGCTCGCCTCTAAACTGACCAGGAACATTTAGAACCACTTTTCTTATGATCTCGAGATCGCTTATTACGAAAATAAAGTTATTTTGTCATACTTTTTTATTTTCTAGTCGCTATATCTCAGGCAACTATATATAGGAAAATACAACTAACATGGTTATATATATATATATATATATATATATATATATATATATATATATATATATATATATATATATAATTCTAAATTCTTGGGATAGCGGTCCTAGGGCTGAATGAAACTCTGTTTTTTAAAAACGCTGAGCTTTCGGAAGTTTATTATTTCCTTCTTCAGGGCTACAATACAGAACAGTTATGTTAAATATTATTTTAACTTTACAATGTAAGACCAAGGTCAGTAATGTTCTAACCAATTTCACCGACAAACCAATAATTTTTTAAGAAATCTTTTCTATGAAACAAAAAATTTTTTCAAAGCACATCCAGAATTTATAATAACCAAAGCGGACAAAGGTAATACCACAGTCATAATAGAAAAAACAGATTACCTCTCTAAATCTATTGATGTTTTATCTAATGAGTTATTCTTAACAGGGACCCTACATCTACATATCAACAAAAAGCTAACAAAATTGTATCTAAATTAAAAAATAGAAACCTGTTATCTCCTGAAGAGACTAGACAGCTTACTATTTACAATAAGACAGCACCTAAGTTTCATGGATTACCTAAAATTCATAAACCAGATATACCTATACGTCCAATCATCTCTTCAATTAATGGCCCTAATAGTAAGTTGTCAGCCCTTATCACTTGCATACTGACACAATCTTATAACAGAAATAATGATTGTTTCACTCAAGATAGCTTTGCTTTTGCAACATTCATAACAAGAAAAACATTTACCAAATTTTTTATTAATCAGTGTCGATGTGGTCTCGTTATATAGTAACCTATCTTATTCTCTTATTCAAGAAAGCATTAACAGACACTGGTCTGAAATTTCAGAAAATACAAAAAACATTTTTAGAAATAATAAAACCTTTTTTTGATACACACACAGTAATTTGATAATACAAACAAATTCTTGGCACACCTATGGGAGCTGATATATCTTCGATCATTTCTCAATATGTAATGGATGACCTACTTAATTCATGTATCCCAGAATTGGGCTACTAACCACCTTTCATAAAGAAATTTGTGAATAACATCATTACAGCATTACCACAAAACAGTATTGAGGAGAGTTTACGAATCTTTAATGCATATAGTCTACACATTCAATTCACAGTAGAATATGAGACTAATAATAGTGTTACTTTTTTGGACATTAAATTAATAAGGACTACTAACAACAAAATAATAGTCGATTGGTATACTAAGCTGACGTATTCGGGACGTTACATGAATTTTTATTCCTAGCATAATACAAAAACTAAAATATATCTGGTTATTAATCTAAAAAAAAAAGAATTGCATCAATTTGTCATCCTACTCCCATTCACAACAATATAAACAGATTAAATAACATACTAAAAGAAAATGGCTATCTTCAGTGGTCTCCCAGCAAAAATTAAGTTCTCAGAGCAATTTCCAGAGCTCAGTTCTTTTAATTTCAGGTAAATCCCGATCTTCATTGATTTTGGTTAGAATTTTGTCGACAGTTGGGATCTGCTTCTCATAATAAAATGTATGTACCGGATGAGTCAACGATTGGATGAAGTAAGTTTGTGCCTTTTCGGTGAAATTTACAAAGAAACTATATTTATTGTTTGATACAGTTTATTTTTACGCAGATTTTAAAAATATTTAGGACTCTACAGTGTGAGCCAAAAAACTAGGACAGCATAAAGTTGTATTTTTTTAAATAGAACACCCTATATACGAATCGTATTTTCGATTTAGCTTATAATTTTAAATCTTTTTTATTAAGGGTTTACTATAACAAAACTTTATAGTTTCTGAGATAATTAAGTTTAAAGAAAAAAAGTCACATTTTCAAGCATCAATTCAATCCTAAATAACGTTTTCAATTTTGTGACAAATATATTCAAATTTGGAATTTAGCAAGGCCAAGGACAAGTTAACATAATTTTTACCTAATATTTGCAATAAAAGCTACAGGCTGTTGAACACATCGGCTCTAATTTGAACAAGTTTAAATGAATAAATTGTTTTTTAAATGGTACACCCTGTATATTTTCATGTTATTTAATAGAATAAAAAAAACCCTAAAAGTTTTGTTCAATATATCCTATACCTATTTATAATAGTTTTTGAGATATTTCAGTTTTTCTTATTTTCCATACTATTTTACAGAAATAGTCTTCATTATCATAGTAGCCATGTAAAATAATAAAAAGAAACTACAGAAACAAACAGAATGTGGTTAAATATGATGAAATACATTATTCGTTATATTACAACGGCAATAGTTTAATTAAACATAATGTGAAAAAATTAACACAACAATAACGACAAGGCAAATACATATTTACTTTTATACTAAATTGAAACAAAAAAATTACCTATTAAATACTGAGATTAATTATTTCTTTTTAATAAGTGTTCGAATAAACGACCCTCTTGTGCAATGCACAAATTTAGTCTTTTTTGCAGATTTTCTCAGACCCTGGACAAAATTAGTGGCATTATTGTTCTACAAGTATCCCTAATCCTGTTTCGCATATCTTCCACTGTTGTTGGTGGATTAACATACACCTTATTTTTAATTTAACCCCATAGGAAGAAATCTAATGGGGTGATGTCGCAAGACCTTGGTGGCCACTCAATGAAACCCCCACGTCCAATCCATTTTTGCGGATATCGTTGGTCCAAAAACGCACGAACTTCACGATGGTAATGCGGAGGCGCACCATCGTGCTGGAACCACATACTGTCGAGCTCATCCCTATCGAGACCTTGAAGCAGTTGGGGTAGTTCTTCTTGTAGAAAGTTCAGGTAACTATGGCCATTTAGTGGTTCATTAAAAAAGTGGGGTCCAATAATTCGATTATGATGAATACCACACCAAACATTTAATGACCAGTGGTTTTGATGTTGTACCTCTCTAATGCAAAATGGGTTTTCTGTGGCATAATAATGCATGTTGCGTCTATTTACGGCACCGTTACTTCTAAAAGTAGCTTCATCACTAAACATTACCTTGCATAATAAATTTGGATTTAATTGAATCTCCGCATTTATTGTACGACAAAAGTTTACACGACTTTCAAAATCTTGTCCATGCAATTCTTGGTGTAATTCCATGTGATATGGATGATACCTATATTTCTTGGTAGTACGATTAGCGGTGGATTGTGATATTTCACATAATGCTGCTAACTGACGGCTACCAATATAAGGATTTTCCTGAACATTTAACAATACTTGTAGTTCTTTTTCTTCATTAATTACTGGTTTGTTGACCACTTTACGTTTTGGATAATCAACAGTACCAGAAGAATCAAATCTTTGCATTAAGTTTTGAAAAGTATGGGTATTAGGCTGGCGTCGATCAGGATACTTCATTTTGTAAATTCTTTGAGCAAGAAGGCAATTTTTTTCAGCCTCTCCTATTGTATAAATCATATCTATTAACTCATTCTTTGGAAAATTCATTTTACAATATAAGATGAATGCAAAAAAACCAAACTATACTGTATAAAAACCAAAATAAGCGATTGCGGTTATAAATTTGACACACAGAAAAATGTTCTTTTACATTGTTTTTGCCTTGGCTACTATGATAATGAAGACTATTTCTGTAAAAAAGTATGGAAAATAAGAAAAACTGAAATATCTCAAAAACTATTATAAATAGGTATAGGATATATTGAACAAAACTTTTAGGGTTTTTATTACTCTATTAAATAACATGAAAATATACAGGGTGTACCATTTAAAAAAAAGATATTTATTCATTTAAACTTGTTCAAATTTGAGCCGATGTGTTCAACACCCTGTAGCTTTTATTGCAAATATTAGGTAAAAATTATGTTAACTTGTCCTTGGCCTTGCTAAATTCCAAATTTGAATATATTTGTCACAAAATTGAAAACGTTATTTAGGATTGAATTGATGCTTGAAAATGTGACTTTTTTTCTTTAAACTTAATTATCTCAGAAACTATAAAGTTTTGTTATAATAAACCCTTAATAAAAAAGATGTAAAATTATAAGCTAAATCGAAAATACGATTCGTATATAGGGTATTCTATTTAAAAAAATACAACTTTATGCTGTCCTAGTTTTTTGGCTCACCCTGTAGAGTCCTAAATATTTTTAAAATCTGCGTAAAAATAAACTGTATCAAACAATAAATATAGTTTCTTTGTAAATTTCACCGAAAAGGCACAAACTTACTTCATCCAATCGTTGACTCACCCTGTACATTCTTACCTAGAAAACAACACCAATCAAAACACCACTAACATTTCCCCTGAAATTTCAGATTTCTTAGAAGAAAACCAAACCACATATTATTTCTCATTGCCTTACATTAACTAAATCACACAGAAATTGAATAAAATTCTTTCTATGCATAACAATATAAAAATATGTGGCAAATACGTATTAACGGTTGGCCAAACCTTTTCCAGACTGAAAGACAGGGATAGTAATCCCAACAAATCAAGGATAATACACCGTTTAAAATGTATAGACTGTAACAAATATTATATCGGTCAAACATCAACTGTTTTGAAACATAGAATCACCAGACACAGGCGTGATTGTCGATTACAAAAGAGGACATGCACAGTATCGGAACATGTAATCGATGAGGATCACAGGTTTGATTTTGTCAGTGTTGAAGTGATTAACAAAGAACAAAATAACAGTAAAAGACATTTTCTTGAGATGGTAGAAATTTATTTAGATGATAACTGTATTACCAAGAGAAAGGATATTGAAAATCTTAGTGTAATCTACTCTCATCTCTTGTCCACCTTAAATAATAAAAATACAAGACAGGAGGTGTCCCAGCCTCTTGACTTCACAATTTCTCCATAGTTTTCCACAAATTGCGAAAGTGTATTTTTGTTACTTTCCTATAATAACTACATCCCAAGTAGATATTTACTCAACTCTGAATGTTGAGAAAGGGAGAAGTTAAGAGACTGTTTTTAACCTTCTTTGTTGTATAAAAATAAATTTCATTAATCATTTTCTTATTATCTTCTCACAAATATCACAATTTTTAAACACAACAAGGCTCACAAGAACCTAATTATTCACTAAAAAATATAAACCTTGTCAATATAACAACAAAGAAAAATTAAATAGAATTAAATAACTAACTTATAAATTAAAATCAATATTTGTTGTAAAACATAATGATTACACATTCAAATTTACCGCTAAAATAAAATTTGACGTTTTTGACCGATCCCATCGATCACAAAAAGAGTGTTTCAAGGATTTTCTTATCAGATAAACCAACATTCAGTACAACTAAAATGACCAACAAGAGAATATTATATATTAGTGTTTAAAAAAATTTTTTAATAATAAAATGTAAAAATTATGCAAAAATCAATAATACCTGCATGAATTTTCCGTTTTATTGTCTCAATGCCATTAATGTACTGCTTTTGCACGTAAGTTTTTGAATTTAGAATCATTTTTTATTAAATATCTTACATTGTAAAGTTAAAATAATAATTAACATAAGTGTTCTGTATTGCAGCCCTGAAGAAGGAAATATTAAACTTCCGAGAGCTCGGCGTTTGTAAAAAACAGAGTTTCATTCAGCCCTAGGACTGCTATTCCAAGACTTTAGAATTTTCCTTTCTAACTAGTCGGTCAAGAACTACTCTTCCCCTCATTATGTATATATATATATATATATATATATATATATATACGAGTTCGCTCGTAGACGCCATACAGTGACCTTTGCAAATGGTGAATGAGATTTCACCGAAACGTCAGCTGCCTTACAGTCCTGAGAGGGACTCAGCACATACACGGGATGCCCGAAAACCTTCGACACATAACATATATATATATATATATATATATATATATATATATATATATATATATATATAGAGAGAGAGAGAGAGAGAGAGAGAGAGATGTTTATAACATTCTACGCCATCTTCCTAAGCGCCAGCAATCTCGGTCCATCCACTGATCATCCTCTAGACCTATATTTCTCATTTCTTCGTCGATACCTTCTCGCCAGCTTTTCCTTGGTCTCCCTCATTTTCTTCTCCCTTGCGATATCCAGCTTAGTACTTGTTTAGGTAGACGTTCCTCTGTCATTCTCTGCACGTGGCTATACCATATCAATTATTTTGTTCTTATATCATCTACTATTGTGTAACTCCCATTATTTCTCTGATACGGTCATTGGTTTGCCTGCCTCTTCTGGATTTTCTAGCCGATCGTCTCCAGAAGTCCATTTCAGTGGCTAACAGTGTCTTAATAATAATAATGTCTTTTTATTAGCATCAAAAATATAAATTGAACAAATACAATAATGGATGGTGAGATCTAGCATACCTACTCATCTAGCCGTGTGTTTTCTTAAATTAAATCTAAGATAAACTAAAAGTAAATCTAATCTAAGATATAAAATTATTTGAGAAAAAATAAAAATGTAAATTCTAAAACACTAATGTTCACACTTTTGGGCTTTTAGGTGCAAGTGATCCAGAAAATCACCGCACCCGACCACGCGTACCAATAATAAATAATTTAACAGCTCTTTTGAAGCTAGCGACATTCTTAAGGGCTACGACATCCCTAGGAAGTGAGTTATAAATTTTCATTGCATTATATCTGAAAGATCTCTGAAAAAGGGCAGTTCTATGTTTCGGGACAATGAAACTGGAACTATAACGTGTTTGTCTCCTAAGAATATCACTGCCACGAATTAATTTATTAGATAGATAAGAAGGTGCTTCTGTCAACGCAATCCTATGAACAAGGGTTGCTAAATGTATAAAGAATCTTTCCTCTAAATTAAACCATCGGGATGCCCGAAATAAAGGTGTCACATGACACACTTTCTCATACTGTAGCAAAACCTAAGGCAGGCATTCGGAAGTCCCTGGACACTATTCCTCTCACGTAATGTAAGTGCTGGCCAATATACAACGTCACAGTATGACACCAAAGACAATATCAAAGAGTCGCAGAGTCTCAACTTTATATCAGTTGTTAAGACATTTTTATGAATATAAAGAATTTTTAGCTTATAATAACACCTTTGCAATAAATTCGAGGTACGTGCCTCAAAGCGAAGTTGTGCGTCAAACATTACCCCCAGGTTCTTAGCAGAGTCCGACGGCACTAACACTGTATCACCAATTTTGATTTTAAAAATATTACTCTCTACAATTTGTTGTCTTTGTGAACCAAAAAGAAGTTTCGACTTCGACCATTCAGACACAATCCATGACCTCTGGATATCTCCAAAATGATCTGTAAATCATCATTAATTTGCTGTGCAGCCTGTGCCATACCGACTAAATTAAACGGGCAGTAAATTTGCAAGTCATCAGCGTATTGGTGAGAATGACAAGTTTTTATAAATTTGCAGAAATCAGCTGTATACAGCGAAAATAACAGCGGCCCAAGAATGCTGCCCTGTGGTACACCCCTATTGAAAGTCACAAATTCAGACCTCTCATTGCCAATGCACACTCTTTGCATTCTCCAAGATAACTGCTAAACCATTCCACTGTACTCCTCCCCAAGCCAAAGTATCCCAGTTTTGCAAAAAACATCGTATGATCCAAAGTATCGAAGGCCCTACTAAAATCCAGTAATATAAGAGATGTCGTCAAACTGCTATCACTTGCACCAAACACATCATCGCTCACTTTAAGAAGTGCAGTAGTTGTATTATCTAAAGGTCGAAATCCCGACTGTGTAGATGGTAAAATGCCTCTCGAATTCACAAATTTGCTTATCTGCTCATAGACAATCCTCTCAAGCACCTTAGACAATGTCGGTAAAATACTAATAGGACGAAACTGTAGTGGGATTAGAAACCTTAGAAACTGGCAATAAATTAGCACATTTCCACTGTAGTGGAAAGGAAGAAGTAGAAAGGCACTAATTAATTCTTCTTCTTCTTCTTCTTCTTCTTCTTCCTCTAGGTAGAACCAAGTTCTGTTATCTATACAATGCCTCATTGATCCTCGTTTGAGGTCGAAATCCAGCTGTCTCTCTATCTTTTGGGGGGCGTCCAGGCGGCCGTTTGGTGTTTGGTTTCTCTCTCATCACGATTTTTGCTAGTCTGTCATCGTCCATTCGTTCTACGTGATCTCTCCACTGCCTACGACGGTTTCGAACCCACTTCACAACATCCCCCACTCCGCTGTCCCCGCGTATTTTTGCGTTTCTTGTCTCTTAAACTTGTTCCCGTGATCATTCTCAGCGTTTTCATTTCTGTGGTTCTCATAATTTGTTTTGTCTTTGTGGTTTCATTTCTTGTTTCTGCGCCGTAGGTCAGTATCGGTCTTACACAGACCTTGTAAATTCAAATCAAACGACTTATTATTCCGAAAGTTAAATAAGAAGTCCATTTCAGTGGCTAACAGTGTCTTCTCGGAGGTTTCTTTTAGCTGCCAGACTTCAGAGCTGTATGTGACTATGCTTTTAATAATAATATTATAAGTGAGCGTTTTGTTTTGCTTAGATATATTTCGGTCCCACAGAATTGGTTTTTGTCGTGTAATTGTGTATTTCGTTTATGGTTTAATCAGCTGTTCCATTTTATGTGAACTTCATCCTCAAGTATTTACATTTCGTGCAGTGTTCGATACACTGACCGTCTTCCAGAATAAGGTCTCTGGTCTCTCCGCCTATGCACATGCACTCAGTATCGGTTATGTTTACCTCGAGCCCCCATTTTTCGCATTCTTGTATTAATTTCCTTGTCATGTATTCTAAGTCATCGTAATTTTGTGCCAGTACGATCTGATCATCCGCGAAAAATAGCGGATACATGGTAGTATGTCTAAGAGGGACACCTATTCCCTGGCATCTTTTTCCATGTGTGTAATGTTTGATCTAAATATATTTTAAAAAGGGTTGGGAAGAGGCAGTACCTCTGTTTGAGCCCTATATTGACCTGGAATCCACCTGTAAGTATACTTCCTATTTTGATTTTTGACGTGAGATTTTCATATAATGACTTGATAGCTTTTCCAAATCCTACCCTGACGTTGCTTTTTCCGAGAGCCTTCCATAACTTTTTAAGGGATATGCTGTCATATGCTTTTTTCAAGTCTACAAATTGCATATGGATCTCTTAATTAACAGACAACTTTTTTTCTATTATTTGGCTCACACAAAATAGGTAGACTATAGTTGATCGACCAACTCTAAATCCCGCTAGTTCTTCGGATTCTATATCCCTGTACTCCAGTTCGATTTCATTCTTCAATATTTTACCATATATTCTGTCTGCTAAGGCTACTTGTCACTGATAGTCCTCTATAGTTATTCCAGTTGTCTTTACTTCCCTTTTTGTGAATAGTTGAGATATATTATAATTTCCATTCCTTTGGGATTGGATTTTAGAACAGTTCCTTCAGGTAATGAAATAGGGTGTCAGTTCCATACTTAATTAACTCTGCCGAGATGTTTTCAGGTCCTGATGTTTTACCATGTTTCAGTGTTTACAGACCTCTTTCACTTCCTGCAATGTGACTCTAAAAGGTGATCCGGTTGTTATAATGTTTCGATACTCTTCATTTTCCTGGAATATGTCTCAGTCTTCTGTGAGAAGTTTTTTGATATATACGTGGTAAAAATAAATGGCCCAAATGTGATGACGTCACGCGCAAGTACTGAGGTCTTGTATTTTAGAAGGTGGTGGTACTTATCGTAGCAGCTGCGATAGACTAATATAGCCGCTTGATAGTTGCTCATTTCTCGAATGGTACGTTATTTTTATGTTAAAGGTGTATTGAAATGATATATTACATAGTAATAGTAAATGACTGAAATTTCAAAAAAAAACTATGTAATTGCTTTAGATATAGCGAATTGAAGATAACAAAAAATGAATTTTCTATTTTTTTTTTCAATGTTTTCTCAGTTTTAGGAGAAAAATAACTTCATATTCATCTTCTGCAACCTCAAAACCTTTACAAAAGGTGGTTCTAAGGACCAAAATGCAATGGTCACATATTGCTATTTCTCACTAACCTAAAATGAAAAAAAAAATATGATAACTTAGCCAAAGGCTATTTAAGTGTTTTATTTAATCTTCTATACATATAAATAATTCATTTTATCACAGTATCGCTTGTGACAATACACAGAACCCACGAAATCGTGAACAATAAAATTATTATGACATTCTCTGTATGCTCAGTGTATTTGCGTTTCCCTGATTGTTTCGATTTAGAAAAAGATAAGGAATATAAGACCATGATGTTATGATGTTTAAACATTTTATAGTGGTACCTATGCGGTACCGTACCGAACGTACCAGAAGATCCTTAATCTGGGACACTTATCAGGTTATCAGACATGGATTTACTATTTGAAAATAAAAAACTGATTCGAGATAAAATAGTTTACTTTCTTAGTTGAGGAATCGTAAAATCTAAAGTCAACAATCTGGATGTTTTATTTGTTAAGCTCTAGAAAATACTGTTAGGGGCTTAATGGTGAAAACGTGATTATTTCGTTTTGCTAAGGACGTAATAATTGTTTCTATTGGTCGCATAAAACAAATGAGGGATACCGGTCAACATAAAAAAAAGTTAATTATTTTCTGTACGAGTGGACATAATTCTCTGTACTATTTCAAACAACTCTTGCAGCTGGTCCAGTGAAAGAATAACTATGCGTCATTAATCTACGGACATATCAAATACAGTTTTGAATGTGACCTGAGCAATGCTGGTGTTCAGATTGCACAATTTGTTTCTTTTTTATACATCGTTCATATTCCATAAGCCTAGTAGATGTAGACCTTCGTATTTCATCCACATACATTTTACCACAAGAGCAAGTTATCTTGTAAACGTCTTCTGTTTGAAATGGAATTGCGTCCCCTGGAAATTCTAAACATTGTCCAACTTTCTTACATGTATTGAAAATTGTCCGATTGTTTGCTTTTTGGAGCACTCTGGTAATCTTGTCGTTGGTTCCGTGTATGTAAGGTAAGACAACACTGTCTATAGGTGGTACATTTATGACATTTTGTTGAAGAGTTGGGTTTTTATATTTATTAATAGATCGTCTTATACCTTCAACGCAATATCCGTTGCCTCTCAGAACATTAGTCAGTTTTTCTGTTTCTGATTTCAGTGATTGTTAATCACATATTTTTTTAGATCTTCTATACCCGATTCAGGGGGACATAATAATGAACTTTTGAAATTTTATGAAGATGGTGTGAAAGATGATGTAACTCGTAATTTTAAATTTAAAGGACTAACAGAGTTAAGGGTGGCGAAGATAATCTCTAAAATTAAGTCTAAGGCGAAGGGTCACGACGGATTGAGCATTGATTTGGTGGAACTCTGCTGTCCTTTCATCTTGCCCTACTTGACACATGTAATGAATGCATGTCTATTAAATCCTGTTTATCCGGAATGCTGGAAGAGAGCTTTGACAGTGCCATTGCCAAAAGTTAGTGGTCCCCGTGAACTTCGGGATCTTCGTCCCATTAGTATTTTACCCTGTATGTCAAAAATATTAGAAAAACCGAATACTGCCTGAGACTCAATCTGGGTTTAGAAGGAATCACGGTTGTTCTACTGCTCTGGCAAATGTCACTGATGATATATTTCGGGCAACCGATTCAGGAAAAGTAACAATCCTGACACTGCTCGACTTTTAGAAAGCATTTGACACTCTGGACCACCAATTGTTATTAGCAATACTTCACTATGTCGGTCTTAGTGATCATGCCATTTCATTTTTTTAGGTGTTTTCTGGAGGGTCGGAGGCAGTGCGTTAAACTGGATGGCGAGCTGTCAGAGGAGCTGCCAATAAATTCTGGTGTACCACAGGGCTCTATTGTGAGTCCTTTGTTATATGCAATCTACACTTCGTGTTTACCAAGTGCCTTGAGAAGGTGCAAGTCGCATTGCTACGCGGATGATACCCAGGTATATTTGTCTTTTAGAAGGGAGGATGTTCTTGAGGCTTGCAACGCTATTAATCAAGACCTCAAAGCAATTCATTCGGTCTCCTTGCAGCATTCCTTGTATCTTAATCCGAAAAAATGCTGTATAATGATATCTGGAAGGAAGACTGATAAGGAAATTGTTAAAAATCTTATAAATGTAAAGATTGGCGATTCAGTTCTGCCTATTGAGGATAGTGTTAAAAATCTGGGTGTTGTCTTTGACAGTACACTGCGATTTGATAAGCATGTTTCCCAGTGTGTTCAGAAGGCTTATGTTAGACTAAAACTTCTTTACAGTTACCGACATGATTTGTCCATAAAACTTAAGACTTTGCTCTGTGACTCACTGGTGCTCTCTATTTTCAGTCACGGAGACGTAATATATGGAAACTGCCTAACAGCCATTCAAAAACGAAGAATACAGAAAGTGCAAAACTCTTGTTTGCGACTAATTTAAGGAGTTCGTAAATATGAGAGAATATCTCATAAGCTACTCGACTTAAAATGGCTGAATATGGAGAGCAGGAGGTGGTTACATGAAGCTTGTTTTTACCATAAAATTATATGTTATAAAAGTCCACAATATCTATACAGACGAATCATTTTTAGATCCCACGTGCATAACGTCAACATTCGTTTTCGAGGAACAATAACTCCGCCCCTGCATAGATCTTCTCTGTTTAAACGCTCTTTTAGCTACAATGTCGCTAAACTATATAATTCTCTACCGGACTTCTTCAAAACTCTCACGCCTATAAAATTTAGATATGTTGTCTTCCAACACGCATTTGATAAACAAATAAGAAAATTGTAGTTTCCTCTTTTTCTTTTGAATTTTAATGAAGAAAAATCCATAATTTGTATCAATGTATCTAACTTGGTGTATAAGTATTGTTTTTTTTCTCTTCTGTATTTAATTATTATTTAGGTCCTATTTAGTCTGGGTTGAATTGATCAGGGTGGATGTCACTCAGGTGTTATCCACATCTGGACTTCGCCCTTTCTGTCTCTATATTATCCTGTATATTAAGTAATTATAATATGTTGTTAATTTTATGGAGCCAGAAATAAAGACATAATTATTATTATTATTATTATATTGAAAGAGTTTATGACGGACTGTTTTTGAGAAGGATGATGGTGTCACGTTGCATTGAGATATCGATTTGTATGTGTTGGTTTTCTGTACACAGAATGTCCTAATTTGCCATTCTCCTTCCTTTTTATTAGTACATCAAAAAAGGGGAGGGCACCATTTGATTCAGTTTCCATGGTGAATTTTATGCTAGAGTATTGCTGATTTAGCTGATAAAGGACATTATGGAGGCTATCCGAGCCAAGCGGCCAAACTGCGAACGTATCATCTACATATCTGCTTGAGAATTTTCCAGTTGCCATAACATTGGGCATATTACGAAGCAATAACATGGACTCCACCCTACTAGAATTAATTAAAGAATGTCTGATTTCCACTTATTTTACTTCTACGAGTAGACTTCGGGAGCGACCATGGGATCTCCGCTATCACCTGTGGTAGCTAATATCTCTATGGAAGCTTTCGAAGAAAACGCCTTGTCTTCTGCTCCTCTAAAACCTAAATTTTGATGCAGATATGTAGATGATACGTGCGTAGTTTGGCCGTATGGAGCAGATAACCTCCATAAGTTTCTGGATCATCTAAATCAACAACACACTAGCAAAAAATTCACTATGGAAACTGAATCAAATGGTGCCCTTACCTTTTTTGATGTGCTAGTGCAAAGGAAAGAGAACGAAAACTAAGAATATTCTGTGTATAAAAAACCAACACATACAAATCGATGTCTCAATGCAACGTCACACCATCACTTTCAGATTCTCGGAGAAGGTGCAACTTTAAACTATTGCAACATGAACAATTTTGAAATAACTTAGTTGAAAATTGCTGCATGCTATAGGTTAAAAAACTCCCAATAAGTTCCTGCTTAAATAATCCCTTAGTGTTAATAAACAACGCCACAGCGATTTTTTGGAAAAAAAAACTCTATCTCAGCTTCTAGTGGTCATAAATTTCACCTTTCACGTTCACTTATTGGCATTTCGATTTCAACAATTGTCGAAAAGTTATTCTATTTTTTTAAAACGAAAAAACTAACCCCAAAATCTGTTTCAACAATATAAAATCAACAATTAATTTGGTTCCTTTTTGTTATTCTTAGTAAAACTCTGGAACTTTCATTTGTGCATCAGCAGACCACAGTAAGACCTCTGGATCGCTGAGAATAAACAACAAAAAAAAAAGTTATAAACAAATTTACTGTTCAAAAACTATTTAACATTTTACTTTAAATTTTGTACATTTGTTGTATACAACAAAAAGCTTTCGGTGCAGTTTAAAATTAATGCAATATATATTTCAATTGTTTATTAACAATTGAAAAAACACCCATTTTAGCATGTTTTTTAGCAATAACTAACGAACAAATTACCGGATTATGATGAACCTTTGTTTCAAATTTTTTTACTAGCTTTTCCTAGAATTCGAAAAAACTGTTTTTTCACATCTTAATTGTTAAAAAAAAATTTTCCACAAAAAAGAAAATAAGAAAATAAGATACTACATAATTGCTATTATCATTCTGAAGGTTTCTACGTTGTTAGAAGTCTACTAACACTAAATTTCAAAATCACCTCATTTTGAAGCTAACTCCGCTGGTCCATTTGCGATACGTTACCGAGATGTGAGAGGTGCCCCAAAATGTAAATTTTCAAAATCGCACTGTACCTTTAAAACGAAAAGGTTTGTAAAAATTCTGTTAGTGGTACCATTCATTTTTTAAAAAAGTAGTATACTGCTACGAAAATCTTATTCTTCTGTTTTTATTAATTAGATTATAAGATTACCGGTAAAACCATTGATAATTGAATAACCTGTACATCTAAGCTTCTTTTTCTATCTCTTTTGTGTTTGGATGTTATTCGGTTAGTAAATTTACCACATTATAAACAAAATTTTTATAAACAAAATTGAACCGACTTCTAAAAGTGCGCTAAAAAGTGAAAAATAACTATAAATTTTTATATAAAATTAAATTTTTTGAAGCCGGCGCCAAATTATTTCTAAATTAAATAAATAACTACTAATATATACAAATTGTGGTAAGAAAGCAATTACAAATAAAGTATTTTTAATCTGTTTATGCCAATGACATTTTGTCTGGTATTAGTTTGGCGCCAACTCCAAATATTTCAATTTCATATAAAAATTTCTAGTTATTTTTCACTTTTTAGCGCACTTTTAGAAATCGATTCAATTTTTTTAATAAAAATTTTATATTTCGATTTTTAGTTTTGAATTCATTATGATGTTTTTAAATTATTTCAATTATATACTAATCGAGATTAGTGTACCTCGCAATGTCTCCAGGGTGGCAAAAAGTACCCATTTTATCCAAAGTCGTAAATCACCCTATAATAAACCACTAAAAATTCTGTTAGTGACATTGTTCGTTTCTTAAAAAAGTAGTATAGTGTTACAAAAACCTTATTCTTCTGTTTTTATTAATTAGATTATAAGATTACCCGAAAAACCATTGAAAACTGAACAATCTGTACATGTAAGCTTCTTCTTCTATCTCTATTGTGTTCAAATGTTATTCAGTTACTAAATTTAGCACATTGTAAATAAAATTTTTAAATAAAAAATTGAACCGACTTTTAAAAATGCGCTAAAAAGTGAAAAAAAATATAAATTCTTATATGAAATTGAAATTTTTGAAGTCGGCAACAAATTATTTCCGAATGAAATAAATAACTACTGATATACAGGGTGATTCAAAAATCGATCACGAAACTTAAGGGGGTGATTCTACTTGACAAAATAAGGGTAGAGCTTCATATAATTTTTTTTCAAAATGTCATTCGTTTTCGAGTTACAAGCCGTCCAAGTTCAAGTTTTTATTTTTTGTTTTTTGAATTACTCGCTTACAGGAAAACCGATTTGACTAATATTTGAAAGATAGGCTAAGTCTTCTGCGCTTCATCATTTTAGTAACAATTCACATTGATTTTTTGCCGCTAGAGGGCACTTTACCTACATTCAAAATGGTTTTTTTGTCATAATTTTTTAGTGTTGACAGCTACAGTAGTTTTTGGCATAATTTCTGAACGACTGATGCCAGGCCTTTAAAAAAGGTGCTCTTTATTTACATCGCTAAACCCAACGGTTTAGACGTAAATCACCCTTAAAAATTAAGTGGTAAATTTAATTTTCTCATTTCATTACCACCAGCTACCAGGTAAATAGCTATCAAAGTATACTAGAGCTGTCAGTTTAACATCAAATAAATTCGCTTTTTAAACTATTTAATTTATAATCTTAAAATAACTAATAATGGCTAATCACCAATATTCAAATATCGAATATTGTGATATCCATTTTTGTTATGGAAAAGCAAATGGTAATGCAGAGTTGGCAGGAAGATATTATATGGAGAGTTATCCGGAAAGAAATATCCCTCATGCTCAAACATTTTCCAGTGTGCACAGGAGGCTTGCGGAATGTGGTTCCTTTAAAAGTTATAATGGAAATAGGGGAAGACCTAGAACTGCTAGAAACGTGCAACAAGAAGAAAGAATGCTTGAAATTATTGAAGATAATCCAGGTATTAGTACTAGAAAAATTGGGAATGAAGTGCGGCTCTGTCAGGCTAGTTCATGGAGGATACTAAGAGAAGAACAACTCTACCCGTTTCATTCAAAAAAGGTGCAGGCTCTTTATGACGATGATCGGCCGAGACGGTTGGAAATGTGCAATCAGATCCTAGCTAAGTATGAACACGATAATCGATTAATTGGCGTCATATTATTCACTGACGAAGCTGGTTTCACTCGTGATGGCATAACAAATCTACACAACATCCACACATATGCTTACGAGAACCCAAACAATGTGGTAGAAACGAAACATCAGCGTAGATTTTCACTAAATGTGTGGGCAGGGATAATAGGAGATTACCTTATTGGTCCTCATTTTTTGATGTCCCATTAACTGGTGACGTATACTTAGATTTTATCCAAAATCGTCTCCCATTGTATCTGGAAGATGTGCCATTGGAAGTAAGGGCCAACATGTGGATCCTCCAAGACGGAGCTCCGCCCCACTTTAGTATACGTGTCCGACAGTATTTGAATGCAACGTATCCTGAGCGATGGATAGGACGAAGTGGACCATTGGCATGGGCAGCGAGGTCACCAGACCTTAATCCTATGGATTTTTCTTTTGGGGTCATTTGAAACAATTGGTGTACGATATTCCAGTAATCAACGTCGAGGATCTTCGCTTCAGGATAATCGAAAAGTGCCAAATTATTAAAAAACACCAGAAATTTTTCATCGAGTTAGGCGACATTTTTTGAAGAGTGTTAGGAAATGTATTGAAGAAAATGGGGGACATTTTGAGAATCTTTTTTAGTTTGTTTAGTACTGTTTCATTAATTTTTATCAATTAAATGTATATCGCAATAATCCATAATATGAATATTTACTGATTAGCCATTATTAGTTATTTTAAGATTATAAATTAAATAGTTTAAAAAGCGAATTTATTTGATGTTAAACTGACAGCTCTAGTATACTTTGATAGCTATTTACCTGGTAGCTGGTGGTAATGAAATGAGAAAAGTAAATTTACCACTTAATATTTAAGGGTGATTTACGTCTAAACGGTTGGGTTTAGCGATGTAAATAAAAAGCACCTTTTTTAAAGGCCTGGCATCAGTCTTTCAGAAATTATGCCAAAAACTACTGTAGCTGTCAACACTAAAAAATTATGACAAAAAAACAATTTTCAATGTAGGTAAAGTGCCCTCTAGCGGCAAACAATCAATGTGAATTGTTACTAAAATGATGAAGCGCAGAAGACTTAGCCTATCTTTCAAATATTAGTCAAATCGGTTTTCCTGTAAGCGAGTAATTCAAAAAAAAAAAATAAAAACTTGAAATTGGACGGCTTGTAACTCGAAAACGAATGACATTTTGAAAAAAAATTATATGAAGCTCTACCCTTATTTTGTCAAGTAGAATCACCCCCTTAAGTTTCGTGATCGATTTTTGAATCACCCTGTATAAAAGGAAGAATCGGTTTTATTTTCCTGTACTCAAAGCTCTTGGGAAGGAGAGGGGCGATCGCAAGAAAAACAAGTTGCCAACGGAAGGGAGTACCAACAGCATACACATTTCTAATATAAAAGGCAGAATCGGTTTTATTTTCCTGTACTCAAGCTCTCGGGAAGCAGAGGGGCGATTGCAAGAAAAACAAGTTGTCAACGGAAGGGAGTGCCAACAGCATACACATTTCTAATATAAAAGGCAGAATCGGTTCTATTTTCTTGTACTCAAAGCTCTTGGGAAGGAGAGGGGCGATCGCAAGAAAAACAAGTTGCCAACGGAAGGGAGTACCAACAGCATACACATTTCTAATATAAAAGGCAGAATCGGTTTTATTTTCCTGTACTCAAGCTCTCGGGAAGAAGAGGGGCGATTGCAAGAAAAACAAGTTGTCAACGGAAGGGAGTGCCAACAGCATACACATTTCTAATATAAAAGGCAGAATCGGTTCTATTTTCCTGAACCCAAAGCTCTTGGGAAGGAGAGGGGCGACCGCAAGAAAAACAAGTTGTCAACGGAAAGGAGTGCCAACAGCATACACATTTCTAATATAAAAGGCAGAATCGGTTTTATTTTCCTGTACTCAAAACTCTTGGGAAAGAGAGGGGCGATCGCAAGAAAAACAAGTTGTCAACGGAAGGGAGTGCCAACAGACTACACATTTGTAATATAAAAAGCAGAATCGGTTTTATTTTCCTGTACTCAAAGCTCTTGGGAAGGAGAGGGGCGATCGCAAGAAAAACAAGTAGTCAACGGAAGGGAGTGCCAATAGCATACACATTTCTAATATAAAAGGCAGAATTGGTTTTATTTTCCTGTACTCAAAGCTCTTGGGAAGGAGAGGGGCGATCGCAAGAAAAACAAGTTGTCAATGGAAGGGAGTGCCAACAGCATACACATTTGTAATACAAAAGGCAGAATCGGTTTTATTTTCCTGTACTCAAAGCTCTTGGGAAGGAGAGGGGCGATCGCAAGAAAAACAAGTTGTCAACGGAAGGGAGTAGCAACAGCATACACATTTCTAATATAAAAGGCAGAATCCGTTTTATTTTCCTATATTCAAAGCTCTTGGGAAGGAGAGGGGCGATCGCAAGAAAAACAAGTTGTCAACGGAAGGGAGTGCCAACAGCATACACATTTGTAATATAAAAGGCAGAATCGGTTTTATTTTCCTGTACTCAAAGCTCTTGGGAAGTAGAGGGGCGATCGCAAGAAAAACAAATTGTCAACGGAAGGGAGTGCCAACAGCATACACATTTCTAATATAAAAGGCAGAATTGGTTTTATTTTCCTGTACTCAAAGCTCTTGGGAAGGAGAGGGGCGATCGCAAGAAAAACAAGTTGTCAACGGAAGGGAGTGCCAACAGCATACACATTTCTAATATAAAAGGCAGAATTGGTTTTATTTTCCTGTACTCAAAGCTCTTGGGAAAGAGAGGGGCGATCGCAGGAAAAACAAGTTGTTAACGGAAAGGAGTGCCAAGAGCATACACATTTCTAATATAAAAGGCAGAATCGGTTTTATTTTCCTGTACTCAAAGCTCTTGGGAAGGAGAGGGGCGATCGCATGAAAAACAAGTTGTCAACGGAAGGAAGTGCCAACAGCATACACATTTCTAATATAAAAGGCAGAATCGGTTTTATTTTCCTGTACTCGAAGCTCTTGGGAAGGAGAGGGGCAATCGCAAGAAAAACAAGTTGTCAACGGGAGGGAGTGCCAGCAGCATACACATTTCTAATATAAAAGGCAGAATCGGTTTTATTTTCCTGTACTCGAAGCTCTTGGGAAGGAGAGGGGCGATCGCAAGAAAAACAAGTTGTCAACGGGAGGGAGTGCCAGCAGCATACACATTTCTAATATAAAAGGCAGAATCGGTTTTATTTTCCTGTACTCAAAACTCTTGGGAAAGAGAGGGGCGATCGCAAGAAAAACAAGTTGTCAACGGAAGGGAGTGCCAACAGCATACACATTTGTAATATAAAAGGCAGAATCGGTTTTATTTTCCTGTACTCAAAGCTCTTGGGAAGGAGAGGGGCGATCGCAAGAAAAACAAGTTGTCAACGGAAGGGAGTGCCAACAGCATACACATTTCTAATATAAAAGGCAGAATTGGTTTTATTTTCCTGTACTCAAAGCTCTTGGGAAGGAGAGGGGCGATCGCAAGAAAAACAAGTTGTCAACGGAAGGGAGTGCCAACAGCATACACATTTCTAATATAAAAGGCAGAAACGGTTTTATTTTCCTGTACTCAAAGCTCTTGGGAAGGAGAGGGGCGATCGCAAGAAAAACAAGTTGTCAACGGAAGGGAGTGCCAACAGCATACACATTTCTAATATAAAAGGCAGAATTGGTTTTATTTTCCTGTACTCAAAGCTCTTGGGAAGGAGAGGGGCGATCGCAAGAAAAACAAGTTGTCAACGGAAGGGAGTGCCAACAGCATACACATTTCTAATATAAAAGGCAGAATTGGTTTTATTTTCCTGTACTCAAAGCTCTTGGGAAAGAGAGGGGCGATCGCAGGAAAAACAAGTTGTTAACGGAAAGGAGTGCCAAGAGCATACACATTTCTAATATAAAAGGCAGAATCGGTTTTATTTTCCTGTACTCAAAGCTCTTGGGAAGAAGAGGGGCGATCGCATGAAAAACAAGTTGTCAACGGAAGGGAGTGCCAACAGCATACACATTTCTAATATAAAAGGCAGAATCGGTTTTATTTTCCTGTACTCGAAGCTCTTGGGAAGGAGAGGGGCAATCGCAAGAAAAACAAGTTGTCAACGGGAGGGAGTGCCAGCAGCATACACATTTCTAATATAAAAGGCAGAATCGGTTTTATTTTCCTGTACTCGAAGCTCTTGGGAAGGAGAGGGGCGATCGCAAGAAAAACAAGTTGTCAACGGGAGGGAGTGCCAGCAGCATACACATTTCTAATATAAAAGGCAGAATCGGTTTTATTTTCCTGTACTCAAAACTCTTGGGAAAGAGAGGGGCGATCGCAAGAAAAACAAGTTGTCAACGGAAGGGAGTGCCAACAGCATACACATTTGTAATATAAAAGGCAGAATCGGTTTTATTTTCCTGTACTCAAAGCTCTTGGGAAGGAGAGGGGCGATCGCAAGAAAAACAAGTTGTCAACGGAAGGGAGTGCCAACAGCATACACATTTCTAATATAAAAGGCAGAATTGGTTTTATTTTCCTGTACTCAAAGCTCTTGGGAAGGAGAGGGGCGATCACAAGAAAAACAAGTTGTCAACGGAAGGGAGTGCCAACAGCATACACATTTCTAATATAAAAGGCAGAATTGGTTTTATTTTCCTATACTCAAAGCTCTTGGGAAGGAGAGGGGCGATCGCAAGAAAAACAAGTTGTCAACGGAAGGGAGTGCCAACAGCATACACATTTCTAATATAAAAGGCAGAATCGGTTTTATTTTCCTGTATTCAATGCTCTTGGGAAAGAGAGGGGCGATCGCAAGAAAAACAAGTTTTCAACGGAAGGGAGTGCCAACATCATACACATTTTTAATATAAAAGGCAGAATCGGTTTTATTTTCCTGTACTCAAAGCTCTTGGAAAGGAGAGGGGCGATCGCAAGAAAAACAAGTCGTCAACGGAAGGGAGTGCCAACAGCATACACATTTGTAATATAAAAGGCAGAATCGGTTTTATTTTCCTGTACTCAAAGCTCTTGGGAAGGAGAGGGGCGATCGCAAGAAAAACAAGTTGTCAACGGAAGGGAGTGCCAACAGCATACACATTTGTAATATAAAAAGCAGAATCGGTTTTATTTTCCTGTACTCAAAGCTCTTGGGAAGGAGAGGGGCGATCGCAAGAAAAACAAGTTGTCAACGGAAGGGAGTACCAACAGCATACACATTTCTAATATAAAGGCAGAATCGGTTTTATTTTCCTATACTCAAAGCTCTTGGGGAGGAGAGGGGCGATCGCAAGAAAAACAAGTTGTCAACGGAAGGGAGTGCCAACAGCATACACATTTGTAATATAAAAGGCAGAATCGGTTTTATTTTCCTGTACTCAAAGCTCCTGAGAAGGAGAGGGGCGATCGCAAGAAAAACAAGTTGTCAACGGAAGGGAGTGCCAACAGCATACACATTTCTAATATAAAAGGCAGAATTGGTTTTATTTTCCTGTACTCAAAGCTCTTGGGAAGGAGAGGGGCGATCGCAAGAAAAACAAGTTGTCAACGGAAGGGAGTGCCAACAGCATACACATTTCTAATATAAAAGGCAGAATTGGTTTTATTTTCCTGTACTCAAAGCTCTTGGGAAAGAGAGGGGCGATCGCAGGAAAAACAAGTTGTCAACGGAAAGGAGTGCCAACAGCATACACATTTCTAATATAAAAGGCAGAATCGGTTTTATTTTCCTGTACTCAAAGCTCTTGGGAAGGAGATGGGCGATCGCATGAAAAACAAGTTGTCAACGGAAGGGAGTGCCAACAGCATACACATTTCTAATATAAAAGGCAGAATCGGTTTTATTTTCCTGTACTCGAAGCTCTTGGGAAGGAGAGGGGCGATCGCAAGAAAAACAAGTTGTCAACGGGAGGGAGTGCCAGCAGCATACACACTTCTAATATAAAAGGCAGAATCGGTTTTATTTTCCTGTACTCAAAGCTCTTGGGAAGGGGAGGGGCGATCGCAGGAAAAACAAGTTGTCAACGGAAGAGAGTGCCAACAGCATACACATTTGTAATATAAAAGGCAGAATCGGTTTTATTTTCCTGTACTCAAAGCTCTTGGGAAGGAGAGGGGCGATCGCAAGAAAAACAAGTTATCAACGGAAGGGAGTGCCAACAGCATACACATTTGTAATATAAAAGGCAGAATCGGTTTTATTTTCCTGTACTCAAAGCTCTTGGGAAGGAGAGGGGCGATCGCAAGAAAAACAAGTTGTCAACGGAAGGGAGTGCCAACAGCATACACATTTGTAATATAAAAGGCAGAATTGGTTTTATTTTCCTGTACTCAAAGCTCTTGGGAAGGAGAGGGGCGATCGCAAGAAAAACAAGTTGTCAACGGCAGGGAGTGACAACAGCATACACATTTCTAATATAAAAGGCAGAATCGGTTTTATTTTCCTGTACTCAAAGCTCTTGGGAAAGGGAGGGGCGATCGCAGGAAAAACAAGTTGTCAACGGAAAGGAGTGCCAACAGCATACACATTTCTAATATAAAAGGCAGAATCGGTTTTATTTTCCTTTACTCAAAGCTCTTGGGAAGGAGAGGGGCGATCGCAAGAAAAACAAGTTGTCAACGGGAGGGAGTGCCAACAGCATACACATTTCTAATGTAAAGGGCAGAATCGGTTTTATTATCCTGTACTCAAAGCTCTTGGGAAGGAGAGGGGCGATCGCAAGAAAAACAAGTTGTCAACGGAAGGGAGTGCCAACAGCATACACATTACTAATATAAAAGGCAGAATCGGTTTTATTTTCCTGTACTCAAAGCTCTTGGGAAGGAGAGGGGCAATCGCAAGAAAAACAAGTTGTCAACCGGAGGGAGTGCCAGCAGCATACACATTTCTAATATACAAGGCAGAATCGGTTTTATTTTCCTGTACTCAAAGCTCTTGGGAAGGGGAGGGGCGATCGCAGGAAAAACAAGTTGTCAACGGAAGAGAGTGCCAACAGCATACACATTTGTAATATAAAAGGCAGAATCGGTTTTATTTTCCTGTATTCAAAGCTCTTGGGAAGGAGAGGGGCGATCGCAAGAAAAACAAGTTGTCAACGGGAGGGAGTGCCAACAGCATACACATTTCTAATATAAAAGGCAGAATCGGTTTTATTTTCCTATACTCAAAGCTCTTGGGAAGGAGAGGGGCGATCGCAAGAAAAACAAGTTGTCAACGGAAGAAAGTGCCAACAGCATACACATTTCTAATATAAAAGGCAGAATCGGTTCTATTTTCCTGAACTCAAAGCTCTTGGGAAGGAGAGGGGCGATCGCAAGAAAAACAAGTTGTCAACGGAAAGGAGTGCCAACAGCATACACATTTCTAATATAAAAGGCAGAATCGGTTTTATTTTCCTGTACTCAAAGCTCTTGGGAAAGAGAGGGGCGATCGCAAGAAAAACAAGTTGTCAACGGAAGGGAGTGCCAACAGCATACATTTCTAATATAAAAGGCAAAATCGGTTTTATTTTCCTGTATTCAAAGCTCTTGGGAAAAAGAGGGGCGATCGCAAGAAAAACACGTTGTCAACGGAAGGGAGTGTCAACAGCATACACATTTCTAATATAAAAGGCAGAATCGGTTTTATTTTCCTGTACTCAAAGCTCTTGGGAAGGAGAGGGGCGATCGCAAGAAAAACAAGTTGTCAACGGAAGGGAGTGCCAACAGCATACACACTTCTAATATAAAAGGCAGAATCGGTTTTATTTTCCTGTATTCAAAGCTCTTGGGAAAGAGAGGGGCGATAGCAAGAAAAACAAGTTGTCAACGGAAGGGAGTGTCAACAGCATACACATTTCTAATATAAAAGGCAGAATCGGTTTTATTTTCCTGTACTCAAAGCTCTTGGGAAGGAGAGGGGCGATCGCAAGAAAAACAAGTTGTCAACGGAAGGGAGTGCCAACAGCATACACATTTGTAATATAAAAGGCAGAATCGGTTTTATTTTCCTGTACTCAAAGCTCTTGGGAAGGAGAGGGGCGATCGCAAAAAAAACAAGTTGTCAACAGAAGGGAGTGCCAACAGCATACATATTTCTAATATAAAAGGCAGAATCGGCTTTATTTTTCTGTACTCAAAGCTCTTGGGAAGGAGAGGGGCGATCGCAAAAAAAACAAGTTGTCAACGGAAGGGAGTGTAAAATAGCATACACATTTCTAATATAAAAGGCAGAATCGGTTTTATTTTCCTCTACTCAAAGCTCTTGGGAAGGAGAGGGGCGATCGCAAGAAAAACAAGTTTTCAACGGGAGGGAGTGCCAACAGCATACACATTTCTAATATAAAAGGCAGAATCGGTTTTATTTTCATGTACTCAAAGCTCTTGGGAAGGAGAGGGGCGATCGTAAGACAAACAAGTTGTCAACAGAAGGGAGTACCAACAGCATACACATTTCTAATATAAAAGGCAGAATCGGTTTTATTTTTCTGTACTCAAAGCTCTTGGGAAGGAGAGGGGCGATTGCAAGAAAAACAAGTTGTCAACGGAAGGGAGTGACAACAGCATACACATTTCTAATATAAAAGGAAGAATCGGTTTTATTTTCCTGTACTCAAAGCTCTTGGGAAGGAGAGGGGCGATCGCAAGAAAAACAAGTTGTCAACGGAAGGGAGTGCCAACAGCATACACATTTCTAATATAAAAGGCAGAATCGGTTTTATTTTCTTATATTCAAAGCTCTTGGGAAGGAGAGGGGCGATCGCAAGAAAAACAAGTTGTCAACGGAAAGGAGTGCCAACAGCATACACATTTCTAATATAAAAGGCAGAATCGGTTTTATTTTCCTGTACTCAAAGCTCTTGGGAAAGAGAGGGGCGATCGCAAGAAAAACAAGTTGTCAACGGAAGGGAGTGCCAACAGCATACACATTTCTAATATAAAAGGCAGAATCGGTTTTATTTTCCTGTACTCAAAGCTCTTGGGAAGGAGAGAGGCGATCGCAAGAAAAACAAGTTGTCAACGGGAGGGTGTGCCAACAGCATGCACATTTCTAATATAAAAGGCAGAATCGGTTTTATTTTCCTGTACTCAAAGCTCTTGGGAAAGAGAGGGGCGATCGCAGGAAAAACAAGTTGTCAACGGAAAGGAGTGCCAACAGCATACACATTTCAAATATAAAAGGCAGAATCGGTTTTATTTTCCTGTACTCAAAGCTCTTGGGAAGGAGAGGGGCGATCGCAAGAAAAACAAGTTGCCAATGGGAGGGAGTGCCAACAGCATACACATTTCTAATATAAAAGGCAGAATCGGTTTTATTTTCCTGTACTCAAAGCTCTTGGGAAGGAGAGAGGCGATCGCAAGAAAAACAAGTTGTCAACGGGAGGGTGTGCCAACAGCATGCACATTTCTAATATAAAAGGCAGAATCGGTTTTATTTTCCTCTACTCAAAGCTCTTGGGAAGGGGAGGGGCGATCGCAAGAAAAACAAGTTTTCAACGGGAGGGAGTGCCAACAGCATACACATTTCTAATATAAAAGGCAGAATCGGTTTTATTTTCATGTACTCAAAGCTCTTGGGAAGGAGAGGGGCGATCGTAAGAAAAAGAAGTTGTCAACAGAAGGGAGTACCAACAGCATACACATTTCTAATATAAAAGGCAGAATCGGTTTTATTTTTCTGTACTCAAAGCTCTTGGGAAGGAGAGGGGCGATTGCAAGAAAAACAAGTTGTCAACGGAAGGGAGTGACAACAGCATACACATTTCTAATATAAAAGGAAGAATCGGTTTTATTTTCCTGTACTCAAAGCTCTTGGGAAGGAGAGGGGCGATCGCAAGAAAAACAAGTTGTCAACGGAAGGGAGTGCCAACAGCATACACATTTCTAATATAAAAGGCAGAATCGGTTTTATTTTCTTATATTCAAAGCTCTTGGGAAGGAGAGGGGCGATCGCAAGAAAAACAAGTTGTCAACGGAAAGGAGTGCCAACAGCATACACATTTCTAATATAAAAGGCAGAATCGGTTTTATTTTCCTGTACTCAAAGCTCTTGGGAAAGAGAGGGGCGATCGCAAGAAAAACAAGTTGTCAACGGAAGGGAGTGCCAACAGCATACACATTTCTAATATAAAAGGCAGAATCGGTTTTATTTTCCTGTATTCAAAGCTCTTGGGAAAGAGAGGGGCGATCGTAAGAAAAACAAGTTGTCAACGGAAGGGAGTGCCAACAGCATACACATTTTTAATATAAAAGGCAGAATCGGTTTTATTTTCCTGTACTCAAAGCTCTTGGAAAGGAGAGGGGCGATCGCAAGAAAAACAAGTCGTCAACGGAAGGGAGTGCCAACAGCATACACATTTGTAATATAAAAGGCAGAATCGGTTTTATTTTCCTGTACTCAAAGCTCTTGGGAAGGAGAGGGGCGATCGCAAGAAAAACAAGTTGTCAACGGAAGGGAGTGCCAACAGCATACACATTTCTAATATAAAAGGCAGAATTGGTTTTATTTTCCTGTACTCAAAGCTCTTGGGAAGGAGAGGGGCGATCGCAAGAAAAACAAGTTGTCAACGGAAGGGAGTGCCAACAGCATACACATTTCTAATATAAAAGGCAGAATCGGTTTTATTTTAATGTATTCAAAGCTCTTGGGAAAGAGAGGGGCGATCGCAGGAAAAACAAGTTGTCAACGGAAAGGAGTTCCAACAGCATACACATTTCAAATATAAAAAGCAGAATCGGTTTTATTTTCCTGTACTCAAAGCTCTTGGGAAGGAGAGGGGCGATCGCAAGAAAAACAAGTTGTCAATGGGAGGGAGTGCCAACAGCATACACATTTCTAATATAAAAGGCAGAATCGGTTTTATTTTCCTGTACTCAAAGCTCTTGGGAAGGAGAGAGGCGATCGCAAGAAAAACAAGTTGTCAACGGGAGGGTGTGCCAACAGCATGCACATTTCTAATATAAAAGGCAGAATCGGTTTTATTTTCCTGTATTCAAAGCTCTTGGGAAGGAGAGGGGCGACCGCAAGGAAAACAAGTTTTCAACGGAAGGGAGTGCCAACAGCATACACATTTCTAATATAAAAGGCAGAATCGGTTTTATTTTCCTGTATTCAAAGCTCTTGGGAAAGAGAGGGGCGATCGCAAGAAAAACAAGTTGTCAACGGAAAGGAGTGCCAACAGCATGCACATTTCTAATATAAAAGGCAGAATCGGTTTTATTTTCCTCTACTCAAAGCTCTTGGGAAGGAGAGGGGCGATAGCAAGAAAAACAAGTTGTCAACGGAAGGGAGTGCCAACAGCATACACATTTCTAATATAAAAGGCAGAATCGGTTTTATTTTCCTGAACTTAAAGCTCTTGGAATCAGAGGGGCGATCACAAGAAAAACAAGTTGTCAACGGGAGGGTGTGCCAACAGCATACACATTTCTAATAAAAAAGGCAGAATCGGTTTTATTTTCCTGTACTCAAAGCTCTTGGGATGGAGAGGGGCGATCGCAAGAAAAACAAGTTGTCAACGGGAGGGAGTGCCATCAGCATACAAATTTCTAATATAAAATTCAGAATCGGTTTTATTTTCCTGTACTCAAAGCTCCTGGGAAGGAGAGGGACGATCGCAAGAAAAACAAGTTGTCAACGGAAGAGAGTGGCCTACAGCATACACATTTCTAATAGAAAAGGAAGAATCGGTTTTATTTTCCTGTACTCAAAGCTCCTGGGAAGGAGAGGGGCGATCGCAAGAAAAACAAGTTGTCAACGGAAGAGAGTGCCAACAGCATACACATTTCTAGTATAAAAGGTAGAATCGGTTTTATTTTCCTGTACTCAAAACTCTTGGGAAGGAGAGGGACGATCGCAAGAAAAACAAGTTGTCAACGGAAGGGAGTGCCAAGAGCATACACATATTTAATATAAAAAGCAGAATCGGTTTTATTTTCCTGTACTCAAAGCTCTTGGGAAGGAGAGGGTAGATCGCAAGAAAAACAAGTTGTCAACGGGAGGGAGTGCTATCAGCATACACATTTCTAATATAAAAGACAGACTCGGTTTTATTTTCATGTACTCAAAACTCTTGGGAAGGAGAGGGGCGATCGCAAGAAAAACAAGTTGTCAACGGAAGGGAGTGCCAACAGCATACACATTTTTAATATAAAAAGCAGAATCGGTTTTATTTTCCTGTACTCAAAGCTCTTGGGAAGGAGAGGGGCGATCGCAGGAAAAACAAGTTGTCAACGCAAGGGAGTGCCAACAGCATACTCATTTCTAATATAAAAGGCAGAATCGGTTTTATTTTCCTGTACTCGAAACTCTTGGGAAAGAGAGGGGCGATCACAAGAAAAACAAGTTGTCAACGGGAGGGAGTGCCAACTCCATGCCCATTTCTAATATAAAAGGCAGAAACGGTTTTATTTTCCTGTACTCAAAACTCTTGGAAAGGAGAGGGGCGATCACAAGAAAAACAAGTTGTCAACGGGAGGGAGTGCCAACAGCATACACATTTCTAATATAAAAGGCAGAATCGGTTTTATTTTCCTGTATTCAAAGCTCTTGGGAAGGAGAGGGGCGATCGCAAGAAAAACAAGTTGTCAACAGGAGGGAGTGCCAACAGCATACACATTTCTAATATAAAAGGCAGAATCAGTTTTATTTTCCTGTACTCAAAGCTCTTGGAAAGGAGAGGGGCGATCGCAAGAAAGACAAGTTGTCAACGGGAGGGAGTGCCAACAGCATACACATTTCTAAGGCAGAATCGGTTTTATTTTCCTGTATTCAAAGCTCTTGGGAAGGATAGGGGCGATCGCAAGAAAAACAAGTTGCCAACGGGAAAGAGTGCTAACAGCATACACATTTCTAATGTAAAAGGCAGAATCGGTCTTATTTTCCTGTATTCAAAGCTCTTGCGAAAGAGTGGGGCGATCGCAAGAAAAACAAGTTGTCTACGGGAGGGAGTGCCAACAGCATATACATTTCTAATATAAAAGGCAGAATCGGTTTTATTTTCCTGTACTCAAAGCTCTTGGAAGGAGAGGGGCGATCGCAAGAAAAACAAGTTGTCAACGGGAGGGGGTGCCAACAGCATACACATTTCTTATATAAAAGGCAGAATCGGTTTTATTTTCCTGTACTCAAAGCTCTCGGAAAAAGAGGGGCGATCACAAGAAAAACAAGTTTTCGACGGGAGGGAGTGCCAACAGCATACACATTTCTAATATAAAAGGCAGAATCGGTTTTATTTTCCTGTACTCAAAGCTCTTGGGAAGGAGAGGGGCGATCGCAAGAAAAACAAGTTGTCAACGGGAGGGAGTGCCAACAGCATACACATTTCTAATGTAAAAGGCAGAATCGGTCTCATTTTCCTGTATTCAAAGCTCTTGCGAAAGAGTGGGGCGATCGCAAGAAAAACAAGTTGTCTACGGGAGGGAGTGCCAACAGCATATACATTTCTAATATAAAAGGCAGAATCGGTTTTATTTTCCTGTACTCAAAGCTCTTGGAAGGAGAGGGGCGATCGCAAGAAAAACAAGTTGTCAACGGGAGGGGGTGCCAACAGCATACACATTTCTAATATAAAAGGCAGAATCGGTTTTATTTTCCTGTACTCAAAGCTCTCGGAAAAAGAGGGGCGATCACAAGAAAAACAAGTTTTCGACGGGAGGGAGTGCCAACAGCATACACATTTCTAATATAAAAGGCAGAATCGGTTTTATTTTCCTGTACTCAAAGCTCTTGGGAAGGAGAGGGGCGATCGCAAGTAAAACAAGTTGTCAACGGGAGGGAGTGCCAACAGCATACACATTTCTAATATAAAAGGCAGAATCGGTTTTATTTTCCTGTACTCAAAGCTCTTGGGAAGGAGAGGGGCGATCGCAAGAAAAACAAGTTGTCAACGGAAGGGAGTGCCAACAGCATACACATTTCTAATATAAAAGGCAGAATTGGTTTTATTTTCCTGTACTCAAAGCTCTTGGGAAGGAGAGGGGCGATCGCAAGAAAAACAAGTTGTCAACGGAAGGGAGTGCCAACAGCATACACATTTCTAATATAAAAGGCAGAATTGGTTTTATTTTCCTGTACTCAAAGCTCTTGGGAAAGAGAGGGGCGATCGCAGGAAAAACAAGTTGTTAACGGAAAGGAGTGCCAAGAGCATACACATTTCTAATATAAAAGGCAGAATCGGTTTTATTTTCCTGTACTCAAAGCTCTTGGGAAGGAGAGGGGCGATCGCATGAAAAACAAGTTGTCAACGGAAGGGAGTGCCAACAGCATACACATTTCTAATATAAAAGGCAGAATCGGTTTTATTTTCCTGTACTCGAAGCTCTTGGGAAGGAGAGGGGCAATCGCAAGAAAAACAAGTTGTCAACGGGAGGGAGTGCCAGCAGCATACACATTTCTAATATAAAAGGCAGAATCGGTTTTATTTTCCTGTACTCGAAGCTCTTGGGAAGTAGAGGGGCGATCGCAAGAAAAACAAGTTGTCAACGGGAGGGAGTGCCAGCAGCATACACATTTCTAATATAAAAGGCAGAATCGGTTTTATTTTCCTGTACTCAAAACTCTTGGGAAAGAGAGGGGCGATCGCAAGAAAAACAAGTTGTCAACGGAAGGGAGTGCCAACAGCATACACATTTGTAATATAAAAGGCAGAATCGGTTTTATTTTCCTGTACTCAAAGCTCTTGGGAAGGAGAGGGGCGATCGCAAGAAAAACAAGTTGTCAACGGAAGGGAGTGCCAACAGCCTACACATTTCTAATATAAAAGGCAGAATTGGTTTTATTTTCCTGTACTCAAAGCTCTTGGGAAGGAGAGGGGCGATCGCAAGAAAAACAAGTTGTCAACGGAAGGGAGTGCCAACAGCATACACATTTCTAATATAAAAGGCAGAATTGGTTTTATTTTCTTATACTCAAAGCTTTTGGGAAGGAGAGGGGCGATCGCAAGAAAAACAAGTTGTCAACGGAAGGGAGTGCCAACAGCATACACATTTGTAATATAAAAAGCAGAATCGGTTTTATTTTCCTGTACTCAAAGCTCTTGGGAAGGAGAGGGGCGATCGCAAGAAAAACAAGTTGTCAACGGAAGGGAGTACCAACAGCATACACATTTCTAATATAAAGGCAGAATAGGTTTTATTTTCCTATACTCAAAGCTCTTGGGGAGGAGAGGGGCGATCGCAAGAAAAACAAGTTGTCAACGGAAGGGAGTGCCAACAGCATACACATTTGTAATATAAAAGGCAGAATCGGTTTTATTTTCCTGTACTCAAAGCTCCTGAGAAGGAGAGGGGCGATCGCAAGAAAAACAAGTTGTCAACGGAAGGGTGTGCCAACAGCATACACATTTCTAATATAAAAGGCAGAATTGGTTTTATTTTCCTGTACTCAAAGCTCTTGGGAAGGAGAGGGGCGATCGCAAGAAAAACAAGTTGTCAACGGAAGGGAGTGCCAACAGCATACACATTTCTAATATAAAAGGCAGAATTGGTTTTATTTTCTTGTACTCAAAGCTCTTGGGAAAGAGAGGGGCGATCGCAGGAAAAACAAGTTGTCAACGGAAAGGAGTGCCAACAGCATACACATTTCTAATATAAAAGGCAGAATCGGTTTTATTTTCCTGTACTCAAAGCTCTTGGGAAGGAGATGGGCGATCGCATGAAAAACAAGTTGTCAACGGAAGGGAGTGCCAACAGCATACACATTTCTAATATAAAAGGCAGAATCGGTTTTATTTTCCTGTACTCGAAGCTCTTGGGAAGGAGAGGGGCGATCGCAAGAAAAACAAGTTGTCAACGGGAGGGAGTGCCAGCAGCATACACACTTCTAATATAAAAGGCAGAATCGGTTTTATTTTCCTGTACTCAAAGCTCTTGGGAAGGGGAGGGGCGATCGCAGGAAAAACAAGTTGTCAACGGAAGAGAGTGCCAACAGCATACACATTTGTAATATAAAAGGCAGAATCGGTTTTATTTTCCTGTACTCAAAGCTCTTGGGAAGGAGAGGGGCGATCGCAAGAAAAACAAGTTATCAACGGAAGGGAGTGCCAACAGCATACACATTTGTAATATAAAAGGCAGAATCGGTTTTATTTTCCTGTACTCAAAGCTCTTGGGAAGGAGAGGGGCGATCGCAAGAAAAACAAGTTGTCAACGGAAGGGAGTGCCAACAGCATACACATTTGTAATATAAAAGGCAGAATTGGTTTTATTTTCCTGTACTCAAAGCTCTTGGGAAGGAGAGGGGCGATCGCAAGAAAAACAAGTTGTCAACGGCAGGGAGTGACAACAGCATACACATTTCTAATATAAAAGGCAGAATCGGTTTTATTTTCCTGTAATCAAAGCTCTTGGGAAAGGGAGGGGCGATCGCAGGAAAAACAAGTTGTCAGCGGAAAGGAGTGCCAACAGCATACACATTTCTAATATAAAAGGCAGAATCGGTTTTATTTTCCTTTACTCAAAGCTCTTGGGAAGGAGAGGGGCGATCGCAAGAAAAACAAGTTGTCAACGGGAGGGAGTGCCAACAGCATACACATTTCTAATGTAAAGTGCAGAATCGGTTTTATTATCCTGTACTCAAAGCTCTTGGGAAGGAGAGGGGCGATCGCAAGAAAAACAAGTTGTCAACGGAAGGGAGTGCCAACAGCATACACATTACTAATATAAAAGGCAGAATCGGTTTTATTTTCCTGTACTCAAAGCTCTTGGGAAGGAGAGGGGCGATCGCAAGAAAAACAAGTTGTCAACCGGAGGGAGTGCCAGCAGCATACACATTTCTAATATACAAGGCAGAATCGGTTTTATTTTCCTGTACTCAAAGCTCTTGGGAAGGGGAGGGGCGATCGCAGGAAAAACAAGTTGTCAACGGAAGAGAGTGCCAACAGCATACACATTTGTAATATAAAAGGCAGAATCGGTTTTATTTTCCTGTACTCAAAGCTCTTGGGAAGGAGAGGGGCGATCGCAAGAAAAACAAGTTGTCAACGAGAGGGAGTGCCAACAGCATACACATTTCTAATATAAAAGGCAGAATCGGTTTTATTTTCCTATACTCAAAGCTCTTGGGAAGGAGAGGGGCGATCGCAAGAAAAACAAGTTGTCAACGGAAGAAAGTGCCAACAGCATACACATTTCTAATATAAAAGGCAGAATCGGTTCTATTTTCCTGAACTCAAAGCTCTTGGGAAGGAGAGGGGCGATCGCAAGAAAAACAAGTTGTCAACGGAAAGGAGTGCCAACAGCATACACATTTCTAATATAAAAGGCAGAATCGGTTTTATTTTCCTGTACTCAAAGCTCTTGGGAAAGAGAGGGGCGATCGCAAGAAAAACAAGTTGTCAACGGAAGGGAGTGCCAACAGCATACATTTCTAATATAAAAGGCAAAATCGGTTTTATTTTCCTGTATTCAAAGCTCTTGGGAAAAAGAGGGGCGATCGCAAGAAAAACACGTTGTCAACGGAAGGGAGTGCCAACAGCATACACACTTCTAATATAAAAGGCAGAATCGGTTTTATTTTCCTGTATTCAAATCTCTTGGGAAAGAGAGGGGCGATAGCAAGAAAAACAAGTTGTCAACGGAAGGGAGTGTCAACAGCATACACATTTCTAATATAAAAGGCAGAATCGGTTTTATTTTCCTGTATTCAAAGCTCTTGGGAAGGAGAGGGGCGATCGCAAGAAAAACAAGTTGTCAACGGAAGGGAGTGCCAACAGCATACACATTTGTAATATAAAAGGCAGAATCGGTTTTATTTTCCTGTACTCAAAGCTCTTGGGAAGGAGAGGGGCGATCGCAAGAAAAACAAGTTGTCAACAGAAGGGAGTGCCAACAGCATACATATTTCTAATATAAAAGGCAGAATCGGCTTTATTTTTCTGTACTCAAAGCTCTTGGGAAGGAGAGGGGCGATCGCAAAAAAAACAAGTTGTCAACGGAAGGGAGTGTAAAATAGCATACACATTTCTAATATAAAAGGCAGAATCGGTTTTATTTTCCTCTACTCAAAGCTCTTGGGAAGGAGAGGGGCGATCGCAAGAAAAACAAGTTTTCAACGGGAGGGAGTGCCAACAGCATACACATTTCTAATATAAAAGGCAGAATCGGTTTTATTTTTCTGTACTCAAAGCTCTTGGGAAGGAGAGGGGCGATTGCAAGAAAAACAAGTTGTCAACGGAAGGGAGTGCCAACAGCATACACATTTCAAATATAAAAGGCAGAATCGGTTTTATTTTCCTGTACTCAAAGCTCTTGGGAAGGAGAGGGGCGATCGCAAGAAAAACAAGTTGTCAATGGGAGGGAGTGCCAACAGCATACACATTTCTAATATAAAAGGCAGAATCGGTTTTATTTTCCTGTACTCAAAGCTCTTGGGAAGGAGAGAGGCGATCGCAAGAAAAACAAGTTGTCAACGGGAGGGTGTGCCAACAGCATGCACATTTCTAATATAAAAGGCAGAATCGGTTTTATTTTCCTGTATTCAAAGCTCTTGGGAAGGAGAGGGGCGACCGCAAGAAAAACAAGTTTTCAACGGAAGGGAGTGCCAACAGCATACACATTTCTAATATAAAAGGCAGAATTGGTTTTATTTTCCTGTATTCAAAGCTCTTGGGAAAGAGAGGGGCGATCGCAAGAAAAACAAGTTGTCAACGGAAAGGAGTGCCAACAGCATGCACATTTCTAATATAAAAGGCAGAATCGGTTTTATTTTCCTCTACTCAAAGCTCTTGGGAAGGAGAGGGGCGATAGCAAGAAAAACAAGTTGTCAACGGAAGGGAGTGCCAACAGCATACACATTTCTAATATAAAAGGCAGAATCGGTTTTATTTTCCTGAACTTAAAGCTCTTGGAATCAGAGGGGCGATCACAAGAAAAACAAGTTGTCAACGGGAGGGTGTGCCAACAGCATACACATTTCTAATATAAAAGGCAGAATCGGTTTTATTTTCCTGTACTCAAAGCTCTTGGGATGGAGAGGGGCGATCGCAAGAAAAACAAGTTGTCAACGGGAGGGAGTGCCATCAGCATACAAATTTCTAATATAAAATTCAGAATCGGTTTTATTTTCCTGTACTCAAAGCTCCTGGGAAGGAGAGGGACGATCGCAAGAAAAACAAGTTGTCAACGGAAGAGAGTGGCCTACAGCATACACATTTCTAATAGAAAAGGAAGAATCGGTTTTATTTTCCTGTACTCAAAGCTCCTGGGAAGGAGAGGGGCGATCGCAAGAAAAACAAGTTGTCAACGGAAGAGAGTGCCAACAGCATACACATTTCTAATATAAAAGGCAGAATCGGTTTTATTTTCCTGTACTCAAAACTCTTGGGAAGGAGAGGGACGATCGCAAGAAAAACAAGTTGTCAACGGAAGGGAGTGCCAAGAGCATACACATATTTAATATAAAAAGCAGAATCGGTTTTATTTTCCTGTACTCAAAGCTCTTGGGAAGGAGAGGGTAGATCGCAAGAAAAACAAGTTGTCAACGGGAGGGAGTGCTATCAGCATACACATTTCTAATATAAAAGACAGACTCGGTTTTATTTTCATGTACTCAAAACTCTTGGGAAGGAGAGGGGCGATCGCAAGAAAAACAAGTTGTCAACGGAAGGGAGTGCCAACAGCATACACATTTTTAATATAAAAAGCAGAATCGGTTTTATTTTCCTGTACTCAAAGCTCTTGGGAAGGAGAGGGGCGATCGCAAGAAAAACAAGTTGTCAACGCAAGGGAGTGCCAACAGCATACTCATTTCTAATATAAAAGGCAGAATCGGTTTTATTTTCCTGTACTCAAAACTCTTGGGAAAGAGAGGGGCGATCACAAGAAAAACAAGTTGTCAACGGGAGGGAGTGCCAACTCCATGCCCATTTCTAATATAAAAGGCAGAAACGGTTTTATTTTCCTGTACTCAAAACTCTTGGAAAGGAGAGGGGCGATCACAAGAAAAACAAGTTGTCAACGGGAAAGAGTGCCAACAGCATACACATTTCTAATATAAAAGGCAGAATCGGTTTTATTTTCCTGTATTCAAAGCTCTTGGGAAGGAGAGGGGCGATCGCAAGAAAAACAAGTTGTCAACAGGAGGGAGTGCCAACAGCATACACATTTCTAATATAAAAGGCAGAATCAGTTTTATTTTCCTGTACTCAAAGCTCTTGGAAAGGAGAGGGGCGATCGCAAGAAAAACAAGTTGTCAACGGGAGGGAGTGCCAACAGCATACACATTTCTAAGGCAGAATCGGTTTTATTTTCCTGTATTCAAAGCTCTTGGGAAGGATAGGGGCGATCGCAAGAAAAACAAGTTGCCAACGGGAAAGAGTGCCAACAGCATACACATTTCTAATGTAAAAGGCAGAATCGGTCTTATTTTCCTGTATTCAAAGCTCTTGGGAAAGAGTGGGGCGATCGCAAGAAAAACAAGTTGTCTACGGGAGGGAGTGCCAACAGCATATACATTTCTAATATAAAAGGCAGAATCGGTTTTATTTTCCTGTACTCAAAGCTCTTGGAAGGAGAGGGGCGATCGCAAGAAAAACAAGTTGTCAACGGGAGGGGGTGCCAACAGCATACACATTTCTAATATAAAAGGCAGAATCGGTTTTATTTTCCTGTACTCAAAGCTCTCGGAAAAAGAGGGGCGATCACAAGAAAAACAAGTTTTCGACGGGAGGGAGTGCCAACAGCATACACATTTCTAATATAAAAGGCAGAATCGGTTTTATTTTCCTGTACTCAAAGCTCTTGAGAAGGAGAGGGGCGATCGCAAGAAAAACAAGTTTTCAACGGGAGGGAGTGCCAACAGCATACACATTTCTAATATAAAAGGCAGAATCGGTTTTATTTTCCTGTACTCAAAGCTCTTGGGAAGGAGAGGGGCGATCGCAAGAAAAACAAGTTGTCAACGGGAGGGAGTGCCAACAGCATACCCATTTCTAATATAAAAAGCAGAAACGGTTTTATTTTCCTCTACTTAAAGCTCTTGGAAAGGAGAGGGGCGATCACAAGAAAAACAAGTTGTCAACGGGAGGGAGTGCCAACAGCATACACATTTCTAATATAAAAGGCAGAATCGGTTTTATTTTCCTGTACTCAAAGCTCTTGGGAAGGAGAGGGGTGATCGCAAGAAAAACAAGTTGTCAACGGGAGGGAGTGCCAACAGCATACACATTTCTAATATAAAAGGCAGAATCGGTTTTATTTTCCTTTACTCAAAGCTCTTGGGAAGGAGAGGGGTGATCGCAAGAAAAACAAGTTGTCAACGGAAGGGAGCGCCAACAGCATACACATTTCTAATATAAAAGGCAGAATCGGTTTTATTTTCTTGTACTCAAAGCTATTGGGAAGGAGAGGGACGATCGCAAAAAAAACAAGTTGTCAACGGGGGGGAGTGCCAACAGCATACACATTTCTAATATAAATGGCAGAATCGGTTTTATTTTCCTGTACTCAAAGCTCTAGGGAAGGAGAGGGGCGATCGCAAGAAAAACAAATTGTCAACGGAAGGGAGTGTCAACAGCATACACATTTCTAATACAAAAGGCAGAATCGGTTTTATTTTCCTGTACTCAAAGCTCTTGGGAAGGAGATGGGCGATCGCAAGAAAAACAATTTGTCAACGGGAGGGAGTGCCAACATCATTCACATTTCTAATATAAATGGCAGAATCGGTTTTATTTCCCTGTACTCAAAGCTCTTGGGAAGGAGAGGGGCGATCGCAAGAAAAACAAGTTGTCAACGGGAGGGAGTGACAACAGCATGCACATTTCTAATATAAAAGGCAGAATCGGTTTTATTTTCCTGTACTCAAAGCTCTTGGGATGGAGAGGGGCGATCGCAAGAAAAACAAGTTATCAACGGATGGGAGTGCCAACAGCATACACATTTCTTATAGAAAATGCAGAATCGGTTTTATTTTCCTGTACTCAAAGCTCCTGGGAAGGAGAGGGGCGATCGCAAGAAAAACAAGTAGTCAACGGGAGGGAGTGCCAACAGCGTACACATTTCTAATATAAAAGGCAGAATCGGTTTTATTTTCCTGTACTCAAAGCTCCTGGGAAGGAGAGGGGCGATCGAAAGAAAAACAAGTTGTCAACGGGGGGGGAGTGCCAACAGCATACACATTTCTAATATAAAAGGCAGAATCGGTTTTATTTTCCTGTACTCAAAGCTCTTGGGAAGGAAAGGGGCGATCGCAAGAAAAACAAGTTGTCAACGGAAGGGAGCGCCAACAGCATACACATTTCTAATATAAAAGGCAGAATCGGTTTTATTTTTTTGTACTCAAAGCTATTGGGAATAAGAGGGACGATCGCAAAAAAAAACAAGTTGTCAACGGAAGGGAGCGCCAACAGCATACACATTTCTAATATAAAAGGCAGAATCGGTTTTATTTTCTTGTACTCAAAGCTATTGGGAAGGAGAGGGACGATCGCAAAAAAAAACAAGTTGTCAACGGAAGGGAGCGCCAACAGCATACACATTTCTAGTATAAATGGCAGAATCGGTTTTATTTTCCTGTACTCAAAGCTCTAGGGAAGGAGAGGGGCGATCGCAAAAAAAACAAATTGTCAACGGAAGGGAGTGTTAACAGCATACACATTTCTAATACAAAAGGCAGAATCGGTTTTATTTTCCTGTACTCAAAGCTCTTGGAAAGGAGAGGGGCGATCGCAAGAAAAACAAGTTGTCAACGGAAGGGAGTACCAACAGCATACACATTTCTAATATAAAAGGCAGAATCGGTTTTATTTTCCTCTACTCAAAGCTCTTGGGAAGGAGAGGGGCGATCGCAAGAAAAACAAGTTGTCAACGGAAGAAAGTGCCAACAGCATACACATTTCTAATATAAAAGGCAGAATCGGTTCTATTTTCCTGAACTTAAAGCTCTTGGGAAGGAGAGGGGCGATCGCAAGAAAAACAAGTTGTCAACGGAAGGGAGTGCCAACAGCATACACATTTCTAATATAAAAGGCAGAATCGGTTTTATTTTCCTGTACTCAAAGCTCTTGGGAAGGAGAGGGGCGATCGCAAGAAAAACAAGTTGTCAACGGAAGGGAGTGCCAACAGCATACACATTTCTAATATAAAAGGCAGAATCGGTTTTATTTTCCTGTACTCAAAGCTCTTGGGAAGGAGAGGGGCGATCGCAAGAAAAACAAGTTGTCAACGGAAGGAAGTGCCAACAGCATACATATTTCTAATATAAAAGGCTGAATCGGCTTTATTTTTCTGTACTCAAAGCTCTTGGGAAGGAGAGGGGCGATCGCAAAAAAAAACAAGTTGTCAACGGAAGGGAGTGCCAACAGCATACACATTTCTAATATAAAAGGCAGAATCGGTTTTATTTTCCTGTACTCAAAGCTCTTGGGAAGGAGAGGGGCGATCGCAAGAAAAACAAGTTGTCAACGGAAGGGAGTGCCAACAGCATACACATTTCTAATATAAAAGGCAGAATCGGTTTTATTTTCCTCTACTCAAAGCTCTTGGGAAGGAGAGGGGCGATCGCAAGAAAAACAAGTTGTCAACGGAAGGGAGTGCCAACAGCATACACATTTCTAATATAAAAGGCAGAATCGGTTTAATTTTCCTATACTCAAAGCTCTTGGGAAGGAGAAGGGCGATCGCAAGAAAAACAAGTTGTCAACGGAAGGGAGTGCCAACAGCATACACATTTCTAATATAAAAGGCAGAATCGGTTTTATTTTCCTCTACTCAAAGCTCTTGGGAAGGAGAGGGGCGATCGCAAGAAAAACAAGTTGTCAACGGAAGGGAGTGCCAACAGCATACACATTTCTAATATAAAAGGCAGAATCGGTTTTATTTTCCTATACTCAAAGCTCTTGGGAAGGAGAGGGGCGATCGCAAGAAAAACAAGTTGTCAACGGAAGGGAGTGCCAACAGCATACACATTTCTAATATAAAAGGCAGAAACGATTTTATTTTCCTATACTCAAAGCTCTTGGGAAGGAGAGGGGCGATCGCAAGAAAAACAAGTTGTCAACGGAAGGGAGTGCCAACAGCATACACATTTCTAATATAAAAGGCAGAATCGGTTTTATTTTCCTCTACTCAAAGCTCTTGGGAAGGAGAGGGGCGATCGCAAGAAAAACAAGTTTTCAACGGGAGGGAGTGCCAACAGCATACACATTTCTAATATAAAAGGCAGAATCGGTTTTATTTTCCTGTACTCAAAGCTCTTGGGAAGGAGAGGGGCGATCGCAAGAAAAACAAGTTGTCAACGGAAGGGAGTACCAACAGCATACACATTTCTAATATAAAAGGCAGAATCGGTTTTATTTTCCTCTACTCAAAGCTCTTGGGAAGCAGAGGGGCGATAGCAAGAAAAACAAGTTGTCAACGGAAGGGAATGACAACAGCATACACATTTCTAATATAAAAGGAAGAATCGGTTTTATTTTCCTGTACTCAAAGCTCTTGGGATGGAGAGGAGCGATCGCAAGAAAAACAAGTTGTCAACGGAAGGGAGTGCCAACAGCATACACATTTCTAATATAAAAGGCAGAATCGGTTTTATTTTCCTGTACTCAAAGCTCTTGGGAAAGAGAGGGGCGATCGCAAGAAAAACAAGTTGTCAACGGAAGGGAGTGCCAACAGCATACACATTTCTAATATAAAAGGCAGAATCGGTTTTATTTTCCTGTATTCAAAGCTCTTGGGAAAGAGAGGGGCGATCGCAAGAAAAACAAGTTGTCAACGGAAGGGAGTGCCAACAGCATACACATTTTTAATATAAAAGGCAGAATCGTTTTTATTTTCCTGTACTCAAAGCTCTTGGGAAGGAGAGGGGCGATCGCAAGAAAAACAAGTTGTCAACGGAAGGGAGTGCCAACAGCATACACATTTGTAATATAAAAGGCAGAATCGGTTTTATTTTCCTGTACTTAAAGCTCTTGGGAAGGAAAGGGGCGATCGCAAGAAAAACAAGTTGTCAACGGAAGGGAGTGCCAACAGCATACACATTTCTAATATAAAAGGCAGAATCGGTTTTATTTTCCTGTACTCAAAGCTCTTGGGAAAGAGAGGGGCGATCGCAGGAAAAACAAGTTGTCAACGGAAAGGAGTGCCAACAGCATACACATTTCAAATATAAAAGGCAGAATCGGTTTTATTTTCCTGTACTCAAAGCTCTTGGGAAGGAGAGGGGCGATCGCAAGAAAAACAAGTTGTCAACGGGAAGGAGTGCCAACAGCATACACATTTCTAATATAAAAGGCAGAATCGGTTTTATTTTCCTGTATTCAAAGCTCTTGGGAAGGAGAGGGGCGATCGCAAGAAAAACAAGTTGTCAACAGGAGGGAGTGCCAACAGCATACACATTTCTAATATAAAAGGCAGAATCGGTTTTATTTTCCTGTACTCAAAGCTCTTGGGAAGGAGAGGGGCGATCGCAAGAAAAACAAGTTGTCATCGGGAAGTAGTGCCAACAGCATACACATTTCTAAGGCAGAATCGGTTTTATTTTCCTGTATTCAAAACTCTTGGGAAGGAGAGGGGCGATCGCAAGAAAAACAAGTTGTCAACGGGAGGGAGTGCCAACAGCATACACATTTCTAATATAAAAGGCAGAATCGGTCTTATTTTCCTGTATTCAAAGCTCTTGGGAAAGAGTGGGGCGATCGCAAGAAAAACAAGTTGTCTACGGGAGGGAGTGCCAACAGCATATACATTTCTAATATAAAAGGCAGAATCGGTTTTATTTTCCTGTACTCAAAGCTCTTGGAAAAGAGGGGCGATCACAAGAAAAACAAGTTGTCTACGGGAGGGAGTGCCAACAGCATACACATTTCTAATATAAAAGGCAGAATCGGTTTTATTTTCCTGTACTCAAAGCTCTTAGGAAGGAGATGGGCGATCGCAAGAAAAACAAGTTGTCAACGGGAGGGAGTGCCAACAGCATACACATTTCTAATATAAAAGGCAGAATCGGTTTTATTATCCTGTACTCAAAGCTCTTGGGAAGGAGAGGGGCGATCGCAAGAAAAACAAGTTGTCAACGGGAGGGAGTGCCAACAGCATACACATTTGTAATATAAAAGGCAGAATCGGTTTTATTTTCCTGTACTCAAAGCTCTTGGGAAGGAGAGGGGCGATCGCAAGAAAAACAAGTTGTCAACGGAAGGAAGTGCCAACAGCATACATATTTCTAATATAAAAGGCTGAATCGGCTTTATTTTTCTGTACTCAAAGCTCTTGGGAAGGAGAGGGGCGATCGCAAAAAAAAACAAGTTGTCAACGGAAGGGAGTGCCAACAGCATACACATTTCTAATATAAAAGGCAGAATCGGTTTTATTTTCCTGTACTCAAAGCTCTTGGGAAGGAGAGGGGCGATCGCAAGAAAAACAAGTTGTCAACGGAAGGGAGTGCCAACAGCATACACATTTCTAATATAAAAGGCAGAATCGGTTTTATTTTCCTCTACTCAAAGCTCTTGGGAAGGAGAGGGGCGATCGCAAGAAAAACAAGTTGTCAACGGAAGGGAGTGCCAACAGCATACACATTTCTAATATAAAAGGCAGAATCGGTTTAATTTTCCTATACTCAAAGCTCTTGGGAAGGAGAAGGGCGATCGTAAGAAAAACAAGTTGTCAACGGAAGGGAGTGCCAACAGCATACACATTTCTAATATAAAAGGCAGAATCGGTTTTATTTTCCTCTACTCAAAGCTCTTGGGAAGGAGAGGGGCGATCGCAAGAAAAACAAGTTGTCAACGGAAGGGAGTGCCAACAGCATACACATTTCTAATATAAAAGGCAGAATCGGTTTTATTTTCCTATACTCAAAGCTCTTGGGAAGGAGAGGGGCGATCGCAAGAAAAACAAGTTGTCAACGGAAGGGAGTGCCAACAGCATACACATTTCTAATATAAAAGGCAGAAACGATTTTATTTTCCTATACTCAAAGCTCTTGAGAAGGAGAGGGGCGATCGCAAGAAAAACAAGTTGTCAACGGAAGGGAGTGCCAACAGCATACACATTTCTAATATAAAAGGCAGAATCGGTTTTATTTTCCTCTACTCAAAGCTCTTGGGAAGGAGAGGGGCGATCGCAAGAAAAACAAGTTTTCAACGGGAGGGAGTGCCAACAGCATACACATTTCTAATATAAAAGGCAGAATCGGTTTTATTTTCCTGTACTCAAAGCTCTTGGGAAGGAGAGGGGCGATCGCAAGAAAAACAAGTTGTCAACGGAAGGGAGTACCAACAGCATACACATTTCTAATATAAAAGGCAGAATCGGTTTTATTTTCCTCTACTCAAAGCTCTTGGGAAGCAGAGGGGCGATAGCAAGAAAAACAAGTTGTCAACGGAAGGGAGTGACAACAGCATACACATTTCTAATATAAAAGGAAGAATCGGTTTTATTTTCCTGTACTCAAAGCTCTTGGGATGGAGAGGGGCGATCGCAAGAAAAACAAGTTGTCAACGGAAGGGAGTGCCAACAGCATACACATTTCTAATATAAAAGGCAGAATCGGTTTTATTTTCCTGTACTCAAAGCTCTTGGGAAAGAGAGGGGCGATCGCAAGAAAAACAAGTTGTCAACGGAAGGGAGTGCCAACAGCATACACATTTCTAATATAAAAGGCAGAATCGGTTTTATTTTCCTGTATTCAAAGCTCTTGGGAAAGAGAGGGGCGATCGCAAGAAAAACAAGTTGTCAACGGAAGGGAGTGCCAACAGCATACACATTTTTAATATAAAAGGCAGAATCGTTTTTATTTTCCTGTACTCAAAGCTCTTGGGAAGGAGAGGGGCGATCGCAAGAAAAACAAGTTGTCAACAGGAGGGAGTGCCAACAGCATACACATTTCTAATATAAAAGGCAGAATCGGTTTTATTTTCCTGTACTCAAAGCTCTTGGGAAGGAGAGGGGCGATCGCAAGAAAAACAAGTTGTCATCGGGAGGTAGTGCCAACAGCATACACATTTCTAAGGCAGAATCGGTTTTATTTTCCTGTATTCAAAGCTCTTGGGAAGGAGAGGGGCGATCGCAAGAAAAACAAGTTGTCAACGGGAGGGAGTGCCAACAGCATACACATTTCTAATATAAAAGGCAGAATCGGTCTTATTTTCCTGTATTCAAAGCTCTTGGGAAAGAGTGGGGCGATCGCAAGAAAAACAAGTTGTCTACGGGAGGGAGTGCCAACAGCATATACATTTCTAATATAAAAGGCAGAATCGGTTTTATTTTCCTGTACTCAAAGCTCTTGGGAAGGAGAGGGGCGATCGCAAGAAAAACAAGTTGTCAACGGGAGGGGGTGCCAACAGCATACACATTTCTAATATAAAAGGCAGAATCGGTTTTATTTTCCTGTACTCAAAGCTCTTGGAAAAGAGGGGCGATCACAAGAAAAACAAGTTGTCTACGGGAGGGAGTGCCAACAGCATACACATTTCTAATATAAAAGGCAGAATCGGTTTTATTTTCCTGTACTCAAAGCTCTTGGGAAGGAGAGGGGCGATCGCAAGAAAAACAAGTTGTCAACGGGAGGGAGTGCCAACAGCATACACATTTCTAATATAAAAGGCAGAATCGGTTTTATTTTAATGTATTCAAAGCTCTTGGGAAGGAGAGGGGCGATCGCAAGAAAAACAAGTTGTCAATGGAAGGGAGTGCCAACAGCATACACACTTCTAATATAAAAGGCAGAATCGGTTTTATTTTCCTGTATTCAAAGCTCTTGGGAAAGAGAAGGGCGATAGCAAGAAAAACAAGTTGTCAACGGGAGGGAGTGCCAACAGCATACACATTTCTAATATAAAAGGCAGAATCGGTTTTATTTTAATGTATTCAAAGCTCCTGGGAAGGAGAGGGGCGATCGCAAGAAAAACAAGTTGTCAACGGGAGGGAGTGCCAACAGCATACACATTTCTAATATAAAAGGCAGAATTGGTTTTATTTTAATATATTCAAAGCTCCTGGGAAGGAGAGGGGCGATCGCAAGAAAAACAAGTTGTCAACGGAAGGGAGTGCCAACAGCATACACATTTGTAATATAAAAGGCAGAATCGGTTTTATTTTCCTGTACTCAAAGCTCTTGGGAAGGAGAGGGGCGATCGCAAGAAAAACAAGTTGTCAACGGAAAGAAGTGCCAACAGCATACATATTTGCTAATATAAAAGGCAGAATCGGCTTTATTTTTCTGTACTCAAAGCTCTTGGGAAGGAGAGGGGCGATCGCAAAAAAAAACAAGTTGTCAACGGAAGGAAGTGTAAAATAGCATACACATTTCTAATATAAAAGGCAGAATCGGTTTTATTTTCCTCTACTCAAAGCTCTTGGGAAGGAGAGGGGCGATCGCAAGAAAAACAAGTTGTCAACGGAAGGTAGTGCCAACAGCATACACATTTCTAATATAAAAGGCAGAATCGGTTTTATTTTCCTATACTCAAAGCTCTTGGGAAGGAGAGGGGCGATCGCAAGAAAAACAAGTTGTCAACGGAAGGGAGTGCCAACAGCATACACATTTCTAATATAAAAGGCAGAATCGGTTTTATTTTCCTCTACTCAAAGCTCTTGGGAAGGAGAGGGGCGATCGCAAGAAAAACAAGTTTTCAACGGGAGGGAGTGCCAACAGCATACACATTTCTAATATAAAAGGCAGAATCGGTTTTATTTTCCTGTACTCAAAGCTCTTGGGAAGGAGAGGGGCGATCGCAAGAAAAACAAGTTGTCAACGGAAGGGAGTACCAACAGCATACACATTTCTAATATAAAAGGAAGAATCGGTTTTATTTTCCTCTACTCAAAGCTCTTGGGAAGGAGAGGGGCGATCGCAAGAAAAACAAGTTGTCAACGGAAGAAAGTGCCAACAGCATACACATTTCTAATATAAAAGGCAGAATCGGTTCTATTTTCCTGAACTCAAAGCTCTTGGGAAGGAGAGGGGCGATCGCAAGAAAAACAAGTTGTCAACGGAAAGGAGTGCCAACAGCATACACATTTCTAGTATAAAAGGCAGAATCGGTTTTGTTTTCCTGTACTCAAAGCTCTTGGGAAAGAGAGGGGCGATCGCAAGAAAAACAAGTTGTCAACGGAAGGGAGTGCCAACAGCATACATTTCTAATATAAAAGGCAAAATCGGTTTTATTTTCCTGTATTCAAAGCTCTTGGGAAAAAGAGGGGCGATCGCAAGAAAAACACGTTGTCAACGGAAGGGAGTGCCAACAGCATACACACTTCTAATATAAAAGGCAGAATCGGTTTTATTTTCCTGTATTCAAAGCTCTTGGGAAAGAGAGGGGCGATAGCAAGAAAAACAAGTTGTCAACGGAAGGGAGTGTCAACAGCATACACATTTCTAATATAAAAGGCAGAATCGGTTTTATTTTCCTGTACTCAAAGCTCTTGGGAAGGAGAGGGGCGATCGCAAGAAAAACAAGTTGTCAACGGAAGGGAGTGCCAACAGCATACACATTTGTAATATAAAAGGCAGAATCGGATTTATTTTCCTGTACTCAAAGCTCTTGGGAAGGAGAGGGGCGATCGCAAGAAAAACAAGTTGTCAACGGAAAGAAGTGCCAACAGCATACATATTTGCTAATATAAAAGGCAGAATCGGCTTTATTTTTCTGTACTCAAAGCTCTTGGGAAGGAGAGGGGCGATCGCAAAAAAAACAAGTTGTCAACGGAAGGAAGTGTAAAATAGCATACACATTTCTAATATAAAAGGCAGAATCGGTTTTATTTTCCTCTACTCAAAGCTCTTGGGAAGGAGAGGGGCGATCGCAAGAAAAACAAGTTGTCAACGGAAGGTAGTGCCAACAGCATACACATTTCTAATATAAAAGGCAGAATCGGTTTTATTTTCCTGCACTCAAAGCTCTTGGGAAGGAGAGGGGCGATCGCAAGAAAAACAAGTTGTCAACGGAAGGGAGTGCCAACAGCATACACATTTCTAATATAAAAGGCAGAATCGGTTTTATTTTCCTCTACTCAAAGCTCTTGGGAAGGAGAGGGGCGATCGCAAGAAAAACAAGTTTTCAACGGGAGGGAGTGCCAACAGCATACACATTTCTAATATAAAAGGCAGAATCGGTTTTATTTTCCTGTACTCAAAGCTCTTGGGAAGGAGAGGGGCGATCGCAAGAAAAACAAGTTGTCAACTGAAGGGAGTACCAACAGCATACACATTTCTAATATAAAAGGAAGAATCGGTTTTATTTTCCTCTACTCAAATCTCTTGGGAAGGAGAGGGGCGATCGCAAGAAAAACAAGTTGTCAACGGAAGAAAGTGCCAGCAGCATACACATTTCTAATATAAAAGGCAGAATCGGTTCTATTTTCCTGAACTCAAAGCTCTTGGGAAGGAGAGGGGCGATCGCAAGAAAAACAAGTTGTCAACGGAAGGGAGTGCCAACAGCATACATTTCTAATATAAAAGGCAAAATCGGTTTTATTTTCCTGTATTCAAAGCTCTTGGGAAAAAGAGGGGCGATCGCAAGAAAAACACGTTGTCAACGGAAGGGAGTGCCAACAGCATACACACTTCTAATATAAAAGGCAGAATCGGTTTTATTTTCCTGTATTCAAAGCTCTTGGGAAAGAGAGGGGCGATAGCAAGAAAAACAAGTTGTCAACGGAAGGGAGTGTCAACAGCATACACATTTCTAATATAAAAGGCAGAATCGGTTTTATTTTCCTGTACTCAAAGCTCTTGGGAAGGAGTGGGGCGATCGCAAGAAAAACAAGTTGTCAACGGAAGGGAGTGCCAACAGCATACACATTTGTAATATAAAAGGCAGAATCGGTTTTATTTTCCTGTACTCAAAGCTCTTGGGAAGGAGAGGGGCGATCGCAAGAAAAACAAGTTGTCAACAGAAGGGAGTGCCAACAGCATACATATTTCTAATATAAAAGGCAGAATCGGCTTTATTTTTCTGTACTCAAAGCTCTTGGGAAGGAGAGGGGCGATCGCAAAAAAAACAAGTTGTCAACGGAAGGGAGTGTAAAATAGCATACACATTTCTAATATAAAAGGCAGAATCGGTTTTATTTTCCTCTACTCAAAGCTCTTGGGAAGGAGAGGGGCGATCGCAAGAAAAACAAGTTGTCAACGGAAGGGAGTGCCAACAGCATACACATTTCTAATATAAAAGGCAGAATCGGTTTTATTTTCCTCTACTCAAAGCTCTTGAGAAGGAGAGGGGCGATCGCAAGAAAAACAAGTTGTCAACGGAAGGGAGTGCCAACAACATACACATTTCTAATATAAAAGGCAGAATCGGTTTTATTTTCCTCTACTCAAAGCTCTTGGGAAGGGGAGGGGCGATCACAAGAAAAACAAGTTGTCTACGGGAGGGAGTGCCAACAGCATACACATTTCTAATATAAAATTCAGAATCGGTTTTATTTTCCTGTACTCAAAGCTCTTAGGAAGGAGAAGGGCGATCGCAAGAAAAACAAGTTGTCAACGGGAGGGAGTGCCAACAGCATACACATTTCTAATATAAAAGGCAGAATGGGTTTTATTTTCCTGTACTCAAAGCTCTTGGGAAGGAGAGGGGCGATCGCAAGAAAAACAAGTTGTCAACGGGAGGGAGTGCCAACAGCATACACATTTCTAATATAAAAGGCAGAATCGGTTTTATTTTAATGTATTCAAAGCTCTTGGGAAGGAGAGGGGCGATCGCAAGAAAAACAAGTTGTCAATGGAAGGGAGTGCCAACAGCATACACACTTCTAATATAAAAGGCAGAATCGGTTTTATTTTCCTGTATTCAAAGCTCTTGGGAAAGAGAAGGGCGATAGCAAGAAAAACAAGTTGTCAACGGAAGGGAGTGTCAACAGCATACACATTTCTAATATAAAAGGCAGAATCGGTTTTATTTTCCTGTACTCAAAGCTCTTGGGAAGGAGAGGGGCGATCGCAAGAAAAACAAGTTGTCAACGGAAGGGAGTGCCAACAGCATACACATTTGTAATATAAAAGGCAGAATCGGTTTTATTTTCCTGTACTCAAAGCTCTTGGGAAGGAGAGGGGCGATCGCAAGAAAAACAAGTTGTCAACGGAAAGAAGTGCCAACAGCATACATATTTGCTAATATAAAAGGCAGAATCGGCTTTATTTTTCTGTACTCAAAGCTCTTGGGAAGGAGAGGGGCGATCGCAAAAAAAACAAGTTGTCAACGGAAGGAAGTGTAAAATAGCATACACATTTCTAATATAAAAGGCAGAATCGGTTTTATTTTCCTCTACTCAAAGCTCTTGGGAAGGAGATGGGCGATCGCAAGAAAAACAAGTTGTCAACGGAAGGTAGTGCCAACAGCATACACATTTCTAATATAAAAGGCAGAATCGGTTTTATTTTCCTGCACTCAAAGCTCTTGGGAAGGAGAGGGGCGATCGCAAGAAAAACAAGTTGTCAACGGAAGGGAGTGCCAACAGCATACACATTTCTAATATAAAAGGCAGAATCGGTTTTATTTTCCTCTACTCAAAGCTCTTGGGAAGGAGAGGGGCGATCGCAAGAAAAACAAGTTTTCAACGGGAGGGAGTGCCAACAGCATACACATTTCTAATATAAAAGGCAGAATCGGTTTTATTTTCCTGTACTCAAAGCTCTTGGGAAGGAGAGGGGCGATCGCAAGAAAAACAAGTTGTCAACTGAAGGGAGTACCAACAGCATACACATTTCTAATATAAAAGGAAGAATCGGTTTTATTTTCCTCTACTCAAAGCTCTTGGGAAGGAGAGGGGCGATCGCAAGAAAAACAAGTTGTCAACGGAAGAAAGTGCCAGCAGCATACACATTTCTAATATAAAAGGCAGAATCGGTTCTATTTTCCTGAACTCAAAGCTCTTGGGAAGGAGAGGGGCGATCGCAAGAAAAACAAGTTGTCAACGGAAAGGAGTGCCAACAGCATACACATTTCTAGTATAAAAGGCAGAATCGGTTTTATTTTTCTGTACTCAAAGCTCTTGGGAAAGAGAGGGGCGATCGCAAGAAAAACAAGTTGTCAACGGAAGGGAGTGCCAACAGCATACATTTCTAATATAAAAGGCAAAATCGGTTTTATTTTCCTGTATTCAAAGCTCTTGGGAAAAAGAGGGGCGATCGCAAATAAAACACGTTGTCAACGGAAGGGAGTGCCAACAGCATACACACTTCTAATATAAAAGGCAGAATCGGTTTTATTTTCCTGTATTCAAAGCTCTTGGGAAAGAGAGGGGCGATAGCAAGAAAAACAAGTTGTCAACGGAAGGGAGTGTCAACAGCATACACATTTCTAATATAAAAGGCAGAATCGGTTTTATTTTCCCGTACTCAAAGCTCTTGGGAAGGAGAGGGGCGATCGCAAGAAAAACAAGTTGTCAACGGAAGGGAGTGCCAACAGCATACACATTTGTAATATAAAAGGCAGAATCGGTTTTATTTTCCTGTACTCAAAGCTCTTGGGAAGGAGAGGGGCGATCGCAAGAAAAACAAGTTGTCAACAGAAGGGAGTGCCAACAGCATACATATTTCTAATATAAAAGGCAGAATCGGCTTTATTTTTCTGTACTCAAAGCTCTTGGGAAGGAGAGGGGCGATCGCAAAAAAAACAAGTTGTCAACGGAAGGGAGTGTAAAATAGCATACACATTTCTAATATAAAAGGCAGAATCGGTTTTATTTTCCTCTACTCAAAGCTCTTGGGAAGGAGAGGGGCGATCGCAAGAAAAACAAGTTGTCAACGGAAGGGAGTGCCAACAGCATACACATTTCTAATATAAAAGGCAGAATCGGTTTTATTTTCCTCTACTCAAAGCTCTTGGGAAGGAGAGGGGCGATCGCAAGAAAAACAAGTTGTCAACGGAAGGGAGTGCCAACAGCATACACATTTCTAATATAAAAGGCAGAATCGGTTTTATTTTCCTCTACTCAAAGCTCTTGGGAAGGGGAGGGGCGATCGCAAGAAAAACAAGTTTTCAACGGGAGGGAGTGCCAACAGCATACACATTTCTAATATAAAAGGCAGAATCGGTTTTATTTTCATGTACTCAATGCTCTTGGGAAGGAGAGGGGCGATCGCAAGAAAAACAAGTTGTCAACAGAAGGGAGTACCAACAGCATACACATTTCTAATATAAAAGGCAGAATCGGTTTTATTTTTCTGTACTCAAAGCTCTTGGGAAGGAGAGGGGCGATTGCAAGAAAAACAAGTTGTCAACGGAAGGGAGTGACAACAGCATACACATTTCTAATATAAAAGGAAGAATCGGTTTTATTTTCCTGTACTCAAAGCTCTTGGGAAGGAGAGGGGCGATCGCAAGAAAAACAAGTTGTCAACGGAAGGGAGTGCCAACAGCATACACATTTCTAATATAAAAGGCAGAATCGGTTTTATTTTCTTATATTCAAAGCTCTTGGGAAGGAGAGGGGCGATCGCAAGAAAAACAAGTTGTCAACGGAAAGGTGTGCCAACAGCATACACATTTCTAATATAAAAGGCAGAATCAGTTTTATTTTCCTGTACTCAAAGCTCTTGGGAAAGAGAGGGGCGATCGCAAGAAAAACAAGTTGTCAACGGAAGGGAGTGCCAACAGCATACACATTTCTAATATAAAAGGCAGAATCGGTTTTATTTTCCTGTATTCAAAGCTCTTGGGAAAGAGAGGGGCGATCGCAAGAAAAACAAGTTGTCAACGGAAGGGAGTGCCAACAGCATACACATTTTTAATATAAAAGGCAGAATCGGTTTTATTTTCCTGTACTCAAAGCTCTTGGAAAGGAGAGGGGCGATCGCAAGAAAAACAAGTTGTCAACGGAAGGGAGTGCCAACAGCATACACATTTGTAATATAAAAGGCAGAATCGGTTTTATTTTCCTGTACTCAAATCTCTTGGGAAGGAGAGGGGCGATCGCAAGAAAAACAAGTTGTCAACGGAAGGGAGTGCCAAAAGCATACACATTTCTAATATAAAAGGCAGAATTGGTTTTATTTTCCTGTACTCAAAGCTCTTGGGAAGGAGAGGGGCGATCGCAAGAAAAACAAGTTGTCAACGGAAGGGAGTGCCAACAGCATACACATTTCTAATATAAAAGGCAGAATCGGTTTTATTTTCCTGTACTCAAAGCTCTTGGGAAAGAGAGGGGCGATCGCAGGAAAAACAAGTTGTCAACGGAAAGGAGTGCCAACAACATACACATTTCAAATATAAAAGGCAGAATCGGTTTTATTTTCCTGTACTCAAAGCTCTTGGGAAGGAGAGGGGCGATCGCAAGAAAAACAAGTTGTCAATGGGAGGGAGTGCCAACAGCATACACATTTCTAATATAAAAGGCAGAATCGGTTTTATTTTCCTGTATTCATAGCTCTTGGGAAGGAGAGAGGCGATCGCAACAAAAACAAGTTGTCAACGGGAGGGTGTGCCAACAGCATGCACATTTCTAATATAAAAGGCAGAATCGGTTTTATTTTCCTGTATTCAAAGCTCTTGGGAAGGAGAGGGGCGACCGCAAGAAAAACAAGTTTTCAACGGAAGGGAGTGCCAACAGCATACACATTTCTAATATAAAAGGCAGAATCGGTTTTATTTTCCTGTATTCAAAGCTCTTGGGAAAGAGAGGGGCGATCGCAAGAAAAACAAGTTGTCAACGGAAAGGAGTGCCAACAGCATGCACATTTCTAATATAAAAGGCAGAATCGGTTTTATTTTCCTCTACTCAAAGCTCTTGGGAAGGAGAGGGGCGATAGCAAGAAAAACAAGTTGTCAACGGAAGGGAGTGCCAACAGCATACACATTTCTAATATAAAAGGCAGAGTCGGTTTTATTTTCCTGAACTTAAAGCTCTTGGAATCAGAGGGGCGATCACAAGAAAAACAAGTTGTCAACAGGAGGGTGTGCCAACAGCATACACATTTCTAATATAAAAGGCAGAATCGGTTTTATTTTCCTGTACTCAAAGCTCTTGGGATGGAGAGGGGCGATCGCAAGAAAAACAAGTTGTCAACGGGAGGGAGTGCCATCAGCATACAAATTTCTAATATAAAATTCAGAATCGGTTTTATTTTCCTGTACTCAAAGCTCCTGGGAAGGAGAGGGACGATCGCAAGAAAAACAAGTTGTCAACGGAAGAGAGTGCCAACAGCATACACATTTCTAATATAAAAGGCAGAATCGGTTTTATTTTCCTGTACTCAAAACTCTTGGGAAGGAGAGGGGCGATCGCAAGAAAAACAAGTTGTCAACGGAAGGGAGTGCCAAGAGCATACACATATTTAATATAAAAAGCAGAATCGGTTTTATTTTCCTGTACTCAAAGCTCTTGGGAAGGAGAGGGTAGATCGCAAGAAAAACAAGTTGTCAACGGGAGGGAGTGCTATCAGCATACACATTTCTAATATAAAAGACAGACTCGGTTTTATTTTCATGTACTCAAAACTCTTGGGAAGGAGAGGGGCGATCGCAAGAAAAACAAGTTGTCAACGGAAGGGAGTGCCAACAGCATACACATTTTTAATATAAAAAGCAGAATCGGTTTTATTTTCCTGTACTCAAAGTTCTTGGGAAGGAGAGGGGCGATCGCAAGAAAAACAAGTTGTCAACGCAAGGGAGTGCCAACAGCATACTCATTTCTAATATAAAAGGCAGAATCGGTTTTATTTTCCTGTACTCAAAACTCTTGGGAAAGAGAGGGGCGATCACAAGAAAAACAAGTTGTCAACGGGAGGGAGTGCCAACTCCATGCCCATTTCTAATATAAAAGGCAGAAACGGTTTTATTTTCCTGTACTCAAAACTCTTGGAAAGGAGAGGGGCGATCACAAGAAAAACAAGTTGTCAACGGGAGGGAGTGCCAACAGCATACACATTTCTAATATAAAAGGCAGAATCGGTTTTATTTTCCTGTATTCAAAGCTCTTGGGAAGGAGAGGGGCGATCGCAAGAAAAACAAGTTGTCAACAGGAGGGAGTGCCAACAGCATACACATTTCTAATATAAAAGGCAGAATCAGTTTTATTTTCCTGTACTCAAAGCTCTTGGAAAGGAGAGGGGCGATCGCAAGAAAAACAAGTTGTCAACGGGAGGGAGTGCCAACAGCATACACATTTCTAAGGCAGAATCGGTTTTATTTTCCTGTATTCAAAGCTCTTGGGAAGGATAGGGGCGATCGCAAGAAAAACAAGTTGCCAACGGGAAAGAGTGCCAACAGCATACACATTTCTAATATAAAAGGCAGAATCGGTCTTATTTTCCTGTATTGAAAGCTCTTGGGAAAGAGTGGGGCGATCGCAAGAAAAACAAGTTGTCTACGGGAGGGAGTGCCAACAGCATATACATTTCTAATATAAAAGGCAGAATCGGTTTTATTTTCCTGTACTCAAAGCTCTTGGAAGGAGAGGGGCGATCGCAAGAAAAACAAGTTGTCAACGGGAGGGAGTGCCAACAGCATACACATTTCTAATATAAAAGGCAGAATCGGTTTTATTTTCCTGTACTCAAAGCTCTTGGGAAGGAGAGGGGCGATCGCAAGAAAAACAAGTTGTCAACGGGAGGGAGTGCCAACAGCATACCCATTTCTAATATAAAAGGCAGAAACGGTTTTATTTTCCTCTACTTAAAGCTCTTGGAAAGGAGAGGGGCGATCACAAGAAAAACAAGTTGTCAACGGGAGGGAGTGCCAACAGCATACACATTTCTAATATAAAAGGCAGAATCGGTTTTATTTTCCTGTACTCAAAGCTCTTGGGAAGGAGATGGGTGATCGCAAGAAAAACAAGTTGTCAACGGAAGGGAGCGCCAACAGCATACACATTTCTAATATAAAAGGCAGAATCGGTTTTATTTTCTTGTACTCAAAGCTATTGGGAAGGAGAGGGACGATCGCAAAAAAAACAAGTTGTCAACGGGGGGGAGTGCCAACAGCATACACATTTCTAATATAAATGGCAGAATCGGTTTTATTTTCCTGTACTCAAAGCTCTAGGGAAGGAGAGGGGCGATCGCAAGAAAAACAAATTGTCAACGGAAGGGAGTGTCAACAGCATACACATTTCTAATACAAATGGCAGAATCGGTTTTATTTTCCTGTACTCAAAGCTCTTGGGAAGGAGATGGGCAATCGCAAGAAAAACAATTTGTCAACGGGAGGGAGTGCCAACATCATTCACATTTCTAATATAAATGGCAGAATCGGTTTTATTTTCCTGTACTCAAAGCTCTTGGGAAGGAGAGGGGCGATCGCAAGAAAAACAAGTTGTCAATGGGAGGGAGTGACAACAGCATACACATTTCTAATATAAAAGGCAGAATCGGTTTTATTTTCCTGTACTCAAAGCTTCTGGGAAGGAGAGGGGCGATCGCAAGAAAAGCAAGTTGTCAACGGGAGGGAGTGCCAACAGCATACACATTTCTAATATAAAAGGCATAATCGGTTTTATTTTCCTATACTCAAAGCTCTTGGGAAGGAGAGGGGCGATCGCAAGAAAAACAAGTTGTCAACGGAAGAAAGTGCCAACAGCATACACATTTCTAATATAAAAGGCAGAATCGGTTCTATTTTCCTGAACTTAAAGCTCTTGGGAAGGAGAGGGCGATCGCAAGAAAAACAAGTTGTTAACGGAAAGGAGTGCCAACAGCATACACATTTCTTATATGAAAGGCAGAATCGGTTTTATTTTCCTGTACTCAAAGCTCTTGGGATGGAGAGGGGCGATCGCAAGAAAAACAAGTTATCAACGGTTGGGAGTGCCAACAGCATACACATTTCTTATAGAAAATGCAGAATCGGTTTTATTTTCCTGTACTCAAAGCTCCTGGGAAGGAGAGGGGCGATCGCAAGAAAAACAAGTAGTCAACGGGAGGGAGTGCCAACAGCGTACACATTTCTAATATAAAAGGCAGAATCGGTTTTATTTTCCTGTACTCAAAGCTCCTGGGAAGGAGAGGGGCGATCGAAAGAAAAACAAGTTGTCAACGGAAGGGAGCGCCAACAGCATACACATTTCTAATATAAAAGGCAGAATCGGTTTTATTTTCCTGTACTCAAAGCTCTTGGGAAGGAAAGGGGCGATCGCAAGAAAAACAAGTTGTCAACGGAAGGGAGCGCCAACAGCATACACATTTCTAATATAAAAGGCAGAATCGGTTTTATTTTCCTGTACTCAAAGCTCTTGGGATTTAGAGGGGCGATCGCAAGAAAAACAAGTTATCAACGGATGGGAGTGCCAACAGCATACACATTTCTTATAGAAAATGCAGAATCGGTTTTATTTTCCTGTACTCAAAGCTCCTGGGAAGGAGAGGGGCGATCGCAAGAAAAACAAGTAGTCAACGGGAGGGAGTGCCAACAGCGTACACATTTCTAATATAAAAGGCAGAATCGGTTTTATTTTCCTGTACTCAAAGCTCCTGGGAAGGAGAGGGGCGATCGAAAGAAAAACAAGTTGTCAACGGAAGGGAGCGCCAACAGCATACACATTTCTAATATAAAAGGCAGAATCGGTTTTATTTTCCTGTACTCAAAGCTCTTGGGAAGGAAAGGGGCGATCGCAAGAAAAACAAGTTGTCAACGGAAGGGAGCGCCAACAGCATACACATTTCTAATATAAAAGGCAGAATCGGTTTTATTTTCTTGTACTCAAAGCCATTGGGAAGGAGAGGGACGATCGCAAAAAAAACAAGTTGTCAACGGAAGGGAGCGCCAACAGCATACACATTTCTAGTATAAATGGCAGAATCGGTTTTATTTTCCTGTACTCAAAGCTCTAGGGAAGGAGAGGGGCGATCGCAAGAAAAACAAATTGTCAACGGAAGGGAGTGTTAACAGCATACACATTTCTAATACAAAAGGCAGAATCGGTTTTATTTTCCTGTACTCAAAGCTCTTGGAAAGGAGATGGGCGATCGCAAGAAAAACAATTTGTCAACGGGAGGGAGTGCCAACAGCATTCACATTTCTAATATAAATGGCAGAATCGGTTTTATTTTCCTGTACTCAAAGCTCTTGGGAAGGAGAGGGGCGATCGCAAGAAAAACAAGTTGTCAATGGGAGGGAGTGACAACAGCATACACATTTCTCATATAAAAGGCAGAATCGGTTTTATTTTCCTGTACTCAAAGCTTCTGGGAAGGAGAGGGGCGATCGCAAGAAAAGCAAGTTGTCAACGGGAGGGAGTGCCAACAGCATACACATTTCTAATATAAAAGGCATAATCGGTTTTATTTTCCTATACTCAAAGCTCTTGGGAAGGAGAGGGGCGATCGCAAGAAAAACAAGTTGTCAACGGAAGAAAGTGCCAACAGCATACACATTTCTAATATAAAAGGCAGAATCGGTTCTATTTTCCTGAACTTAAAGCTCTGGGAAGGAGAGGGGCGATCGCAAGAAAACAAGTTGTTAACGGAAAGGAGTGCCAACAGCATACACATTTCTTATATGAAAGGCAGAATCGGTTTTATTTTCCTGTACTCAAAGCTCTTGGGAAAGAGAGGGGCGATCGCAAGAAAAACAAGTTGTCAACGGAAGGGAGTGCCAACAGCATACACATTTCTAATATAAAAGGCAGAATCGGTTTTATTTTCCTGTATTCAAAGCTCTTGGGAAAAAGAGGGGCGATCGCAAGAAAAACAAGTTGTCAACGGAAGGGAGTGCCAACAGCATACACACTTCTAATATAAAAGGCAGAATCGGTTTTATTTTCCTGTATTCAAAGCTCTTGGGAAGGAGAGGGACGATCGCAAGAAAAACAAGTTGTCAACGGAAGGGAGTGCCAACAGCATACACATTTGTAATATAAAAGGCAGAATCGGTTTTATTTTCCTGTACTCAAAGCTCTTGGGAAGGAGAGGGGCGATCGCAAGAAAAACAAGTTGTCAACGGAAGGAAGTGCCAACAGCATACATATTTCTAATATAAAAGGCAGAATCGGCTTTATTTTTCTGTACTCAAAGCTCTTGGGAAGGAGAGGGGCGATCGCAAAAAAAACAAGTTGTCAACGGAAGGGAGTGCCAACAGCATACACATTTCTAATATAAAAGGCAGAATCGGTTTTATTTTTCTGTACTCAAAGCTCTTGGGAAAGAGAGGGGCGATCGCAAGAAAAACAAGTTGTCAACGGAAGGGAGTGCCAACAGCATACACATTTCTAATATAAAAGGCAGAATCGGTTTTATTTTCCTCTACTCAAAGCTCTTGGGAAGGAGAGGGGCGATCACAAGAAAAACAAGTTGTCAACGGAAGGGAGTGCCAACAGCATACACATTTCTAATATAAAAGGCAGAATCGGTTTTATTTTCCTATACTCAAAGCTCTTGGGAAGGAGAGGGGCGATCGCAAGAAAAACAAGTTGTCAACGGAAGGGAGTGCCAACAGCATACACATTTCTAATATAAAAGGCAGAAACGATTTTATTTTCCTATACTCAAAGCTCTTGGGAAGGAGAGGGGCGATCGCAAGAAAAACAAGTTGTCAACGGAAGGGAGTGCCAACAGCATACACATTTCTAATATAAAAGGCAGAATCGGTTTTATTTTCCTCTACTCAAAGCTCTTGGGAAGGAGAGGGGGCGATCGCAAGAAAAACAAGTTTTCAACGGGAGGGAGTGCCAACAGCATACACATTTCTAATATAAAAGGCAGAATCGGTTTTATTTTCCTGTACTCAAAGCTCTTGGGAAGGAGAGGGGCGATCGCAAGAAAAACAAGTTGTCAACGGAAGGGAGTGCCAACAGCATACACATTTCTAATATAAAAGGCAGAATCGGTTTTATTTTCCTGTACTCAAAGCTCTTGGGAAAGAGAGGGGCGATCGCAAGAAAAACAAGTTGTCAACGGAAGGGAGTGACAACAGCATACACATTTCTAATATAAAAGGGAGAATCGGTTTTATTTTCCTGCATTCAAAGCTCTTGGGAAAGAGAGGGGCGATCGCAAGAAAAACAAGTTGTCAACGGAAGGGAGTGCCAACAGCATACACATTTTTAATATAAAAGGCAGAATCGGTTTTATTTTCCTGTACTCAAAGCTCTTGGAATGAGAGGGGCGATCGCAAGAAAAACAAGTTGTCAACGGAAGGGAGTGCCAACAGCATACACATTTCTAAGGCAGAATCGGTTTTATTTTCCTGTATTCAAAGCTCTTGGGAAGGAGAGGGGCGATCGCAAGAAAAACAAGTTGTCAACGGGAGGGAGTGCCAACAGCATACACATTTCTAATATAAAAGGCAGAATCGGTCTTATTTTCCTGTATTCAAAGCTCTTGGAAAAGAGTGGGGCGATCGCAAGAAAAACAAGTTGTCTACGGGAGGGAGTGCCAACAGCATATACATTTCTAATATAAAAGGCAGAATCGGTTTTATTTTCCTGTACTCAAAGCTCTTGGGAAGGAGAGGGGCGATCGCAAGAAAAACAAGTTGTCAACGGGAGGGGGTGCCAACAGCATACACATTTCTAATATAAAAGGCAGAATCGGTTTTATTTTCCTGTACTCAAAGCTCTTGGAAAAAAGGGGCGATCACAAGAAAAACAAGTTGTCTACGGGAGGGAGTGCCAACAGCATACACATTTCTAATATAAAAGGCAGAATCGGTTTTATTTTCCTGTACTCAAAGCTCTTAGGAAGGAGAAGGGCGATCGCAAGAAAAACAAGTTGTCAACGGGAGGGAGTGAAAACAGCATACACATTTCTAATATAAAAGGCAGAATCGGTTTTATTTTCCTGTACTCAAAGCTCTTGGGAAGGAGAGGGGCGATCGCAAGAAAAACAAGTTGTCAACGGGAGGGAGTGCCAACAGCATACACATTTCTAATATAAAAGGCAGAATCGGTTTTATTTTAATGTATTCAAAGCTCTTGGGAAGGAGAGGGGCGATCGCAAGAAAAACAAGTTGTCAATGGAAGGGAGTGCCAACAGCTTACACACTTCTAATATAAAAGGCAGAATCGGTTTTATTTTCCTGTATTCAAAGCTCTTGGGAAAGAGAAGGGCGATAGCAAGAAAAACAAGTTGTCAACGGAAGGGAGTGTCAACAGCATACACATTTCTAATATAAAAGGCAGAATCGGTTTTATTTTCCTGTACTCAAAGCTCTTGGGAAGGAGAGGGGCGATCGCAAGAAAAACAAGTTGTCAACGGAAGGGAGTGCCAACAGCATACACATTTGTAATATAAAAGGCAGAATCGGTTTTATTTTCCTGTACTCAAAGCTCTTGGGAAGGAGAGGGGCGATCGCAAGAAAAACAAGTTGTCAACGGAAAGAAGTGCCAACAGCATACATATTTGCTAATATAAAAGGCAGAATCGGTTTTATTTTTCTGTACTCAAAGCTCTTGGGAAGGAGAGGGGCGATCGCAAAAAAAAACAAGTTGTCAACGGAAGGAAGTGTAAAATAGCATACACATTTCTAATATAAAAGGCAGAATCGGTTTCATTTTCCTGTACTCAAAGCTCTTGGGAAGGAGAGGGGCGATCGCAAGAAAAACAAGTTGTCAACGAGAGGGAGTGCCAACAGCATACACATTTCTAATATAAAAGGCAGAATCGGTTTTATTTTCCAGTACTCAAGGCTCTTGGGAAGGAGAGGGGCGATCGCAAGAAAAACAAATTGTCAACGGGAGGGAGTGCCAACAGCATACACATTTCTAATATAAAAGGCAAAATCGGTTTCATTTTCCTGTACTCAAAGCTCTTGGGAAGGAGAGGGGCGATCGCAAGAAAAACAAGTTTTCAACGGGAGGGAGTGCCAACAGCATACACATTTCTAATATAAAAGGCAGAATCGGTTTTATTTTCCTGTACTCAAAGCTCTTGGGAAGGAGTGGGGCGATCGCAAGAAAAACAAATTGTCAACGGGAGGGAGTGCCAACAGCATACACGTTTCCATTATAAAAGGCAGAATCGGTTTTATTTTCCTGTACTCAAAGCTCTTTTGAAGGAGAGGGGCGATCGCAAGAAAAACAAATTGTCAACGGGAGGGAGTGCCAACAGCATACACATTTCTAATAAAAAAGGCAGAATCGGTTTTATTTTTCTGTATTCAAAACTCTTGGGAAGGAGTGGGGCGATCGCAAGAAAAACAAGTTGTCTACGGGAGGGGGTGCCAACAGCATATACATTTCTAATATAAAAGGCAGAATCGGTTTTATTTTCCTGTACTCAAAGCTCTTAAGAAGGAGAGGGGCGATCGCAAGAAAAACAAATTGTCAACGGGAGGGAGTGCCAACAGCATACACATTTCTAATATAAAAGGCAGAATCGGTTTTATTTTCCTGTACTCAAAGCTCTTGGGAAGGAGAGGGGCGATCGCAAGAAAAACAAGTTGTCAACGGGAGGGAGTGCCAACAGCATACACATTTCTAATATAAAAGGCAGAATCGGTTTTATTTTCCTGTACTCAAAGCTCTTGGGAAGGAGAGGGGCGATCGCAAGAAAAACAAGTTGTCAACGGGAGGGAGTGCCAACAGCATACACATTTCTAATATAAAAGGCAGAATCGGTTTTATTTTCCTGTATTCAAAGCTCTTGGGAAGGAGAGGGGCGATCGCAAGAAAAACAAGTTGTCAACGGGAGGGAGTGCCAACAGCATACACATTTCTAATTTAAAAGGCAGAATCGGTTTTATTTTCCTGTATTCAAAGCTCTTGGGAAGGAGAGGGGCGATCGCAAGAAAGACAAGTTGTCAACGGGAGGGAGTGCCAACAGCATACACATTTCTAACATAAAAGGCAGAATCGGTTTTATTTTCCTGTATTCAAAGCTCTTGGGAAGGAGAGGGGCGATCGCAAGAAAAACAAGTTGTCAACGGGAGGGAGTGCCAACAGCATACACATTTCTAATATAAAAGGCAGAATCGGTTTTTTTTTCCTGTATTCAAAGCTCTTGGGAAGGAGAGGGGCGATCGCAAGAAAAACAAGTTGTCAACGGGAGGGAGTGCCAACAGCATACACATTTCTAACATAAAAGGCAGAATCGGTTTTATTTTCCTGTATTCAAAGCTCTTGGGAAGGAGTGGGGAGATCGCAAGAAAAACAAGTTGTCTACGGGAGGGAGTGCCAACAGCATACACATTTCTAATATAAAAGGCAGAATCGGTTTTATTTTCCTGTACTCAAAGCTCTTGGGAAGGAGAGGGGCGATCGCAAGAAAAACAAGTTGTCAACGGAGTGCCAACAGCATACACATTTCTAACATAAAAGGCAGAATCGGTTTTATTTTCCTGTATTCAAAGCTCTTGGGAAGGAGAGGGGCGATCGCAAGAAAAACAAGTTGTCAACGGGAGGGAGTGCCAACAGAATACACATTTCTAATATAAAAGGCAGAATCGGTTTTATTTTCCTGTATTCAAAGCTCTTGGGAAGGAGAGGGGCGATCGCAAGAAAAACAAGTTGTCAACGGGAGGGTGTGCCAACAGCATATACATTTCTAATATAAAAGGCAGAATCGGTTTTATTTTCCTGTACCCAAAGCTGTTGGGAAGGAGAGGGGCGATCGCAAGAAAAACAAGTTGTCAACGGGAGGGTGTGCCAACAGCATACACATTTCTAATATAAAAGGCAGAATCGGTTTTATTTTCCTGTACTCAAAGCTCTTGGGAAGGAGAGGGGCGATCGCAAGAAAAACAAGTTGTCAACGCAAGGGAGTGCCAACAGCATACACATTTCTAATATAAAAGGCAGAAAAGTTTTTATTTTCCTGTACTCAAAGCTCTTGGGAAAGAGAGAGGCGATCGCAAGAAAAACAAGTTGTCAACGGAAGGGAGTGCCAACAGCATACACATTTCTAAAATAAAAGGCAGAATCGGTTTTATTTTCCTGTAATCAAAACTCTTGGGAAAGTGAGGGGCGATCGCAAGAAAAACAAGTTGTCAACCGAAGGGAGTGCCAACAGCATACACATTTCTAATATAAAAGGCAGAATCGGTTTTATTTTCCTGTAATCAAAGCTCTTGGGAAAGTGAGGGGCGATCGCAAGAAAAACAAGTTGTCAACGGAAGGGAGTGCCAACAGCATACACATTTCTAATATAAAAGGCAGAATCGGTTTTATTTTCCTGCACTCAAAGTTCTTGGGAAGGAGAGGGGCGATCGCAAGAAAAACAAGTTGTCAATGCAAGGGAGTGCCAACAGCATACACATTTCTAATATAAAAGGCAGAATCGGTTTTATTTTCCTGTACTCAAAGCTCTTGGGAAGGAAAGGGGCGATCGCAAGAAAACCAAGTTGTCAACGGGAGGGAGTGCAACAGCATACACATTTCTAATATAAAAGGCAGAATCGGTTTTATTTCCCTGTACTCAAAGCTCCTGGGAAGGAATGGGGCGATCGCAAGAAAAACAAGTTGTCAACGGAAGGGAGTGCTAACAGCATACACATTTCTAATATAAAAGGCAGAATCGGTTTTATTTTCCTGTACTCAAAGCTCTTGGGAAGGAGAGGGGCGATCGCAAGAAAAACAAGTTGTCAACGGGAGGGGGTGCCAACAGCATACACATTTCTAATATAAAAGGCAGAATCGGTTTTATTTTCCTGTACTCAAAGCTCTTGGAAAAAGAGAGGCGATCACAAGAAAAACAAGTTGTCTACGGGAGGGAGTGCCAGCAGCATACACATTTCTAATATAAAAGGCAGAATCGGTTTTATTTTCCTGTACTCAAAGCTCTTGGGAAAGAGAGGGGCGATCGCAAGAAAAACAAGTTGTCAACGGAAAGGAGTGCCAACAGCATACACATTTCTAATATAAAAGGCAGAATCGGTTTTATTTTCCTGTACTCAAAGCTCTTGGGAAGGAGAGGGGCGATCGCAAGAAAAACAAGTTGTCAATGGGAGGGAGTGCCATCAGCATACAAATTTCTAATATAAAATGCAGAATCGGTTTTATTTTCCTGTACTCAAAGCTCTTGGGAAAGAGTGGGGCGATCGCAAGAAAAACAAGTTGTCAACGGGAGGGAGTGCCATCAGCATACAAATTTCTAATATAAAAGGCAGAATCGGTTTTATTTTCCTGTACTCAAAGCTCCTGGGAAGGAGAGGGGCGATAGCAAAAAAAAACAAGTTGTCAACGGGAGGGAGTGCCAACAGCATACACATTTCTAATATAAAAGGCAGAATCGGTTTTATTTTCCAATACTCAAGGCTCTTGGGAAGGAGAGGGGCAATCGCAAGAAAAACAAATTGTCAACGGGAGGGAGTGCCAACAGCATACACATTTCTAATATAAAAGGCAGAATCGGTTTCATTTTCCTGTACTCAAAGCTCTTGGGAAGGAGAGGGGCGATCGCAAGAAAAACAAGTTGTCAACGGGAGGGAGTGCCAACAGCATACACATTTCTAATATAAAAGGCAGAATCGGTTTTATTTTCCAGTACTCAAGGCTCTTGGGAAGGAGAGGGGCGATCGCAAGAAAAACAAATTGTCAACGGGAGGGAGTGCCAACAGCATACACATTTCTAATATAAAAGGCAGAATCGGTTTCATTTTCCTGTACTCAAAGCTCTTGGGAAGGAGAGGGGCGATCGCAAGAAAAACAAGTTTTCAACGGGAGGGAGTGCCAACAGCATACACATTTCTAATATAAAGGCAGAATCGGTTTTATTTTCCTGTACTCAAAGCTCTTGGGAAGGAGTGGGGCGATCGCAAGAAAAACAAATTGTCAACGGGAGGGAGTGCCAACAGCATACACTTTTCCATTATAAAAGGCAGAATCGGTTTTATTTTCCTGTACTCAAAGCTCTTGGGAAGGAGAGGGGCGATCGCAAGAAAAACAAGTTGTCAACGGGAGGGAGTGCCAACAGCATACACATTTCTAATATAAAAGGCAGAATCGGTTTTATTTTCGTGTACTCAAAGCTCTTGGGAAGGAGAGGGGCGATCGCAAGAAAAACAAGTTGTCAACGGGAGGGAGTGCCAACAGCATACACATTTCTAATATAAAAGGCAGAATCGGTTTTATTTTCCTGTATTCAAAGCTCTTGGGAAGGAGAGGGGCGATCGCAAGAAAAACAAGTTTTCAACGATAGGGAGTGCCAACAGCATACACATTTCTAATATAAAAGGCAGAATCGGTTTTATTTTCCTGTATTCAAAGCTCTTGGGAAGGAGAGGGGCGATCGCAAGAAAAACAAGTTGTCAACGGGAGGGAGTGCCAACAGCATACACATTTCTAATTTAAAAGGCAGAATCGGTTTTATTTTCCTGTATTCAAAGCTCTTGGGAAGGAGAGGGGCGATCGCAAGAAAGACAAGTTGTCAACGGGAGGGAGTGCCAACAGCATACACATTTCTAATATAAAAGGCAGAATCGGTTTTATTTTCCTGTATTCAAAGCTCTTGGGAAGGAGAGGGGCGATCGCAAGAAAAACAAGTTGTCAACGGGAGGGAGTGCCAACAGCATACACATTTCTAATATAAAAGGCAGAATCGGTTTTTTTTTCCTGTATTCAAAGCTCTTGGGAAGGAGAGGGGCGATCGCAAGAAAAACAAGTTGTCAACGGGAGGGAGTGCCAACAGCATACACATTTCTAACATAAAAGGCAGAATCGGTTTTATTTTCCTGTATTCAAAGCTCTTGGGAAGGAGTGGGGCGATCGCAAGAAAAACAAGTTGTCTACGGGAGGGAGTGCCAACAGCATACACATTTCTAATATAAAAGGCAGAATCGGTTTTATTTTCCTGTACTCAAAGCTCTTGGGAAGGAGAGGGGCGATCGCAAGAAAAACAAGTTGTAAACGGGAGGGAGTGCCAACAGCATACACTTTTCCATTATAAAAGGCAGAATCGGTTTTATTTTCCTGTACTCAAAGCTCTTGGGAAGGAGAGGGGCGATCGCAAGAAAAACAAGTTGTCAACGGGAGGGAGTGCCAACAGCATACACATTTCTAATATAAAAGGCAGAATCGGTTTTATTTTCGTGTACTCAAAGCTCTTGGGAAGGAGAGGGGCGATCGCAAGAAAAACAAGTTGTCAACGTGAGGGAGTGCCAACAGCATACACATTTCTAATATAAAAGGCAGAATCGGTTTTATTTTCCTGTATTCAAAGCTCTTGGGAAGGAGAGGGGCGATCGCAAGAAAAACAAGTTGTCAACGATAGGGAGTGCCAACAGCATACACATTTCTAATATAAAAGACAGAATCGGTTTTATTTTCCTGTATTCAAAGCTCTTGGGAAGGAGAGGGGCGATCGCAAGAAAAACAAGTTGTCAACTGGAGGGAGTGCCAACAGCATACACATTTCTAATTTAAAAGGCAGAATCGGTTTTATTTTTCTGTATTCAAAGCTCTTGGGAAGGAGTGGGGCGATCGCAAGAAAAACAAGTTGTCTACGGGAGGGGGTGCCAACAGCATATACATTTCTAATATAAAAGGCAGAATCGGTTTTATTTTCCTGTACTCAAAGCTCTTAAGAAGGAGAGGGGCGATCTCAAGAAAAACAAGTTGTCAACGGGAGGGAGTGCCAACAGCATACACATTTCTAATATAAAAGGCAGAATCGGTTTTATTTTCCTGTACTCAAAGCTCTTGGGAAGGAGAGGGGCGATCGCAAGAAAAACAAGTTGTCAACGGGAGGGAGTGCCAACAGCATACACATTTCTAATATAAAAGGCAGAATCGGTTTTATTTTCCTGTATTCAAAGCTCTTGGGAAGGAGAGGGGCGATCGCAAGAAAAACAAGTTGTCAACGGGAGGGAGTGCCAACAGCATACACATTTCTAATTTAAAAGGCAGAATCGGTTTTATTTTCCTGTATTCAAAGCTCTTGGGAAGGAGAGGGGCGATCGCAAGAAAGACAAGTTGTCAACGGGAGGGAGTGCCAACAGCATACACATTTCTAATATAAAAGGCAGAATCGGTTTTATTTTCCTGTATTCAAAGCTCTTGGGAAGGAGAGGGGCGATCGCAAGAAGAACAAGTTGTCAACGGGAGGGAGTGCCAACAGCATACACATTTCTAATATAAAAGGCAGAATCGGTTTTTTTTTCCTGTATTCAAAGCTCTTGGGAAGGAGAGGGGCGATCGCAAGAAAAACAAGTTGTCAACGGGAGGGAGTGCCAACAGCATACACATTTCTAACATAAAAGGCAGAATCGGTTTTATTTTCCTGTATTCAAAGCTCTTGGGAAGGAGTGGGGCGATCGCAAGAAAAACAAGTTGTCTACGGGAGGGAGTGCCAACAGCATACACATTTCTAATATAAAAGGCAGAATCGGTTTTATTTTCCTGTACTCAAAGCTCTTGGGAAGGAGAGGGGCGATCGCAAGAAAAACAAGTTGTCAACGGGAGGGAGTGCCAACAGCATACACATTTCTAACATAAAAGGCAGAATCGGTTTTATTTTCCTGTATTCAAAGCTCTTGGGAAGGAGAAGGACGATCGCAAAAAAACAAGTTGTCAACGGGAGGGAGTGCCAACAGCATACACATTTCTAATATAAAAGGCAGAATCGGTTTTATTTTCCTGTACTCAAAGCTCTTGGGAAGGAGAGGGGCGATCGCAAGAAAAACAAGTTGTCAACGGGAGGGAGTGCCAACAGCATACACATTTCTAATATAAAAGGCAGAATCGGTTTTATTTTCCTGTACTCAAAGCTCTTGGGAAGGAGAGGGGCGATCGCAAGAAAAACAAGTTGTCAACGGGAGGGAGTGCCAACAGCATACACATTTCTAATATAAAAGGCAGAATCGGTTTTATTTTCCTGTATTCAAAGCTCTTGGGAAGGAGAGGGGCGATCGCAAGAAAAACAAGTTGTCAACGGGATGGTGTGCCAACAGCATACACATTTCTAATATAAAAGGCAGAATCGGTTTTATTTTCCTGTACTCAAAGCTGTTGGGAAGGAGAGGGGCGATCGCAAGAAAAACAAGTTGTCAACGGGAGGGTGTGCCAACAGCATACACATTTCTAATATAAAAGGCAGAATCGGTTTTATTTTCCTGTACTCAAAGCTCTTGGGAAGGAGAGGGGCGATCGCAAGAAAAACAAGTTGTCAACGGGAGGGTGTGCCAACAGCATACACATTTCTAATATAAAAGGCAGAATCGGTTTTATTTTCCTGTACTCAAAGCTCTTGGGAAGGAGAGGGGCGATCGCAAGAAAAACAAGTTGTCAACGGGAGGGTGTGCCAACAGCATACACATTTCTAATATAAAAGGCAGAATCGGTTTTATTTTCCTGTACTCAAAGCTGTTGGGAAAGAGAGGGGCGATCGCAAGAAAAACAAGTTGTCAACGGGAGGGTGTGCCAACAGCATACACATTTCTAATATAAAAGGCAGAATCGGTTTTATTTTCCTGTACTCAAAGCTCTTGGGAAGGAGAGGGGCGATCGCAAGAAAAACAAGTTGTCAACGCAAGGGAGTGCCAACAGCATACACATTTCTAATATAAAAGGCAGAAAAGTTTTTATTTTCCTGTACTCAAAGCTCTTGGGAAAGAGAGGGGCGATCGCAAGAAAAACAAGTTGTCAACGGAAGGGAGTGCCAACAGCATACACATTTCTAATATAAAAGGCAGAATCGGTTTTATTTTCCTGTAATCAAAACTCTTGGGAAAGTGAGGGGCGATCGCAAGAAAAACAAGTTGTCAACCGAAGGGAGTGCCAACAGCATACACATTTCTAATATAAAAGGCAGAATCGGTTTTATTTTCCTGCACTCAAAGTTCTTGGGAAGGAGAGGGGCGATCGCAAGAAAAACAAGTTGTCAACGGGAGGGTGTGCCAACAGCATACACATTTCTAATATAAAAGGCAGAATCGTTTTTATTTTCCTGTACTCAAAGCTGTTGGGAAAGAGAGGGGCGATCGCAAGAAAAACAAGTTGTCAACGGGAGGGTGTGCCAACAGCATACACATTTCTAATATAAAAGGCAGAATCGGTTTTATTTTCCTGTACTCAAAGCTCTTGGGAAGGAGAGGGGCGATCGCAAGAAAAACAAGTTGTCAACGCAAGAGAGTGCCAACAGCATACACATTTCTAATATAAAAGGCAGAAAAGTTTTTATTTTCCTGTACTCAAAGCTCTTGGGAAAGAGAGGGGCGATCGCAAGAAAAACAAGTTGTCAACGGAAGGGAGTGCCAACAGCATACACATTTCTAATATAAAAGGCAGAATCGGTTTTATTTTCCTGTAATCAAAACTCTTGGGAAAGTGAGGGGCGATCGCAAGAAAAACAAGTTGTCAACCGAAGGGAGTGCCAACAGCATACACATTTCTAATATAAAAGGCAGAATCGGTTTTATTTTCCTGTAATCAAAGCTCTTGGGAAAGTGAGGGGCGATCGCAAGAAAAACAAGTTGTCAACGGAAGGGAGTGCCAACAGCATACACATTTCTAATATAAAAGGAAGAATCGGTTTTATTTTCCTGCACTCAAAGTTCTTGGGAAGGAGAGGGGCGATCGCAAGAAAAACAAGTTGTCAATGCAAGGGAGTGCCAACAGCATACACATTTCTAATATAAAAGGCAGAATCGGTTTTATTTTCCTGTACTCAAAGCTCTTGGGAAGGAGAGGGGCGATCGCAAGAAAACCAAGTTGTCAACGGGAGGGAGTGCCAACAGCATACACATTTCTAATATAAAAGGCAGAATCGGTTTTATTTTCCTGTACTCAAAGCTCTTGGGAAGGAGAGGGGCGATCGCAAGAAAAACAAGTTGTCAACGGGAGGGAGTGCCTACAGCATACACATTTCTAATATAAAAGGCAGAATCGGTTTTATTTTCCTGTATTCAAAGCTCTTGGGAAGGAGAGGGGCGATCGCAAGAAAAACAAGTTGTCAACGGGAGGGAGTGCCAACAGCATACACATTTCTAATATAAAAGGCAGAATCGGTTTTATTTTCCTGTACTCAAAGCTCTTGGGAAGGAGAGGGGCGATCGCAAGAAAAACAAGTTGTCAACGGGAGGGACTGCCAACAGCATACACATTTCTAATATAAAAGGCAGAATCGGTTTTATTTTCCAGTACTCAAAGCTCTTGGGAAGGAGAGGGGCGATCGCAAGAAAAACAAGTTGTCAACGGGAGGGTGTGCCAACAGCATACACATTTCTAATATAAAAGGCAGAATCGGTTTTATTTTCCTGTACTCAAAGCTCTTGGGAAGGAGAGGGGCGATCGCAAGAAAAACAAGTTGTCAACGCAAGGGAGTGCCAACAGCATACACATTTCTAATATAAAAGGCAGAAAAGTTTTTATTTTCCTGTACTCAAAGCTCTTGGGAAAGAGAGGGGCGATCGCAAGAAGAACAAGTTGTCAACGGAAGGGAGTGCCAACAGCATACACATTTCTAATATAAAAGGCAGAATCGGTTTTATTTTCCTGTAATCAAAACTCTTGGGAAAGTGAGGGGCGATCGCAAGAAAAACAAGTTGTCAACCGAAGGGAGTGCCAACAGCATACACATTTCTAATATAAAAGGCAGAAACGGTTTTATTTTCCTGTAATCAAAGCTCTTGGGAAAGTGAGGGGCGATCGCAAGAAAAACAAGTTGTCAACGGAAGGGAGTGCCAACAGCATACACATTTCTAATATAAAAGGAAGAATCGGTTTTATTTTCCTGCACTCAAAGTTCTTGGGAAGGAGAGGGGCGATCGCAAGAAAAACAAGTTGTCAATGCAAGGGAGTGCCAACAGCATACACATTTCTAATATAAAAGGCAGAATCGGTTTTATTTTCCTGTACTCAAAGCTCTTGGGAAGGAGAGGGGCGATCGCAAGAAAACCAAGTTGTCAACGGGAGGGAGTGCCAACAGCATACACATTTCTAATATAAAAGGCAGAATCGGTTTTATTTTCCAGTACTCAAGGCTCTTGGGAAGGAGAGGGGCGATCGCAAGAAAAACAAATTGTCAACGGGAGGGAGTGCCAACAGCATACACATTTCTAATATAAAAGGCAGAATCGGTTTTATTTTCGTGTACTCAAAGCTCTTGGGAAGGAGAGGGGCGATCGCAAGAAAAACAAGTTGTCAACGGGAGGGAGTGCCAACAGCATACACATTTATAATATAAAAGGCAGAATCGGTTTTATTTTCCTGTATTCAAAGCTCTTGGGAAGGAGAGGGGCGATCGCAAGAAAAACAAGTTGTCAACGATAGGGAGTGCCAACAACATACACATTTCTAATATAAAAGGCAGAATCGGTTTTATTTTCCTGTATTCAAAGCTCTTGGGAAGGAGAGGGGCGATCGCAAGAAAAACAAGTTGTCAACGGGAGGGAGTGCCAACAGCATACACATTTCTAATATAAAAGGCAGAATCGGTTTTATTTTTCTGTATTCAAAGCTCTTGGGAAAGAGTGGGGCGATCGCAAGAAAAACAAGTTGTCTACGGGAGGGGGTGCCAACAGCATATACATTTCTAATATAAAAGGCAGAATCGGTTTTATTTTCCTGTACTCAAAGCTCTTAAGAAGGAGAGGGGCGATCTCAAGAAAAACAAGTTGTCAACGGGAGGGAGTGCCAACAGCATACACATTTCTAATATAAAAGGCAGAATCGGTTTTATTTTCCTGTACTCAAAGCTATTGGGAAGGAGAGGGGCGATCGCAAGAAAAACAAGTTGTCAACGGGAGGGAGTGCCAACAGCATACACATTTCTAATATAAAAGGCAGAATCGGTTTTATTTTCCTGTATTCAAAGCTCTTGGGAAGGAGAGGGGCGATCGCAAGAAAAACAAGTTGTCAACGGGAGGGAGTGCCAACAGCATACACATTTCTAATTTAAAAGGCAGAATCGGTTTTATTTTCCTGTATTCAAAGCTCTTGGGAATGAGAGGGGCGATCGCAAGAAAGACAAGTTGTCAACGGGAGGGAGTGCCCACAGCATACACATTTCTAATATAAAAGGCAGAATCGGTTTTATTTTCCTGTATTCAAAGCTCTTGGGAAGGAGAGGGGCGATCGCAAGAAAAACAAGTTGTTAACGGGAGGGAGTGCCAACAGCATACACATTTCTAATATAAAAGGCAGAATCGGTTTTTTTTTCCTGTATTCAAAGCTCTTGGGAAGGAGAGGGGCGATCGCAAGAAAAACAAGTTGTCAACGGGAGGGAGTGCCAACAGCATACACATTTCTAATATAAAAGGCAGAATCGGTTTTATTTTCCTGTATTCAAAGCTCTTGGGAAGGAGAGGGGCGATCGCAAGAAAAGCAAGTTGTCAACGGGAGGGAGTGCCAACAGCATACACATTTCTAATATAAAAGGCAGAATCGGTTTTATTTTCCTGTATTCAAAGCTCTTGGGAAGGAGAGGGGCGATCGCAAGAAAAACAAGTTGTCAACGGGAGGGAGTGCCAACAGCATACACATTTCTAATATAAAAGGCAGAATCGGTTTTATTTTCCTGTACTCAAAGCTCTTGGGAAGGAGAGGGGCGATCGCAAGAAAAACAAGTTGTCAACGGGAGGGAGTGCCAACAGCATACACATTTCTAATATAAAAGGCAGAATCGGTTTTATTTTCGTGTACTCAAAGCTCTTGGGAAGGAGAGGGGCGATCGCAAGAAAAACAAGTTGTCAACGGGAGGGAGTGCCAACAGCATACACATTTCTAATATAAAAGGCAGAATCGGTTTTATTTTCCTGTATTCAAAGCTCTTGGGAAGGAGAGGGGCGATCGCAAGAAAAACAAGTTGTCAACGATAGGGAGTGCCAACAGCATACACATTTCTAATATAAAAGACAGAATCGGTTTTATTTTCCTGTATTCAAAGCTCTTGGGAAGGAGAGGGGCGATCGCAAGAAAAACAAGTTGTCAACGGGAGGGAGTGCCAACAGCATACACATTTCTAATATAAAAGGCAGAATCGGTTTTATTTTTCTGTATTCAAAGCTCTTGGGAAGGAGAGGGGCGATCGCAAGAAAAACAAGTTGTCAACGGGAGGGAGTGCCAACAGCATACACTTTTCCATTATAAAAGGCAGAATCGGTTTTATTTTCCTGTACTCAAAGCTCTTGGGAAGGAGAGGGGCGATCACAAGAAAGACAAGTTGTCAACGGGAGGGAGTGCCAACAGCATACACATTTCTAATATAAAAGGCAGAATCGGTTTTATTTTCCTGTATTCAAAGCTCTTGGGAAGGAGAGGGGCGATCGCAAGAAAAACAAGTTGTCAACGGGAGGGAGTGCCAACAGCATACACATTTCTAATATAAAAGGCAGAATCGGTTTTTTTTTCCTGTATTCAAAGCTCTTGGGAAGGAGAGGGGCGATCGCAAGAAAAACAAGTTGTCAACGGGAGGGAGTGCCAACAGCATACACATTTCTAACATAAAAGGCAGAATCGGTTTTATTTCCCTGTATTCAAAGCTCTTGGGAAGGAGTGGGGCGATCGCAAGAAAAACAAGTTGTCTACGGGAGGGAGTGCCAACAGCATACACATTTCTAATATAAAAGGCAGAATCGGTTTTATTTTCCTGTACTCAAAGCTCTTGGGAAGGAGAGGGGCGATCGCAAGAAAAACAAGTTGTCAACGGGAGAGAGTGCCAACAGCATACACATTTCTAACATAAAAGGCAGAATCGGTTTTATTTTCCTGTATTCAAAGCTCTTGGGAAGGAGAGGGGCGATCGCAAGAAAAACAAGTTGTCAACGGGAGGGAGTGCCAACAGCATACACATTTCTAATATAAAAGGCAGAATCGGTTTTATTTTCCTGTACTCAAAGCTCTTGGGAAGGAGAGGGGCGATCGCAAGAAAAACAAGTTGTCAACGGGAGGGAGTGCCAACAGCATACACATTTCTAATATAAAAGGCAGAATCGGTTTTATTTTCCTGTACTCAAAGCTCTTGGGAAGGAGAGGGGCGATCGCAAGAAAAACAAGTTGTCAACGGGAGGGAGTGCCAACAGCATACACATTTCTAATTTAAAAGGCAGAATCGGTTTTATTTTCCTGTACTCAAAGCTCTTGGGAAGGAGAGGGGCGATCGCAAGAAAAACAAGTTGTCAACGGAAGGGAGTGCCAACAGCATACACATTTGTAATATAAAAGGCAGAATCGGTTTTATTTTCCTGTACTCAAAGCTCTTGGGAAGGAGAGGGGCGATCGCAAGAAAAACAAGTTGTCAACAGAAGGGAGTGCCAACAGCATACATATTTCTAATATAAAAGGCAGAATCGGCTTTATTTTTCTGTACTCAAAGCTCTTGGGAAGGAGAGGGGCGATCGCAAAAAAAACAAGTTGTCAACGGAAGGGAGTGTAAAATAGCATACACATTTCTAATATAAAAGGCAGAATCGGTTTTATTTTCTTCTACTCAAAGCTCTTGGGAAGGAGAGGGGCGATCGCAAGAAAAACAAGTTGTCAACAGAAGGGAGTGCCAACAGCATACACATTTCTAATATAAAAGGCAGAATCGGTTTTATTTTCCTCTACTCAAAGCTCTTGGGAAGGAGAGGGGCGATCGCAAGAAAAACAAGTTGTCAACGGAAGGGAGTGCCAACAGCATACACATTTCTAATATAAAAGGCAGAATCGGTTTTATTTTCCTCTACTCAAAGCTCTTGGGAAGGGGAGGGGCGATCGCAAGAAAAACAAGTTTTCAACGGGAGGGAGTGCCAACAGCATACACATTTCTAATATAAAAGGCAGAATCGGTTTTATTTTCATGTACTCAATGCTCTTGGGAAGGAGAGGGGCGATCGCAAGAAAAACAAGTTGTCAACAGAAGGGAGTACCAACAGCATACACATTTCTAATATAAAAGGCAGAATCGGTTTTATTTTTCTGTACTCAAAGCTCTTGGGAAGGAGAGGGGCGATTGCAAGAAAAACAAGTTGTCAACGGAAGGGAGTGACAACAGCATACACATTTCTAATATAAAAGGAAGAATCGGTTTTATTTTCCTGTACTCAAAGCTCTTGGGAAGGAGAGGGGCGATCGCAAGAAAAACAAGTTGTCAACGGAAGGGAGTGCCAACAGCATACACATTTCTAATATAAAAGGCAGAATCGGTTTTATTTTCTTATATTCAAAGCTCTTGGGAAGGAGAGGGGCGATCGCAAGAAAAACAAGTTGTCAACGGAAAGGTGTGCCAACAGCATACACATTTCTAATATAAAAGGCAGAATCAGTTTTATTTTCCTGTACTCAAAGCTCTTGGGAAAGAGAGGGGCGATCGCAAGAAAAACAAGTTGTCAACGGAAGGGAGTGCCAACAGCATACACATTTCTAATATAAAAGGCAGAATCGGTTTTATTTTCCTGTATTCAAAGCTCTCGGGAAAGAGAGGGGCGATCGCAAGAAAAACAAGTTGTCAACGGAAGGGAGTGCCAACAGCATACACATTTTTAATATAAAAGGCAGAATCGGTTTTATTTTCCTGTACTCAAAGCTCTTGGAAAGGAGAGGGGCGATCGCAAGAAAAACAAGTTGTCAACGGAAGGGAGTGCCAACAGCATACACATTTGTAATATAAAAGGCAGAATCGGTTTTATTTTCCTGTACTCAAAGCTCTTGGGAAGGAGAGGGGCGATCGCAAGAAAAACAAGTTGTCAACGGAAGGGAGTGCCAAAAGCATACACATTTCTAATATAAAAGGCAGAATTGGTTTTATTTTCCTGTACTCAAAGCTCTTGGGAAGGAGAGGGGCGATCGCAAGAAAAACAAGTTGTCAACGGAAGGGAGTGCCAACAGCATACACATTTCTAATATAAAAGGCAGAATCGGTTTTATTTTCCTGTACTCAAAGCTCTTGGGAAAGAGAGGGGCGATCGCAGGAAAAACAAGTTGTCAACGGAAAGGAGTGCCAACAACATACACATTTCAAATATAAAAGGCAGAATCGGTTTTATTTTCCTGTACTCAAAGCTCTTGGGAAGGAGAGGGGCGATCGCAAGAAAAACAAGTTGTCAATGGGAGGGAGTGCCAACAGCATACACATTTCTAATATAAAAGGCAGAATCGGTTTTATTTTCCTGTATTCATAGCTCTTGGGAAGGAGAGAGGCGATCGCAAGAAAAACAAGTTGTCAACGGGAGGGTGTGCCAACAGCATGCACATTTCTAATATAAAAGGCAGAATCGGTTTTATTTTCCTGTATTCAAAGCTCTTGGGAAGGAGAGGGGCGACCGCAAGAAAAACAAGTTTTCAACGGAAGGGAGTGCCAACAGCATACACATTTCTAATATAAAAGGCAGAATCGGTTTTATTTTCCTGTATTCAAAGCTCTTGGGAAAGAGAGGGGCGATCGCAAGAAAAACAAGTTGTCAACGGAAAGGAGTGCCAACAGCATGCACATTTCTAATATAAAAGGCAGAATCGGTTTTATTTTCCTCTACTCAAAGCTCTTGGGAAGGAGAGGGGCGATAGCAAGAAAAACAAGTTGTCAACGGAAGGGAGTGCCAACAGCATACACATTTCTAATATAAAAGGCAGAGTCGGTTTTATTTTCCTGAAATTAAAGCTCTTGGAATCAGAGGGGCGATCACAAGAAAAACAAGTTGTCAACAGGAGGGTGTGCCAACAGCATACACATTTCTAATATAAAAGGCAGAATCGGTTTTATTTTCCTGTACTCAAAGCTCTTGGGATGGAGAGGGGCGATCGCAAGAAAAACAAGTTGTCAACGGGAGGGAGTGCCATCAGCATACAAATTTCTAATATAAAATTCAGAATCGGTTTTATTTTCCTGTACTCAAAGCTCCTGGGAAGGAGAGGGACGATCGCAAGAAAAACAAGTTGTCAACGGAAGAGAGTGCCAACAGCATACACATTTCTAATATAAAAGGCAGAATCGGTTTTATTTTCCTGTACTCAAAACTCTTGGGAAGGAGAGGGGCGATCGCAAGAAAAACAAGATGTCAACGGAAGGGAGTGCCAAGAGCATACACATATTTAATATAAAAAGCAGAATCGGTTTTATTTTCCTGTACTCAAAGCTCTTGGGAAGGAGAGGGTAGATCGCAAGAAAAACAAGTTGTCAACGGGAGGGAGTGCTATCAGCATACACATTTCTAATATAAAAGACAGACTCGGTTTTATTTTCATGTACTCAAAACTCTTGGGAAGGAGAGGGGCGATCGCAAGAAAAACAAGTTGTCAACGGAAGGGAGTGCCAACAGCATACACATTTTTAATATAAAAAGCAGAATCGGTTTTATTTTCCTGTACTCAAAGTTCTTGGGAAGGAGAGGGGCGATCGCAAGAAAAACAAGTTGTCAACGCAAGGGAGTGCCAACAGCATACTCATTTCTAATATAAAAGGCAGAATCGGTTTTATTTTCCTGTACTCAAAACTCTTGGGAAAGAGAGGGGCGATCACAAGAAAAACAAGTTGTCAACGGGAGGGAGTGCCAACTCCATGCCCATTTCTAATATAAAAGGCAGAAACGGTTTTATTTTCCTGTACTCAAAACTCTTGGAAAGGAGAGGGGCGATCACAAGAAAAACAAGTTCTCAACGGGAGGGAGTGCCAACAGCATACACATTTCTAATATAAAAGGCAGAATCGGTTTTATTTTCCTGTATTCAAAGCTCTTGGGAAGGAGAGGGGCGATCGCAAGAAAAACAAGTTGTCAACAGGAGGGAGTGCCAACAGCATACACATTTCTAATATAAAAGGCAGAATCAGTTTTATTTTCCTGTACTCAAAGCTCTTGGAAAGGAGAGGGGCGATCGCAAGAAAAACAAGTTGTCAACGGGAGGGAGTGCCAACAGCATACACATTTCTAAGGCAGAATCGGTTTTATTTTCCTGTATTCAAAGCTCTTGGGAAGGATAGGGGCGATCGCAAGAAAAACAAGTTGCCAACGGGAAAGAGTGCCAACAGCATACACATTTCTAATATAAAAGGCAGAATCGGTCTTATTTTCCTGTATTGAAAGCTCTTGGGAAAGAGTGGGGCGATCGCAAGAAAAACAAGTTGTCTACGGGAGGGAGTGCCAACAGCATATACATTTCTAATATAAAAGGCAGAATCGGTTTTATTTTCCTGTACTCAAAGCTCTTGGAAGGAGAGGGGCGATCGCAAGAAAAACAAGTTGTCAACGGGAGGGAGTGCCAACAGCATACACATTTCTAATATAAAAGGCAGAATCGGTTTTATTTTCCTGTACTCAAAGCTCTTGGGAAGGAGAGGGGCGATCGCAAGAAAAACAAGTTGTCAACGGGAGGGAGTGCCAACAGCATACCCATTTCTAATATAAAAGGCAGAAACGGTTTTATTTTCCTCTACTTAAAGCTCTTGGAAAGGAGAGGGGCGATCACAAGAAAAACAAGTTGTCAACGGGAGGGAGTGCCAACAGCATACACATTTCTAATATAAAAGGCAGAATCGGTTTTATTTTCCTGTACTCAAAGCTCTTGGGAAGGAGATGGGTGATCGCAAGAAAAACAAGTTGTCAACGGAAGGGAGCGCCAACAGCATACACATTTCGAATATAAAAGGCAGAATCGGTTTTATTTTCTTGTACTCAAAGCTATTGGGAAGGAGAGGGACGATCGCAAAAAAAACAAGTTGTCAACGGGGGGGAGTGCCAACAGCATACACATTTCTAATATAAATGGCAGAATCGGTTTTATTTTCCTGTACTCAAAGCTCTAGGGAAGGAGAGGGGCGATCGCAAGAAAAACAAATTGTCAACGGAAGGGAGTGTCAACAGCATACACATTTCTAATACAAATGGCAGAATCGGTTTTATTTTCCTGTACTCAAAGCTCTTGGGAAGGAGATGGGCAATCGCAAGAAAAACAATTTGTCAACGGGAGGGAGTGCCAACATCATTCACATTTCTAATATAAATGGCAGAATCGGTTTTATTTTCCTGTACTCAAAGCTCTTGGGAAGGAGAGGGGCGATCGCAAGAAAAACAAGTTGTCAATGGGAGGGAGTGACAACAGCATACACATTTCTAATATAAAAGGCAGAATCGGTTTTATTTTCCTGTACTCAAAGCTTCTGGGAAGGAGAGGGGCGATCGCAAGAAAAGCAAGTTGTCAACGGGAGGGAGTGCCAACAGCATACACATTTCTAATATAAAAGGCATAATCGGTTTTATTTTCCTATACTCAAAGCTCTTGGGAAGGAGAGGGGCGATCGCAAGAAAAACAAGCTGTCAACGGAAGAAAGTGCCAACAGCATACACATTTCTAATATAAAAGGCAGAATCGGTTCTATTTTCCTGAACTTAAAGCTCTTGGGAAGGAGAGGGGCGATCGCAAGAAAAACAAGTTGTTAACGGAAAGGAGTGCCAACAGCATACACATTTCTTATATGAAAGGCAGAATCGGTTTTATTTTCCTGTACTCAAAGCTCTTGGGATGGAGAGGGGCGATCGCAAGAAAAACAAGTTATCAACGGATGGGAGTGCCAACAGCATACACATTTCTTATAGAAAATGCAGAATCGGTTTTATTTTCCTGTACTCAAAGCTCCTGGGAAGGAGAGGGGCGATCGCAAGAAAAACAAGTAGTCAACGGGAGGGAGTGCCAACAGCGTACACATTTCTAATATAAAAGGCAGAATCGGTTTTATTTTCCTGTACTCAAAGCTCCTGGGAAGGAGAGGGGCGATCGAAAGAAAAACAAGTTGTCAACGGAAGGGAGCGCCAACAGCATACACATTTCTAATATAAAAGGCAGAATCGGTTTTATTTTCCTGTACTCAAAGCTCTTGGGAAGGAAAGGGGCGATCGCAAGAAAAACAAGTTGTCAACGGAAGGGAGCGCCAACAGCATACACATTTCTAATATAAAAGGCAGAATCGGTTTTATTTTCCTGTACTCAAAGCTCTTGGGATGGAGAGGGGCGATCGCAAGAAAAACAAGTTATCAACGGATGGGAGTGCCAACAGCATACACATTTCTTATAGAAAATGCAGAATCGGTTTTATTTTCCTGTACTCAAAGCTCCTGGGAAGGAGAGGGGCGATCGCAAGAAAAACAAGTAGTCAACGGGAGGGAGTGCCAACAGCGTACACATTTCTAATATAAAAGGCAGAATCGGTTTTATTTTCCTGTACTCAAAGCTCCTGGGAAGGAGAGGGGCGATCGAAAGAAAAACAAGTTGTCAACGGAAGGGAGCGCCAACAGCATACACATTTCTAATATAAAAGGCAGAATCGGTTTTATTTTCCTGTACTCAAAGCTCTTGGGAAGGAAAGGGGCGATCGCAAGAAAAACAAGTTGTCAACGGAAGGGAGCGCCAACAGCATACACATTTCTAATATAAAAGGCAGAATCGGTTTTATTTTCTTGTACTCAAAGCTATTGGGAAGGAGAGGGACGATCGCAAAAAAAACAAGTTGTCAACGGAAGGGAGCGCCAACAGCATACACATTTCTAGTATAAATGGCAGAATCGGTTTTATTTTCCTGTACTCAAAGCTCTAGGGAAGGAGAGGGGCGATCGCAAGAAAAACAAATTGTCAACGGAAGGGAGTGTTAACAGCATACACATTTCTAATACAAAAGGCAGAATCGGTTTTATTTTCCTGTACTCAAAGCTCTTGGAAAGGAGATGGGCGATCGCAAGAAAAACAATTTGTCAACGGGAGGGAGTGCCAACAGCATTCACATTTCTAATATAAATGGCAGAATCGGTTTCATTTTCCTGTACTCAAAGCTCTTGGGAAGGAGAGGGGCGATCGCAAGAAAAACAAGTTGTCAATGGGAGGGAGTGACAACAGCATACACATTTCTAATATAAAAGGCAGAATCGGTTTTATTTTCCTGTACTCAAAGCTTCTGGGAAGGAGAGGGGCGATCGCAAGAAAAGCAAGTTGTCAACGGGAGGGAGTGCCAACAGCATACACATTTCTAATATAAAAGGCATAATCGGTTTTATTTTCCTATACTCAAAGCTCTTGGGAAGGAGAGGGGCGATCGCAAGAAAAACAAGTTGTCAACGGAAGAAAGTGCCAACAGCATACACATTTCTAATATAAAAGGCAGAATCGGTTCTATTTTCCTGAACTTAAAGCTCTTGGGAAGGAGAGGGGCGATCGCAAGAAAAACAAGTTGTTAACGGAAAGGAGTGCCAACAGCATACACATTTCTTATATGAAAGGCAGAATCGGTTTTATTTTCCTGTACTCAAAGCTCTTGGGAAAGAGAGGGGCGATCGCAAGAAAAACAAGTTGTCAACGGAAGGGAGTGCCAACAGCATACATATTTCTAATATAAAAGGCAGAATCGGCTTTATTTTTCTGTACTCAAAGCTCTTGGGAAGGAGAGGGGCGATCGCAAAAAAAACAAGTTGTCAACGGAAGGGAGTGCCAACAGCATACACATTTCTAATATAAAAGGCAGAATCGGTTTTATTTTCCTGTACTCAAAGCTCTTGGGAAGGAGAGGGGCGATCGCAAGAAAAACAAGTTGTCAACGGAAGGGAGTGCCAACAGCATACACATTTCTAATATAAAAGGCAGAATCGGTTTTATTTTCCTCTACTCAAAGCTCTTGGGAAGGAGAGGGGCGATCGCAAGAAAAACAAGTTGTCAACGGAAGGGAGTGCCAACAGCATACACATTTCTAATATAAAAGGCAGAATCGGTTTTATTTTCCTATACTCAAAGCTCTTGGGAAGGAGAGGGGCGATCGCAAGAAAAACAAGTTGTCAACGGAAGGGAGTGCCAACAGCATACACATTTCTAATATAAAAGGCAGAAACGATTTTATTTTCCTATACTCAAAGCTCTTGGGAAGGAGAGGGGCGATCGCAAGAAAAACAAGTTGTCAACGGAAGGGAGTGCCAACAGCATACACATTTCTAATATAAAAGGCAGAATCGGTTTTATTTTCCTCTACTCAAAGCTCTTGGGAAGGAGAGGGGCGATCGCAAGAAAAACAAGTTTTCAACGGGAGGGAGTGCCAACAGCATACACATTTCTAATATAAAAGGCAGAATCGGTTTTATTTTCCTGTACTCAAAGCTCTTGGGAAGGAGAGGGGCGATCGCAAGAAAAACAAGTTGTCAACGGAAGGGAGTGCCAACAGCATACACATTTCTAATATAAAAGGCAGAATCGGTTTTATTTTCCTGTACTCAAAGCTCTTGGGAAAGAGAGGGGCGATCGCAAGAAAAACAAGTTGTCAACGGAAGGGAGTGCCAACAGCATACACATTTCTAATATAAAAGGGAGAATCGGTTTTATTTTCCTGCATTCAAAGCTCTTGGGAAAGAGAGGGGCGATTGCAAGAAAAACAAGTTGTCAACGGAAGGGAGTGCCAACAGCATACACATTTTTAATATAAAAGGCAGAATCGGTTTTATTTTCCTGTACTCAAAGCTCTTGGGAAGGAGAGGAGCGATCGCAAGAAAAACAAGTTGTCAACGGAAGGGAGTGCCAACAGCATACACATTTGTAATATAAAAGGCAGAATCGGTTTTATTTTCCTGTACTTAAAGCTCTTGGGAAGGAGAGGGGCGATCGCAAGAAAAACAAGTTGTCAACGGAAGGGAGTGCCAACAGCATACACATTTCTAAGGCAGAATCGGTTTTATTTTCCTGTATTCAAAGCTCTTGGGAAGGAGAGGGGCGATCGCAAGAAAAACAAGTTGTCAACGGGAGGGAGTGCCAACAGCATACACATTTCTAATATAAAAGTCAGAATCGGTCTTATTTTCCTGTATTCAAAGCTCTTGGGAAAGAGTGGGGCGATCGCAAGAAAAACAAGTTGTCTACGGGAGGGAGTGCCAACAGCATATACATTTCTAATATAAAAGGCAGAATCGGTTTTATTTTCCTGTACTCAAAGCTCTTGGGAAGGAGAGGGGCGATCGCAAGAAAAACAAGTTGTCAACGGGAGGGGGTGCCAACAGCATACACATTTCTAATATAAAAGGCAGAATCGGTTTTATTTTCCTGTACTCAAAGCTCTTGGAAAAAAGGGGCGACCACAAGAAAAACAAGTTGTCTACGGGAGGGAGTGCCAACAGCATACACATTTCTAATATAAAAGGCAGAATCGGTTTTATTTTCCTGTACTCAAAGCTCTTAGGAAGGAGAAGGGCGATCGCAAGAAAAACAAGTTGTCAACGGGAGGGAGTGCCAACAGCATACACATTTCTAATATAAAAGGCAGAATCGGTTTTATTTTCCTGTACTCAAAGCTCTTGGGAAGGAGAGGGGCGATCGCAAGAAAAACAAGTTGTCAACGGGAGGGAGTGCCAACAGCATACACATTTCTAATATAAAAGGCAGAATCGGTTTTATTTTAATGTATTCAAAGCTCTTGGGAAGGAGAGGGGCGATCGCAAGAAAAACAAGTTGTCAATGGAAGGGAGTGCCAACAGCTTACACACTTCTAATATAAAAGGCAGAATCGGTTTTATTTTCCTGTATTCAAAGCTCTTGGGAAAGAGAAGGGCGAGAGCAAGAAAAACAAGTTGTCAACGGAAGGGAGTGTCAACAGCATACACATTTCTAATATAAAAGGCAGAATCGGTTTTATTTTCCTGTACTCAAAGCTCTTGGGAAGGAGAGGGGCGATCGCAAGAAAAACAAGTTGTCAACGGAAGGGAGTGCCAACAGCATACACATTTGTAATATAAAAGGCAGAATCGGTTTTATTTTCCTGTACTCAAAGCTCTTGGGAAGGAGAGGGGCGATCGCAAGAAAAACAAGTTGTCAACGGAAAGAAGTGCCAACAGCATACATATTTGCTAATATAAAAGGCAGAATCGGTTTTATTTTTCTGTACTCAAAGCTCTTGGGAAGGAGAGGGGCGATCGCAAAAAAAAACAAGTTGTCAACGGAAGGAAGTGTAAAATAGCATACACATTTCTAATATAAAAGGCAGAATCGGTTTCATTTTCCTGTACTCAAAGCTCTTGGGAAGGAGAGGGGCGATCGCAAGAAAAACAAGTTGTCAACGGGAGGGAGTGCCAACAGCATACACATTTCTAATATAAAAGGCAGAATCGGTTTTATTTTCCAGTACTCAAGGCTCTTGGGAAGGAGAGGGGCGATCGCAAGAAAAACAAATTGTCAACGGGAGGGAGTGCCAACAGCATACACATTTCTAATATAAAAGGCAAAATCGGTTTCATTTTCCTGTACTCAAAGCTCTTGGGAAGGAGAGGGGCGATCGCAAGAAAAACAAGTTTTCAACGGGAGGGAGTGCCAACAGCATACACATTTCTAATATAAAAGGCAGAATCGGTTTTATTTTCCTGTACTCAAAGCTCTTGGGAAGGAGTGGGGCGATCGCAAGAAAAACAAATTGTCAACGGGAGGGAGTGCCAACAGCATACACTTTTCCATTATAAAAAGCAGAATCGGTTTTATTTTCCTGTACTCAAAGCTCTTTTGAAGGAGAGGGGCGATCGCAAGAAAAACAAATTGTCAACGGGAGGGAGTGCCAACAGCATACACATTTCTAATAAAAAAGGCAGAATCGGTTTTATTTTTCTGTATTCAAAACTCTTGGGAAGGAGTGGGGCGATCGCAAGAAAAACAAGTTGTCTACGGGAGGGGGTGCCAACAGCATATACATTTCTAATATAAAAGGCAGAATCGGTTTTATTTTCCTGTACTCAAAGCTCTTAAGAAGGAGAGGGGCGATCGCAAGAAAAACAAATTGTCAACGGGAGGGAGTGCCAACAGCATACACATTTCTAATATAAAAGGCAGAATCGGTTTTATTTTCCTGTACTCAAAGCTCTTGGGAAGGAGAGGGGCGATCGCAAGAAAAACAAGTTGTCAACGGGAGGGAGTGCCAACAGCATACACATTTCTAATATAAAAGGCAGAATCGGTTTTATTTTCCTGTACTCAAAGCTCTTGGGAAGGAGAGGGGCGATCGCAAGAAAAACAAGTTGTCAACGGGAGGGAGTGCCAACAGCATACACATTTCTAATATAAAAGGCAGAATCGGTTTTATTTTCCTGTATTCAAAGCTCTTGGGAAGGAGAGGGGCGATCGCAAGAAAAACAAGTTGTCAACGGGAGGGAGTGCCAACAGCATACACATTTCTAATTTAAAAGGCAGAATCGGTTTTATTTTCCTGTATTCAAAGCTCTTGGGAAGGAGAGGGGCGATCGCAAGAAAGACAAGTTGTCAACGGGAGGGAGTGCCAACAGCATACACATTTCTAACATAAAAGGCAGAATCGGTTTTATTTTCCTGTATTCAAAGCTCTTGGGAAGGAGAGGGGCGATCGCAAGAAAAACAAGTTGTCAACGGGAGGGAGTGCCAACAGCATACACATTTCTAATATAAAAGGCAGAATCGGTTTTTTTTTCCTGTATTCAAAGCTCTTGGGAAGGAGAGGGGAGATCGCAAGAAAAACAAGTTGTCTACGGGAGGGAGTGCCAACAGCATACACATTTCTAATATAAAAGGCAGAATCGGTTTTATTTTCCTGTACTCAAAGCTCTTGGGAAGGAGAGGGGCGATCGCAAGAAAAACAAGTTGTCAACGGAGTGCCAACAGCATACACATTTCTAACATAAAAGGCAGAATCGGTTTTATTTTCCTGTATTCAAAGCTCTTGGGAAGGAGAGGGGCGATCGCAAGAAAAACAAGTTGTCAACGGGAGGGAGTGCCAACAGAATACACATTTCTAATATAAAAGGCAGAATCGGTTTTATTTTCCTGTATTCAAAGCTCTTGGGAAGGAGAGGGGCGATCGCAAGAAAAACAAGTTGTCAACGGGAGGGTGTGCCAACAGCATATACATTTCTAATATAAAAGGCAGAATCGGTTTTATTTTCCTGTACCCAAAGCTGTTGGGAAGGAGAGGGGCGATCGCAAGAAAAACAAGTTGTCAACGGGAGGGTGTGCCAACAGCATACACATTTCTAATATAAAAGGCAGAATCGGTTTTATTTTCCTGTACTCAAAGCTCTTGGGAAGGAGAGGGGCGATCGCAAGAAAAACAAGTTGTCAACGCAAGGGAGTGCCAACAGCATACACATTTCTAATATAAAAGGCAGAAAAGTTTTTATTTTCCTGTACTCAAAGCTCTTGGGAAAGAGAGAGGCGATCGCAAGAAAAACAAGTTGTCAACCGAAGGGAGTGCCAACAGCATACACATTTCTAATATAAAAGGCAGAATCGGTTTTATTTTCCTGTAATCAAAGCTCTTGGGAAAGTGAGGGGCGATCGCAAGAAAAACAAGTTGTCAACGGAAGGGAGTGCCAACAGCATACACATTTCTAATATAAAAGGCAGAATCGGTTTTATTTTCCTGCACTCAAAGTTCTTGGGAAGGAGAGGGGCGATCGCAAGAAAAACAAGTTGTCAACCGAAGGGAGTGCCAACAGCATACACATTTCTAATATAAAAGGCAGAATCGGTTTTATTTTCCTGTAATCAAAGCTCTTGGGAAAGTGAGGGGCGATCGCAAGAAAAACAAGTTGTCAACGGAAGGGAGTGCCAACAGCATACACATTTCTAATATAAAAGGCAGAATCGGTTTTATTTTCCTGCACTCAAAGTTCTTGGGAAGGAGAGGGGCGATCGCAAGAAAAACAAGTTGTCAATGCAAGGGAGTGCCAACAGCATACACATTTCTAATATAAAAGGCAGAATCGGTTTTATTTTCCTGTACTCAAAGCTCTTGGGAAGGAGAGGGGCGATCGCAAGAAAACCAAGTTGTCAACGGGAGGGAGTGCAACAGCATACACATTTCTAATATAAAAGGCAGAATCGGTTTTATTTCCCTGTACTCAAAGCTCCTGGGAAGGAATGGGGCGATCGCAAGAAAAACAAGTTGTCAACGGAAGGGAGAGCTAACAGCATACACATTTCTAATATAAAAGGCAGAATCGGTTTTATTTTCCTGTACTCAAAGCTCTTGGGAAGGAGAGGGGCGATCGCAAGAAAAACAAGTTGTCAACGGGAGGGGGTGCCAACAGCATACACATTTCTAATATAAAAGGCAGAATCGGTTTTATTTTCCTGTACTCAAAGCTCTTGGAAAAAGAGAGGCGATCACAAGAAAAACAAGTTGTCTACGGGAGGGAGTGCCAGCAGCATACACATTTCTAATATAAAAGGCAGAATCGGTTTTATTTTCCTGTACTCAAAGCTCTTGGGAAAGAGAGGGGCGATCGCAAGAAAAACAAGTTGTCAACGGAAAGGAGTGCCAACAGCATACACATTTCTAATATAAAAGGCAGAATCGGTTTTATTTTCCTGTACTCAAAGCTCTTGGGAAGGAGAGGGGCGATCGCAAGAAAAACAAGTTGTCAATGGGAGGGAGTGCCATCAGCATACAAATTTCTAATATAAAATGCAGAATCGGTTTTATTTTCCTGTACTCAAAGCTCTTGGGAAAGAGTGGGGCGATCGCAAGAAAAACAAGTTGTCAACGGGAGGGAGTGCCATCAGCATACAAATTTCTAATATAAAAGGCAGAATCGGTTTTATTTTCCTGTACTCAAAGCTCCTGGGAAGGAGAGGGGCGATAGCAAAAAAAAACAAGTTGTCAACGGGAGGGAGTGCCAACAGCATACACATTTCTAATATAAAAGGCAGAATCGGTTTTATTTTCCAATACTCAAGGCTCTTGGGAAGGAGAGGGGCAATCGCAAGAAAAACAAATTGTCAACGGGAGGGAGTGCCAACAGCATACACATTTCTAATATAAAAGGCAGAATCGGTTTCATTTTCCTGTACTCAAAGCTCTTGGGAAGGAGAGGGGCGATCGCAAGAAAAACAAGTTGTCAACGGGAGGGAGTGCCAACAGCATACACATTTCTAATATAAAAGGCAGAATCGGTTTTATTTTCCTGTACTCAAAGCTCTTGGGAAGGAGAGGGGCGATCGCAAGAAAAACAAGTTTTCAACGGGAGGGAGTGCCAACAGCATACACATTTCTAATATAAAGGCAGAAACGGTTTTATTTTCCTGTACTCAAAGCTCTTGGGAAGGAGTGGGGCGATCGCAAGAAAAACAAATTGTCAACGGGAGGGAGTGCCAACAGCATACACTTTTCCATTATAAAAGGCAGAATCGGTTTTATTTTCCTGTACTCAAAGCTCTTGGGAAGGAGAGGGGCGATCGCAAGAAAAACAAGTTGTCAACGGGAGGGAGTGCCAACAGCATACACATTTCTAATATAAAAGGCAGAATCGGTTTTATTTTCGTGTACTCAAAGCTCTTGGGAAGGAGAGGGGCGATCGCAAGAAAAACAAGTTGTCAACGGGAGGGAGTGCCAACAGCATACACATTTCTAATATAAAAGGCAGAATCGGTTTTATTTTCCTGTATTCAAAGCTCTTGGGAAGGAGAGGGGCGATCGCAAGAAAAACAAGTTGTCAACGATAGGGAGTGCCAACAGCATACACATTTCTAATATAAAAGGCAGAATCGGTTTTATTTTCCTGTATTCAAAGCTCTTGGGAAGGAGAGGGGCGATCGCAAGAAAAACAAGTTGTCAACGGGAGGGAGTGCCAACAGCATACACATTTCTAATATAAAAGGCAGAATCGGTTTTATTTTCCTGTATTCAAAGCTCTTGGGAAGGAGAGGGGCGATCGCAAGAAAAACAAGTTGTCAACGATAGGGAGTGCCAACAGCATACATATTTCTAATATAAAAGGCAGAATCGGCTTTATTTTTCTGTACTCAAAGCTCTTGGGAAGGAGAGGGGCGATCGCAAAAAAAACAAGTTGTCAACGGAAGGGAGTGCCAACAGCATACACATTTCTAATATAAAAGGCAGAATCGGTTTTATTTTCCTGTACTCAAAGCTCTTGGGAAGGAGAGGGGCGATCGCAAGAAAAACAAGTTGTCAACGGAAGGGAGTGCCAACAGCATACACATTTCTAATATAAAAGGCAGAATCGGTTTTATTTTCCTCTACTCAAAGCTCTTGGGAAGGAGAGGGGCGATCGCAAGAAAAACAAGTTGTCAACGGAAGGGAGTGCCAACAGCATACACATTTCTAATATAAAAGGCAGAATCGGTTTTATTTTCCTATACTCAAAGCTCTTGGGAAGGAGAGGGGCGATCGCAAGAAAAACAAGTTGTCAACGGAAGGGAGTGCCAACAGCATACACATTTCTAATATAAAAGGCAGAAACGATTTTATTTTCCTATACTCAAAGCTCTTGGGAAGGAGAGGGGCGATCGCAAGAAAAACAAGTTGTCAACGGAAGGGAGTGCCAACAGCATACACATTTCTAATATAAAAGGCAGAATCGGTTTTATTTTCCTCTACTCAAAGCTCTTGGGAAGGAGAGGGGCGATCGCAAGAAAAACAAGTTTTCAACGGGAGGGAGTGCCAACAGCATACACATTTCTAATATAAAAGGCAGAATCGGTTTTATTTTCCTGTACTCAAAGCTCTTGGGAAGGAGAGGGGCGATCGCAAGAAAAACAAGTTGTCAACGGAAGGGAGTGCCAACAGCATACACATTTCTAATATAAAAGGCAGAATCGGTTTTATTTTCCTGTACTCAAAGCTCTTGGGAAAGAGAGGGGCGATCGCAAGAAAAACAAGTTGTCAACGGAAGGGAGTGCCAACAGCATACACATTTCTAATATAAAAGGGAGAATCGGTTTTATTTTCCTGCATTCAAAGCTCTTGGGAAAGAGAGGGGCGATTGCAAGAAAAACAAGTTGTCAACGGAAGGGAGTGCCAACAGCATACACATTTTTAATATAAAAGGCAGAATCGGTTTTATTTTCCTGTACTCAAAGCTCTTGGGAAGGAGAGGAGCGATCGCAAGAAAAACAAGTTGTCAACGGAAGGGAGTGCCAACAGCATACACATTTGTAATATAAAAGGCAGAATCGGTTTTATTTTCCTGTACTTAAAGCTCTTGGGAAGGAGAGGGGCGATCGCAAGAAAAACAAGTTGTCAACGGAAGGGAGTGCCAACAGCATACACATTTCTAAGGCAGAATCGGTTTTATTTTCCTGTATTCAAAGCTCTTGGGAAGGAGAGGGGCGATCGCAAGAAAAACAAGTTGTCAACGGGAGGGAGTGCCAACAGCATACACATTTCTAATATAAAAGTCAGAATCGGTCTTATTTTCCTGTATTCAAAGCTCTTGGGAAAGAGTGGGGCGATCGCAAGAAAAACAAGTTGTCTTCGGGAGGGAGTGCCAACAGCATATACATTTCTAATATAAAAGGCAGAATCGGTTTTATTTTCCTGTACTCAAAGCTCTTGGGAAGGAGAGGGGCGATCGCAAGAAAAACAAGTTGTCAACGGGAGGGGGTGCCAACAGCATACACATTTCTAATATAAAAGGCAGAATCGGTTTTATTTTCCTGTACTCAAAGCTCTTGGAAAAAAGGGGCGATCACAAGAAAAACAAGTTGTCTACGGGAGGGAGTGCCAACAGCATACACATTTCTAATATAAAAGGCAGAATCGGTTTTATTTTCCTGTACTCAAAGCTCTTAGGAAGGAGAAGGGCGATCGCAAGAAAAACAAGTTGTCAACGGGAGGGAGTGCCAACAGCATACACATTTCTAATATAAAAGGCAGAATCGGTTTTATTTTCCTGTACTCAAAGCTCTTGGGAAGGAGAGGGGCGATCGCAAGAAAAACAAGTTGTCAACGGGAGGGAGTGCCAACAGCATACACATTTCTAATATAAAAGGCAGAATCGGTTTTATTTTAATGTATTCAAAGCTCTTGGGAAGGAGAGGGGCGATCGCAAGAAAAACAAGTTGTCAATGGAAGGGAGTGCCAACAGCTTACACACTTCTAATATAAAAGGCAGAATCGGTTTTATTTTCCTGTATTCAAAGCTCTTGGGAAAGAGAAGGGCGAGAGCAAGAAAAACAAGTTGTCAACGGAAGGGAGTGTCAACAGCATACACATTTCTAATATAAAAGGCAGAATCGGTTTTATTTTCCTGTACTCAAAGCTCTTGGGAAGGAGAGGGGCGATCGCAAGAAAAACAAGTTGTCAACGGAAGGGAGTGCCAACAGCATACACATTTGTAATATAAAAGGCAGAATCGGTTTTATTTTCCTGTACTCAAAGCTCTTGGGAAGGAGAGGGGCGATCGCAAGAAAAACAAGTTGTCAACGGAAAGAAGTGCCAACAGCATACATATTTGCTAATATAAAAGGCAGAATCGGTTTTATTTTTCTGTACTCAAAGCTCTTGGGAAGGAGAGGGGCGATCGCAAAAAAAAACAAGTTGTCAACGGAAGGAAGTGTAAAATAGCATACACATTTCTAATATAAAAGGCAGAATCGGTTTCATTTTCCTGTACTCAAAGCTCTTGGGAAGGAGAGGGGCGATCGCAAGAAAAACAAGTTGTCAACGGGAGGGAGTGCCAACAGCATACACATTTCTAATATAAAAGGCAGAATCGGTTTTATTTTCCAGTACTCAAGGCTCTTGGGAAGGAGAGGGGCGATCGCAAGAAAAACAAATTGTCAACGGGAGGGAGTGCCAACAGCATACACATTTCTAATATAAAAGGCAAAATCGGTTTCATTTTCCTGTACTCAAAGCTCTTGGGAAGGAGAGGGGCGATCGCAAGAAAAACAAGTTTTCAACGGGAGGGAGTGCCAACAGCATACACATTTCTAATATAAAAGGCAGAATCGGTTTTATTTTCCTGTACTCAAAGCTCTTGGGAAGGAGTGGGGCGATCGCAAGAAAAACAAATTGTCAACGGGAGGGAGTGCCAACAGCATACACTTTTCCATTATAAAAGGCAGAATCGGTTTTATTTTCCTGTACTCAAAGCTCTTTTGAAGGAGAGGGGCGATCGCAAGAAAAACAAATTGTCAACGGGAGGGAGTGCCAACAGCATACACATTTCTAATAAAAAAGGCAGAATCGGTTTTATTTTTCTGTATTCAAAACTCTTGGGAAGGAGTGGGGCGATCGCAAGAAAAACAAGTTGTCTACGGGAGGGGGTGCCAACAGCATATACATTTCTAATATAAAAGGCAGAATCGGTTTTATTTTCCTGTACTCAAAGCTCTTAAGAAGGAGAGGGGCGATCGCAAGAAAAACAAATTGTCAACGGGAGGGAGTGCCAACAGCATACACATTTCTAATATAAAAGGCAGAATCGGTTTTATTTTCCTGTACTCAAAGCTCTTGGGAAGGAGAGGGGCGATCGCAAGAAAAACAAGTTGTCAACGGGAGGGAGTGCCAACAGCATACACATTTCTAATATAAAAGGCAGAATCGGTTTTATTTTCCTGTACTCAAAGCTCTTGGGAAGGAGAGGGGCGATCGCAAGGAAAACAAGTTGTCAACGGGAGGGAGTGCCAACAGCATACACATTTCTAATATAAAAGGCAGAATCGGTTTTATTTTCCTGTATTCAAAGCTCTTGGGAAGGAGAGGGGCGATCGCAAGAAAAACAAGTTGTCAACGGGAGGGAGTGCCAACAGCATACACATTTCTAATTTAAAAGGCAGAATCGGTTTTATTTTCCTGTATTCAAAGCTCTTGGGAAGGAGAGGGGCGATCGCAAGAAAGACAAGTTGTCAACGGGAGGGAGTGCCAACAGCATACACATTTCTAACATAAAAGGCAGAATCGGTTTTATTTTCCTGTATTCAAAGCTCTTGGGAAGGAGAGGGGCGATCGCAAGAAAAACAAGTTGTCAACGGGAGGGAGTGCCAACAGCATACACATTTCTAATATAAAAGGCAGAATCGGTTTTTTTTTCCTGTATTCAAAGCTCTTGGGAAGGAGAGGGGCGATCGCAAGAAAAACAAGTTTTCAACGGGAGGGAGTGCCAACAGCATACACATTTCTAACATAAAAGGCAGAATCGGTTTTATTTTCCTGTATTCAAAGCTCTTGGGAAGGAGTGGGGAGATCGCAAGAAAAACAAGTTGTCTACGGGAGGGAGTGCCAACAGCATACACATTTCTAATATAAAAGGCAGAATCGGTTTTATTTTCCTGTACTCAAAGCTCTTGGGAAGGAGAGGGGCGATCGCAAGAAAAACAAGTTGTCAACGGAGTGCCAACAGCATACACATTTCTAATATAAAAGGCAGAATCGGTTTTATTTTCCTGTATTCAAAGCTCTTGGGAAGGAGAGGGGCGATCGCAAGAAAAACAAGTTGTCAACGGGAGGGTGTGCCAACAGCATATACATTTCTAATATAAAAGGCAGAATCGGTTTTATTTTCCTGTACCCAAAGCTGTTGGGAAGGAGAGGGGCGATCGCAAGAAAAACAAGTTGTCAACGGGAGGGTGTGCCAACAGCATACACATTTCTAATATAAAAGGCAGAATCGGTTTTATTTTCCTGTACTCAAAGCTCTTGGGAAGGAGAGGGGCGATCGCAAGAAAAACAAGTTGTCAACGCAAGGGAGTGCCAACAGCATACACATTTCTAATATAAAAGGCAGAAAAGTTTTTATTTTCCTGTACTCAAAGCTCTTGGGAAAGAGAGAGGCGATCGCAAGAAAAACAAGTTGTCAACGGAAGGGAGTGCCAACAGCATACACATTTCTAAAATAAAAGGCAGAATCGGTTTTATTTTCCTGTAATCAAAACTCTTGGGAAAGTGAGGGGCGATCGCAAGAAAAACAAGTTGTCAACCGAAGGGAGTGCCAACAGCATACACATTTCTAATATAAAAGGCAGAATCGGTTTTATTTTCCTGTAATCAAAGCTCTTGGGAAAGTGAGGGGCGATCGCAAGAAAAACAAGTTGTCAACGGAAGGGAGTGCCAACAGCATACACATTTCTAATATAAAAGGCAGAATCGGTTTTATTTTCCTGCACTCAAAGTTCTTGGGAAGGAGAGGGGCGATCGCAAGAAAAACAAGTTGTCAATGCAAGGGAGTGCCAACAGCATACACATTTCTAATATAAAAGGCAGAATCGGTTTTATTTTCCTGTACTCAAAGCTCTTGGGAAGGAAAAGGGCGATCGCAAGAAAACCAAGTTGTCAACGGGAGGGAGTGCAACAGCATACACATTTCTAATATAAAAGGCAGAATCGGTTTTATTTCCCTGTACTCAAAGCTCCTGGGAAGGAATGTGGCGATCGCAAGAAAAACAAGTTGTCAACGGAAGGGAGAGCTAACAGCATACACATTTCTAATATAAAAGGCAGAATCGGTTTTATTTTCCTGTACTCAAAGCTCTTGGGAAGGAGAGGGGCGATCGCAAGAAAAACAAGTTGTCAACGGGAGGGGGTGCCAACAGCATACACATTTCTAATATAAAAGGCAGAATCGGTTTTATTTTCCTGTACTCAAAGCTCTTGGAAAAAGAGAGGCGATCACAAGAAAAACAAGTTGTCTACGGGAGGGAGTGCCAGCAGCATACACATTTCTAATATAAAAGGCAGAATCGGTTTTATTTTCCTGTACTCAAAGCTCTTGGGAAAGAGAGGGGCGATCGCAAGAAAAACAAGTTGTCAACGGAAAGGAGTGCCAACAGCATACACATTTCTAATATAAAAGGCAGAATCGGTTTTATTTTCCTGTACTCAAAGCTCTTGGGAAGGAGAGGGGCGATCGCAAGAAAAACAAGTTGTCAATGGGAGGGAGTGCCATCAGCATACAAATTTCTAATATAAAATGCAGAATCGGTTTTATTTTCCTGTACTCAAAGCTCTTGGGAAAGAGTGGGGCGATCGCAAGAAAAACAAGTTGTCAACGGGAGGGAGTGCCATCAGCATACAAATTTCTAATATAAAAGGCAGAATCGGTTTTATTTTCCTGTACTCAAAGCTCCTGGGAAGGAGAGGGGCGATAGCAAAAAAAAACAAGTTGTCAACGGGAGGGAGTGCCAACAGCATACACATTTCTAATATAAAAGGCAGAATCGGTTTTTATTTCCAATACTCAAGGCTCTTGGGAAGGAGAGGGGCAATCGCAAGAAAAACAAATTGTCAACGGGAGGGAGTGCCAACAGCATACACATTTCTAATATAAAAGGCAGAATCGGTTTCATTTTCCTGTACTCAAAGCTCTTGGGAAGGAGAGGGGCGATCGCAAGAAAAACAAGTTGTCAACGGGAGGGAGTGCCAACAGCATACACATTTCTAATATAAAAGGCAGAATCGGTTTTATTTTCCTGTACTCAAAGCTCTTGGGAAGGAGAGGGGCGATCGCAAGAAAAACAAGTTTTCAACGGGAGGGAGTGCCAACAGCATACACATTTCTAATATAAAGGCAGAAACGGTTTTATTTTCCTGTACTCAAAGCTCTTGGGAAGGAGTGGGGCGATCGCAAGAAAAACAAATTGTCAACGGGAGGGAGTGCCAACAGCATACACTTTTCCATTATAAAAGGCAGAATCGGTTTTATTTTCCTGTACTCAAAGCTCTTGGGAAGGAGAGGGGCGATCGCAAGAAAAACAAGTTTTCAACGGGAGGGAGTGCCAACAGCATACACATTTCTAATATAAAAGGCAGAATCGGTTTTATTTTCCTGTATTCAAAGCTCTTGGGAAGGAGAGGGGCGATCGCAAGAAAAACAAGTTGTCAACGATAGGGAGTGCCAACAGCATACACATTTCTAATATAAAAGGCAGAATCGGTTTTATTTTCCTGTATTCAAAGCTCTTGGGAAGGAGAGGGGCGATCGCAAGAAAAACAAGTTGTCAACGGGAGGGAGTGCCAACAGCATACACATTTCTAATATAAAAGGCAGAATCGGTTTTATTTTTCTGTATTCAAAGCTCTTGGGAAGGAGTGGGGCGATCGCAAGAAAAACAAGTTGTCTACGGGAGGTGGTGCCAACAGCATATACATTTCTAATATAAAAGGCAGAATCGGTTTTATTCTCCTGTACTCAAAGCTCTTAAGAAGGAGAGGGGCGATCTCAAGAAAAACAAGTTGTCAACGGGAGGGAGTGCCAACAGCATACACATTTCTAATATAAAAGGCAGAATCGGTTTTATTTTCCTGTACTCAAAGCTCTTTTGAAGGAGAGAGGCGATCGCAAGAAAAACAAGTTGTCAACGGGAGGGAGTGCCAACAGCATACACATTTCTAATATAAAAGGCAGAATCGGTTTTATTTTCCTGTATTCAAAGCTCTTGGGAAGGAGAGGGGCGATCGCAAGAAAAACAAGTTGTCAACGGGAGGGAGTGCCAACAGCATACACATTTCTAATTTAAAAGGCAGAATCGGTTTTATTTTCCTGTATTCAAAGCTCTTGGGAAGAAGAGGGGCGATCGCAAGAAAGACAAGTTGTCAACGGGAGGGAGTGCCAACAGCATACACATTTCTAATATAAAAGGCAGAATCGGTTTTATTTTCCTGTATTCAAAGCTCTTGGGAAGGAGAGGGGCGATCGCAAGAAAAACAAGTTGTCAACGGGAGGGAGTGCCAACAGCATACACATTTCTAATATAAAAGGCAGAATCGGTTTTTTTTTCCTGTATTCAAAGCTCTTGGGAAGGAGAGGGGCGATCGCAAGAAAAACAAGTTGTCAACGGGAGGGAGTGCCAACAGCATACACATTTCTAACATAAAAGGCAGAATCGGTTTTATTTTCCTGTATTCAAAGCTCTTGGGAAGGAGTGGGGCGATCGCAAGAAAAACAAGTTGTCTACGGGAGGGAGTGCCAACAGCATACACATTTCTAATATAAAAGGCAGAATCGGTTTTATTTTCCTGTACTCAAAGCTCTTGGGAAGGAGAGGGGCGATCGCAAGAAAAACAAGTTGTAAACGGGAGGGAGTGCCAACAGCATACACTTTTCCATTATAAAAGGCAGAATCGGTTTTATTTTCCTGTACTCAAAGCTCTTGGGAAGGAGAGGGGCGATCGCAAGAAAAACAAGTTGTCAACGGGAGGGAGTGCCAACAGCATACACATTTCTAATATAAAAGGCAGAATCGGTTTTATTTTCGTGTACTCAAAGCTCTTGGGAAGGAGAGGGGCGATCGCAAGAAAAACAAGTTGTCAACGTGAGGGAGTGCCAACAGCATACACATTTCTAATATAAAAGGCAGAATCGGTTTTATTTTCCTGTATTCAAAGCTCTTGGGAAGGAGAGGGGCGATCGCAAGAAAAACAAGTTGTCAACGATAGGGAGTGCCAACAGCATACACATTTCTAATATAAAAGACAGAATCGGTTTTATTTTCCTGTATTCAAAGCTCTTGGGAAGGAGAGGGGCGATCGCAAGAAAAACAAGTTGTCAACTGGAGGGAGTGCCAACAGCATACACATTTCTAATTTAAAAGGCAGAATCGGTTTTATTTTTCTGTATTCAAAGCTCTTGGGAAGGAGTGGGGCGATCGCAAGAAAAACAAGTTGTCTACGGGAGGGGGTGCCAACAGCATATACATTTCTAATATAAAAGGCAGAATCGGTTTTATTTTCCTGTACTCAAAGCTCTTAAGAAGGAGAGGGGCGATCTCAAGAAAAACAAGTTTTCAACGGGAGGGAGTGCCAACAGCATACACATTTCTAATATAAAAGGCAGAATCGGTTTTATTTTCCTGTACTCAAAGCTCTTGGGAAGGAGAGGGGCGATCGCAAGAAAAACAAGTTGTCAACGGGAGGGAGTGCCAACAGCATACACATTTCTAATATAAAAGGCAGAATCGGTTTTATTTTCCTGTATTCAAAGCTCTTGGGAAGGAGAGGGGCGATCGCAAGAAAAACAAGTTGTCAACGGGAGGGAGTGCCAACAGCATACACATTTCTAATTTAAAAGGCAGAATCGGTTTTATTTTCCTGTATTCAAAGCTCTTGAGAAGGAGAGGGGCGATCGCAAGAAAGACAAGTTGTCAACGGGAGGGAGTGCCAACAGCATACACATTTCTAATATAAAAGGCAGAATCGGTTTTATTTTCCTGTATTCAAAGCTCTTGGGAAGGAGAGGGGCGATCGCAAGAAGAACAAGTTGTCAACGGGAGGGAGTGCCAACAGCATACACATTTCTAACATAAAAGGCAGAATCGGTTTTATTTTCCTGTATTCAAAGCTCTTGGGAAGGAGTGGGGCGATCGCAAGGAAAACAAGTTGTCTACGGGAGGGAGTGCCAACAGCATACACATTTCTAATATAAAAGGCAGAATCGGTTTTATTTTCCTGTACTCAAAGCTCTTGGGAAGGAGAGGGGCGATCGCAAGAAAAACAAGTTGTCAACGGGAGGGAGTGCCAACAGCATACACATTTCTAACATAAAAGGCAGAATCGGTTTTATTTTCCTGTATTCAAAGCTCTTGGGAAGGAGAGGGGCGATCGCAAAAAAACAAGTTGTCAACGGGAGGGAGTGCCAACAGCATACACATTTCTAATATAAAAGGCAGAATCGGTTTTATTTTCCTGTACTCAAAGCTCTTGGGAAGGAGAGGGGCGATCGCAAGAAAAACAAGTTGTCAACGGGAGGGAGTGCCAACAGCATACACATTTCTAATATAAAAGGCAGAATCGGTTTTATTTTCCTGTACTCAAAGCTCTTGGGAAGGAGAGGGGCGATCGCAAGAAAAACAAGTTGTCAACGGGAGGGAGTGCCAACAGCATACACATTTCTAATATAAAAGGCAGAATCGGTTTTATTTTCCTGTATTCAAAGCTCTTGGGAAGGAGAGGGGCGATCGCAAGAAAAACAAGTTGTCAACGGGATGGTGTGCCAACAGCATACACATTTCTAATATAAAAGGCAGAATCGGTTTTATTTTCCTGTACTCAAAGCTGTTGGGAAGGAGAGGGGCGATCGCAAGAAAAACAAGTTGTCAACGGGAGGGTGTGCCAACAGCATACACATTTCTAATATAAAAGGCAGAATCGGTTTTATTTTCCTGTACTCAAAGCTCTTGGGAAGGAGAGGGGCGATCGCAAGAAAAACAAGTTGTCAACGGGAGGGTGTGCCAACAGCATACACATTTCTAATATAAAAGGCAGAATCGGTTTTATTTTCCTGTACTCAAAGCTCTTGGGAAGGAGAGGGGCGATCGCAAGAAAAACAAGTTGTCAACGGGAGGGTGTGCCAACAGCATACACATTTCTAATATAAAAGGCAGAATCGGTTTTATTTTCCTGTACTCAAAGCTGTTGGGAAAGAGAGGGGCGATCGCAAGAAAAACAAGTTGTCAACGGGAGGGTGTGCCAACAGCATACACATTTCTAATATAAAAGGCAGAATCGGTTTTATTTTCCTGTAATCAAAGCTCTTGGGAAAGTGAGGGGCGATCGCAAGAAAAACAAGTTGTCAACGGAAGGGAGTGCCAACAGCATACACATTTCTAATATAAAAGGAAGAATCGGTTTTATTTTCCTGCACTCAAAGTTCTTGGGAAGGAGAGGGGCGATCGCAAGAAAAACAAGTTGTCAACGGGAGGGTGTGCCAACAGCATACACATTTCTAATATAAAAGGCAGAATCGTTTTTATTTTCCTGTACTCAAAGCTGTTGGGAAAGAGAGGGGCGATCGCAAGAAAAACAAGTTGTCAACGGGAGGGTGTGCCAACAGCATACACATTTCTAATATAAAAGGCAGAATCGGTTTTATTTTCCTGTACTCAAAGCTCTTGGGAAGGAGAGGGGCGATCGCAAGAAAAACAAGTTGTCAACGCAAGGGAGTGCCAACAGCATACACATTTCTAATATAAAAGGCAGAAAAGTTTTTATTTTCCTGTACTCAAAGCTCTTGGGAAAGAGAAGGGCGATCGCAAGAAAAACAAGTTGTCAACGGAAGGGAGTGCCAACAGCATACACATTTCTAATATAAAAGGCAGAATCGGTTTTATTTTCCTGTAATCAAAACTCTTGGGAAAGTGAGGGGCGATCGCAAGAAAAACAAGTTGTCAACCGAAGGGAGTGCCAACAGCATACACATTTCTAATATAAAAGGCAGAATCGGTTTTATTTTCCTGTAATCAAAGCTCTTGGGAAAGTGAGGGGCGATCGCAAGAAAAACAAGTTGTCAACGGAAGGGAGTGCCAACAGCATACACATTTCTAATATAAAAGGAAGAATCGGTTTTATTTTCCTGCACTCAAAGTTCTTGGGAAGGAGAGGGGCGATCGCAAGAAAAACAAGTTGTCAATGCAAGGGAGTGCCAACAGCATACACATTTCTAATATAAAAGGCAGAATCGGTTTTATTTTCCTGTACTCAAAGCTCTTGGGAAGGAGAGGGGCGATCGCAAGAAAACCAAGTTGTCAACGGGAGGGAGTGCCAACAGCATACACATTTCTAATATAAAAGGCAGAATCGGTTTTATTTTCCTGTACTCAAAGCTCTTGGGAAGGAGAGGGGCGATCGCAAGAAAAACAAGTTGTCAACGGGAGGGAGTGCCTACAGCATACACATTTCTAATATAAAAGGCAGAATCGGTTTTATTTTCCTGTATTCAAAGCTCTTGGGAAGGAGAGGGGCGATCGCAAGAAAAACAAGTTGTCAACGGGAGGGAGTGCCAACAGCATACACATTTCTAATATAAAAGGCAGAATCGGTTTTATTTTCCTGTACTCAAAGCTCTTGGGAAGGAGAGGGGCGATCGCAAGAAAAACAAGTTGTCAACGGGAGGGACTGCCAACAGCATACACATTTCTAATATAAAAGGCAGAATCGGTTTTATTTTCCAGTACTCAAAGCTCTTGGGAAGGAGAGGGGCGATCGCAAGAAAAACAAGTTGTCAACGGGAGGGTGTGCCAACAGCATACACATTTCTAATATAAAAGGCAGAATCGGTTTTATTTTCCTGTACTCAAAGCTCTTGGGAAGGAGAGGGGCGATCGCAAGAAAAACAAGTTGTCAACGCAAGGGAGTGCCAACAGCATACACATTTCTAATATAAAAGGCAGAAAAGTTTTTATTTTCCTGTACTCAAAGCTCTTGGGAAAGAGAGGGGCGATCGCAAGAAGAACAAGTTGTCAACGGAAGGGAGTGCCAACAGCATACACATTTCTAATATAAAAGGCAGAATCGGTTTTATTTTCCTGTAATCAAAACTCTTGGGAAAGTGAGGGGCGATCGCAAGAAAAACAAGTTGTCAACCGAAGGGAGTGCCAACAGCATACACATTTCTAATATAAAAGGCAGAAACGGTTTTATTTTCCTGTAATCAAAGCTCTTGGGAAAGTGAGGGGCGATCGCAAGAAAAACAAGTTGTCAACGGAAGGGAGTGCCAACAGCATACACATTTCTAATATAAAAGGAAGAATCGGTTTTATTTTCCTGCACTCAAAGTTCTTGGGAAGGAGAGGGGCGATCGCAAGAAAAACAAGTTGTCAATGCAAGGGAGTGCCAACAGCATACACATTTCTAATATAAAAGGCAGAATCGGTTTTATTTTCCTGTACTCAAAGCTCTTGGGAAGGAGAGGGGCGATCGCAAGAAAACCAAGTTGTCAACGGGAGGGAGTGCCAACAGCATACACATTTCTAATATAAAAGGCAGAATCGGTTTTATTTTCCAGTACTCAAGGCTCTTGGGAAGGAGAGGGGCGATCGCAAGAAAAACAAATTGTCAACGGGAGGGAGTGCCAACAGCATACACATTTCTAATATAAAAGGCAGAATCGGTTTCATTTTCCTGTACTCAAAGCTCTTGGGAAGGAGAGGGGCGATCGCAAGAAAAACAAGTTTTCAACGGGAGGGAGTGCCAACAGCATACACATTTCTAATATAAAAGGCAGAATCGGTTTTATTTTCCTGTACTCAAAGCTCTTGGGAAGGAGTGGGGCGATCGCAAGAAAAACAAATTGTCAACGGGAGGGAGTGCCAACAGCATACACTTTTCCATTATAAAAGGCAGAATCTGTTTTATTTTCCTGTACTCAAAGCTCTTGGGAAGGAGAGGGGCGATCGCAAGAAAAACAAGTTGTCAACGGGAGGGAGTGCCAACAGCATACACATTTATAATATAAAAGGCAGAATCGGTTTTATTTTCCTGTATTCAAAGCTCTTGGGAAGGAGAGGGGCGATCGCAAGAAAAACAAGTTGTCAACGATAGGGAGTGCCAACAACATACACATTTCTAATATAAAAGGCAGAATCGGTTTTATTTTCCTGTATTCAAAGCTCTTGGGAAGGAGAGGGGCGATCGCAAGAAAAACAAGTTGTCAACGGGAGGGAGTGCCAACAGCATACACATTTCTAATATAAAAGGCAGAATCGGTTTTATTTTTCTGTATTCAAAGCTCTTGGGAAGGAGTGGGGCGATCGCAAGAAAAACAAGTTGTCTACGGGAGGGGGTGCCAACAGCATATACATTTCTAATATAAAAGGCAGAATCGGTTTTATTTTCCTGTACTCAAAGCTCTTAAGAAGGAGAGGGGCGATCTCAAGAAAAACAAGTTGTCAACGGGAGGGAGTGCCAACAGCATACACATTTCTAATATAAAAGGCAGAATCGGTTTTATTTTCCTGTACTCAAAGCTATTGGGAAGGAGAGGGGCGATCGCAAGAAAAACAAGTTGTCAACGGGAGGGAGTGCCAACAGCATACACATTTCTAATATAAAAGGCAGAATCGGTTTTATTTTCCTGTATTCAAAGCTCTTGGGAAGGAGAGGGGCGATCGCAAGAAAAACAAGTTGTCAACGGGAGGGAGTGCCAACAGCATACACATTTCTAATTTAAAAGGCAGAATCGGTTTTATTTTCCTGTATTCAAAGCTCTTGGGAAGGAGAGGGGCGATCGCAAGAAAGACAAGTTGTCAACGGGAGGGAGTGCCCACAGCATACACATTTCTAATATAAAAGGCAGAATCGGTTTTATTTTCCTGTATTCAAAGCTCTTGGGAAGGAGAGGGGCGATCGCAAGAAAAACAAGTTGTTAACGGGAGGGAGTGCCAACAGCATACACATTTCTAATATAAAAGGCAGAATCGGTTTTTTTTTCCTGTATTCAAAGCTCTTGGGAAGGAGAGGGGCGATCGCAAGAAAAACAAGTTGTCAACGGGAGGGAGTGCCAACAGCATTCACATTTCTAATATAAAAGGCAGAATCGGTTTTATTTTCCTGTATTCAAAGCTCTTGGGAAGGAGAGGGGCGATCGCAAGAAAAGCAAGTTGTCAACGGGAGGGAGTGCCAACAGCATACACATTTCTAATATAAAAGGCAGAATCGGTTTTATTTTCCTGTATTCAAAGCTCTTGGGAAGGAGAGGGGCGATCGCAAGAAAAACAAGTTGTCAACGGGAGGGAGTGCCAACAGCATACACATTTCTAATATAAAAGGCAGAATCGGTTTTATTTTCCTGTACTCAAAGCTCTTGGGAAGGAGAGGGGCGATCGCAAGAAAAACAAGTTGTCAACGGGAGGGAGTGCCAACAGCATACACATTTCTAATATAAAAGGCAGAATCGGTTTTATTTTCGTGTACTCAAAGCTCTTGGGAAGGAGAGGGGCGATCGCAAGAAAAACAAGTTGTCAACGGGAGGGAGTGCCAACAGCATACACATTTCTAATATAAAAGGCAGAATCGGTTTTATTTTCCTGTATTCAAAGCTCTTGGGAAGGAGAGGGGCGATCGCAAGAAAAACAAGTTGTCAACGATAGGGAGTGCCAACAGCATACACATTTCTAATATAAAAGACAGAATCGGTTTTATTTTCCTGTATTCAAAGCTCTTGGGAAGGAGAGGGGCGATCGCAAGAAAAACAAGTTGTCAACGGGAGGGAGTGCCAACAGCATACACATTTCTAATATAAAAGGCAGAATCGGTTTTATTTTTCTGTATTCAAAGCTCTTGGGAAGGAGAGGGGCGATCGCAAGAAAAACAAGTTGTCAACGGGAGGGAGTGCCAACAGCATACACTTTTCCATTATAAAAGGCAGAATCGGTTTTATTTTCCTGTACTCAAAACTCTTGGGAAGGAGAGGGGCGATCACAAGAAAGACAAGTTGTCAACGGGAGGGAGTGCCAACAGCATACACATTTCTAATATAAAAGGCAGAATCGGTTTTATTTTCCTGTATTCAAAGCTCTTGGGAAGGAGAGGGGCGATCGCAAGAAAAACAAGTTGTCAACGGGAGGGAGTGCCAACAGCATACACATTTCTAATATAAAAGGCAGAATCGGTTTTTTTTTCCTGTATTCAAAGCTCTTGGGAAGGAGAGGGGCGATCGCAAGAAAAACAAGTTGTCAACGGGAGGGAGTGCCAACAGCATACACATTTCTAACATAAAAGGCAGAATCGGTTTTATTTCCCTGTATTCAAAGCTCTTGGGAAGGAGTGGGGCGATCGCAAGAAAAACAAGTTGTCTACGGGAGGGAGTGCCAACAGCATACACATTTCTAATATAAAAGGCAGAATCGGTTTTATTTTCCTGTACTCAAAGCTCTTGGGAAGGAGAGGGGCGATCGCAAGAAAAACAAGTTGTCAACGGGAGAGAGTGCCAACAGCATACACATTTCTAACATAAAAGGCAGAATCGGTTTTATTTTCCTGTATTCAAAGCTCTTGGGAAGGAGAGGGGCGATCGCAAGAAAAACAAGTTGTCAACGGGAGGGAGTGCCAACAGCATACACATTTCTAATATAAAAGGCAGAATCGGTTTTATTTTCCTGTACTCAAAGCTCTTGGGAAGGAGAGGGGCGATCGCAAGAAAAACAAGTTGTCAACGGGAGGGAGTGCCAACAGCATACACATTTCTAATATAAAAGGCAGAATCGGTTTTATTTTCCTGTACTCAAAGCTCTTGGGAAGGAGAGGGGCGATCGCAAGAAAAACAAGTTGTCAACGGGAGGGAGTGCCAACAGCATACACATTTCTAATTTAAAAGGCAGAATCGGTTTTATTTTCCTGTATTCAAAGCTCTTGGGAAGGAGAGGGGCGATCACAAGAAAGACAAGTTGTCAACGGGAGGGAGTGCCAACAGCATACACATTTCTAATATAAAAGGCAGAATCGGTTTTATTTTCCTGTATTCAAAGCTCTTGGGAAGGAGAGGGGCGATCGCAAGAAAAACAAGTTGTCAACGGGAGGGAGTGCCAACAGCATACACATTTCTAATATAAAAGGCAGAATCGGTTTTTTTTTCCTGTATTCAAAGCTCTTGGGAAGGAGAGGGGCGATCGCAAGAAAAACAAGTTGTCAACGGGAGGGAGTGCCAACAGCATACACATTTCTAACATAAAAGGCAGAATCGGTTTTATTTTCCTGTATTCAAAGCTCTTGGGAAGGAGTGGGGCGATCGCAAGAAAAACAAGTTGTCTACGGGAGGGAGTGCCAACAGCATACACATTTCTAATATAAAAGGCAGAATCGGTTTTATTTTCCTGTATTCAAAGCTCTTGGGAAGGAGAGGGGCGATCGCAAGAAAAACAAGTTGTCAACGGGAGGGAGTGCCAACAGCATACACATTTCTAATATAAAAGGCAGAATCGGTTTTTTTTCCTGTATTCAAAGCTCTTGGGAAGGAGAGGGGCGATCGCAAGAAAAACAAGTTGTCAACGGGAGGGAGTGCCAACAGCATACACATTTCTAACATAAAAGGCAGAATCGGTTTTATTTTCCTGTATTCAAAGCTCTTGGGAAGGAGTGGGGCGATCGCAAGAAAAACAAGTTGTCTACGGGAGGGAGTGCCAACAGCATACACATTTCTAATATAAAAGGCAGAATCGGTTTTATTTTCCTGTACTCAAAGCTCTTGGGAAGGAGAGGGGCGATCGCAAGAAAAACAAGTTGTCAACGGGAGGGAGTGCCAACAGCATACACATTTCTAACATAAAAGGCAGAATCGGTTTTATTTTCCTGTATTCAAAGCTCTTGGGAAGGAGAGGGGCGATCGCAAGAAAAACAAGTTGTCAACGGGAGGGAGTGCCAACAGCATACACATTTCTAATATAAAAGGCAGAATCGGTTTTATTTTCCTGTACTCAAAGCTCTTGGGAAAGAGAGGGGCGATCGCAAGAAAAACAAGTTGTCAACGGGAGGGAGTGCCAACAGCATACACATTTCTAATATAAAAGGCAGAATCGGTTTTATTTTCCTATACTCAAAGCTCTTGGGAAGGAGAGGGGCGATCGCAAGAAAAACAAGTTGTCAACGGGAGGGAGTGCCAACAGCATACAGATTTCTAATATAAAAGGCAGAATCGGTTTTATTTTCCTGTATTCAAAGCTCTTGGGAAGGAGAGGGGCGATCGCAAGAAAAACAAGTTGTCAACGGGAGGGTGTGCCAACAGCATACACATTTCTAATATAAAAGGCAGAATCGGTTTTATTTTCCTGTACTCAAAGCTGTTGGGAAGGAGAGGGGCGATCGCAAGAAAAACAAGTTGTCAACGGGAGGGTGTGCCAACAGCATACACATTTCTAATATAAAAGGCAGAATCGGTTTTATTTTCCTGTACTCAAAGCTCTTGGGAAGGAGAGGGGCGATCGCAAGAAAAACAAGTTGTCAACCGAAGGGAGTGCCAACAGCATACACATTTCTAATATAAAAGGCAGAATCGGTTTTATTTTCCTGTAATCAAAGCTCTTGGGAAAGTGAGGGGCGATCGCAAGAAAAACAAGTTGTCAACGGAAGGGAGTGCCAACAGCATACACATTTCTAATATAAAAGGAAGAATCGGTTTTATTTTCCTGCACTCAAAGTTCTTGGGAAGGAGAGGGGCGATCGCAAGAAAAACAAGTTGTCAATGCAAGGGAGTGCCAACAGCATACACATTTCTAATATAAAAGGCAGAATCGGTTTTATTTTCCTGTACTCAAAGATCTTGGGAAGGAGAGGGGCGATCGCAAGAAAACCAAGTTGTCAACGGGAGGGAGTGCCAACAGCATACACATTTCTTATATAAAAGGCAGAATCGGTTTTATTTTCCTGTACTCAAAGCTCTTGGGAAGGAGAGGGGCGATCGCAAGAAAAACAAGTTGTCAACGGGAGGGAGTGCCTACAGCATACACATTTCTAACATAAAAGGCAGAATCGGTTTTATTTTCCTGTAATCAAAACTCTTGGGAAAGTGAGGGGCGATCGCAAGAAAAACAAGTTGTCAACCGAAGGGAGTGCCAACAGCATACACATTTCTAATATAAAAGGCAGAATCGGTTTTATTTTCCTGTACTCAAAACTCTTGGGAAGGAGAGGGGCGATCGCAAGAAAAACAAGTTGTCAACGGGAGGGAGTGCCAACAGCATACACATTTCTAATATAAAAGGCAGAATCGGTTTTATTTTCCTGTACTCAAAGCTCTTGGGAAGGAGAGGGGCGATCGCAAGAAAAACAAGTTGTCAACGGGAGGGAGTGCCAACAGCATACACATTTCTAATATAAAAGGCAGAATCGGTTTTATTTTCCTGTATTCAAAGCTCTTGGGAAGGAGAGGGGCGATCGCAAGAAAAACAAGTTGTCAACGGGAGGGTGTGCCAACAGCATACACATTTCTAATATAAAAGGCAGAATCGGTTTTATTTTCCTGTACTCAAAGCTGTTGGGAAGGAGAGGGGCGATCGCAAGAAAAACAAGTTGTCAACGGGAGGTTGTGCCAACAGCATACACATTTCTAATATAAAAGGCAGAATCGGTTTTATTTTCCTGTACTCAAAGCTCTTGGGAAGGAGAGGGGCAATCGCAAGAAAAACAAGTTGTCAACGCAAGGGAGTGCCAACAGCATACACATTTCTAATATAAAAGGAAGAAAAGTTTTTATTTTCCTGTACTCAAAGCTCTTGGGAAAGAGAGGGGCGATCGCAAGAAAAACAAGTTGTCAACGGAAGGGAGTGCCAACAGCATACACATTTCTAATATAAAAGGCAGAATCGGTTTTATTTTCCTGTAATCAAAACTCTTGGGAAAGTGAGGGGCGATCGCAAGAAAAACAAGTTGTCAACCGAAGGGGTGCCAACAGCATACACATTTCTAATATAAAAGGCAGAATCGGTTTTATTTTCCTGTAATCAAAGCTCTTGGGAAAGTGAGGGGCGATCGCAAGAAAAACAAGTTGTCAATGCAAGGGAGTGCCAACAGCATACACATTTCTAATATAAAAGGCAGAATCGGTTTTATTTTCCTGTACTCAAAGCTCTTGGGAAGGAGAGGGGCGATCGCAAGAAAACCAAGTTGTCAACGGGAGGGAGTGCCAACAGCATACACATTTCTAATATAAAAGGCAGAATCGGTTTTATTTTCCTGTACTCAAAGCTCCTGGGAAGGAATGGGGCGATCGCAAGAAAAACAAGTTGTCAACGGAAGGGAGTGCCAACAGCATACACATTTCTAATATAAAAGGCAGAATCGGTTTTATTTTCCTGTACTCAAAGCTCTTGGGAAGGAGAGGGGCGATCGCAAGAAAAACAAGTTGTCAACGGGAGGGGGTGCCAACAGCATACACATTTCTAATATAAAAGGCAGAATCGGTTTTATTTTCCTGTACTCAAAGCTCTTGGAAAAAGAGGGGCGATCACAAGAAAAACAAGTTTTCTACGGGAGGGAGTGCCAGCAGCATACACATTTCTAATATAAAAGGCAGAATCGGTTTTATTTTCCTGTACTCAAAGCTCTTGGGAAAGAGAGGGGCGATCGCAAGAAAAACAAGTTGTCAACGGAAAGGAGTGCCAACAGCATACACATTTCTAATATAAAAGGCAGAATCGGTTTTATTTTCCTGTAATCAAAGCTCTTGGGAAAGTGAGGGGCGATCGCAAGAAAAACAAGTTGTCAACGGAAGGGAGTGCCAACAGCCTACACATTTCTAATATTAAAGGCAGAATCGGTTTTATTTTCCTGTACTCAAAGCTCTTGGGAAGGAGAGGGGCTATCGCAAGGAAAACAAGTTGTCAACGGAAGGGTGTGCCAACAGCATACACATTTCTAATATAAAAAGCAGAATCGGTTTTATTTTTCTGTACTCAAAACTCTTGGGAAGGAGAGGGGCGATCGCAAGAAAAACAAGTTGTCAACGGGCGGGAGTGCCAACAGCATACACATTTCTAATATAAAAGGCAGAATCGGTTTTATTTTCCTGTACTCAAAGCTCTTGGGAAGGAGAGGGGCGATCGCAAGAAAAACAAGTTGTCAACGGGAGGGAGTGCCAACAGCATACACATTTCTAATATAAAAGGCAGAATCGGTTTTATTTTCCTGTACTCAAAGCTCTTGGGAAGGAGATGGGCGATCGCAAGAAAAACAAGTTGTCAACGAGAGGGAGTGCCAACAGCATACACATTTTTTATACAGGGTGATTCAAAAATCGATCACGAAACTTAAGGGGGTGATTCTACTTGACAAAATAAGGGTAGAGCTTCATATAATTTTTTTTCAAAATGTCATTCGTTTTCGAGTTACAAGCCGTCCAATTTCAAGTTTTTATTTTTTTTTTTTGAATTACTCGCTTACAGGAAAACCGATTTGACTAATATTTGAAAGATAGGCTAAGTCTTCTGCGCTTCATCATTTTAGTAACAATTCACATTGATTGTTTGCCGCTAGAGGGCACTTTACCTACATTGAAAATTGTTTTTTTGTCATAATTTTTTAGTGTTGACAGCTACAGTAGTTTTTGGCATAATTTCTGAAAGACTGATGCCAGGCCTTTAAAAAAGGTGCTCTTTATTTACATCGCTAAACCCAACGGTTTAGACGTAAATCACCCTTAAAAATTAAGTGGTAAATTTAATTTTCTCATTTCATTACCACCAGCTACCAGGTAAATAGCTATCAAAGTATACTAGAGCTGTCAGTTTAACATCAAATAAATTCGCTTTTCAAACTATTTAATTTATAATCTTAAAATAACTAATAATGGCTAATCACCAATATTCAAATATCGAATATTGTGATATCCATTTTTGTTATGGAAAAGCAAATGGTAATGCAGAGTTGGCAAGAAGATATTATATGGAGAGTTATCCGGAAAGAAATATCCCGCATGCTCAAACATTTTCCAGTGTGCACAGGAGGCTTGCGGAATGTGGTTCCTTTAAAAGTTATAATGGAAATAGGGGAAGACCTAGAACTGCTAGAAACGTGCAACAAGAAGAAAGAGTGCTTGAAATTATTGAAGATAATCCAGGTATTAGTACTAGAAAAATTGGGAATGAAGTGCGGCTCTGTCAGGCTAGTTCATGGAGGATACTAAGAGAAGAACAACTCTACCCGTTTCATTCAAAAAAGGTGCAGGCTCTTTATGACGATGATCGGCCGAGACGGTTGGAAATGTGCAATCAGATCCTAGCTAAGTATGAACACGATAATCGATTAATTGGCGTCATATTATTCACTGACGAAGCTGGTTTCACTCGTGATGGCATAACAAATCTACACAACATCCACACATATGCTTACGAGAACCCAAACAATGTGGTAGAAACGAAACATCAGCGTAGATTTTCACTAAATGTGTGGGCAGGGATAATAGGAGATTACCTTATTGGTCCTCATTTCTTTGATGGCCCATTAACTGGTGACGTATACTTAGATTTTATCCAAAATCGTCTCCCATTGTATCTGGAAGATGTGCCATTGGAAGTAAGGGCCAACATGTGGATCCTACAAGACGGAGCTCCGCCCCACTTTAGTATACGTGTCCGACAGTATTTGAATGCAACGTATCCTGAGCGATGGATAGGATGAAGTGGACCATTGGCATGGGCAGCGAGGTCACCAGACCTTAATCCTATGGATTTTTTCTTTTGGGGTCATTTGAAACAATTGGTGTACGATATTCCAGTAATCAACGTCGAGGATCTTCGCTTCAGGATAATCGAAAAGTGCCAAATTATTAAAGAAACACCAGGAATTTTTCATCGAGTTAGGCGACATTTTTTGAAGAGTGTTAGGAAATGTATGGAAGAAAATGGGGGACATCTTGAGAATCTTTTTTAGTTTGTTTAGTACTGTTTCATTAATTTTTATCAATTAAATATATATCGCAATAATCCATAATATGAATATTTACTGATTAGCCATTATTAGTTATTTTAAGATTATAAATTAAATAGTTTAAAAAGCGAATTTATTTGATGTTAAACTGACAGCTCTAGTATACTTTGATAGCTATTTACCTGGTAGCTGGTGGTAATGAAATGAGAAAAGTAAATTTACCACTTAATATTTAAGGGTGATTTACGTCTAAACCGTTGGGTTTAGCGATGTAAATAAAGAGCACCTTTTTTAAAGGCCTGGCATCAGTCTTTCAGAAATTATGCCAAAAACTACTGTAGCTGTCAACACTAAAAAATTATGACAAAAAAACAATTTTCAATGTAGGTAAAGTGCCCTCTAGCGGCAAACAATCAATGTGAATTGTTACTAAAATGATGAAGCGCAGAAGACTTAGCCTATCTTTCAAATATTAGTCAAATCGGTTTTCCTGTAAGCGAGTAATTCAAAAAACAAAAAATAAAAACTTGAACTTGGACGGCTTGTAACTCGAAAACGAATGACATTTTGAAAAAAAATTATATGAAGCTCTACCCTTATTTTGTCAAGTAGAATCACCCCCTTAAGTTTCGTGATCGATTTTTGAATCACCCTGTATACAAATTATGGTAAGAAAGCAATTGCAAACATTTTTAATCTGTTTATGAGAATCCCATTTTGTCAGGTATTACTTTGGCGTCGACTTCAAAAATTTCAATTTCATAAAAAAAATATAGTTATTTTTAATTTTTTTGCGAACGTTTTGAAGTGGGTTCATTTTTTTAATAAAAATTTTATTTTTCGATTTTTAGTTTTGAGTTCATTATGATGTCCATAAATTATTTGAACTAATTACTAATTTTTTGATTCTTAGATTTCTTCAAACACCAGTAAAATTGTGTCAAACAAATATTTGATCTGTCACAGTAAATCCACTATCTTGGGTTTCAAATTAATTTTAGATTGGTAATATAGGCCCCAAAACCTTCCAGTATCGATATTTAAAGAATTTGAGACCTAAATCTCTTAGCCCGATATATTTTATATTGCATGTTGAGTTTGTATACTCCTCAAGAACCCCGCAATATCAATTTTAGACAAAATTGGAAAATGTAAAATTTTCATTTTCCTCATATTGTATCTTATCAACTTAACATTTGTAAAAAATTAACTTCATATTCATAATACACGACCCCGAAAACACCAAATCTGAAAAAATGCGAATAAGGTAAAATTTTCAACCCACCATATTCTAAATCTAAACTCTTCAAAGCCCTTTAGTACCAATTTTGGATGAAATCTGGAAATTTAAAATATGTAGACGGTCATATTGCATCTGACATATTAGATTGTCCGAAAATAGTTTTATATTCGCAATTTCCATCCTCAAAAACGATTCAGTCCCACCTTTGAATAAAATCGAGAAATGTAAAGCTTTTAGTCTTCTATATTTTATTCGCCAAATTGAATCCTGAAAAAATACTTTTAAATTCATAATTTACACCCTCAAGAATCCCTTATATCAGTTTTTGAGAAAATCGAAATATGTAAAATTTTTAGGACGCCATATTGAATCCGACAGATTGAATTTTTCAAAAAATACTTTAAATTCGTAATTAACAGTAACAAAAATTTCCCAATACCGATTTTAAATAAAATCGAGAGATGCAGAATATTTAATTCACCATCTTGAATTCGCCGTATTTATTTATTTTTTTAATAATTTCAGATTCGGAATCTGCGATCCCAAAAACACTCCCATATTAATTGTGTAAAAATCGGACAAAATTAATTTTTTGTCAACCATATTAGATACGCCATATTGAATTATTTAAAAATAATTCAGATCCGACCCCGAAAACTCCCCCATACCAATTTTGGAAAAATCGGAGAAAATTGAGTTTTTCGTTCGCCATATTGGATTCGCTGTTTTGAATTTATTTTAAATAATTTTAGATTCATTATGTGCGATCCCGAATACTCATCCATACCAATTTTTGGGAAAATCGGATAAACTTAATTTTTTTTTGGGCTTCATATTGTAAAAAAAAATATGGAACCTCCGTAGCAACCTCTTGAACATAATGTAAAGAATTTGATACTAATCGGTGCTGCCGTTCCGGAGTAATCGGTGTACATATATATAAAAAAAATACATAATCGACGAATTAAGAACCTCCTTCTTTTAGAAGTCGGTTAACAATTAAACATTACACAGAATCCCGGCCGAGGAAGCTATTTTAAAAATCGAAATTTTTCTTAACAAATAACTTTTTAATAAGCTAATTCTTCATCGAACGCAACCCACTCTAGTATCGGAATACAGCATAAACGTGTTAAAAATGTGGCTAAACACAGTATCTCGATCACAATTATTGGCTCTTTATTAAGTATCAGTTATTAAATAAGAAATTGTTCACGGTAGATTGGGTATTCCTCGGGGTCTGTACGCGTCCACCATGGTGGTCCGGCGACGAGGAAGAGCTGTAATAATGCCATTAGGTCTGATTACAGAGATGCGGCTGCCACATCAATGGAGCGCTACCTTTCGCGCCTACTGAAAACAGGGCCGGAATTTGGAAATTTGATATTATAAAAATTTCTACATAATGATTTAGTTTTAAAATATTGTTAGGAGCGTTTTGATAATAATAAATTATTTGAAATAAACCAAAATTATTAATGAATTTTTTTGGTTTTTAACCCTTTTTAAAAAAGTGAATATGATGCATTCCAAACTACAATTTTCAATGTACAATCTAGTTTCGTTCGTCGATGCAATAAGCATAGTTCAGACGAATATTATTGATGACGCATAGGTATTATCTCGCAAGACCAACTCTATATCTATTCCTGTTAATAGTAGTTTGAGTTTAGTCTATTTTTAAAATCGTTTTTACGCGCCCCAGAAGCGTAAAGTACGTGTCCCCATCTGATTGTGTTTTATTTGGCTTGCGTGAATAATAAACATAATAACTGTTAATTAATTTAAAAATTATTAATGTAATAAAAGATAATTTTAGGACTGGTTATATGGCTGACCATCCTATTGCCAAAACAAAGATCAAAATTTATGTACATAATTTAATAATAATATGGAAAATATACTAATTCACATTAAAAATAACCCCTATAACTAGTAATATAGTATAGTATTAGTAATATAGAAAAATTTGATCACACTTTTTCATAGACAGCCGAACAATTTTCCAGTCTCCCCTTCATCCCAGATATACCCAAATATTCGTAAAAATTAAGGTCTGTGGGATCACAATTCGATCCTAGTTTAGCTTCAACTAGTTATTTTCCGAATTTCATGGCTAAAAAACCTAAGGGAATGGTTTGGATGCAGTTCAAAACAACTATTTAGAGCAAGTGCCTCAAAAATTCAAATAGCTATTATGATTGCCAACATCCGCAATGGAGAAGGCACTTGAAGAAGAAGTTATTTTCCAGTACAAGTTCAAGTCTGTAATATGGCACTTTCTTTGCTAACTCTTGATGGGCGATGTTGGCGGTTCTACTTGTATCCCTATATGCAGTAAATGCTCGGCATTCCTTAGTTTTCTTTGTTGGTATATTTCAGATCGTATTATATAGAAATAACTTGAATCCTTCGGTCTCTGAAAACATTTTCCTTGACATTGTCACAGTTTAATTTTGCGTTTAAGTTCACTAAGGCTAATTCATTTTATTTTACCTTGTTTTGCAAATACTGTCATTATGGGCAACACAGTGTCATTTTCCGTAAGTATTCCCCAGGAATTCTTTGAAGGAAAACATTTCATTAAGTACAGTTTCGATTAATTTTATTTACCATTATTTTGTCCTATTTTGCTATTTCACTACATTGTGCTTAGGTATTTTCTTATCGATGTCGAACTTATTGCTACCTTTTTTGTATTCAGATAGATCTTGTTTTTTTCCTGCCATTAATATTTACCTTTGATGGGATTGTATGTATATTGGGTTGCAGAAATCAAGAAATTTCTATTGATTTATTAATTTATATTTCTTGAATTTAAAAACAACTACTGGGATACATATTAGATTTATTACTCATGTTTTGAGTGGAAAATGCTAATGATTAACAAATTGGCTTAACTACCAAATGTATTTCAGCCGACTGTTGTTGCTCAGTTCTTTCTTTTTGAGTTATCATTTCTTTCACACGTGGCAGTTGAATACGCTTAATGGAACTTAATCGATTAGTGCGCAAGCTGGATCATAGTTATAAATGGAGGCCATTTTGCTTTTATTTTTCACTTTTTCCTGGTTTGATTCGGCCGAAGCAGCTGCAGACTTCCATCTCAATTTTTAGTTGCCAAGTTTTTGGGATTCTGAGATGGAAAGTCGAAAATTATCCTGATAATTGTTGAGTTTTGGTCTACCGTATCTTTTGCCAGATTGGCAGTTATATTTTTTTGATCGGGATAAACCTGGAGATAGGGATTTTGGGCAGATTGCACGTGTCAACGAAGGAATCAGTTGAAACCCCAAAAACATCGGGTAAGGAACCTTAAATTTTTTAAAGATTTAAGCTCAAAATTGATTTTTACCAAATGTAATTTAAGCTTAATTTTAAACCAACCGCTATGTTATTCTAAGTCTCATTTAGATCCAAAATTAACTACTTTAGAATATTATTAAGATATATTTTGGGGTTTTAGGGCCGATCGTTTCTTTTTTTTTGTTTTGTTTTGAAATTTGTAAGTGCCTACCTTGCAGTGCCTCATTTTTTTCCTTTTGTTATCAGTAAGAGTTAATTTTTAGAGTACTTTTATTATCATTTGTAGTTTGCACTATGTTTTGCTACGTTTTTGCCTCCTGGATGCATCACAATGTTCCCAATTTTTAGTAAAATTAATTTATTAACTGTAATATTGAAGTAATTTGTATTGTATGCAATCTTAGGACCCCATTCCTGCTCTATTATTCACAAATTTATAGTTTTTGCATTGTGATATGTTCATGGCGATATTAACTTTCAGTTTGACTTCAGCGATTTTTCTTTTTCTATGTGACCAGCTTATTTAGTGAAACTGGACATTCTTTCCGATCTTCTAGTTTTTTAAATAAAAGTTAATTTCTAAACGCCTATCCTGGCTTCTCACATTGTATTGTTGAAATTAATATGATCATATTTTGAGTATATCTAGTTTATTGTTCTTGCCTTAGAGTTGATTAAAACGTGTTATATTTTAGCCAGGTTTTACCCAATTTATTTGAAAATAACTAATCTTGATAAACCAAGTATCGTAACGTCATCATACAGTGGTCTAGAGTTATGAATTTTATGTTCAATTTCGTGATGACTAATTTAATTGAAGAACTAATTATATTCTTTGGTAAATCTTTTGTTTATATTTTACTAAAGTAATTATTGGTAAATTTAATTATGGATTGATAAATTTTTTTTTTACATATACATAAGGAGTTTTTTTTATTGTAATGAACCTGTTGTTGGATCTTTGCTAGATTATTTTGTGTAAATAACTAGAGTCATGCAGGGAATTTTACCTGTGCATCTTTATCACATAATTACTCCTATGTAACTCGAACTCAATAGTTAGAGCAAACGACTACTCTAAATGATTGTTTAATTTTACTATTTAGTTTCAATATATTAATTTGTAGTTTACTTTAATGATTTTTTTTCTTTCTCTTTATGGCATGAATTTGAAATTTTAGATGTAATTTCTTAATATTTTGGTGGTAATTAATTTATTTGCTTGTTCTAGCATAAATATGGCTTGATTAGAGGCATTGTTATTTTATCTTATTTATCTTAGGGTTCACCCTCTGGGTACAGAAATATCCGATCCACCCTCGGGGTAGGGAAAACCCAGTTTTAACCTCTGGGTACAAGAAATCCAGTTCCACCCTCCGAGAACGAGAACAATTCACACAATGCGTTAACTTTTTATTAATATTTTTTGTAGCAGTCCTTTTTTTTTGAGCCGAGTTGAACGCTAGGCCGAAGCAACAACGTGGGGTGATTTCTGTGCTTATCCGGCCTAAATTCAGCGGCGCCCTTTTTAAATACCCACCCGTACTCTACGGCATAGGGACTAGCTTGGCATTTTGCTCGCAAGTGCCGTCTCTAGGCTTCCTCTGTGCTCTATTAGCGCCCTTTCCATTTAAATACCTGTGTATCAACATCAATTAAATGCTTGGAGCTTCTCTTGGTCTGATTGATGATGAGAAGTCCATTCATGTACTCTCAACTGTAGTGTAGTTGAGTCGTCTGGTTCGCGTATTGATTGGTGCAGTACAAAAGGCTTTTTAACCCTTCGATCATACCTTAGATTTAAACAACAATAGATTTGTTTGAAGGCTGTTTATGGTCGGTGGGGGAGACGCTTTTTTGATGTTTGATAGACATAAACACATTTACTTATCTTGTCTTTCAGTTTAATTGTTTGTCGGGACTTTTTTCGGTGTTGAGTGTTAGAAATTACTAAAAATGTGAAGTTTACAATTATTATTAACAAAAAAAGGATTTAAAAACTTATTTTTATTGGTAAATATTGTTAGATATTGTTTACATACTGAAAAATAACAATAATAATAAATTAGGGGACTCCTAACAAAAGCACACAAACACCACCCTCGGAGTGCTATTGAACGTACAATGCTTCCAAGACACCAAGGAGGAAGAGGATTGGTCGATATTGGTAAGGAGCTCGATCAACAAATAATAAACTTATGTTCTTATTTCCATAGGTTAGCGGACTCTTCCACACTACATCGAGCAATATGCAAGGCAGACGATTCAACGCCGCTACAGCTGAGGGAAGGGGATATTGCTTCTCACCACCGAACAGACCAAGAGAAGTTACAAGCCTGGCTACAGAAGCCACTTCATGGACGGCATCCAAATGAGGTCAACCAGGACAATGTCGACAACTTAGCGTCGAACTACTGGTTGATTTCAGGACAGATGTTTTCGGAAACGGAGGGCTTCTTGTTAGCTATCCAAGACCAGGTTATTCTGACGAAGAACTATCGAAAATTCATTATCAGAGATCCCTCAATAGAAAATGACCAATGTAGATATGGCTGTCGAACATCAGAGACGATCCAGCACGTAACTGGAGGATGCCAAGCGTTTGCCGCAACCGAGTATAAGGAAAGACACGATTCAGCCGCTAAGATACTACACATAAGTTAAAACTATTGCAGGTAGGAAAGGTGCCTTACTACAAATATAATCCAGAGCCTATTCTTGAAAACAACGAGTTCAAGTTATACTGGGATCGAACGGTCCTAACAGATCAAACAGTTGCTCATAACAGGCCAGACATTATACTAACAGATAAAATTTCCAGGCGAACTACACTAATCGACATCGCTGTGCCGAACAACAACAACCTAAGGTCAAAGTACAACGAGAAGATCGCCAAATACAGAGATCTGGAGGTGCAAATCCGCAGACAGTGGGCAATGAACAGCGTCCACACGATTCCTATAATACTGTCAACAACTGGAGTGATACCAAAGAACCTCCTGCAGAACATCAAGGGACTGGGCCTTAGTGAACATCTGTATAAACCGATTCAGAAAGCGGTTCTCCTTGCAACCGCGCGAACCGTCCGAAAGTTTGTAGGAAGTGCAGAAGACCACGCCATCTAGGACCCGATAACATGGAAAGGGTCCCCACAGAGCTTCATACTTTTGATGTCTTTGCATACCTGGTATGAGTGAATAATCCCTGAAGGGAGTGCGAAGCCGTTTGGCTTGTAAGTCTAAATAATTTAGGCAACCATATATTCATACTTTTTCAGAATTGACGTACCGATGATGTTCATTTAAATAATGCAATTAGAAAAGAATAGCATAAAATCGGTATGTCTGTACCAAGAAATTAAATATCTACTGTTCATCAACACTTTTTCAAATATAAATAAAAATATTATTACGTTATTCAGCGTTCAAACAACCTGGCCCTAGTTCTGACGTTAAGCTAATTCTACAGGAGTATATTCGAAGTTTTAACCTGTGAAAATATGAACGTAAGGTTTTTATTTATTGGCTCAATTGCTTATCAATCTCCAACAATTTTCTTCCTGATGTGTGGTTCTGACCTTTTCTGGAAACTTGTTATATACGTTAATACGTCATGCTCTATTTTACAATTCCAAAAGATTAGCTGTGGGCAGAGCATGCATAGAGGTCGAGTGCCTTAAATATATTTTTATTCTTTAGCTTAGTTCACAAACCTGTCTTTCTTTGTTTATTAAATTGATCTTCACAATTTGTTGGCTAATTTATTGTGCCTATTTTGCATTTCACATTTTATTATTAAAACTATTGATAAGAACTCACTGAAGCCGACTCTGGTTTCTATAAACGTCGGTTGTGATCGAATCTGCCATCCATGAAGACATTAATTTGGTGCAATTTGTGCAATAATACTACATATATTTAATTAAATTCAAATTATTTATCTACCTTATGCACTATTTATTTTGTTTGTGGTTATTTTTTTATCTCATGTCATTGTTCTATTTTTATTCAACTGTGGAAGGCTAGCAAAGGAAGCAAACTATTTACTGTGAGAGAGAAATAATGCGATAGTCACAATTTATAACATCCATTACGTGCGGGAAGAATATCCTGATTTTTCTGCGATTAACGTGTACGGGGTTTTGACGGACATTCTAAAAACCCATAAAGTACAAAATTTAGTGTAAATAAGTTATAATTTTAGGGTAAATATTTACAAAAATAGGTTTAACAAATTATTAGCTTTCTAAATTTACACTTGTATTGTATACGGACCTTTTAGAGACACCCTGTATACAGGATCCAGCCATCAACTAAATCATAATTATAGTTGACAAGTAGATAAGGTATTTAACTCACAGTCAAACATGCGCGGATTTGAACCTTCGCATACATATATGCAAGCGACGCGAGCTGAGGTATCGTTGTCGGCAACGTCCGAAAATTACAATGACACACTTTTAATTTCAGTTTAAGTTTACTACGGCTTATTCAATTAATTTTACCTTATTTTTGCAAATATTCACGTTATAGGCAACACAGTATCATTTTCGTTAAATTTCTCATAAATCATTTAAATAAAAGCATTCCGTCCTTTAAATTTTTGGTTTTACTGTACTACAAGCTCTAGTAGTTCTATTTCCTAATTAATTTGCTTCCCAACTCGATTGTTTTTTCTTTTTTCGGAAATTTGCTTTCATTCTTATACTAAAAAATACGGTGTTATTAATTTTATTTTCAGTTTGACCATTATTCTGATATTTTACTACAGTGTGCTGGTTTTTTTTTTATATATCCTGAATTTAGTGTTTTACTTTTTTTCGAATTGATCTCGATTTTCTTGCCTACTAATCGAGTGAAATTCTTACTTTTTTCCTTTCTTATGGCAGTTTTCCTTTCTTATGGCAGTTTTCCTGAGATTATTTTGGATAATTCGGTAGATTTTGTTTACATTCTGTTTAAGCTAGGTTATATGTCAATTTCAAGTTTGCATATAGGCAATTTTACACCACTAATCAAATTTCCTTTTAGACCGTTATATGTTGGGTTGCAATTTCTATTTTGTAATTTTTGGGAGGAAATTTGGACCTGTAAACAGTTACAAAATAATAAATCGCCAAGACCAGGAAATACAGCGGCTGAACTAATAAAATTCGATTCTGAAAAACTATGGGAAATTTTAATAAAACTTTTCCAAAACTATATTAATGGAGGCGGTATTTCAGAGGAATGGAAGGAAGCCCTAAGAGTAACCATATTCAAAAAAGGAAGTTGAGAGGATTGTAATAATTACAGGGGCGTTGCTATTACAACTACAGTTAGCAGAATATATGGTACCTTACTGAAAAAACTAATAGAAAGAGAATATAGCGACATGGAAGATGAAAAGCAGGTGGGATCCAGGACAGAAAGATAACGATTGATCACCTTTTTTGCGTCACACAAATTATAGAGTAGAAAATGGCCGTAAATCAGGAAATACATTTTGTGTTCGTAGATCTGAAGAAAGCATATGATAGTGTCCTACAAAACAAACTATGAGAAGCATTAAAGAACACAAACCTGAACGTCAACCTAATTAAAGCGGTGAAAAACCTATAGGATAACTCTACATCTAAGATCAAAATTGGAAGCAGTACCTCAGAGGGTTTTAACGTCACAAAGGGTCTCAAACCGGGATGTTCTTTATCCCCTACGTTATTTAAGTTATATCTCGAAGAGACGGTAAAGAGCTGAAAAAGAAAATGTAAAAATATGGGCATACCAATTAACAACAATACAATATATACACTGTCTTTTGCAGACGATTACGAAGATATGGAATATATGACGAGGAAATTAATCGAAGAATAAAGGAAATGGGGATTGAACATAAACATAGAAAAAACGGAATATATGTGTGTTGGTGGTGAACCGACAGACCTGATATTGGAAGACATTCAAGTAATTAGACGATGCGATAAGTACAAATATCTAGGACTAATTATCACAAAAGACGGAGGTATGGACAGGGGGATAGAAGAAAGAAACAATTACACTCCTCAACAATATACTGTGTGACCAAACAATTTCCTACACAAATAAACAGGGAATATACAACATGATGGTCAAAAGCATAACTACTTATAGCTGCGAAGTATGGACGCTGAAAGAGCGAATCAAAAAGAACCTAGAAGCTACATAGATGAACTTCTAGAGGCGCTCAAATGGAAGATCCAGGTTGGAAAGAATTACCAACGACAGAATTAGATAAATGGTAAACGTGCAGCATTCAATCGTAGCCGAAATTGGAACCCAGCAGTTGAGATGGTATGGACTCGTACAGCGAATACCACAGGAGAGACTGCTGAAACAGATCTTAGAGTGAACACTCTATGGAAGATGGAAATGGGAAAGATCATGTTTTAGTTGGAGAGAAGGAATCGGCCGAAAGATGAGGGATAGAGAACTGAAAGAGAATCTCTGGACAGACCGAGGTGGATGGCGATTTGGCATTGGAAGACGTCGAACGTTGTAAACCGATATATATATATATATATATATATATATATATATATATATATATATATATATATATATATATATATATATATATATTCTAATACGAGATTTTTTAAAGTAATTAAATTTTAGATAAAAATTAAAGACTTCTGGTTTTAGAATAAAGCGATAACATTTTTTTATTTTTTCTTTTTACAGTTTAAGAATAACTTGTTACAGAAATATTTTTGTTAGAACTGTATTAATAAAAGAGTAATTATCATCAAAACAACACGATATTTCAACCAGGGCGGAATCGAACAAAAACAACAAGTAAACTAACGCATAATTTTAACGTTATCGTTTACAAGCTGTCAGCTGTCAAAGCCACAAAACCCCTTCCCCACAATTACCTTCGAACCTGGTCGGAAACTTTCAGAACAAAAAACAATAAAACTTCAATCACCTTCTGATATTAACAAACGCGCGCCGTCTTTGCTCGCCGATCTTACGAAACATCAATCTTAATTACTAGCTGTCAAAAGATCGAGGGGAGTTGGGGGTGGTAGTTAAAATGACAGTGGCGTACTCCTATACTACCTATATATGAAGATATTTTAAAACATCACTAAAGAGCTTTTACGTACTACTTTGAATGTATTGGTTCGTACCGACACGCAACGAGTCGAATTTTTATGTCAAATATAAATAATTACTGCAGTTTAACTTTAAGGAACTACAGCTACCAATCCCGGATAACCCCTGTAGTTATAGAAATTTTTGATCTCTCCACTTTATTATAATAAATTAAATGAAGCATAAATCTCTGGCTTAGATCTAACACAAAAGGAGAACCATCATCTGGAGCTCCAAACTCCCCATCTAAACATAGCAGCGTCACTTCAACTAAAATATCAGTTGACGGGCTTAGACATGAAACAGTACGTGATACTGAATATTCAACTTCCAGACTTGATCGCTGCAGTTTGGGTTTAGTATATTCTTATGAAATACGTCCAGTGCCAATAAAACACATTCTTCCATACCGTCTGTTATGCTTAGTAACATCCAAAGAACCAATACGGTGCAAGTTGGAAATCGACTCCAAAATTGTCGAACCGGTAAATTGCTTCAAATGTCTGGGAGCAGAAATAACGAGCCATGGAAACCTTTTTAACGAAGTAAGAGAGCAAACAATGAAAGCGGCTAGAATTTCGGGATGCCTAAAAGAAATTGTCTGGAAGAACAAATACCTTGATATTGAAAGCAAAACTAAGATATATAAAACGGTTCTAAGACTCATCATAACATACGCGGAAGAAAGAAGACCAGATACAGCCAGAACTCTACAAATGATGAGAACAGTCTAAATGAAAACATTTAGAAGTATACAAGGCAAAACTCTACACGATAGAATACCAAATGAAGATATCAGAAAACAATGCGGGATACAGGACATAGAAAGATGGGTTAGACAAAGGCGAAGATTCTGGAACAAACATATAGGGAGAATGGAGGATGGTGGACTCGTTAAAAGCGCAAAAATGAATAACCCAGTAGGAAAAAGATCACGGGAAAGACCACCAAAACGATGGCGAGAATGCTGGATCCCATCTCCCGAGGAAGACGTGATGGCAATGAACAGGCAACTGCCTGCTAGCATGGTTAACTGTGTTAGAAAGAAAAAAAAGAAGAAGAAAAAAGCAATTAAAGAGAAAAAAAGCTGTTGTGGTAGCAGTAATTACTTCCTTACGTTATAAAAATGATCTGAGAGATAAAAATAACGAAAAAAGGAAAAGAAAGGAATTGACCAACAGATGGAATACCAAAAAAAAATACTAAAAGAAAGAGGATGAGGGAAAAAATAAAACTAAGACTAATAAAAATCCAGCATACTCTGAAAATATAGATGAAGTCCAGCTTGATACAGTCAGTGGATCTGATACCGTAAAGGGAAAAGAAGCTCCTGACTCTGCGGATGCAGGGCATATGTTCTACGATTTTTCTCTGAAAATATTCAGAGAGAAATATGAGTCCAATGTTCAATGTGTAGACTCTGGATGCAAAATCACGGTCCAAAGCTTACCTCTTGGATCTGTGATTTTTGCAAATATTTAAAATTCTTTTTTGTTTAGTTTTAGGTTAATTCGGGTTAGTTCAAGTTAGTTCAGGTTAGTTCAGGTTATCAAAATGACTGCTGATCCAAAGTTTACCTCTTGGATTTGTGATTTTTGCAATTAGTTAAAATTCTTTTTTACTTCTTACTAAAGTTCTAATCCCTTAAAAAATAAAGACTATTTTTGTCACTTGGTCATTTTCCCTTTCATACCCTTTCATACCCTAATTATTTATTAGATTATTACTTCAAATATACATTATCACAGCATTTAGATATAATCCACTTAACAACCTTAGACATTCTTAGTGGACTTGTAATTAAAGTAAAAATGAAGAAAACCTTTTGCCATAAAACAAATCAGAAGAGTTCACAAAATATAAATAAAAACTAAAAAAATTACTGCATATTTCCAATAAAATGACTAAAATTGACACATGGGGTCGGAGAGAAACCATATTAATGGAAGGAGGCGAGGAGAAAAAAGAAAAATTTTGAAAATCATAAGCAGGAGAAAATCAGACACATCTAATAATTTCCAATGAACAAGATCCTTAAAAATATATTTATTTTTCCAAAAATCAATTTAAAAGTATTATTCTTAAACTTGCTAAATGTACTAATTTCTCTGAATCGGAGACAGTTAAATAGTTTTGCGGCAAAAAAATCTGAGTTCTTTGAGTATGTGTGATATTCAACTTTGGTATGGAAACTGTTTTATCTGTGGTGAATCGAGTGACATAACTTTGCATTCGTCGCTGTGAGAGCTCAAAATTCTTGAACAAATATATCATGCATAATGTCATTTCTTGATATAATTGGCAAGTTAGATTTCTAAAGTATATTATTTTTAATATTTTACTCTAACCAATTGCCAATTTTTTTGTAATAGTAGTGTAAACAGATCTCCAAAAAGCAATACAACATCTATGTACGGACTAAATTATAATATAAATTTAGCAAAAAGTTTTTTAGTTAATAAAGGATGTTTTTTATAGAGGTATAAAACTTTAAGTTGGCAACATTTTTTTAACTGGTGGCCATTTTGTCAGCTGTCAAGTGATTTATGTTTAGTTTGGTTTGGCATTTCAACATGAATAGACTGACGCCTGAACAACGCTTCCAAATTGTGCAAATTTATTTTGAAAATCATGGTTCTGTTCGAAATACGTATCGCGCACTACGTCCATTTTACGGTCAACATAATCGTCCATCAGAGCAATTAATTCGATTAACTATGGAACGTTTTCGCACCACGTTTACTCTAAATGATAAAATGCATCCACAGAGACGTCGCATAGTGCGTACAGAAGAAGTCATTGCTGCTGTAGAGCGTAGCGTAGAGGAAGACCCGGAATCAGTCTATCCGCCATCGTGCACAGGAATTGGATATGTGTCCATTCACTTTATGGAAGATTTTGCGGAAAGATTTGCGTGCTTACAAAATCCAACTCGTGCAAGAATTGAAGCCACACGATCACCTAGCAAGGCGTAGATTAGGTGAATGGGCCCAAAACAAGATTGCCATTGATCTCGATTTTCATTAGCGAATTTTGTTTAGCGATGAAGCTCACAACTGTCATATTTGGAGTGATGATAATCCTCAAGTGTATGTTGAGACACCGTTACATCCAGAAAAACTGACTGTTTGGTGTGCTTTATGGGCTGATGGAATCATTGGTCCATACTTCTTTAAAAACGATGCTGGTCAGAACGTTACAGTCAATGGTGACCGCTATAGAGCCATGATTACTGACTTTTTCGTTCATCAATTGAACAACCATGATGTGCAGGAGCTGTGGTTTCAACAAGACGGCGCAACATGTCACACAGCTCGTGCCACAATTGATTTATTGAAGGAAACGTTTGGTAACCGCATAGTTTCACGTTTCGGACCCGTGAATTGGCCTCCAAGATCGTGCGACTTAACACCACTAGACTATTTTCTGTGGGGATATGTGAAGTCGCTAGTTTACGCCGATAAGCCCGAAACGATTGATCACTTGGAGAACAACATTCGCCGCGTTATTGCCGATATACGGCCACAAATGTTGAAAAAAGTCATCGAAAATTGGATCTCCAGATTAGACTACGTCCGAGCCAGCCGTGGCGGTCATGTGCCAGAAGTCATATTTAAATTATAATGCCAGAAGGTTATCTTTCGAATAAAGTAAATTTCATGTCAATTTAAAAAATTCATATTTGTTTTATTCCATTTAAAAGTTCTATACCTCTATAAAAAGCACACTTTATATCTGTGGTTGATAATGTTTATGAAACATTTTCTTGCATTTCTTTTGCAGTATTATTGATATGTTCATTCCATTTCAAGTGCTGATCGATGAAAACTCCCAAGTATATTTGATGTGTTCAACTATAGTAATTTTGCTGCAGTTATTGCATGTAGTACCAGGCTCACATTTTGGTAAGTGAATTTTAAGGGCACCTTGTTTTGGTTAGTCAGAACATTTGTTACAGAAATTGTAATAAATAAATTTTTTTGATGTTGAAACTAGGCCCGCTCTGTATTCTTATCTACATTTTTCCATGTTTCAGCGCCCAACAAAATTGCATCATCTACTTAAGCAACGACAATACTATTTAAATTTAAATCTTTTATTCCATTTGCTTACACTAGAAACAGAATCGTACCAAGTACAATTCTTGCGGTAACCTCATAGTTAATCCACAGAAACCACTAACAATATTATTAACTTTAACCTTTTGCTCTCTACCTGAAAGGTAATACGCGAAAAACTCTAGAGTGCCAACGCTTACACTAACATTTTCCAGTCCCTCTAGAAGACTCTCGTCGCATACCATATCAGATGCTTTGACAAGATGCCAAAAGACTTTCAGACATTTTTGATTTATATTAATTTTTTGTAAAATTTCGTTGGTTACAATAATAATGATCCAAAACCCTTAGTCGCCTTTGTCTGAACTGGAAAAGAAAAAAATGCATTAGTACCATGGAGTAGCTTGCTTTTTCGTTTGATACAAATTTTATCGATAATTTTTGGGTAGTGTATTTTTTCTAGGAGATACTGTCCCCTGGTTATTTGGGTTAGGGAATCTGGATTTTAATGCTCACTCTCAGTCTTCTGATCTTGGTAAAGCTTGCTCTCTCGCTTTGGCACACATGATTTGGGAGCTCAGTCTGCGGGTCTCGGTCATGTGGAACATGCTCCTTTCGAATTATATGCCTTCCAGATTTCAGTCAGTTAGTCGCCGACCAAATTATGGAAAACTCTTGTTTGGGGTTAGAAAAAAGAAGATCCGATTAGTACAGTATTCTTCTTAAGGAACGGTGACATACACTTCGAGTATCACATTATTCAGGTAGTTATTATGAGGCATTTTATTTATTTGAGGTTAGAATTTCAAATGTGAAGGAGTTCTGTAACTTTGCTATATGTGTAATATTTAGACGTTCCGAGACTGTGAGATAGATACATCTTCAAACCAATTCCCTGATATTTTTATATTTTGAAGTTAGAAATCGAGATTTTAACCTGTTCTTTTAAGATTTTATTTTCCAATTATTCCTTTACATTATCTACAGTCTCACATCTATGAATGTAAAACCTAACCAAGCTTAAATCATTAAAGAAAGATTTATTAATTATTAAGAAACCTACGCCTACGCTACTGACAAAATCCCCTAATACAACGAAAATTTCAAAGTATCAGGATTTATCAGCAGGCATCCTTTATTAACCGCCATCTTGATTGATTGTAATTAGCTCGCAACGATGTTTGTTTTTGATGCGCGCCTCAAAATCCTGCATGTTTTGTTCCAGAAGAAAAGGGTTAAGAAGTCCCTTTTCTTATCTAGTTCGCTCTCTTTCTGGCTTGTGGGAGGACTGAAATACCGGGACTATTTAAGAAGTAGTATGAGGAAAGCAGGTAAACAAGAACGAACTCGATGCGAAAATGGTATAGGACGGTATAGATTAGGAAAAGGAAATAGCAGAGGAAAATTACTTGCAAATTATGTCACAAAACACAACTTATACGTAACAAATATATTATTTTAAAAAACAGAAAACAGAAGATGGATATGGCAAGGCCTAAATGGCAGTATAAAAAACTAAACAGATTACATCTTAAGTAACGACAAGAATATTGCTTTAGATACATCAGTACTGAAGAGAATAAATTAAATTTTACTTTTTAGGATTTCGGTCATAATATTAATTTATAAGAAATTAACACATGTTTTTTCTTACGTTTCAGTTTATTTTATTGATTAAACGAATCTTCAGAGAATTACTGTAAATATGAAAAGGAATATGTAAATTGTTGTTATATAAACTGAAAATTTAATTTCATACCTTAAGTTAATAGGTGATTAACTTAATTAACTTACATTTAACCTTCTTATTATTTTAATATAAATATAAACAAAAATTTTTTTTTAGTTTAAATATAAATATAAACAAAAACTGATATTATTTTTTTATATATTTTTTACATATCTGTTCTGTTTGGCTTTTGACAGTATACTACTAAATAGTTAGAAAGTTTCTGAACTATCTGCAATTTTATTGCCATATGAGATTGCTATACACATTACTCGGATCATCTGTGTCTGTTCTGAAATTCATTGTACAGGGTGTTCTTTTGATATGGATCATTTCTTTAATTGTTCTTTTTTTGTAATTAATTTCTGTGTCTAAAATCTCAACGTTGTTAAAATCGATGTTATATATGTTGTCTATTGCATATTTGGCTAAGGCGGTTTTAATATCCTTATTGTGATGTTTAATGCTGTAATTCTGATTTTGTATTCTATATTTTAAATACTGTTTGGTTTGACCGACATATGTTTGTTTACAATCTAAACAGTTGATCTTGTAAATGACATTGGTTTGTTCGTTTTTAGGGATATCGGGTTTAACTTTTGTGTAAAGGCTTTTGAAATTATTCGAAGATTTTTCAGCTATTTGGATATCGTATGGTTGTAGTACTTTTTTAATGGGATTAGTAATTTGACCGAAACTCAAAAAAGTAAAATCGAATTAATAACTGGCCTGTCAACGAATAGAAACTAATGAAGAGAATAAACACAGGTAGCTATCACCGAATGGTAAGAGCTCGAAAACTAGTACTAAAAGCAAATAAAGTAAGAAATGTCGAACAAATTGACAAAGGAAAAACACAATATGAGCTAAAACTTTTAGGGTATACAGAGTGTCCTTGGTCAACAACACACGTATAAAGCTGCCTTCATTGGGAATATCTAAGCCGAACAGCCGTCGAGGAAGCATCACCTGAAAATGCCAGCTGAGATGTTGGCGAAACGTCGTGAAGATTTTTCAACTGACGAACGGATAGAAAAACCGGAAAAACACCAGTACACGTTCCACCATCCGTGAAAACCTACGATACAATATATATATATATATATATATATATATATATATATATATATATATATACAAATTCTTAATAGGTGATCCCATAAAAACGCCATAGATTTTGAAAAGAATTTTTCTGCAAACTGAAAATATGTTTGTGATAAACATAGCTTAGAAGTACCTAATAAAATCTTTTTTATTTAAATTTTTTTATCTGTTACCACTTATTTTCAGTGCATGGTATGGCAAAATCAGTAGAAATATTTGTATATAGTGATACTACGTCTAACGATACTAGTACGTGGTCTGGGAAGATTATTATTTTTTTTAATTCATCAAAATCCAGAGAATTTTTGATGTAAGATTCATTTTTAACAAGTAAATCACTTAAAATTTTTGAGAATTATTTTGATAGATTGTAACTGGGTGATTGTATATTGATAAAAATTGGATAGAGTGGAGTGTCTGGTTTATGGAGTTTTGGTGGATCATATGTTACGTCTTGACACGAAATAATAGTATTTATACTAAACAATTTTTATTGAATAAAGATGTTAATCTTTAGAGAAGTGACAAGAAAGTTATTACGTAACAACGATAAGTAGTTCTTGCTATAAAGAATGATTCCGATTGATTGGTCGTTTTTTTTTTAATATTGGAGATTCCAAAATGCAGAGTACATCATTTTATTAAATTTCTTAGACCCAGTTTTACAATCGGTGGTTTAGTAACAGACCCTTTCAAGCTGACCATACGTTTTAAAGACCAAGTATTTCACAAATAAAAATTGGATGTTGGTTACGAAATTATTGGTTCAGTTTTATTTGTCAAAGTGAATATTTAAATTTTATGAAAATAAGTTTAACGCTGTTATTCAAACAATAAATAAAAAAATTATTGCTTTTCATAGCTAACCTTCGCCGGCATTAAAAAAAATAATTCAAAGATATTTTGTTATTTATATAAAAATGGGTTTTTGAAATGGATGTTCTCCTACCTATAATCTCAAAACAAGAAAAGTTCGTGTTAGCTTATAAGATGTTAAAAATGATGTTTAAACAGATTTTATGACTATGAGGGTAATATTTTGTTAGAATTATCTACAGATTACAGTTGCGGCTGGTACAATAAAAAAGGAGGGGTTGCGATTCCAATGGTATATTAAAAACATAGATATGTATAAAACCTGTCATAGGCACAGATGTATGGAAAAAAATCTTTAAAAACTTAGCTAGTATGAAGCAAAGCAGTGTATTTTAACCAATTAAACATAAAGAAGTTATACTTCGTGGAAATTAGATCAAAAAGAGCTGTTTTGTTAACAAAAGTGTAACATTGTTTTTTTTTTGCTGGAATGTGTTCATTTCGGCATCTTATAAATCATATCTCGATGGTAACTCTGAAAGACCTGTGCAAAAAAAAATGGCGGACCAAAAATGGTCACGATTTTCGGTTTTTCCAGTTTATCTCGAAAAGTAAAAGTTATATCGATAAATGTTTCTAACATAAGTTGTAGAGAATTAAAAAGCCTATCTATTCATATAACATAAGTTATAGGTGGTGCCACTAATTATCGAGATATATTTTTTTTTCGACAAAATTTGCGGTTTTGGTTTCTTAAAAAAAAAAATATTTGTTTAACACATTACCGATTTAAAATTTAACATAAATATAGGTATTATCATTTTAAAAAAGTATGTCAAACCCGGAATTTATGAGTTTTTTTATTTTCCGAGAAATTCGATGTCAAATTTGAATATTCAACCTCAATATTCCGCTTTCCTAATTAAGATACAATGCTCAATTTTAATGGAAATTGTTTATATTTTTTTATGTTTTGAAGATCTATTAACACATTTATTTTTTCAGTTGTGGGCCGAGAAATTTTGCAAAACCAATTTTTGCACTACAAAATTGCGATAACTTTTCACCGGATGGAGATAAAAATTTTTTAATGCGTGCATCGGATTTAGATATATCATTTTCGGTCTCAATTTTTTTTTTTAAATTTTGCATGAAAAAAAACGTTTGTTTTTTCAAAAATTCATAATGGCGTGGCAAATGAACATTAAGGGCTCAAATTTGCAGAAGATTCTTTTTAATACTTGTATCTTACCTGTGAATTTTTTGGATTCAAGAAACACACTTCCATATGATCTGTGAACCTTGGAAAATTGGGCCGAATCTAATCGAAAATAGCTGCTGCAGGCCACTGTCGGCGGGTTGCTATAGTTCAGGCGCATTATTCATTGGCACTTTAAGGAAACTTATGCATCACAAGTAATATTTATAATATACATGATAGTAACAATTTGTCTAGTTATATTAATTATTAATTTGTTTATTAACAAAATTTTTACAAAAAATTATAAGGAAAATCATACAAATATTCAATTTTATATTACATATTCTATGGTTTTTTCCTTTATATTATTATTATCTAACAGTTTATTAACAAAATTTTTACAGAAATGTTAGAAATTTTTGATATGTGCGATGTAAGTGAGAGTAATAATTGCGATGGATGAGATGGACGCCGGTTGCATAGAAGTAATAAAAAAAAAGAAAGAAGAATGCATAATTGATATATTGTATTTGTATGATTTTCGCACGTAATTTGAATGTATCATTAAGTATTTTTATGACGTATTATATATTATTATTATATTCTTATATGATTTGCTCATAGAAATTTTCGTAAAAATTTTGTTAATGAACTATTAGGTAATAATAATATAAAGGAAAAAACACTATAATATGTAATATATAATCAAATATTTGTATGATTTTCCCTATAATATTTTGTAAAAATTTTGTTAATAAACTGTTAGATAATAATAATAATATAAAGGAAAATAATAGGAGAATATTTAATATATAATTGAATATTTGTATGATTTTCTTTATAATTTTTTGTAAAAATTTTGGTAATAAACAAATTAATTATTAATTTGATTAAACAAATTTTTACTGTCATATAAATTAATTTAAAACATCAATAGTATAAATATTACTTGTGATGCATAAGTTTCCTTGAAGTGGAAAATTGATGTTGAATTTTCAACTTTGACATCGAATTTCTCGGAAAATAAAAAATTCACAGATTTTTGACGTACTTTTTAGAATGATAATACCTATATCTATGTTAAATTTTAAATTCGTAATTTGTTAATAAAAGTCTAAAAAAAAAACAAAAACTGTAAATTTTCTCGAAAAAAAATATATCTCGATTACTAGTAGCGTCACCTATAACTTATATTATATGAGTCGATAGGTTTTTAAATTCTCTACAACTATCGTTTGAAGAATTTTTTGATATAACTTCTACTATTCAAGATAACCTCAAAAAACCGAAAATTGTGACCATTTTTGGTCCGCCATTTTTTTTTGCACAGGTCTTTCAGAGTTACCATCGAGATATGTTTTATAGGATGCCGAAATGAACACACTCCAGCAAAAAAAAACAATGTTACATTTTTGTAACTGACGAAAGTCTATTTTCCATGGAGTAGTACTAATTTTTAAAAATATAGCAGTCAAAACAAAATGCACGTGTAATTTATTGAGTGAATTATTTATAAAGAAAATCCCTACGCCGATCTTTGGCATTAGCAAATTTATCAAAAACCCGCTGATTGAAATCAGGTATACTTTCAATAAGATCTCTTTCTTTAAAAAGCATTATCAAAGCAGAAAGTGTTTGTTGGCTCCTAGTATTCCGTAAAAATTTTTTTCTCCGTTTGAGGGTATAAAAGCACCGTTCTGCTTTAGTCGATGCTATTGGAATAGTAATTAAAATTTTTAAAAGTTTTAGAACTTCACTTAATCTCTCACTCAGCTCGATATTTTGCGAAAGATAGTCATAAAGTACAAAAAGTCCCGAAATTGATTTAAGTTCTTGAGTGTCATATATGACGGTACAGTTCTATATGGAGTTTTTATTAGATAAAAAAGGGATAAATTTTAATCGTATCTTTAAATTTTTGTTCAGGAAAACATGTACTATACTTTGTTGTTCTATTTTTATCTAATGATTAAAATTTTTTTCTAGATTCCTTCGCATGTAAAAAGAATTTCGGGAAAACTAATATCGGAGAAGGGACCGCCTACGGTTTTGAGCTTCTCTCATTTGTGCACTACTTGGCTCCGTCGATTTTTTTGAATTTGGATTTTTGGTTCTGGTGAATGGAATTGAGTTGACTCTTGAAGTGAATCGATCGTAGTAAATTCCATGTGTGTATCAAATGAGTTAGCGGGGTGTCTCTCTGTAGACGCGAGCGTTTGGTTTCGTTGACCCAAAGGTCGTAAACCAGGGAAATGCTTGAATTGTGAATGATTTTCCAGGGGATTAATCGATGTAATTACTGAAGAAACCTCGTAGTACGATTCGTTGTCGAAATCGATGAATTGTCTGCCGAGTCTTGCAGTATTCGTAACGGCGTTGTCTAAATCGATTAGATTCCTCTGAATCTGTTCACTGTGATGCTGTGGTTGTTGTGTTGGTTGGCGAAAGGAAAGGCACCCAAGGGGTGCCGGAGAGGACCCACCGTAACCTCCCAACCCAGGAAAGATCCAGGCCTCCTCACCTTTCTTGCTGTTTATTTGTGGCATTGGGAATTGTTGAGCCATTTTTTTGTGCTCTTAAATTTTGAAGAGTTTTTGAAGTTTTGTTGTTTTTTGTGTGAGCCAAAAGTCAAATGGGGACTTTAATTTAATACAAGACGCGTATGGAGGTGAGCTGAAGTGCTCTACGGGCCTTGTGCAATGTAATTGGGGGTAATATAATTATTGGAAAATTAGATTGGTTGGTTGCAACTTTTGAATGTACTATGTGAGAGTTTGTTTGTACGAGAAAGTCAATCTAAATTTGTCAAGTGTTTGTCTTTTGGTCGGAAAAGATTTTTCGCAAATTTAATTGTATTTCTCGTTGGTATCCGAAATCCGCTGCCTTCTCCGAATTTCACGATATTTTATATCACGGTGATTTGATGGGACTTTTCTGTTAATTTTTTCGCGCTCGAATTTTTTGTGCCAAATTTTTCCAAGTGTTTATCAATTTAGAAAAAAATTCGTGCGGGACCAACCTTAGAAAAATGCTTTTCTAAGTACATTTTTGGTATTGTTTAATATATGGGGATGGTTCAAGGCTTTTGCAAACCTTTAATGTCTTTGGAGGGTGAGTTTATTGGGAACACTCTTTATTTAATTTATTTCGCGAAATTTATGACGGTGATCCGTAATTGCAACCCCAGTTCGTGTATACAATTACGAATAACACCCGTCTTTCGAACTCTAGTATATCGGGCTCTGAGGTTTAGAAAACCTAGCTTACCTTAACCTGAAAATTTAAATCAGAGGAACCCCGATATACCGTATTTAAATCCGATTTCAGCAAAGACAAAAATTAAATTATTTTTAGAGTCTTCAGGCACCCCAGCCTTTGGCAATTTCCCGGGAAAAAGCTACTAGTTCGTCCAGGGGCCTCGGAGGTGCTTTGTTTTAAACTTAAAATTAGTAGAAAAATCCTTCAGCCACGCAGCCGTCGAAAAAGATCGTCGAGGTTGATATTTTCTGGGCTATTGAGCCTTCCTGAAGAATTATCTTCTCGAATTTGTCAAATATCTTCCCCTAAAATATGAATTTCTTTTAAGAAAATGCGAATTTCTTTCAACAAGTTGCGATATCTGACAAATTCTAATGTTCTTTCTTCACAACTGATGTTTTCTCTCTTCAAAACTGATGTTACGTGATTTTCTGTCTCTTCCTTGAGCATAAAATACTGGCAGTGACGTTTTGGCTGGCTATTGCACAAAACATGGGGTTTATATAGTTTCCGAGAGCTGGCTCTACTCTCTTGTGTGTAACCAATCAGAACAAAGCGAACTTTTGATTGGACACTTTTTCGTTTACGCCGGAACTATATAAGAAAATTGCATTGTGCGATTACCGGCATTCTATCCGTCGGATCGCGACGAATCTTGCGGCAATCGATTGGATTTTTCATTATGAAATTTCTCATTCCATTGTAAATTTGTTAATCCGTAAGGGATATTTACAATACTAATATAATTATCACCCGTTATATTCTCATTTTCCGGTCCAAATGCTCGACGTGCACTTTCTTTCAATTACCCCTCGTAATCGGCGAAAAGTTAGTAGTTCGTAAATAAGTTCGTAGCTCAAAGAAAATTTGTAACAAGTTTTGTTGCCTATATTAATACTTTCCTAAAGTTAAGTCATGCATAGAATGAACTTTTAACGATTATATGGAAAATAATAATACTTCTTATACGTCGAGAGACGTAGACGGGCTGCTGGCTGTTTCGAAGATGGCGGGAGGCTTTTAGTTAATTAATTAATTAAAGGCAAATGTGGAGGAAAAATTCGTAATTAATTAGCGGGATTTTCTTCTTAAGATGAAACTTTCGGGTTCGTTATTTTAGATTTTAGAGAAAGATTTCTGCTAAAGTATAGAGAAATATTTATAATTAATTCTACGTAGGAGAGATACATATTTATAATTATCACTGATCTTGTTTGCTTGTTTGCGCTGATATGGGAAATTTAATAAATAAACTATATTAAAAATAATTAAACGTACTTCAAGGCCGCTTTATAGGGGCTTGTCCACAAAGGGTTTACAATTTTGACGTAAAACTTTGTCTCCGTATATCATAAATTAAAACTGGAAAAAGAAAAATGTCGATTTTTGTTGGTTTCTCCCGCCCTTGATGAATAAAAAATATAAAAAGTTTTAAAAATTTATAAAAAAAAAATTTAAATTAATAATATTTACTGAATAGACTTTTACACTTATATATATATATATATATATATATATATATATATATATATATATATGTATATATATATAGGATTACATCGGAACTTCTCAAGCTTGTGGAAGGTGAATCAGTGAAGATTCTTGTCGACCTTTTTAACTGCATTTACGAAATAGGAGAAATACCAAAAGAATGGCTCCTGTCAACTTTTGTCACCATACCAAAAAAGGCAAACGCAAAACAGTGCACTGACCATCGCACAATAAGCCTAATGGGACACACATTAAAAGTATTCCTCAAAGTGATTCACACAAGAATTCACAGAAAACTAGATGTGGATATTGGTGATACTCAATTCGGATTTCGGAACGGGCTTGGAACAAGAGAAGCACTATTTGCACTTAACGTCATGTGCCAAAGATGTCTAGATATGAACCAAGATATGTATATGTGCTTCATTGACTACAATAAAGCGTTCGATAAAGTACGTCACGATCATCTAATGATACTGCTGGTAGAAAAAAACTTGGATAAAAGAGATATCAGGATTATTTCCAACATTTACTGTAACCCGAAAGCGAATATTCGAATAGAGCAAGAGACAACGTAGGAACTCGAGATTAGGAAGGGCGTAAGACAGGGATGTATACTTTCACCAATCTTATTCAACCTATACTCAGAGGACATCGTAAACAGAGCACTTTCAGATCAAAATATAGGTATTAAAATAAATGGCATCCCAATAAACAACTTGAGATATGCCAATGACACCGTTGTAATTGCAGAAACTTCGAAGGATCTTCAGATACAAATTAACATAATAGTAGAATGCTGTGAAGAATATGGATTATCACTTAACATCAGTAAAACAATAATAATGGTGGTATCTAAATCATCACAAAACTTCCCTGACATAACCGTGCATGATCAAAGAATTGAACGTGCGAGAAAATATAATTACCTGGGAACTGTTATCAATGAAAATAACGATAGCTCTGAAGAAATCAGAATCAGAATGGAAAAAGCTAGATCTACGTTTATTAAAATGAAGAAGGTGTTCTACGGACGAGATTTAAGCCTTAAGCTTAAAATTCGCCTTGTGAGATGTTACGTGCTGTCAGTTCTTTACTACGGAATGGAAGCGTGAACATTGAAAAAGATTGATACCAAGAGGATGGAAGCATTTGAGATGTGGATGTAGCGTAGAATATTAAGAATATCGTGGACAGAGATTAACAAATGTGGAGGTTTTGCGAAGAATGCGGGAAAAGAAAGAATTAGTACTTACTATTAAAGAACGCAAACTGCAATACTTGGGACATGTTATGAGGGGAGATAAATACCAGTTGCTGCAATTAATTATCCAGAGAAAATAATAGGCAAAAGATCCATAGGAAGAAGAAGGCATTCATGGTTAAAGAACTTAAGAGAATGGTGCAATTGCAACAACTGCCAACTGTTTAGATCTACAGTGTCAAAGATAGGCATAGCTTTGATGATAGCCAAACTTCGGAACGAGGACGGCACCTAAAGAAGAATATATATATATATATATATATATATATATATATATATATATATATATATATATATATTCCGTTTTTCTTGAATCGTTCAAAATTGTCTCTGTGTTTAAAGTTATTCCCTAATAAGGTCTCTTCACTTTTCTTAAAACAAGGCGTATAAATTCAGGGGAAGTAAAAGTAATGGCTCTGTCTGCCAGACCAATAATTACAAATTAAGTGTAAATGAGATGATGGAAATAAAAAACGAAAAAACGTAGTTAACGACAGCGCTGATATAAGTAACCTAAGCCACAGTCACACAAATCTTATTAAAAAGTAGTATACTATCATAAAAGTCAATAGATGGGTATATCCTTTTAGAACATTTATATGTTATCAGTTATAAAAAACCAAATACTCCATAAGTAATGACTTAAAAAACAATTTAATAAAAAAAGATTTGTTTTTCCAATATCACAATCGGTACACTGTATCTTTCAGTATCGAAATAGAAATAGCAAGCTCAAGGTGGTGAAAATTTGAATATTTTAAAAATTATATAAAGTTTTAATTGTAAAATAAGTTTTAAGTTTTTTTTAATTGTCTAAATTTTTCTGTTAATGTATAGGTTTTAAACATAATTTGTGTATTTTATATTTTAGGTTGTATGGCCAAGGAAAATATAATTATTATAAAATTAAATTAAGCAATATAAAAAAAATTTTAAAATGTTTCAACAAAAGGCGAAACGTCCAAGCATGTTGTTATTTTTAACATCCACGTATGAACCTATATATATATATATATATATATATATATATATATATATATATATATATATATATATATATATATTTTGTCGTAGTAACACGGGATATTGAAATAAAGACAATAATGCAGACGTCGATGGCTGAAATACATATTTCAGTAATATCCTATCGACACGTTCCGCCCGAAAATAACTACAAATATTAGTACCAAAACATACACAGTACGTCAACACAGGGTGTCTGGGAAAGATGCTAGCGGACCCACTGACGAGTCCAACCGCCGGCATCGTGGACGAAACACCGCTGTAAAATTTTGGGTCAATTTTTCAGTTTGTATATCGTAGTTGCGACCTACGAATACAACATGGTATCCCTGGCGGGGATAGGACCTTTGCGGGTTTTTCAGAGGGCTTTTCCCCGCATTGAGTCAGCAAATAGCGACTGGATCCGCGTATTAGACCACAATTTGCAGCGCGTCGTCGAGTTCTTGGGTACCCAGCTTTCCATCTTGATTCGTGATCAAGATACGATTACGGAACAATATGGAAAGTGGTTGCTTGAAGGAGGGCGTGTCGTAGTAATACGGGATAATCAAATAAAGGCAAGAATGCAAAGGTCGATGGCTGAAATACATATTTCAGTAATATCCTACCGACACGTTCCGCCCGAAAATAACTACAAATATTAGTACCAAAATATACATAGTACGTCAACATAGGATGTCTGGGAAAGATGCTAGTCGACCCACTGACGAATCCGACCGCAAGCATCGTGGTCGAAACACCGCTGTAAAATGGGTCAATTTTTCAGTTTGTATATCGTAGTTGCGACCTACGAATACAACAATATATATATATATATATATATATATATATATATATATATATATTTATATATATATTGTATAAATAAGTGATAAGACTCAATTTTATTTGAGATTGAAAGAAAAAAAATCAGACACAGAAGGGTTAAAATGAAGTATTAATGGTTAATAAGCTAGTAAATATAATTTAGGATAGGTTAAAAATTAGATTTAAATATAGTTTAAGATGTTTTGTTTAATTTATAATATATATAAACAGATATAGTTCTAAGAAACAGACAAGATATTCCAAAATTCTTGACTAAGTAAATAATTTAGAACTGATATTTTCTTCAAAAATATGACATATTTTCCTCTATAAAAACTAAAGTTCAATAAAAAAAAAACTATGAAAAAATATGGAACTAGATAGAGGAAGTGTTATTATAAACAACTATATATTTTGATTGAATAAAAAGTGTGTGAAAGCTTTTTAAAAAAATTAATAATAATGTGTTACACATCAACTTTAGTCCCAATAAAAACAATCACTCATAAGACACAAAAAGTGCGTGTAGCGGAAAATTAGTGCGAAATTGAAACAAAAACACTATGATTAGTGAAAAACAAACATTAGTGTACGAAACAGAAGAAGAATTTTATAGTTTTAAGAATTATTAAACGAACTATGTAGAAATTAAAACCATAAGGTGTGCAAAACTGAAAAATTTAGTATATATCTAATTAGTTTATAAGGTAGATTTAAGTTTTTTTAAGCAAATTTGGTATTCAGACGTTACATTTTTTTTTTAATAATAGGATAATAGTATCCGAGGCAACAATAAACATTTTAGAATTATTTTGAACAAAATTTGAGTAAAATAGTCATAAATTTCAATGTGCAAAGTGTTAATTTTTATTAATTTAAATATACAAATAATATACCAAAGTGGTTTTAATATACATCAAAATGTCGAGAAAGTTCTAAAGTTTATTTATTGCAAGCTAAATAATGCTCAATGGTTAGATTTTGGTCTATAGATTAATTAAAACATGAAAATTCCAGTCAAAATTGGAAAAATTAATAAGCCTTCATAAATTTCAATTCTTCAAAGTAGTTAAATTTATCAAGTTGCCAGGTATCATAAAATTTAACCAATCAGATTGTAGAAATTTCTTATGTTTCGGCCGCATATATAAAGTCGAGGCGTAGGAATTTCGAAAGAGTTGAAGTTATTATTTTGCTGAAAGCACTGCGTCTCTAGTGCTCCCGAGATTTTTCATAACCCCATATTTTCAATTGCTTTAAAAGGAAACGGAAGTTTTCATACGTCATCAGAAAACAAAAGCAAAACATTTTGTTTTTATTTTTAAAAAGAAGTTATTTTTTTTGTTGTTATTAATTAAAAGAATTTCATAATTTAATAAAAGTAATTATAACTTTCAAGTTTTGTCCTGTGAAGTAATTTTTCCACTCTCAGAAAACAAAAAATACGAAAAATTGTAATTTGAAGAATATAGCATAAATTAATTGGAATTTTTCAAAGAAGAAAATAGTAGAACGAGACTTTGGATAAATATTTGTCAATTCCTTATTTTATAGGAAGCGACAATAAAATTTTTGGATATTTGAAAGTTTTTAAAGAAGAACAAGGTAGCTACACTAGACTAGGCGGTAGAAAGCTTTTAATTCTTGGTAGACATTAAAAAATAGCATTTAATAATAACCTAACTTTTCGTAAGATAGAAATAATTAAACTAATAAGTTATAGTTTGCAATACTAACCTGTTGGACCACAAATAATATTTATCATCATTAATATCAGGTGGTACACTATATTAACCACTTGAATCACAATACAGCACACGATAATTTGTTTAAAATAAAATCAGTTTTGTAAAATAAACCACGCTCTCCATGTTAAACTTCAATATAACCATCTAGTAAACGATTGCTAAACTAAAAAAGGTTGTTAAAAAGACCATGTATGGTAAATAAAAGTGAATAATTACTAATATTGATTAGAAATATTGTTGTTTAAAATATACAAGCTTTGACCATACTATTTCATCTAAGATTTATTAAAAAATTGTGCCATTTGTTTTTTATTGTTAAATAAAATTTATATATTGTGTTTTAATCATTCTGTGTATTGATTGCCTGATTTAGATCTTATAAAAAACTGAACTCACCTGAGAAAGAGTCAATTAACAGGCAAGAAACACATCTATATTTATATAGAATATTTTGAAAATTGAAAATATTTAAAATTGGCAAGAAATAGTTATAATTTATTATAACTATTTTTTACCTGGGGCTCAATAAATAAATATCATTTTTTTTTCATTAAATTTTGGCAATATTTTGGAAATTTAAAAAAAAATAAATTCTGAAATAAATAATAAATAAGTTTCCTAAATTTTTTTCAGTAGACGATGTAAAGATTGAATTTTATTTAGTAATACAGTAACAAAATGTCAAAGTATGTACCGGTAAAATTAAATATTTAAAATTTTTTTTTAATCTAAATATTGTATTTAAAGTGTCATGTTTGTTTTTTAAAATTGTCGGTATGTTCTTATGTGAATGTTTTAATTATATAAAAATATTTTTAGGAAGGAAAAATTTTGAAAATGCCTTAAATAAAGGGCGAAACGTCAATTGTTTTGCATTTTTTGTTAAATATAGAATCTAAACTCAAGAAAAGACAAAATAAAGGAAAAATTATATATATATATATATGAAAAAGTTGTTTTATTCTCCTTACGACCGTTAAGAAAGAGGACAGACAGTATATTCTCTGCGAATTCCACTCTGGTTCACTCTCCATACTAGTTTCGACCACCTAATGGTCTCATCAGTGGAGCTGTAACGAACCGAGAGTAAAATGCACAGAAAACAAATGTCTACTTAAAATCCCCATATCGTATAGTATCGGCAGGATATTACCTGCAGAACTTGATGCCGGACTGCTATCTTAAACAGTACAAACGAACATCTGAATATACCCCGGAGCGGTAGGAAATTTATTAAAAATAAACAAATTCACGGTCTATATATTTGAAAAAGTTGTTTTATTCTCCTTACGACCGTTAAGAAAGAGGACAGACAGTATATTCTCTGCGAATTCCACTCTGGTTCACTCTCCATACTAGTTTCGACCACCTAATGGTCTCATCAGTGGAGCTGTAACGAACCGAGAGTAAAATGCACAGAAAACAAATGTCTACTTAAAATCCCCATATCGTATAGTATCGGCAGGATATTACCTGCAGAACTTGATGCCGGACTGCTATCTTAAACAGTACAAACGAACATCTGAATATACCCCGGAGCGGTAGGAAATTTATTAAAAATAAACAAATTCACGGTCTATATATTTGAAAAAGTTGTTTTATTCTCCTTACGACCGTTAAGAAAGAGGACAGACAGTATATTCTCTGCGAATTCCACTCTGGTTCACTCTCCATACTAGTTTCGACCACCTAATGGTCTCATCAGTGGAGCTGTAACGAACCGAGAGTAAAATGCACAGAAAACAAATGTCTACTTAAAATCCCCATATCGTATGGTATCGGCAGGATATTACCTGCAGAACTTGATGCCGGACTGCTATCTTAAACAGTACAAACGAACATCTGAATATACCCCGGAGCGGTAGGAAATTTATTAAAAATAAACAAATTCACGGTCTATATATTTGAAAAAGTTGTTTTATTCTCCTTACGACCGTTAAGAAAGAGGACAGACAGTATATTCTCTGCGAATTCCACTCTGGTTCACTCTCCATACTAGTTTCGACCACCTAATGGTCTCATCAGTGGAGCTGTAACGAACCGAGAGTAAAATGCACAGAAAACAAATGTCTACTTAAAATCCCCATATCGTATGGTATCGGCAGGATATTACCTGCAGAACTTGATGCCGGACTGCTATCTTAAACAGTACAAACGAACATCTGAATATACCCCGGAGCGGTAGGAAATTTATTAAAAATAAACAAATTCACGGTCTATATATTTGAAAAAGTTGTTTTATTCTCCTTACGACCGTTAAGAAAGAGGACAGACAGTATATTCTCTGCGAATTCCACTCTGGTTCACTCTCCATACTAGTTTCGACCACCTAATGGTCTCATCAGTGGAGCTGTAACGAACCGAGAGTAAAATGCACAGAAAACAAATGTCTACTTAAAATCCCCATATCGTATAGTATCGGCAGGATATTACCTGCAGAACTTGATGCCGGACTGCTATCTTAAACAGTATAAACGAACATCTGAATATACCCCGGAGCGGTAGGAAATTTATTAAAAATAAACAAATTCACGGTCTATATATTTGAAAAAGTTGTTTTATTCTCCTTACGACCGTTAAGAAAGAGGACAGACAGTATATTCTCTGCGAATTCCACTCTGGTTCACTCTCCATACTAGTTTCGACCACCTCCACGCTCCGGGGTATATTCAGATGTTCGTTTGTACTGTTTAAGATAGCAGTCCGGCATCAAGTTCTGCAGGTAATATCCTGCCGATACTATACGATATGGGGATTTTAAGTAGACATTTGTTTTCTGTGCATTTTACTCTCGGTTCGTTACAGCTCCACTGATGAGACCATTAGGTGGTCGAAACTAGTATGGAGAGTGAACCAGAGTGGAATTCGCAGAGAATATACTGTCTGTCCTCTTTCTTAACGGTCGTAAGGAGAATAAAACAACTTTTTCAAATATATAGACCGTGAATTTGTTTATTTTTAATATATATATATATATATATATATATATATATATATATATATATATATATATATATCCTATATTATTAACAATGATTAGTTTTGTTATTTTATTAGCTAAATGTGTACTAGTATGAATTCATTAAAATAAGCTAAAATTAATAAAGCCGATATGCCGTTTCCAGCTTCGAAATAAAGTCATGTTTCTCTGTGAAAAAGCTGCATCTCATTAGTTAGACTTACGTACAGCTAATTCCGTTTATATTTCAAAATCTCCGCGATTATCTTAAATCAATAGTAATTTGGCACGAAAACCTGCAAAATAAGTCGAGACCAGACAAAAACAAAACCAAAAACCGAATGGATATTTATTTTCGGGCCGACTGTATTAATTCATTGACGTACTTACACTTTTCAGTATTAATATTCGTACATACATTTGAAGAATAAACTTAAATCAGTTTAATAATAAGCTTAAATATGGCGGATTCATTTAACACCGTACATGTACATTTTTAGTATTCTCTTCGATCATACTCTAGATTTAAACAACAATAGATTTGTTTGAAGGCTGTTTATGGTGGGTGGGGGAGACGCTTTTTTGATGTTTGACAGACATAAACATATTTACTTATTTTGTCTTTCAGTTTAATTGCTTGTCGTGACATTTTTCGATGTTTTTAAGTGTTAGAAATTACTATAAATGCGAAATTTACAATTAATATTAGCAAAAAGAGGATTTAAAAACTTATTTTTATCGGTAAATATTGTTAGATTGTTTACATATTGAAAACAACAATAATAAAAATTTAGGCAACCATATATTCATACTTTGTTTTCAGAATTGACATACCTAGGGGTATGTTCGAAGGACGTACCGATGATACTCGTTTAAATAATGCAATTAGAAAAGGATAGCATAAAATTGGTATGTCTGTACCAAGAAATTAAATATCTACTGTTTATCAACACTTTTTCAAATATAAATAAAAATATTATTACGTTATTCAGCGTTCAAACAACCGGGCCCTAGTTCTGACGTTATGCTAATTCTACAGGGGTATGTTCGAAGAGTATTCTACTTTCGCGGAATAAAGTATCCTGAAGATGATTCGTGCAATCGTAAGCCAAACGTTGTATAATGTATTTTAAAGATGATTCATATTTTTTCTTCGTTCTACTAACCTTCTACCAAAATGTCAAAATTAGATATTTTGAGAACGAAATAATAGTATTTTTGGAAACAATTTTTTTGGAAAAAAGCTGTACTCTTCAAACAAGGGTTCAAAATATTATTGTGTAACGATGTTAATTTGGGCTTGCTATGAAGAACGACTGTGATTGCTTCATTGCCTTTTTTAACTAAAAATTGGCCATTCCCCCCAAACGGTGAATTATCAGTTTTAATGGTTCTATTAACACATTTTAACGCTCGAAAAACAGATAATTTTTGAGGTTTTTTTTTTGCGATTCCTATTGTAGATATATACAAATTTGACTCCTATCAACCTTGAGAACAAGCCGAGTTTCGAAAGTACAACAGAGCAGATATAGAACATCAAATTACTAATTAAAAAATCCACCGAATGTAATATTCAAATCCATCTAGCATTTGTTGATTATTGCAAGGCTTTTGACTCTGTCATATTTCAAGCGATGGAAAATGCAAGGGTTGACTCCAGATACAGAAATATTCTGAAATATATTTACGGTAAGGCCACACTCTGAAGATAAATATTGGTCCAGGGGTGCGACAAGGAGATACAATTTCCCCTAAAGTCTTTACTTTAATACTGGAACATATTTTTAAGCAACTAAACTGGAAACACAAGGGCATTAGCATCGATCGTAGATATTTTAACCATTTATGTTTCATAGATGACGTAGTATTAATAAGTGAAGATTCAGACAAGTTACAGGAAATGCTCTCTGAGTTGAAAAATCTTCTTTTTCTTCCTCTTCTTCTTCTTCTTTCTAACACAGTTAACCATGCTAGTAGGATATTGCCTGTTCATTGCCATCACGTCTTCTCCGGAAGATGACGTCCAGCAATCTCGCCATCGTTTTGGTGCTCTTCCCTGTGATTTTTTTCCTACTGGGTTATTCATTTTTGCGCTTTTAACGAGTCTACCGTCCTCCATTCTCCCTATATGTTTGTTCCAGATTCTTCGCCTTTGTCTAACTCATCTTTCTATGTCCTGTATCCCGCATTGTTGTCTGATATCTTTATTCCGTATTCTGTCGTGTAGAGTTTTGCCTTGTATACTTCTTAATGTTTTCATTTCGACTGTTCTCATCATTTATAGAGTTCTACCTGTATCTGGTCTTGTTTCTGCCGCGTATGTCAAGATGGGTCTTAGAGCCGTTTCATATATCTTAGTTTTGCTTTTGGTATTAAGGTATTTGTTCTTCCACACAATTTCTTTTAGGCATCCAGAAATTCTAGCCGCTTTCATTGTTTACTCTCTTACTTCGTTAAAAAGGTTTCCATGGCTCGTTATTTCTGCTCCCAGATATTTCAAATGATTTACCTGTTCGACAATTTTGGAGTTGATTTCCAACTTGCACCGTATTGGTTCTTTGGATGTTATTAAGCATTTTGTCTTCTCGGTGTTGATAAGCATATTTAATTCTTTCGCTTTAGTGTTAAAAGAGTGCAGTAGTCTTTGGAGGTTATCTTCAGAGTCTGCAATAAGAACAGCATCGTCCGCATAGCAGACGGAATGGAAGAAAGTGTTTCCCACTTTGTATCCAGCTGTTCTGAGGAGATTTTCTATTATTTTATCTATTACTAGCGACCCGCCCCGGCTTCGCATGGGTGTAATGCTGATACTAAATACACTACAGAAAAACTGTTTATTTTATTTTTACAACAATTATTACATCGGCCTCCGACGCGCTATTTATAGGCACGCTGTCGCCGCCCCGGTCGGCCAGTACCGCCGCAAGCGCTAATTCCCGCAATTTTAAATCTGTAATATCTTCGAAAATATTCATTTAAATCTTGTGCTGTAAAGGACCATATAGATCTATATTAAATCAACAATGTATTTAAGCTATTTAATTGGATAAGGATTAATGCTGTATTGGTTAAAATCGCTTCAAAATTTGCCATTATTTGTCGTAAAAAGTAAATGAGAAAAAAATGTTATTGTGGGATATCCATGAGAGATAGACATATACCATCGCGGAGTTTTCTGTAGACCTTTTCAATGTGTACAAATAATTAGTACATTATTTTGATAAATCTCGTAGGGTTCAGCCTGCGTTTGCAATGTAAGTGGAAAAAAATATGATAATTAACGACATCACATTAGAAACCTCAAAAATAACAGTATTTCTCCACTATTTAATGGATGTTATTATACATATAAACCTTCCTCTTGAATCACTCTATCTATTGAAAAAAACCGCATCAAAATCCGGTGCGTAGTTTTAAAGATTTAAGCATACAAAGGGACATAGGGACAGAGAAAGCGACTTTGTTTTATACTATGTAGTGATTAGATTAAATATGAAGGGGCTGAGCGAATCGCCCTGTCTAATTCCTGTGTTCACATATAAGTCTTCCGTTGTTATATGTCCTACTCTGATTTTTGTTTTGCACTGAATGTTAATATCGTATATTAGATTAGTTAACCTGTGCTTCAGAGAAAGTTGGATTAAGCATGAACTTAGCAAAATCTAAAATAATGTCTCGAAAAAATATGTCACTTTGTGTAGGAAACAACGAAATACTAAGAATCGAGGAATATCTGTATTTAGGCCATTTAATTCAACTTTGGAAACAAAACCAAGAAGCGTAAATAAAGAGAAGGATTAGAATGTCATGAGCAGCCGTTGGAACATTGGGATACGCTCTTAAAAACCCCGATATTCCCATTAATTTGAAGAGTATTTGACTCGTGAGTTCTCCCAGTAATGACCTATGGAATGGAGACAACCACAATAACAGTTAAAGCAGCGAATTCTCTGCCATCGAACGTACACGTCTTAACGTTAGAACCTTGGTCCAAGAATCGCTATTTAATACGACTGGAACATATGTTTGAAAAAATGAAGATCCGATATTATCAAAACCTGCCAGTGTCAATCTTGAAGTAAGTAGATAAAGAAAACCTTACCACTTGTCACTTCTTGCTTACGCTTTCACTGTTAAAATACAACTCAATAGTCAATATGAATCTTTTACCTTAGGGACTGTTGTGGAACCAACATCGTTTTGGTGCTCTTCCCTGTGATTTTTTTCCTACTGGGTTATTCATTTTTGCGCTTTTAACGAGTCTACCGTCCTCCATTCTCCCTATATGTTTGTTCCAGATTCTTCGCCTTTGTCTAACTCATCTTTCTATGTCCTGTATCCCGCATTGTTGTCTGATATCTTTATTCCGTATTCTGTCGTGTAGAGTTTTGCCTTGTATACTTCTTAATGTTTTCATTTCGACTGTTCTCATCATTTATAGAGTTCTACCTGTATCTGGTCTTGTTTCTGCCGCGTATGTCAAGATGGGTCTTAGAGCCGTTTCATATATCTTAGTTTTGCTTTTGGTATTAAGGTATTTGTTCTTCCACACAATTTCTTTTAGGCATCCAGAAATTCTAGCCGCTTTCATTGTTTACTCTCTTACTTCGTTAAAAAGGTTTCCATGGCTCGTTATTTCTGCTCCCAGATATTTCAAATGATTTACCTGTTCGACAATTTTGGAGTTGATTTCCAACTTGCACCGTATTGGTTCTTTGGATGTTATTAAGCATTTTGTCTTCTCGGTGTTGATAAGCATATTTAATTCTTTCGCTTTAGTGTTAAAAGAGTGCAGTAGTCTTTGGAGGTTATCTTCAGAGTCTGCAATAAGAACAGCATCGTCCGCATAGCAGACGGAATGGAAGAAAGTGTTTCCCACTTTGTATCCAGCTGTTCTGAGGAGATTTTCTATTATTTTATCTATTACTAGCGACCCGCCCCGGCTTCGCATGGGTGTAATGCTGATACTAAATACACTACAGAAAAACTGTTTATTTTATTTTTACAACAATTATTACATCGGCCTCCGACGCGCTATTTATAGGCACGCTGTCGCCGCCCCGGTCGGCCAGTACCGCCGCAAGCGCTAATTCCCGCAATTTTAAATCTGTAATATCTTCGAAAATATTCATTTAAATCTTGTGCTGTAAAGGACCATATAGATCTATATTAAATCAACAATGTATTTAAGCTATTTAATTGGATAAGGATTAATGCTGTATTGGTTAAAATCGCTTCAAAATTTGCCATTATTTGTCGTAAAAAGTAAATGAGAAAAAAATGTTATTGTGGGATATCCATGAGAGATAGACATATACCATCGCGGAGTTTTCTGTAGACCTTTTCAATGTGTACAAATAATTAGTACATTATTTTGATAAATCTCGTAGGGTTCAGCCTGCGTTTGCAATGTAAGTGGAAAAAAATATGATAATTAACGACATCACATTAGAAACCTCAAAAATAACAGTATTTCTCCACTATTTAATGGATGTTATTATACATATAAACCTTCCTCTTGAATCACTCTATCTATTGAAAAAAACCGCATCAAAATCCGGTGCGTAGTTTTAAAGATTTAAGCATACAAAGGGACATAGGGACAGAGAAAGCGACTTTGTTTTATACTATGTAGTGATTAGATTAAATATGAAGGGGCTGAGCGAATCGCCCTGTCTAATTCCTGTGTTCACATATAAGTCTTCCGTTGTTATATGTCCTACTCTGATTTTTGTTTTGCACTGAATGTTAATATCGTATATTAGATTAGTTAACCTGTGCTTCAGAGAAAGTTGGATTAAGCATGAACTTAGCAAAATCTAAAATAATGTCTCGAAAAAATATGTCACTTTGTGTAGGAAACAACGAAATACTAAGAATCGAGGAATATCTGTATTTAGGCCATTTAATTCAACTTTGGAAACAAAACCAAGAAGCGTAAATAAAGAGAAGGATTAGAATGTCATGAGCAGCCGTTGGAACATTGGGATACGCTCTTAAAAACCCCGATATTCCCATTAATTTGAAGAGTATTTGACTCGTGAGTTCTCCCAGTAATGACCTATGGAATGGAGACAACCACAATAACAGTTAAAGCAGCGAATTCTCTGCCATCGAACGTACACGTCTTAACGTTAGAACCTTGGTCCAAGAATCGCTATTTAATACGACTGGAACATATGTTTGAAAAAATGAAGATCCGATATTATCAAAACCTGCCAGTGTCAATCTTGAAGTAAGTAGATAAAGAAAACCTTACCACTTGTCACTTCTTGCTTACGCTTTCACTGTTAAAATACAACTCAATAGTCAATATGAATCTTTTACCTTAGGGACTGTTGTGGAACCAACATCTTACCACCGCTTTCCGACAAAACTGGACTTAAATAGATGTTCAAGTTTGTGGAAAGTACAAGGATGTCTGGGAAAGATACTGATGGATCCCACTGATGAGTCCACCTCCGATATCGGGACGAAACATCCATACATTTTAGGTGGTCGCAAATAGTTCGTTAGTTATATGCCCTTAACATAAGGGGCATTACTACGATAGGACATAATCATACATGCCTAGCATACGTGGTTAAAATTGAGACAGGAAACGCGTTGAAATTTTTTTAATGAAAAATGAGGAATAATTTTGTCTCTTTGCAAAGCTCACATTCTTGTGATCTGGCAACTCTTCGGTGGATTCTGGACTCACTGCAAGCTTCAGAGCTGTGGTGGTTTAGATATTATCAAATCCGCGCACGCATGCGCGAGGCGATGCTCACACGCATTCAGTCGAGCGTTCGAAGACCCATTCAATATTGCTTTCAAAAATATAAAAGAACTGTTTGGATCTTTATGAAATTTTCTGGAAACATACTTGATTATTCGTAGTTAAAAACGTATTTAAAAAATAATCGATTTTTAAAGTTGATAAAGTGGGATATATATATATATATATATATATATATATATATATATATATATATATATATATATATATATATATATATATATATTTATATATATAGTTTAAGTCCGCCTTAGCCGATTTAGTCAATTTTATCTCATTTTTGCAAATATTGATGTTATAGGCATCATAATATCATTTTCCTGTATACTATAACCACGAATTTGAGATATAAAACTGGACTGCTCTTGTTCCATATCTCCCTTAAAAAAAATGACCCCACCGTGCTCCGTGCCATTAGGTTGTTAGATTGATTACCATTTCAAAAATTCATCTCTAGGAAAGGTCAATTTCAGATCCTTAAACAGTTAAGTAAATTGAAAGTTTGACCTAGTGTAAAAATTAAAAGTTGCTAGTAAATCTTTATGTATATATTTAGATTAAAAATGATTGTATTAATGTAAGAATTCTCTTGTATTTACAAGCTTCTTTATATTTAAAGTGTCTTAATAAATATTGTTTTGTTTACAATTAAATATAAACTGCTTTAACACTCTCCCCTTTAGAGTTTAATTTTTTTTTATAAAAATGGTTTAGTACATAATGTTACTTTACTTCATTTAAATTAAAGCTCCGTTTTTATGAAGGAAATGTCAACATTATTATGAATGTTGTTAACCCTATATAAATACCTAACATATCAGTTCCCTAAAAGCATCGAGGAGAAAATAATTTTAACAAAGACCTAATCGAAGCTATTTTTAAATGAGGAAACTATCTTACTTTGCAATAGATTTTGTGGAAATTTCGATACCTTACATTAAACAATATACTATATTAATTCATGATATAAAATTTTTAAAAATAAATGCCTTAATACTTTTTTTTTCGTTAACTTCTTATACTCTACGTCCGAATAACGATGTTTCTAAAACAGATATTTAAAAAAAAATTAGTCTCGATTTGTTTTTGGCGCATATTTCATATTTTAGGTATTTTGCTAAATAACAGTTTCACTGTAAAAAATAAAATATGTAAAGAGTCATAGAAAAAACATTTTCATTTATTTATAAGATCTAACATTTCATGCTTGTTATCTAAAAATAATAAAATTGTTATATATTTACGCTGTTCCAAAGAAGTTAAAAAAAATTTGCTTTATTGGAGTTGCTTCAAACAGAAAAATTATAATTTTGAGGAAACTAAAAGTAGAAATTCAAGTTAAATATTGTTTTATAGAAACAATTATCCTGGGCTGCGATTCTATAAGAGTAAAGGGAAAGAGAATATCATAATAAAGATCTTCTATCTTTGTTCAGTCTGTATTAACACATAAGTATATCACTGTCCTAATAGAGATAAGGAAAGAGAATGTCAAAAAATATGCTTACAGAATCGGAGCTCTGGTCTTTTTTATTGAATATACTCGATTAACCTGTCAAGTAAAACAAGGAAGAGCGATTTATTGTTTTAGATATAGTATAGAAAGAGATAGTTATTGTCTAAACCTGTTAGTTAGAATAATAGAATTGACATTCATACACGACACATTCACGCCAATGTAAGAAACTAGCAGGGAATTCAATGTTGCCATACAAATCATTGCACCGAATGGCGACCAATAAGGGGGGGTCAAAAATTATTTTCATGAGCAGTCCAGTTTTATATCTCAAGTTCGTGACTATAACGGATACCCTATTAGCTTTTTTTGTAGTTGTGGAATTTATCTTTATCTTTTTTTAGATAGATCTCGGTTTTTCTACGCCATTTGTCGAGAAGGTACTTCATTTATTGACAATTGTATAGGATTTTATTTAATAGTAGAAAAATGAATATTGAATGCATGGAAAAACCTTTTTTCTGACTTTACAATAAAATGATATATGTTGCGATCTATTCATCTAGTATTTGCCTTGGTTTTCGGAAGTTGTACTGATCAACCCGTCTTTCTGGTTAATAGAGTTACCATGGTAGTTCCAACTGTATAATTTATTTTATCGGACTATGTAACATTGTGGTCATTTTGGCCAACCTCATCATGGCCGTTTTCTTTACCGGAACTATAATTTTACTTGGGAAGGAGAGAGATTTTCCTCGGTCCATTTTGTCTTAACGAAGTTATGGGGTGAGAAGCAACTTATGGCAGACTATTTAACTTCATTTGATGAGATTTGTCTGCAACTGCAATTTTAGTTATTCATTTTGATTTCTTTAATTTTTATTACCTTACCTTTTGTCTTTGCTGTAGTTGCTGCTAATGAATCACCACTTCTCTGGGCTGCAGGGTCCTTAAAATTTTATAGAAGCTCTAGAAGTTCTCCTTTTTGATCAGAACTCTTAAGATTCTGTGAACCTTAATGTAACTTATCATTTTATTATATAAAAATTGCTATACAGCTGCTTGCTGATATTGATTAATCTAGTTAAATTTATTATTATTATTATTTTTACCTATATTTTCTAGATTTGGGTTTCTTTCTTTTATTTTAGTATCTTTCTCTCTATCTCTTAATTAAAGTTCATGGATTCCTTTTTGTATCTCTATACGATAAATTTGCTGTTTTTTTATGGATAGAATATCTAAGTTTTATTTGAGAGTATGATGTATATATATATATATATATATATATATATATATATATATATATATATATATATGTGTGGATATAGGATGTGTGCTACATCCTTCTCAGGACTGTTTGCCCACAAAAGCCGTACAATACAAGACGAAAAAATGTTTTTTTTTCAGAATTCATGTGAAGCCAGATTGGTTTGGAGAGCATTTGAGAATATGCGAAAAACGGGCGAAAAAGAACCAATTTTGGTTTCGAAATGCGCATATCTAAGCTACTTGGGCACTTTAAAGGCAAAAAATAACTTTTTTAATAGAACAATAACACATTTTATTTTTTCGAAACTTTACGTGCGCAGCTAAAGTTTGAAATTTAGAGGAATGACAACCGAAAGTTATTGTTTCATTTAGAATATGATAGATGGTGCTATACTGCCAAATATTACTTATCACAAACGCCAATTGTGACGCGACCAAGAAAAAAGAAAACCATGACCTGTCAAAATTAGTGATTTCATTTTATTTTTTAGAAGAATTATTGTACGTTACGCCACTGCTCGTTCAACTGACTCTCAGCATAAGTAATTCGAACGATAGAATTGTATAAATTTCCCGAATACCCGAATTACCATCAGTACAAATTTACGGGGTTTGTTCAATTTAATTTCGTAAATGTTAGCAATAATTTGGATTTTCAATACCGACACCGGATAAATCTATCAAGTGAGGAATGCAAATAAGTGAAAGTACAGATCGCATGTGTGAGATATTTAGAAATGTGAAATTTGCTGGAATATGTCGCGTGAGGAATGAGGTCGTTAAACGGGTATTTTGTTTTCTAAGGTTTCGGTTTTTCATTATAAATTTGAAAATACATGGACTTCGGAAATAATGTTCTAAAAGTTAGAGAGGTGATTATTCTGTGTAATAATATAAAGGTGGTAAGCTTATAGTTGTTTCTGTTTTATGCGGAAACATGCAACTGTTTTGGCAAAATCTCATATTTCAATCTTATTTGTCCACTGTTCAAGGTCACTCAGAATAGGAAGCGCAGAAGATGAAGATACCAAAATAGTTTTTTCGTTTCTAAAATATCGTGACTGGACAAGATATAATTTTTTGCAAGCATCATTATTATGAAAGGACATGAATTTCTACAAAGTAAATTTGCCATGCATGTGCTCAAATGCTTGCTACATCTTGAGTTTCTCTCGATACAAATTTAAGAAAAAAGAGTTTTCTTTGCTTTTTTTCTTGACAAGACCTTTTCAACCCAACAATTATATGCTTTTAAGTAGAATGATTTTTTACAGCACCAGTTTTCTAGGGCTGCTTCTGGTAATTTTTATGGTTTAAGGCTTATACTTCTAAAATAAAAAATGAAAAGATTATATATATATATATATATATATATATATATATATATATATATATATATATATATATTCATATTAATCTCTTAAAAATATGCCATTTTTCAAATTTTTGGGAACAGACCGCCTCTTAAAGGCTGATATTTTAAGTTCTATTTAACCAATTTGAGTTGTTCAAAAATGTTCCTATAGTTACTTCTCCTATTTGGTGATGTATTTTATTCGGTATTATTATAATTTTTTTGTGACTATGTTTTTCTGTCTTTAACTGTTTGAGACCAAGGTGTTTCTGCCAGTTTTCTTATGTCATAATCCCATCAAGATTCGGGCGTCTCTTTGGTGTTTTGGAGCTTCTGGGATACCACACAGTTGTCCTAGTGGTCAATCCATTGTCTGTTCTTCTTGCTATATGTCCTACCCGTTGACACTTTAGGGATTCTATTTTTTGGATTACCTGAGTTTGCTATTTTATCCAATCTATTCTTTTACGATCACTTTTTTGGTTATTTTTAGCATGCATCTTTCCATGACTCTTTGAATAACTTGGAGTTTTGTGGTTATTTCTCTCTTTAATATGCAAGTTTCACACTCATATGCACTAACCGGCAACTGTTTTGATAAAATAATCTTTTTTTTAAGGTAAAGTGGCATTTTGGACCTCAAGATTATAAAGTTTCGTCCAAATGATAACCACCTTAGTTTAATTCTCCTGTTGATTTCCGGAAGTAATGAACTCGAAATCTATATAAGTTGCCCCTAGTATATAACATATTTTTATCTACAACTTCCAGAGTGGTTTCATTTATTCATATTTTGACACTGGTAGTCAGATCGTTATCACAATACTTTTCGCTTTGCTAGGTTTATTTTTGACCAACTTCGTTACTGGCTGGGTTGAGGTCATTAATTTGCTCTTGTAATTCTTCAGGACTTTTAGCAATCAGAATTATGTCATAACCGAATCTTAAATGGCTTAGGTGTTCTAGAGACATTTGTTATTATAGTCTAATTTCGGGGAGATATTGTCTAGGGTTCCTGCGAATATATATATATATATATATATATATATATATATATATATATATATATATATATATATATATATACAGTGCCTTCATTTCAAAACGAACCATCCTTAATAACTTTGTTAAATAGAAAAATTTAAAAAAAAGAAAAAACACGTTAATTTAGATATACAGGGGGAAGTTTAATTTTGCATTTGTTAAAAGTCTGTCAATCACCTCCTCACCTCCAGCTAACCTCACTTTGATATGTCAAATGGGAACCCCCACCTTGTGACACATCATTGTAAGCAGCATAAAATTATCTATCCAACCGTATAAAAAAAATTAAATCGGTTGACGTACAAGCGAACAGTGTGCAAAAATGTCTTGTAATAATGCATAATATATCGGCCTCGAACTTTAGTATGTCAAATGATTACCCTATAGTGTGATACATCATTTTAAAGGGCATACTATTTCCTATTTAGCCAATAAAAAAAAACAAAATCTGTTGATGTACAAGCGAATAGTAAGAAAAGAGGTGTGGTAATAATAGACACCTTATCACATTAAACTTTATTATGTCAAATGGCTACTTCATAGAGTAAAATATTATTTTAAATTTAAAATAAATATTTTTTTAAAATAATAAACAGTTAAAATATTTGCGAGAAAAAAACTAAGCCTGTTTTAAAATTCATCGCAAAATTCATTGCAGTCTAATCAATCTAGTGTATTTATTTCAATGATATTTTTTGCGGTACCTGATAGGTACAAGAAATCACTGCAATAAATAAAATTTTTAAGATCTTTAAACACCAGTTGTTTATTATTGTTAAAATTGTCATTGTGACGCCTAGTTGAAACGTGAATACAAATGGTGTATACGCTAGCCGAAAGAATAGAAATAATTTTTCTCTATGGAGCTGAAGATCGGTGCGCTCGTAGAACCGCCAGAGCATTTAACGAGAGGCATCAAGACAAAAACGTGGGCCATAAATATGTACTCGAATTGGTACGAAAGTTTGAAGAAACGGGATCCGTTTGTAATAAAAAATCTATTGAGAAAAGGGTTGTAGATGAAGCATGCCAAATCGAGGTACTAGGACAGTTTGCAATAGATCCAACTTTATCCATCTCAAAGGTCGCAGATTTAACCAACATTTCTGCTGGCTCTGTGCATAAAGTTTTAAAACAAAATAAGTTTTTTCCCTACAAAATTCAAATTCTTCAAGAACTCGGAGAAGACGATTTTGATAGGAGAATTCAATTTTGCGAATTAATGTGCCAACGAATTGACGAGGACCCCCATTTACCTAAGAATATCTGCTTTAGTGATGAATCAAGTTTTTTTCTAAATGGACTGGTTAACAGACATAACTGCAGATACTGGGATAATGAAAATCCGCACCTTTTCCGAGAAGGGCATACTCAATATCCCGAAAAAATTAACATGTGGGCAGGAATTTATGGCAATGAAATCATCGGGCCATTTTTTTTGGAAGATAATTTAACTGGGCAAATTTATTTAAACCTTTTAGAAAACACAATATACCCTGCCATTGTGCAATCTTTAGAAAATCAAGTGGATGAAAATGCTGTTATGGTACTAAATGAAAATAATTTGCATTTCCAGCAAGATGGAGCTCCCCCGCACTACGCTTTGGCAATTCGAGAGTGGCTTGATGAACATTTTCCAGGGACGTGGATTGGCAGACGTGGTGCAATTGAATGGCCAGCACGGTCTCCAGACCTAACCCCTCTAGACTTTTTTCTTTGGGGGTATTTAAAAAGCAAGGTTTATAAAACCCCACCTGAAAATATTGACGATTTAAAAGATCGAATTGTTCGGGAATGTAGAGGAATTAGCAGAGAAACCCTTGCCAATGTTCGTGGGGAATTTCAAAATAGGCTTTTTTATTGTCTCGCTAATAACGGCGCACATTTTGAACATTTAATAAAATAATTTTCTTCAACTGAATAAAACTGAATAAACTGCTTATATTTAACACACATTTTTGCATCCTAATTGCCTATAACGTCTATTAACTTAATTTTTTTTTACATCGTTGGATAGCAGATCGTACGTCCTTTAAAATGATGTATCACCCTATAGGGTAATCATTTGACATACCAAAGTTCGAGGCCGATATATTATGCATTATTACAAGACATTTTTGCACACTGTTCGCTTGTACGTCAACCGATTTAATTTTTTTTATACGGTTGGATAGACAATTTTATGCTGCTTACAATGATGTGTCACAAGGTGGGGGTTCCCATTTGACATATCAAAGTGAGGTTAGCTGGAGGTGAGGAGGTGATTGACAGACTTTTGACAAATGCAAAATTAAACTTCCCCCTGTATATCTAAATTACGTGTTTTTTCTTTTTTTTAAATTTTTCTATTTAACAAAGTTATTAAGGATGGTTCGTTTTGAAATGAAGGCACTGTATATATATATATATATATATATATATATATATATATATATATATATATATATATATATTGTATATATGTATATATTATATTTTCCAGATTCTTGAATCATAGGTTATATCCTTTTTTATTGTGCCTTTTCGTGTGTTTAGGTTATTTATTTAATTAAGAATCCAAAAGTCTGACGTTTTGCCCTTTATTTAAGACATTTTCAAACTTTTTGTTCCTTCATTTATTCACCTTCCTAAAATATTTTTTATATTATTAAAAACATTCCTATAAGAACATATATACAATTTTTAAAAACAAACAATCACTTTAAAACACTATTGAAATTTTTAAAAAGTATTTAATTTTACCAGTACACACTTTGTTATTTTGTTTATTAATTAATTATGAAATGTAACTTTTACGTCGTCTATTTAAATACTAAGGATACATGGAATGCGAATGTGTCTTATTTTTATATTTTACAATGCACCAAAAAAACCGAAAAAACGCATGCAACTAATTTTATGTTTAAGAGGATATTCGATTTTTGATGTTTATTAACAGGATCGAATATTTAATATTTTTGTTTAAAATAGGCTGGTGTAATTGTGGCTCATATTTCCTATATCCGTTCTGTCGTTAGCAGTGGTTTCATCTTTTTTAATTTCTATCATTTCCTTAATCTGCAATTTTTGGTAATTCTTATTTTTATTTCAATTATGGTACAGTTATAACCAAATGTATCTTTTTCGTCCTGTGTGTGTTTGTTTAATACTGTTGAGGCATTTTTCGTATATTTATAGCTATTCAATTTGTTCTTTGGTAATTGGCTCATCATGCCTCTATATTTTTTGGGACAATTTGTGCAAGGGCTCGAATACACTAAATTTGATTTATTCATGAGAGGAGTTTTACTCTTTAAATTAGTAAATAGTGTATATAATTTATTATGAGACCTGTTTATGTTTTATGTTTCTTGTTATTAGGTTATTATAAAATTTATATGTTCGTCTATTAATTATTTCGGTGATTTTATTTTCATTGAAATTATTATTTATTAGTGTCTTTTTCACTTTTTGCGGTATTCCTGGTCGGAATTCTGGAGACGTTGTATACCAACACACCAAATCAACTTGTGCACACTATTTAAATAGAAAAATGGGAAATTTTAATGAAACATACATCACTATCAAAAAATAATTTTATTGAAGCTGTTGACCTCGTTCTAAATACAAATTACTTTCAGTACGAAAACAACTCTATGGATGTGCTATGGGATCACCATTTTCATCTAGCATTGCTGAGTTAGTAATGGAATATATATATATATATATATATATATATATATATATATATATATATATATATATATATATATATATATATATATATATATATATATATATATATATATATGTATATATATATATATATATATATGTATATGTTCTGAATTTATAAAAATAACATTTTCTCTGTACCTTAATGTATAACTCGAATTTATTACTCAAGGAATGATATACTGGATTAAATATATGTAATTAAATAAACAATGAGTAATATTGTTTCCTTCGTATTTGCTCTTAAGTCTTAAATACAATCAAATGGATTAGAACCAACATGTGTCGTTTCCCTATATGAAATTTCTGATATGTCTTGTATTAGGACATTTTCGCACTACGTTCTAAATAAATTAAAAGTTATTTTCCGTTTACGTATCGACAAATTAAAAGGAAATATTTTTCTAAAAAAATATTTGTAATCAAAAAAGAATTCTCATGGTTATCATAAGAAACAATACACCAAAGACATTAATATTGAAGAGAGCGCAAGTTCTCTGTTGTTACATTAAAAATCCAATAATATAAAATAGTTATATAATATTATAATTTCCACTATATTACATTAACCATAAGAATTGTTTCAACGCAGTGTCTTCTTCAGATGGCAGACAACATCTGAAGAAGACACCGTGTGTTAAAACAATTGTTAAGGTTAATGTAATATAGTGAAAATTATAATACGTTGCATTATTTAACTATTATATAATGGATTTCAACTAACAGCTAACACAATACAATACCAATAATATAACCTTAGATCCTATTTACTTTCTAGCTCAGTACATCTCCAATCTCAGTTGATTTCTATCGCAACCTAACTTTTAGTCATTATTCTAAAGCCACGTACTCGTTACTAATAGCTACTAGTTCAAATATTATATGTGTAATATCTTTCAACTATTTTTATGCAAATTTTAGTGAACAAATTTAGAAAACCTTGTATTTTCAACGAAAAACCAAAAATACGTTCCGGAAAGGCCATAGACCATCAGACTCTCGAAAACGACTAATATTCGTTTGACACGTTGCCAGATGTAAAATACTTTCGTGGTATAAACTACAAAATGTGTTCATTTCAGTCAACAACATAGTTTAATTTTTATAATGTTTTATACAGTCTCAGGGAAAAATTAATCTTAACCAAACTAAATTTTTGGTTACTTCAGGTTTGACTTGATTTCGATTAAATAGTAAAACTGAAACTAATCTGAACTATCATAAATTGACCTAGACTTCTTCTTTCGTAATATAAACTATAAAATTTATCCATTACAGCTAACAACATAGTTTAAATTTTGTAAAGTATAAAAAAGATAAAATTAATCTTAGCCACCCAAAATTTTTGGTTAGTTCAGGATTAGCTTAATTTTGGTTAGTTTACGAAACTAAAACTAACCTGAACCAATTTAGATTTATTAATTAAAAATGTTATTGTGAATTTCATAGAAATCGTATTAATCTGGCAACAGCGCTAATTTTTCGAGTTTTAGGAACGAGTCACACTACTATTTAATGACGGAAGCCATTTTGTTTTGATTTGTTTTTTGATTTATGCGACAGAAATGTGCATCAATGTGGAATTTGTGGTAACCAAAATTTTAACGATTTAGTACAAGAAATTGAATCTAAAGTGAAAAGTGTTTTTCACACAGTAACACTGCAGTGAGAATCTACAACGTCCCTCCCATCAATAACTCTAACGTAATAAAGACAATTATCATTCATGTTGTGCTAAAACTATCTATTTAAATTATCTCAATAATATGGAATATATCTCTTCCCAACACACTCTCTATACTCTATAATAAACTGAGACTCTATTCGCAAATGCAGCCTCTACATCAACGCTCTATCAGGCAATTGCTGTTCGTATGTAAACAATCGAAATATAGAGAATCGGAGATTGTCTCTGTGTATCTAGAGTATATACATTTATATGTATGCAAGGAGGCTAGATGAAATGATGAAATTTCAATTAAATAATAACAGTTAATTTAGAGCAATTCTTGGAAATTATAAAGTGCTCGGAAAAGTTAGTGCAAAGGGACAGAGATCGAGAAATCAGAACGCCAATTTATATTTTTGCAATATGTATATTACATAGGCAAATGTTTATATATATATATATATATATATATATATATATATATATATATATATGAATTTTTTAAATTGACATGAAATTTGCTTTATTCGAAAGGTAACCTTCTGGCATTATAATTTAAATATGACTTCTGGCATATGACCGCCATGACTGGCTCAGACGTAGTCTAATCTGGAGGTCCAATTTTCGATGACTTTTTCCAACATTTGTGGCCGTATATCGGCAATAACGCGGCGAATGTTGTCCTCCAAGTGATCAATCGTTTCGGGCTTATCGGCGTAGACTAGCGACTTCACATATCCCCACAGAAAATAGTCTAGCGGCGTTAAGTCGCACGATCTTGGAGGCCAATTCACGGGTCCGAAACGTGAAACTATGCGGTTACCAAACGTTTCCTTCAATAAATCAATTGTGGCACAAGCTGTGTGACATGTTGCGCTGTCTTGTTGAAACCACAGCTCCTGCACATCATGGTTGTTCAATTGATGAATGAAAAAGTCAGTAATCATGGCTCTATAGCGGTCACCATTGACTCTAACGTTCTGACCAGCATCGTTTTTAATGAAGTACGGACCAATGATTCCACCAGCCCATAAAGCACACCAAACAGTCAGTTTTTGTGGATGTAACGGTGTCTCAACTTACACTTGAGGATTATCATCACTCCAAATACGGCAGTTTTGTTTATTGACGTATCCATTCAAACAAAAGTGAGCTTCATTGCTAAACAAAATTCGCTTATGAAAATCGGGATCAACGGCAATCTTGTTTTGGGCCCATTCACCTTGCTATGTGATCGTGTGGCTTCAATTCTTGCACGAGTTGGATTTTGTAAGCACGAAAACCAAGATCTTTCCGCAAAATCTTCCATAAAGTGAATGGACACATATCCAATTCCTATGCACGATGGCGGATAGACTGATTCGGGTCTTCCTCTACGCTACGCTCTACAGCAACAATGACTTCTTCTGTACGCACTGTACGACGTCTCTGTGGATGCGTATTATCATTTAGAGTAAACGTGGTGCGAAAACGTTCCATTGTTAATCGAATTAATTGCTCTGATGGACGATTATGTTGACCGTAAAATGGACGTAGTGCGCGGTACGTATTTCGAACAAAACCATGATTTTCAAAATAAATTTGCACAATTTGGAAGCGTTGTTCAGGAGTCAGTCTATTCATGTTAAAATGCCAAACCAAACTAAACATAAATCACTTGACAGCTGACATAATGGCCGCCAGTTAAAAAAGTGTTGCCAACTTAAAGTTTTATACCTCTATAAAAAACCCCCTTTATATTATAAATTTTGATCTTTCAGGATGTTATGAATTCATTTAATAGACATAAAACACATAAATAAGATGTTTCGACTATTATATAGTCTTCACTAATTACGATTAGTCTAACATAAGGAAAATTACCATATTATATAATTTTTCATAATGTAAACTATTACTCAAAAGAAGCAATAATAGTGTGTTTTTTTTTCACATCCTTTATCATATGAAGTCTTAACCACTGAAAATGAAAATATAGGCGCATAATAAGTTACAATTTAAGATATTGCACTCACATGTAGTTAAATTGTTATTGAAATCATTCAATAGAAGCAGATATATAGGTTTATACGTTTTTTTTATATAATAAAAACTTTATTATTTAGTTGGGAATGTTATTAATTTAAAAATGATATCAATCAATTTATTTTAAAAAATTAGGTTCTTTGCGGAATAAATTGGCCACGACAAAGTATACTTAACCTTACCCCTTACTAATTATTTTTTCAAACAATAATTAGTAAAACTCGGCACTCTTTTAAAATTAAAAATTTTCAATTTTTTTTAAGTCATCTTGAGCAATCCAGCTCACTGCTCAGACGCACAATCCCATAGATTATGCGGTTGTATCTAGGTTAGGACAAACAGTTAGAGATAGGGACAGGGGCGGATTCAGCCTCTCTCTTTTTTTTTTTGGGGGGGGCGGTGATATTATAAAAGTACAGTGTGGCAAGCGAAAGCAAGTTGTCGACGGAGGGGGGGGGAGGAGACACCAGTAACATTTCAATTTCTAGTGTAAAAGGCAGGGTCGTGTCTATTTTTCTGAATTTGAAGCTCTTGGAGAGGGGCGGGGACGATAACAAGAAAAAACAAGTTGCCGACAGTGGGCAGGATGCGAGCAGCATACACATTCCTAGTATAACAAGCAGCTTCGGGTCTATTTTTCTAAACTCAAAGCTCTTCGGGGGAGGACTATCGCAAGAAAAACAAGTTGTCAACGGGGCGGGGGAGTGCCAGCAGCATACACATTCCTAATATAAAAGGCTGTGTCGGTTCTATTTTCCTGAACTCAAAGCTCTTGGGAAAGGGAGAGGATCGCAAGCATACACATTCCCATACTCTATTCAAGAACTAGAGAGAGTAATAGAACTGTTACCAAAACCTCCAACGTACCTGCTCCAGTGCCGCAGGTAATTGAGGACTACCGTAAATCTAATTATATTTAAATATTATAAGCTTTTATAAATTTACTGCAACAATAAAATAATTCAATTTAATTTCTGTCAGTGAGCAAAGTACACCACTTTACAGGGTGTTCTCAGTGACTTATCATGTTTGTGCTTGTTTTTATATATTATTTGAGATTAGTGAGATACCCAAAAGATTCCACCTCTATATTTATTCCAAAATCGTTAAACCAGGGCATTTTTTCCTCAACGAAAAACTTATTACGATGAATGTTTATGATGCCTTAAGATATCAATATCTAGATAATAATGTTCAAAGCTCTGTTGAGATGTATTCCAACATGACAGGAGTTTGAAAATCTACTATTTACCGAATACTGAAGGAGAAAAAAACGACTGGAATTGTTAATACTCCCAAGCCACATTCGATCACTGGCAGACGAAAAACCTCGTTGAAAGAAGAGATGTAAACTGCAATAAAACAAGTTGTACATGCATTTAATTAGCAGAAGCAAATCCCAACCGTCGACAAAATTCTAACTAAAATCAATGAAGATCGAGATTTACTGAAATTAAAAGAACTGAACTTGCTGGAAAAAACCAGATAGGTCATCTGTTCTTATAGATCGCCCGGAAAATCTCCGTTGGGGAAGGAAATATCTCTCTTATGTAAAAGGTAGAGTTGCTAGAAATAACACAACTTACAAAACTAGCAATTTAACTGAACTTTTGAAAGATTTTTTGAATAAAGTTATTGGAGAAACTTGGGAAAAATCTATATAATAAAAGAATAAAAGGAAATGTGCAAGCTCGATCTCATAATCGGTGAGATAGAGGAACCAATTATAATTAATTTGAGCGAAGATAGCTTCACTTACTTTGATTACGAATTAGATACGTAATGTTTACCAGTGTAAACAAAATTTATTATTTAAATTTTTGTTTTTGTTGTATTTTGTTGTTTAATGTTGTTTATATATATATATATATATATATATATATATATATATATATATATATATATATATATATTTTATATATTTTTATTTTAGTGTGTCCCTCTCTTTAATTTTATTTATATTTAATTCTAATTAGCCGTAATTTTTTCATTATTGTATTTGTTTCTTTTTCCTAAGCATGTAGAATTAACACGTTTATTTTATTTTTTTGGGGCTATCGGATTTCTATATAATAAAGTAAATTAAATTAAGATGCTATTGCAATAGAAATAAAAATGAGTAGGTCTAATTTTAACTGTAACATATAAAAAATGCTACACCGCCCCCCCCCCCTTGGGTAGGGATAATCTGAGATTTTAAGGAAGAGGAAATATTTGCGTATCCTACAGGCAAACAAACACGACCTTTGGATCAAAAATTCCACCAGCGTTCTACAAGGGAATATCAAAATGTACATTTTGTATCTTCTCGGCAGAATTTATTTTCCGATGTGGATACTTCAGATACCATGATCAAGGATGAAAATGAGAAGCAAAACATTTTCATCCCGAAACAGGAAGAAAGAAGGCGACAGCACCAACATTAATATGAGTTAAAAAATTCTGAAACTACCAGGAGAAGGTGGACATTTTTCCCATAGATAGTGTCCGCGATCTAGACCGGTTTCGAACTCATTAGTTCCCGTCAATACAAGGCAGACATGTACATCTCATCATAAGAAAATTGAGTCCTTTAAGCAACTTATAAAATATTAAAAAAAGTTTAATACAAGTTGCGCCATCTCCCGGACTCTCACGCAATGTATTTTGAATTATAATGTAAATTCCTTTAGTGTTATTGTATATGTGAATTAATTTTTATGTACAGAAGTTGAAATAAACTGCTTTAAATTCAAAATAAATGTAAATTATTTATGATTTTGGGCTACAGAATCATAAAATTTAATGTAAAATCGACACTAAATTTAAGGTAATTTTTAACAGTGTACGGTCGAGCATATATAGTGTGCTGCAGCGAATTTAGTACTGATAAAAATGTGTTGGCTATTTAATTCTTGCTAGCGAAGCCAGGATGGAAATATTCTGTATGTAAACATCCCAGTACTTACCGTATTAACTTCCTACCTGATAAAAAATTCATCCGATCCTATATAGTTCCTATAATATAGTATCTTATAATATCACCAGACCATCCAACAAACCACATAAAATCAAATATACGAAAATATTCTCACAGTCTAATTCAAAATCCGAATTTTACACGACCTAAGTTAACAATCGGTTTCTTTATCTACCGGTTTCCCAAACCTATAAATAATAATAAAATGAACAAACAGTAACATCAATGTGCCCGTTCTTTTCACAACCACCTGTATATTATGTTTGTAATAGGACCGCACGGATCTAATAAAAGTTGTAAATTTTACTAAAAACAAATATTTTACAGGATAAACAAAAATCCATGGATCCAAAAAGGCACTTATTGTTTATTTTTCGATTTTTATAGGGGATGTGGGGTGGATTTTATTGCTGTTTTTTAATTTTCAGACGATAAGGCCTACGACAGAGTCTGACAACTTTATTTCGATATTATTGTGACACGATGTTATGAAAATATTTTCTCTTTCTGTGACAAAGTGAAAAAAAAAATTCTTGTATGTGCCAATAATCAAATTAGATACTTTTCGAAAAATTAATAATTTTTTAATAATTCCCATACACTTTGTCTAATTGAAAAGTATTTTAATACCATTTTAAAAGATAGGTTCTTATTGAATTTAGTTCCAATGAAAATAATAATATAATAATAATAATCTGCCTACACTCTGGAGTCCTTACATATGACCATCTACTGTGCCGCGACTGCTATAGCTAGAGCTCTAGAAATTAAAGTTGCAACGGAGCGTCGATCAGCAAGGACGGAACCCAACATACCACCATGGGAAAGACGTCTAAACAACAAAATAGAAAATCTTCGAATAGATATAGGACAGCTGACGGAGTACATCAGGGGCACAAGAACTAGTCGACTGCAAAGGCGAGTTGAAGAAATCATGAGTCGTGTCCGATATCATTCGCAACAAGATCCAGCGAATGTCACTGCTCAGCAATGCCTTGACTCGCTGAAACAGAAGCTCTCTGTTATTGCAGGACGGCTAAAGAGGTACAAGACCAGCAATAACCGAAAACGAGACAATGCGCTCTTCCAACGATCAGAAAGGACTTTCTACCGTAAGCTAAACTCTCCACCTAATATAGCAGATAATAGATATCCCAATAGAGAGCAGGTAGAAGAGTTCTGGGGAAACCAACTTTCCACACCAGCCGATTGTAACATCGCAGCTGGCTGGATCAATGAAGAACACCAAATCTGCCAAGATTACAGCCAGATGCAGTTTGAGCCATTTACCACCGAGGAAATTTCAAGAATAATCAAGGAATCCCATAACTGGAAAGCTCCAGGTCTCGACGGGATCCAGAACTACTGGCTCAAAAAGTTCTGGTGTATGCATCATCAGCTGGCTAATCTTATTAATGATGTTTTTCTTAACCCAGCAAAAATGCCATTGTTCTTGACCGAAGGTATTACGTACCTCCTACCAAAGGACCAACACAACACACAGGACCCAGCTAAGTATAGGCCCATCACCTGCCTACCCACACTGTATAAGGTGATCACCTCCAGCTTGACCCAACGCATCTATGCACATTGTGAGCAAAATAACATCATTGCAACACAACAGAAAGGATGCACGAGGGGAGCAATGGGATGCAAGGAACAATTGATTGTTGACTCTGTCATATGTAACCAAGCCTGTACCAACCGAAGAAACCTCTTTGCTGCCTACGTGGATTATAAGAAGGCCTTCGACTCAGTACCACATGAGTGGCTCAAAACTATATTAAGAATGTACAGGGTCGACAATAATTTTGTTTCCTTTTTAGAACGCATCATGTCAACCTGGAGAACTAGGATCCAATTGCAAGTGCCATCCAGTGACACCATCGAAACTAACACCATTCCGATACGAAGAGGAATATTTCAAGGTGATTCACTTAGCCCATTGTGGTTCTGCCTTGCAATGAACCCATTATCACGCCGTTTGAACTCCACCAGACACGGCTTTAGTGTTAGAAACAACAACGAAGAGATAGTCAGAGTGAATCATCTTCTATACATGGATGATCTTAAACTGATGGCTGCTACCAGAAACCAGCTGGAACAAATGCTTAAAATTGTAGAGGAGTTCTCCGGGGATATCGGAATGCAATTTGGACTTGACAAGTGCCGTATTTTGAACATCGTTAAAGGGAAGATACAACCGGGGGCTTTTGAAATGCAGAACGGTGAAACTATAGCTGCAATGGAAGCAGACCAAACATACAAATATCTAGGTATGAAACAGGCTAAAAGAATTGATCATGGCACTATGAAGGCCGAATTGACTGCCGAATTTGTCAGGAGGGTAAGGCAGGTATTAAGAACTAATTTAAATAGTAGAAATTTGTTTAAGGCGCTCAACACGTATGCGTGCTCTGCGCTGAGCTACTCTTTTGGAATTGTAAAGTGGAGCAGGACGGACATCCAAAACCTGCAAAGAAAAATAAGGACACTCCTAACAAAAGCACAAAAACATCACCCTCGGAGTGCTATTGAACGTACAATGCTTCCAAGACACCAAGGAGGAAGAGGATTGGTGGATATTGGTAAGCAGCTCGACCAACAAATAATAAACTTACGTTCATATTTCCACAGGTTGGCGGACTCTTCCACACTACATCGAGCAATATGCGAGGCAGACGATTCAACACCGCTACAGTTGAGGGAACAAGATATTACTTCTCACCACCAAACAGACCAAGAGAAGTTACAAACCTGGCTACGGAAGCCACTTCATGGACGGCATCCAAATGAGGTCAATCAGGACAATGTCGACAACTCAGCGTCGAACTACTGGTTGATTTCAGGACAGATGTTTCCAGAAACGGAGGGCTTCTTGTTAGCTATCCAAGACCAGGTTATTCCGACGAAGAACTATCGGAAGTTCATCATTAGAGATCCCTCAATAGAGAATGACCAGTGCAGATATGGCTGTCGAACATCGGAGACAGTCCAGCACATAACTGGAGGATGCCAAGCATTTGCCGCAACCGAATATAAGGAAAGACACGACTCGGCCGCTAAGATACTCCACCAAGAGTTAGCAGAAAAGTTAAACTTATTACAGGTAGGAAAAGTGCCTTATTACAAGTACAATCCGGAGCCTATTCTTGAAAACAACCAGTTCAAGTTATATTGGGACCGAACGGTTCTGACGGATCAAACAGTTGCTCATAATAGACCAGATATTATACTAATAGATAAAATTTCTAGGCGAACTACACTGATCGACATCGCTGTACCTAACAACAACAACCTAAGACCAAAATACAACGAGAAGATCGCCAAATACAGAGATCTGGAGGTGCAAATCCGAAGACAATGGGCAATGAACAGCGTCCAAACGATTCCCATAATACTCTCAACAACTGGAGTGATACCGAAGAACCTCCTGCAGAACATCAAGGGACTGGGTCTTGGTGAGCATCTGTATAAACCGATGCAGAAAGCAACTCTCCTAGCAACCGCGCGAACAGTCCGAAAGTTCATGGGAAATACAGCAGACCACGTCACCTAGGACCCGATAACATGGAAAGGGTTCCCACAGAGCTTCATACTTCTGGTACCTTTGTGTGCCTGGTATGAGTGAATAATCCCTGGAGGGAGTGCGAAGCCGTCTGGCTTGTAAATCATTCATAATCTTTATTGTCTAACAGATAACATCCATTTATAAGACAATATGACATACAACTTTGCTAAGTTATTAAAAAAATTATAAAGAAAAATAAAATTATTGATTAATTCATACAACAATTCACAAGAAGCAAACATTTTACATTTTTATTAGAAACTTTAACTTTAAAGCCTGTGTTAACCTCTTAGGGGGTAGGCTGTAAACATCGATGCCACTGCAAGTGCTGTTGAAGATACTCATGACTTGAAATAGAGGCGTTTTTATAAGAAAATTTTTTTCAGGGCTAGGTAATGAAAAAATGGGACAGGACTTGACAGGTCTCGGGGGTACATGAAAGTTAACTTGATACAATAAATCAGAACAGTCAATATAAGATCTGGATAGCTTTCCCAGACACTGGGCTAACATGTAATGTCTGCAATTTATTAAAGATGGAACGCTAAATCGCCTCAGTAATTGCTCTTCATCTATACCCCTTTGAGGGAATACTCCGTCACTCTTAAATAATAGGTATTGTAAAAATTTTCTTTGCACTCCCTCTAAATGATTAATGTACTTATCATAGATAGGATGCTATATGACCGCACCGTATTCCAGCTTCGACCGAACAAGACTAACATACAAAGTTTTTAAAGTCTGCAAATTGCTAAAATCATTAGAATTGGGCAATATAAACCCCAACATTTTGGCCGCACTCCCACAAATCAAACTGATATGTTTCGTGAATGAAAGTTTTGGGTCAAAAGTGACTCCAAGGTCCTTAAAAGAATAACTTCCTTGAAGTATTGACTGTTTAGAGTATATTCAAAATATAAAAAGTTAGTTCAAGGGCAAATTATTCCCGTTACACCAATTCCAAACAATATCAATATCTCCCTGCAGCTTTAGGGCGTCATTTACATTATGAATCATCCGAAATAGCTTTACATCATCTGCAAAGAGCAAAACATTGCTCGAGACTCCAACCGTAATATCGTTAATGAAAAGTAAAAATTAGTGGAGCCAGATTGCTCCCCTGCGGAGCCCCGCTTGTAGCTTTAAATTTATAGGATTGATAACCCCGGATTTCAACATATTGCATTCTATTTTGTAGGTAAGATTAAAGAAATAACAATAGGCTCCCGCTAAAACCCATAACAGCAAGGTTGTTAAATAAAATATAGTGATCGACTCGGTCAAATGCCTTTGAGAAGTCGGTATAGACCACGTCAACTTGATTGCGTTTATCCAATGCCCCACCAGTAAATTGGGCAAAGGAAGCTAGATTGCTAATAGTACTACGGCGGTTAAAAAATCCGTGCTGTTCTGTTGCACTTGACTCAAAATACAATCATATATCGACATCTCAAAAACCTTTGCAAATGGGGATAGTATTGAAACAGGTCTATAATTGGGGATCTCGTTTATATTTACAGGGGTGATTCTTGCTTCCTTCCAAATATCTGGAATGGTATTTGTTTTAATCGCCAAATTGAACAAATATGACAAAGGTTTAAGCAGTGCATAGGCACAATCCTAAACAAAAAAACAGGGAACGTTGTCTGGACCCTATGTCATTCTATTTTTCGATTTTTTTCAACGCGCTCATAACTATTTATTCCGGAATGAGCTCAATTGAAAAGTGCTGGCTCCAAACCGCATTGTCAAAAGATACATTATTCTTAGAAGGACGCGCATAAACACTACTGAAAAAGTCGGCAAATGCATTCACAATATCCTCAGGATCCGAGAAATGATTGACACCATTTATTAAAACTTCAGGTACGGTTGTTAAAGACCTTTTAGATTTAATATATGACAAAAGGTTATGAGGATTATTAGATAAGGCTTCCTCTGCCTTTACTTTATAATTAGACCTTTAAGGGGTAATTTTATAATTTTGTTATTATTTGTATTATATTCATACAACTTGATGGGTTCCAGAGAAAATAAAATAAAGTGTTCCATTTTGGCTGATGTATTAAATGCGTCTATACACTGTCATGAATTTGAAAAAATACTTTGGGTAAATAGCTTTCTTGCTTTCCTAAGTTTCGGTGAAATTTTCCAATTAAGTGTAGTGTTCCGAATGACGATTTTTAAACACACCCTATTATTTCAAAAGTTCTTTATTGTCAACTTCAATTCTGACACTTGTGAAACAATTCAAGTTACATCGACGACATCTCTAACTAAACTGTCCACGAAAGCCGATCTGGACGCTTTATATACTCCTCTGGCCGATACCGGGAGATTCCCAAATTTTCTAGAAGGATTTCCATACTACGTGGTGTAATAAAAATAATAAAAAGGAATAATCCGACGATTTTTAGACCTTCTGTCATAGGTGTTCCATGTTCAAAATAAGAAATTTACTAAAAAGTTCCAGACTTTCCTCCATTGACGTTTCATGAGGAAATTAACGAAAGGTAAAATTAATTAAATAAATTATAAACTCGTAGAATATAAACCTAAAACCGTAGAAACTAGAAACGCAAACTAACACTATGAAGTGTATACTGCTAGGAAATCCGTTACGTTGCTCCCTTCCAAGTACTGATCGTTCCGATCGAATTTCTTGATCTTGATAATGGGCCAATATGTGCAGATTCACAACTTTCATCTTCGCATGAGCGCTTTTCTGAATTCAGTACACCAGATCGTTTAATCGGGTCACTAGGTTAAATGGGCTTTCCCATGACTTCTAAAGCTTAGGTGAACGCCCTTTCGTTCTGTTCGGATTGTACAACGACACTTTTACACCAACCATGAAACCTCAAGTATTAGCACTGAGGTCATAGAAGGTCCTCATTCCGTCGCTTCCTATTTGTAGTCTTCTCTGTACCTTTCCGAGGATGACCTGCAGAACGTTCTTCTTCCATGGTCCCTTTCGCGGTCGCAATCCGTCTCGACGTACCCTCTCTAGGATGACCTGCAGAACGTTCTTCTTCCGTAACCCCTTTCACGGTCACGGTCTCTCTCGTCTCGTTCTCTACGGTCGCCGCGAGTACTTCTACTATCTTTTCCGTAATGGTCTTTTCTTCTATCACCTCCATCAGCAGTAATACGACAACCGCATACTTCAACTCCATCGCAAGCCTTGATGGCAACTTCAGCATTTTTTTTATTTTTATAAACAGCAAATCCAAAACAGGGGATACTATTACTTAATTAGACTTCTTCAAATCAACGAAGACAAAACTAAATACATGTTCATGAGTCGGAATGGCCGAAACAGGGACAGAATAGGTCAAAACATTACCATCGATGAATATAACTTTGAACGAGTCAAAGAATTTAAATACCTAGGAACAACAATATGCTAAGATAACAACGGATCACAGGAAATAAACAATAGAATACAAGCAGGAAATAGATGCCTGTACGCACTGCAAGATCTGATGAAATCGAAACACCTCACAAGACGAACAAAGATGGACAGATACAAAATAGTTATAAGATCGACAGTTATATATGGTTGCGAAACATGGACGCTAACGGTAGCGAACGAAGAGAGACTACGAGTCTTTGAAAGAAAAATCTTGAGGAAAATCTCGGGACCAACGATAGATGAAACGACAGGACAATACAGAACAAGAACTAACAAGGAACTAGAAGAACTATTCCCAGATAGTAAAACAAATAAAGGCCAGAAGACTCCAGTGGGCAGGAAATATCAGAAGGCTTCCTGACGACAGAATAATAAGACTAGCTTGGGAGGAAGCACCGACTGGGAGAAGGCCACTGGGACGATCCCGACTCCGGTGGAGAGATAATATAACAAAAGATCTCAAAACTATGAACATCGAACACTGAATGGAGGTTGCGAGAGATCGAAATGAATAGAGGCATGTCGTAAAGTCGGCTTAAACCCACCAAGGGTTGTAACGCCACGGAGTAAGTAACTAAGTAAGACTTCTTTAAATACAAACTAGAAATATAAACTAATATTATGAAGTGTATACTGGTATAAAGTTCGTTACAATAATATATCCTCTCGATCTTCGATTTTTTTACCGATTCATCTCTTAAGCTGGTGGTTGTTACTCTCCCCAATTTTTTTTTTCATTGCTTTGGTACAGTAGTTTTCTTGTATGACTTTCTCTTTCTTGGCTTTTGGCTGCTTTCTTGTATGTTCTCTAACTGAATTTTTAAGAATCTTCAATTTCTCTATAAAGAATGTCACCTCGTTTTTCCTAATTTACTAATTTTCTTCATTGTTCGAACAGTTTCTCTAAATTATCGGTCCAAATAATTTTTGTTATATATGAATTTCATATTATCTTGTTGGTTGTTGTGTTTGACTACTTTTTTCTTCACTTTCACCCAATGTTCCACTTTTTTTTTTCTATTTTCGGGTTTTCCCTTGTTATGAATCTTTTTTTTTATTCTTCCATTTATTTACACTTTTGCTCGTACCATTCTGTTGTAGCTTTCAGTATTTATATATATATATATATATATATATATATATATATATATATATATGTATATATATATATATATATATATATATATATATATATATATATATATATTGTCGTAGTAATACGGAATAATGAAATAAAGACAAGAATGCAAAGGTCGATGGCTGAAATATATATTTCAGTAATATCCTACCGACACGTTCCGCCTGAAAATAACTACAAATATTAGTACCAAAATATACATAGTACGTCAACACAGGGTGTCTGGGAAAGATGCCAGCGGACCCACTGACGAGTCCAACCGCTGGCATCGTGGACGAAACACCGCTGTAAACTTTTGGGTCAAATTTTCAGTTTGTATATCGTATTTGCGACCTACGAATACAACATGGCTTCCCTGGGCATGGGACCTTTGCGAGTTGTTCAGAGGGCTTTTCCCCGCATTGAGTCAGCAAATAGCGACTGGATCCGCGTATCAGACCACAATTTGCAGCGCGTCGTCGAGTTCTTGGGCACCCAGCTTTCCATCTTGATTCGTGATCAAGACACGATCACGGAACAATATGGAAAGTGGTTGCTTGAAGGGGGGCGTGTCGTAGTAATACGGAATAATGAAATAAAGACAAGAATGTAAAGGTCGAAGGCTGAAATACATATTTCAATAATATCCTACCGACACGTTCCGCCCGCAAATAACTAAAAATATTAGTACCAAAATATACATAGTACGTCAACACAGGGTGTCTGGGAAAGATGCTAGCGGACTCGCTGACGAGTCCAACCGCTGGCATCGTGGTCGAAACACCGCTGTAAAATTTTGGGTCAAATTTTCAGATTGTATATCGTAGTTGCGACCTACGAATACAACAATATATATATATATATATATATATATATATATATATATATATATATATATATATATATATATATGTATATATATAATTTTCTTACATATGTTCAATGTTGTCTAGTTATTCTTTGTCACTGGTTTTGATTGATATAGTAGGCCCGAAATTTCACACATGTATGTCAAAAAACCTGCCAAATTTTTATCTCCCTTTCGGCATATATTCAAAGTCACGGATACAGTACAAATAAAACAATATCGTAACTAAACAGGTGGTTCTTTCTATAAGAACGTTTTGTATTTCTTTTCTAATGATTTTATGATTGGCCCCTCGCAGGTGCATCGCATATAGGGGGTCAGAGAAAAAACATATTGCGTACCCTAATCATAATCGCATAATAGTCAGTATTATTCACCACTTTTTCATTCAATCGTAAGTATTTTTGAGATAATTATGTTCTTTTATTGAAATGTAGATGACATTATAATATTCCAATCTCATTAAGCTCATATCTTTGTTGCAAAACATTACATAATCACAATCAGTTGTTTCTAAAGTAGCTAGAAATAGATTTCTCGCAAAATCCCGAGATTGGCATATAGATGAGAAATCTAATAACCTATTCATCTATCCTGATATTAAAATTTTAATGGTATCCGTATTTTGGGATGTGTATAGTATAATATTCCTCGACTTTTTTGAAAAACCGTCAATAACGAATATTTTTTGGAGTTATTCAAGCATTTAAATGAAGAAATTGCGAAAAAACTATCTCGAATGAAGAACAATAAAGTGCTCTTTCACAAAAACAATGCACCATGTCACAAGTCGATCGAATTGTACTGCAAATTGCTTTCGAATTTGGACTTGGTTTTGACTAAATTTAACTGTGGTGTCTTTGAGAATACTTGTGGCTTTGTTAGCAGTGATACTCATCATCCACCATTAACTTTGGAAATTTTCTTAAAACATCCAAAACAAAAATATTTATCAAATAATACCTGTAGAAAAAAATTTAATTTTAAAAAAGCTGATTTTCATGCTATGTATCAGCTATTTCAGAACACTAGTTGGAATGAACTTGAATCTTTGAATGAAGTTGATTTGGCAGTTGAATGTTTTTATGAGATTGTTAACTCAATATTTGAAATTTGTGTACCAAAAGTAAGCCCATGTACAAATCAAAAATATCCAGTTTGGTTTAATAAGTCAATAATAAAAGATATAAAAACAAACGATAAGTTAAGACTTCAAATTCGAAAGACTGATAATTTAAATCCATACAGGCAATTTATACAGCTTAGGGCCAAAATAAAAAGAGACGTTAAAAATGCATATAAGCAATATTTAAACAAAATTCAAAATGATATAAATAAGGATTCCGGGTCATTCTGGAACATATAAAAAAATAACAGAAGTTCACCAAACATTCTTGTTAAAGTGTTTTTAAATGATGATGAGTATGTTGATGACGAGGTTATAGCAAATGCAGTTGCATCTTATTTTAGATCTGTATATGTTGAGGGTGACCTGCGCCATTTTGAGCATACTCAGCTTTGTGAAACTACTGAGATTTTTTCTTTCCATCATATTGATTACAGTGATGTGTGCGAGGCAGTTAAAAACCTGTGGGACCTGATAATATACCATCTTATATAATAAAGGGTATGATAGGATTTTTTGCAAAACCACTGAGAATATTATTTAACATGTCTTTAAATACTAAAACTTTTCCAAAAAAATGGAAAGAAGTCAAGATTTGTCCAGTGTGATTCAGCGAATATCCAGAATTATAGACCAATGGATATTTTATCATGTCCAGCAAAAATTTTAGAGTCGATTATATACAAGCACATTTATGCTTATGTTCGTAACAAAATGACTGATAGACAAGATGGATTTCTTAAAAATAAACCAACTTCTACAAATTTATGTAATATTACTCAATATATAGCGGATAATCTAGATAAGAAATTCCATAGATGTTGTATACACAGATTTTACAAAGGCTTTTGACAAGATCCCACACAGTATTCTTTTGGATAAGTTGGATATAGAATTTGGCTTTGACAGTAATTTACTTCAGTTTTTTCAATATTATTTAAAGCATAGACAGCAAAAAATTTTTGTTAGAGGATATAGGTCAAATTATTTTATTGCAACATCAGGTGTCCCACAAGGGGACCACTGCTGTTTCTTTTATTTATCAATAATCTAACTAGAGAGATTAATAATTCAAAATCTTTACTGTTTGCTGATGACTTAAAATTATACAAAAAAATTGAAAATATACAAGACTGTGAAAACCTTTAGGATGATTTGAACAGGATTTATCGTTGGTCACTAAAATATGGTCTACACTTTAATATTAGCAAATGTAATGTAATCAGCTTCACAAGAAAGAAAAGTAAAATTGATTATGATTATAGAATTAATGGAGAAGTTCTGTCTCGAGTTGGTGAGATGCGGGATCTTGGTGTTGTTTTTGATTCACAACTTGATTTTAAAACGCATATCAGTGAAATTGTTAACAAAGCATATAAAATGTATGGATTTATAATAAGAAACTGCAAGAACTTTAATAATTTAAAATGTATTTCAACGCTTTATATTTTCTATGTGAGAACCACCCTAGAATATTGTTCTATTATATTATAACCCCTATTGCTTTATTAATTATAAACATACCATAGAAAAAGTTCAAAATAAACTGTTAAGATACATGTATTACAAGCAAACTGGCACTTATCAGCTACACATTCCAAAAGTCGATATTATGAAAACATACAACTTAAAGACATTAGAAAGTCGCTGAACTATGGCATGTTAATTATTCTTGCATAAAATTATTAATAGTAATATTGACGACCCCGATTTGCTAGCTCTGATAAATTTTCACGTACTGGCTTACCCAACAAGATATCCTGTGGTTTTGTATGTGGATGGAGCACGTACTAACTATGATTCAAACTCTTCTATTATAAATATGCGTAAATTGTATAATGAAATAAGAAAACAATGTGATATATTCAGTATAGGTCTCAATAGTTTTAAAAATTTGGTCAAAGAAATATTGTAATTTTTCTTTTGTTGTTATGTACTTGTATTAAGCGATTTTGTAAAACCTTTCTTCTCTGTAATTGACTATTACCAGCTCACAAAGCTCAAAAACTGATCACCGAAAAGAAATATGGTACCAATAAAGAGGTGATCAGCGAAACTGAAGCCTATTTTCATTCACTGTAGTATTGCAAATTGTCAATAAAAATATATACTTAACCAACGCGACTAAATCTCTACAATCTTTGGAACTCCTAGAAAAAGCGATTCTTACAAGTTAATATATTTACTAATCTGTTTCTACCTAATAACTCACCGTATCTCATCTACTATCATCCCGGAATCCCAATCTCCGATCAATTCTCATAATTCACGAAAACGTCACGTGATAATTCTTTAGGAAATGTATCAAAACGAACACCAGTGGAATGTTAAAATAAGATAAAAAAAAAAGAAAAGTATAAATAAAAAGTATGGCCAGCGTAAATTATTGGGTATGAGACGAGTTTTAAATTACTGAAATATGTTTGGCAGATCACAGCTTGGTGGTAGAAGTTTATATGTATACAGGATGTTATGAAATGGTTTAATATATATGGTGCGTTACCCAAGATAAAGAGTGTAGTTTAAAATATTAAATTTACAAGAAGAATGGAGCTTTTAGGAGAAATACAGAAACAGATATGGTATAAAACCCTCATCCCCTAATTCGTTAATATGGTCTAAATGTGAGAAGGTAAGGTTTAGAAACTAGGAAGTCAAAAACTTTGGTCAAATTTACCATAACTTAATTTTTAAAATATGACGTATTCAAAAGTTCACTATAATAAATAATATGGGGCGATGCTCAACTCCACTCCATATAAATACACACAAATTAAAGAATATTCTAAAAAAATACGTTTTTCCTATTTTTTTTGCTAATATAAAAAGTAAAATAGGGGAGCGAGGGGCTAGTTGTAACGATTTTTAGCTGAATTACTACGTATTGAACACTGATTTATACGTTAACATTATTCGTATTTCTTTCCTAAGAATTATTTTTTCGCAGGAAAGTGCAATGTTACAACTTACCCCGGCTGTGAGGTTAGTTGTAACATTTCTTGGGGTGAGTAGTAACAGTAAAGAAAAACCGAAATTTAAATTTATCTTTTTCAGTTATAAAACTAAAATCTTTACATAATTTGTAACCTTAGTCAAAAAATAAACTGAAATTAACTTCTAAACAATAATCAACATGAATATTTAAGTTTTATCTTATTTCATAAGTCTACACTTAATGATAATATATATATATATATATATATATATATATATATATATATATATATATATATATATATATATATATATACCGGGTGTCAACGAATCTATTAGACAAGTCATAATTTCTAGAGTATTATATGTATCAAACTAAGAATTGGTACAGGTAAATGGTATGTGAAGGGGAGAGTTTTCGCATATTTTCCACTTTCCGGCCACTTCCGGTTTTACCGGAAATGGCCCGGGTTTTGAATTTTTAAATGGAACATCCTGTATATTTTAACATTTTTGGATTTCTGAGACAATTCTAGATCAGAATGTGACATTTTAAAAACTTTTTACGTCTACTTCATTTTTTTAGAGCCACTTTTAAAATTGCATCTAGGTGGCCATGATCGGACGCAAACTAATCTAAGGGCCTTAGGTGATGTCAAAAAAATACAATCGCAAAGTTTTAGTTACTAGTATGAAAGACAGGAATAAGACAAGTTGACAAAATTACGGTTTCATTTCTAATTATTAATTTTCAAATGGCGACCCCTTTTTGACAACTACTTTTCGAAAAAAGCATTCTTTGAGGAATCTAACGGTACTAATTTATTTGCGATTGGATTAGACATAAGAACAGAAATTAAATATTATTAAGCAAAATACTGGATAATTTATTTACTTATGACAAGTGCGCCATGGACAGCCATGATGCATAATAATTTGCAACTGTTTTTATCAAGTCTTCTTTGGAAAACAAAACACTCACTTAAGTAGATGATGACAGTGACATACGCTCTAAGAACCGACGTAAAAGTTTCTTAATTTTCGTTAAGTTTAGTTCAAATTTTCGTTAAATTTCGAAAGGTATGAAAAAATAATAATTTTCTTGAGTAGGTGGTTTTTTGTTTTTATTTTTAAAACTATCTAATTAAAATTTTTCAACGTTTCGGCCATTCTTTTGGGCTTTATCAAAAATATATTATCAGTTCATGGATAAAATCTGCAAAATGTACATTTGACTCTTTAAAATTTAGAAACACAGGAAAAACATTCAAATGTTTGCATCTTAAAAGAAAGATTCTTCTGTTCATAAGATATACATATATATATATATATATATATATATATATATATATATATATATATATATATATATCTTACGCAATAATTAGCCTTTGTGTTTCATTAAAAATAAATTCTTCGCCTGTGTCACAGTTAATACAAACTAAGAAAATAGTATTCCTGAGACACATTTAACATGTGCCCACATCTTACAAACAATGCATTCTACCCATTTGTCTTTATTTGAATCACTGTAGACTTCACTACAAACTAGACAATATAATTCCTGCGTTTATTCCTATTATAAATTAATCTATAATAAAATAATAATATAATAATAATTTCATAATATATAAATGAAATAAATATATAGAGGAAAGACACGACTCAGCCGCTAAGATACTCCACCAAGAGTTAGCAGAAAAATTGAACCTATTACAGGTAGGAAAAGTGCCTTATTACAAATACAATCCAGAGCCTATTCTTGAGAACAACCAGTTCAAGTTATATTGGGACCGAACGGTTCTGACGGATCAAACAGTTGCTCATAATAGACCAGATATTATACTAATAGATAAAATTTCTAGGCGAACTACACTAATCGACATCGCTGTACCTAACAATAACAACCTAAGACCAAAATACAACGAGAAGATCGCCAAATACAGAGATCTGGAGGTGCAAATCCGAAGACAATGGGCAATGAACAGCGTCCAAACGATTCCCATAATACTCTCAACAACTGGAGTGATACCAAAGAACCTCCTGCAGAACATCAAGGGACTGGGCCTTAGTGAGCATCTGTATAAACCGATGCAGAAAGCAACTCTCCTAGCAACCGCGCGAACAGTCCGAAAGTTCATGGGAAATACAGCAGACCACGTCACCTAGGACCCGATAACATGGAAAGGGTTCCCACAGAGCTTCATACTTCTGGTACCTTTGTGTGCCTGGTATGAGTGAATAATCCCTGGAGGGAGTGCGAAGCCGTCTGGCTTGTAAATCATTCATTTCATAATATAATGTCATGTGTTAAGGGCAGCAGTTGAATATATATAAACTGAGATAAGGAACGAAACCCGAATACGTTATTTATAAAATTCATTTTTTTAATTATTTGACTGAACATATGACGAAAAAACATCTGGATTATATTCATTTTCAAATAGATATTCTCATCACAGTAGTCATTTTTAAGTAAAACGGCTACTACATGTTTTCAAAATGACATACCCTGCATATTTTACTGTTTGATGTATACTTAAAATTCTATGCAATTTTCCATAGAACTCGATACATTAATAGATATTATCGTGGTCTATGCATATTAAGAGTTATTCTTTCCAGCGTCGTTATACTACAATTACCATATTTGTAACCTATTTATTATATAATAGAAAGAGGAAAAATACACTGAATTAATCACTTTTATTCACGGAACCCAATGAGATAAAACAACTGTTTTCCCTTAAAATATTGTATAAAAAAAACCGAATTACATTAGCGTTATTAGAGTTATTTGACTTCACTCTAAATTATATATAAATTTCGACATCTACCATATTTTAGAAAATCAATCTTATTTTTCGTCAAAATAAGGAAAATTGGATAGAAAAACTTTAACCCTCCAGAAACATTACACTCAATAAAATTCTACAATTGCACTTGCCGCAACCACTTAACTTGTTTTTCGGGAATATCTAATTTTTGTACTTGTTTTACCGAAGCGATCTTCTTACCCATACATTTTTTCGACCAAGTCCGAATTAACCATACATTTTTTGTGAATTTTCGTAAAAAATGAAATGGTATCACTTGTTGAAAATGCACGTATACTACAATGAAAAATCGGGAAATTAAATTTTTAAGCAATAAAATAATTTTTATTAAAGTAACACGCAAATTATTTTCCGAATGAAAGTTATGTTTTTTTACAAAGAAATTCTCTATGGAGTTTTTTGTAACAATAAGTTTTATATTAATAAAGCTATTTAAAATTTTGTATATTTTATTGCACATGAAATTTTGTAAGCCTACACATTTTGTTCGAAACCGTATAAAATAACTAATTACTTTATGTAAATATTTATTTTAAGAGCCTCGGTAAGCACAGTAGCACTTACCACGACTTGTTTAGGTTGTTTACCGCGACATTAGCCGCGCTACACACCTAAAGATATATAAAAAAGTCGAGGTGCGGTAAGCACCGGTAAACATGTATATATATATATATATATATATATATATATATATATATATATATATATATATATATATATATATATATATATGTGTGTGTGTGTAAAAGCTCAAAATTTGAAGGTGTATTAAAAATGACTCCAAACGAAATGTTGCGTTATAAATCTAATGAGAAATGGTGCACTCACATAAGTAATTATCTGTCAAGAACTATCATTCAGAACCATCACGAAATCCAAGTAAAAATAATTTTTAATCAAATCGGTAATATATTTAATATGGTCCCCTATAAATTCACCGAGATGATATCTCTCAAGCCATTTAAAATATCTTCTTTCCTCTAATCAATATCCTCTTTATGGGTTCTCGAAACACAGAACCAAAATTCATGACTTTTCTCGGAACCCGATATGGAGAGATGAGATTTTTTATCGGGTATTACGTAAATCAAACGGGGACAAACGACTACCAAATTCTACTGGATTCTTTACAGGTGTTTTTGATTTCTATCTGACGATCGGCTAAGGTCTGGTTCACACTATGTACGATGCGACGGGTACTGCTGCATTTTGATGCCGTTTTTGTTGCAAATTGAGGGTTTTGCGTGTGTCAAAAACTAAATTTTTTTCACATTTTAGATTTTTGGTTAATTTTTACTAAAATATGTTATATTGCTGATTTTTCAGTTTATTTTAGGGTATACCCCATCTTTTGAACTATAAAAGCATTTTTTATCAATTTAAATTTTCTTGATATATATATATATATATATATATATATATATATATATATATATATATATATATATATTATCTTTTCTTGGGTTTAGGTTCTATATTTAATAAAAAATACAAAACAATTGATATTTCGCCCTTTATTTAAGGCATTTTCAAAATTTTTTCTTTCTAAAAATATTTTTATATAATTAACATTCACATATCTATAATTTTAAAAAACAAACAAGACATTTTAAAAACAGTATTTAAATTTTTAAAATTTTTAAAAGTATTTAATTTTACCGGTACACACCTTGACATTTTGTTATACTATTACTAAATAAAATTTAATCTTTACAACGTCTACTGAGGATACATGGAATGCGAATGTATCTTATTTTTTTATATTTTTTATATTTTCAATGCACAAAAAAACAAATAAGGTATACGTTTAGTTTTATGTTTAAGACACAACTGAGAGATACTTAACAAATAATATATTAGCTAAATTCTTTTCGTTAGAAAATAAAAAGTTTGAGGAATTGCATAGAAAAATTTAAAAAAGACACCAAAACAAAATAAACCAATTATTTAAAAAGCGTGAGATCTGTAAGGAAACAAATAACGACAGGTCCAAATAGATCGAAAATATATCTGATACCCCGATACCGTCTGAAGTTAATGAAGTTTTATCATATGGTCCAAATTTCTCATTAGATGTTACAAAAGAAAAAGATATCCCAATGACCGAATATATAGCCTCAATTGAATCTGTTATTAGCAATGAGCCAGATGACAAGAAGGACACAATTAGAGCTGAAGTAATTAATGTTTTAACTAATCATAAAATCAAAATAAGACACCAAACAATAAAAAGTAACAGCCTCCAAAAAAATTTAAAAAAGAAATTAAATCGATCAAAAAAATTTATCAAAGACAATCCTCAAATCATTGTTCTAAGGCCTGATAAAAGCAATAAAACAGTAGTTATGAACAAAGCAGATTACGAGACAAAAATGAACAACTTACTAAAGGACGAAAATACATATAAAAATATTAAGAGTGATCCAACGAACTTATATCAAAAGAAAAATAATACCTTCATAAAAAAAATTGCTCAATGTAAAAGAACTAACTGAAAAAGATGCAAAAAGACCAACCATTCACAATGCCATTCCACCAAAAATATACGGCCTACCAAAATTACATAAACAAAATATACCACTAAGACCTATTGTTTCTTGTATACAATCGCCATTCCATAGTTTATTAAAATTCTTATCGGATTGCATTTCAAATATTACAGGCAAAAACGATTTTTTTATTAAAGATTTATTCGCCTTTAAAAAATTTATTGATACAATAAACCTACCTGAAAATAACAGACTTATTTCGCTAGATGTTATATCTTTGTATACAAACATACCAAATCAACTTGTCCACACTATTTTAGCAGAAAAATTGGAAATCTTAAAAAAACATACATCTCTATCAAAAAATAATTTTATGGATGCTGTTGACCTCGTTATAAATACAAATTACTTTCAGTACGAAAATACCTTTTACAAACAACTCGATGGATGTGCAATGGGATCACCAACTTAATCTACCATTGCTCAGTTAGTAATGGAATATTTAGAGGAAAAAGTTTTGGAAAAATAATAAAATAAAATAAATGAAATTCTCCAAGAGTTTAACAGTTTCAACGAAAAATTACAGTTCACGTCCGAAACAGAAAATAATAATAAAATAAATTTTTTAGATATGACACTTATATGCAGAAAAAACAAAATTTTAACTGAATGGTACACCAAACCAACTTGGTCAGGTAGATATCTAAACTGTTTCTCTAATCAATCAAAAATTCAAAAAAATAGTATTATAATCGGTCTGTCTGATCGTGCTAGGTCCCTAACGTCTCCAGTATTCCGACCAAAAATACTGCAAAAAGTAAAAAAGACACTAATAAATAATAATTTCAACGAAAAGACTATCACCAAAATAATTGATAAACAAACATATAAGATTTATAATAACGTAAAAACAAAAAACATAGAACATAAACAGCAAAAATATGTAGCATTACCTTACACTAGTGAGCTGTCAGAAAAAATAAAATACATTTTAAAAAAGCACGATATTATCGTATGCCACAAGTCACATAATACATTAAATACGTTGTTCATAAATTTAAAAAGTAAAACTCCTCTCATGAATAAATCAAATGTAATATATTCGATCCCTTGCACAAATTGTCCCAAAAAATATATAGGCATGACGAGCCAATTGCTAAGAAACAGATTAAATGGCCATAAATATACGAAAAATGCCTCAACAGCGTTAAACAAACACACACAGGACGAAAAACATGCTTTTGATTATAACAGTACCATAATAAAAAACAAAGATATGAATTACCAAAAATTACAGATAAAGGAAATGATTGAAATTAAAAAAGATAAAAACACTGTTAACGACAGAACAGATATGGGGAATTTGAGCCACATTTACACAAGCCTAATTTAAACAAAAATATTAAGTATTCGATCCTGTCAAATAAAAATCAAAAATTGAATATCCTCTTAAACATAAAACTAAACGTATACCTTATTTGTTTTTCTGTGCATTGTAAAATATAAAAAATATAAAAAAATTAAAACACATTCGCATTCCATGTATCTTCAGTAGACGTTGTAAAGTATAAATTTTATTTAGTAATAGAGTAACAAAATGTCAAGGTGTGTACCGGTAAAATGAAATATTTTTAAAAATTTTAAAAATCTAAATACTTTTTTTAAAATATCTTGTTTGTTTTTTAAAATTGTTAGTTATAAAAAAATATTTTTAGAAAAAAAAAATATTTTGAAAATGCCTTAAATAAAGGGCAAAATGTAAATTGTTTAGTATTTTTTATTAAATATATGTATATATATATATATATATATATATATATATATATATATATATATACAGGGTCAATAGGGTCAGTTACCCTATATGACACGGAATATTGCAGCCAAAACACTACTTTTAAAAAGTTTTACTTTGGAGATATACGGAGGTCTAATATAGTTATTTTTAAAATTATTTTCATACTATACAGGGTGCTCAATAATAGGGACTCTGGTCCTGTAGGGCAGTGTAAACAAATAAATAAATAAAAAATATATTTACTAATTTAAAAACAAACTGATTTAACTTAAAGTTAAACTTACTCGAAAACATTTTTTAAAAAATCTCTCAAAATCAACGAAATTCAATTAAAAAATTCGTTACAAAAGCGTAACACTACGTGTAGATGAGCCATATTAATAATTTTCCCGAGCCCCTATTGTAAACCACCCCTTAAAACATTTTTAACCATATATAACAACCCACAGATATACACCACAAATTAAAAATTCATTTGACGTTTCTCTTTCTATTGTTAATCTGGTCACCACCATGTTTATTGATTTATGCCGATTTGTAGCCCATCGGTCACTCACTTTGGTGTTTTCTTTTTGCCGTTGTGTTGTGAGATGCTTATCACGAAAGATATTTGTGATATTAGGTATCGTGGGGTGTTTTATAGATTGTAACGGTATGGACTTTCTTCGTGTATTTATTATTAGAATGGTTCAAGTATTTGATAAAATGTTTGGGCGATTTTTTGAATGTTTATTCAGGATTTTTAAATTGAAATATTTCTAAAACAAATTTTCAAATGATACTACATATAGATAAATAAATAAAATAGGCCTTCTACGTTAAAAACTCGCAACATTTCTGCAAATTAATCAAAAACATACCATAACATCACTTTTTACGCAAATACCAGTCAAAGAAGCTCTTTCTGTAATAGAAAACAAATACAATCTTCCAAAATATATCGTCGAATTAGCTAGATACAACCTCTATAACACCAATTTTACTTATAAAGACCAGCGATATAAACAAGTCGAGAGAGCCCTATAGGATCGCCGCTATCTCTTGCACTCACTAATTTATTTATGGAAGACTAGCGACCCGCCCCGGCTTCGCACGGGTGCAATGCTGATACTAAATACACTACAGAAAAACTGTGACTATTTATTTTATTTTTACAACAATTATTACATCGGCCTCCGACGCGCTATTTATAGGCACGCTGCCGCCGCCCCGGTCGGCCAGTACCGCCGCAAGCGCTACTTCCCGCAATTTTAAATCTGTAATATCTTCGAAAATATTCATTTAAATCTTGTGCTGTAAAGGACCATATAGATCTATATTAAATCAACAATGTATTTAAGCTATTTAATTGGATAAGGATTAATGCTGTATTGGTTAAAATGGCTTCAAAATTTGCCATTATTTGTCGTAAAAAGTAAATGACAAAAAAATGTTATTGTGAGATATCCATGAGAGATAGACATATACCATCGCGGAGTTTTCTGTAGACCTTTTCAATGTGTACAAATAATTAGTACATTATTTTGATAAATCTCGTAGGGTTCAGCCTGCGTTTGCAATGTAAGCGGAAAAAAATATGATAATTAACGACATCACATTAGAAACCTCAAAAATAACAGTATTTCTCCACTATTTAATGGATGTTATTATACATATAAACCTTCCTCTTGAATCACTCTATCTATTGAAAAAAACCGCATCAAAATCCGGTGCGTAGTTTTAAAGATTTAAGCATACAAAGGGACATAGGGACAGAGAAAGCGACTTTGTTTTATACTATGTAGTGATTTAGAATTAAAAGCTTTAGAGAGCTCCTCACATAAACTACGACTGTGGCTGCGTTACGTAGCTGACACGTTCGTTATCTGGCAACATGGAGAAGAAAATATCAAAAATTTACTAAATCACTTAAGCAGTATACACCCAAAAACTACGTTTTCTAGATATCCTACTGAAAAGAAAAGAGGATAGTTTGCTTTCGCACACTGTCTACAGAAAACCTACTAACACCAACAGATACCTCAACGCGGATTCACTTAATCATTCCGCCCAATTATTTACCGTAGTGAAGTCACTTGCGTCTCGATCTCAGACCCTTCCAGATCAAACAAATTACGACAAAGAAATGAACATACTGCAAAAAGCCAAAAAATGATTATAAAAAATAACATATAGAGATTAGGTTTTATTAGGAAACATAGTTTTTCAAAGTTTGATAACCTTAAAATGACTTATAGGAAGACGATCTCCCCCACCAAAAATAGCTTTTAAATGTTATTCAATATGGATTTTGTAACGGAAATTTTTGTAATTCTGTTCACAAAAACCCAGTGGGTTCCCGGGCTAATAACTTGTTTTTAAATTGAGAGAAACGTTTCAAATTGATAAAATTGTGAACGTAGTAAATAATTCGACTGACTTAAAACAAAACAAAATTGGGAGAAATCACTTACTAGTAGGTTTATTTTTCAAGCAGATACTTGACACAATACCACCATAACACAAATTATGTGACTGCATATTTTTTATTTAAGTTATCAGTTTTTGAAAACACTAAATAATTTTAAGGATTGTTCTACCTGCAAAAATAAAATTTATAACTATATTAAGTAGAATTTTGGTTAAAAATTATTGTACCTGAAAACAAGATTAAATGTTTGAGATTAGGTTTTATGAGAAAACATAGTTCTTTTAAGTTTGATAATATTTATGGATTTGATATAACGGTTTCTGACTTTGCGTTAAAATATATGAAATCTTAAAATGACTTACAGGAAGACGAGCTTCCCCTCCACAAATAGCTTTTAAATGATGTTCAATATGGATTTTGTTACAGAAATTTCTGCAATTCCTTCGCCCAATTTTTTTCAACACCTGTTATAAATTCGTACGAATTTCGCATAATCAGCGACACGAAACTTATTACCGCCTTGTATATGTACAGAGGAGGGTTTTCCGGTCGAACCTTACCTCAAAAGGCTAAAAATCATCATTTTAGTAGCATAAAATAAAGGCAAAGGTTTTATATACCCTACTAAGGGATTTTTGGGGTCGCTGAATTCAAATTTGTATATATATATATATATATATATATATATATATATATATATATATATATAACTCCGCCTGTGGTAGGTGTTGGTGAATTGAGTAGTTCAGCGGCTGCCATTGCCGGTTCCAAGCCCGTATAAAGGAGGAGGGTTGGGCGTTAGGCTAACTATGAAACCGAAACATTTGTCTCGGAACCAGACAAAAATAAGAAGACGACACAAGCTACGAAATAAGGACATGCATATTGGAACATGGAACATACTAAGCTGGTATAGACCAGGTACATCAACAGTGACAGTCCAGTCCCTCCAAAAATATAACATTGATATAACGGCACTCTAAGAAATCAGATGGACCGGATCAGGTAACATAAGGATAGAGGACTATGTCATTTTCTACAGTGGCCATGAATCAAGGCACGAAAGTGGAACAGGTTTCGCGATTAAAGAACAACTGTTGAGTGAAGTCATTGGATTTACACCCGTTAACGAAAGGATCTGCTGCATAAGGATACGAGGCAGGCTTCACAACCTCCGTTTGATATCCACATATGCACCAACAGAAGAGACACAGGATGATATAAAGGATACTTTTTATGGTACCCTACAAACAGTTATTAATCAAATACCGAAACAAGATATGCTTATAGTACTGGGCGACTTCAACGTAAAAATTGGAAAGGAACCGGCAGCAAACCCAGTGGCGGGATTTCACAGTCTGCATGACATATCGAACGATAACGGAACAAGAATCATAGATCTAGCATCGTCAAACGCGTTAAGGGTAAAGTGAACGATGTTTCCGCACAAACAAATACACAAACAAACGTGGATTTCGAATGACGGCGTTACCAGAAATCAAATAGACCATGTACTGGTCAACTCTAGACATGCCAACAATATAATAGACGTGAGAAGCTACAGAGGGGCCGAAGCAGACTCCGATCACCAGTTGGTGGCAGCCAAAGTTAGAACAGAGGCACAACACGACACGAATAAACTACGAGAGCCACAAATATGCCTAGCTTACAAGAACAGAATCTCCGAGAACCTTAGCAGAATAGCAGAAACGGACAATATAGAAACTAGCTGGAAGCACATAAAGGAAAGCATCAGGGAAGCCAACGAAAGTGTATTGGGCCCCAAACCAAAACCCAACCGACATCCCTGGTTCGATGATGAGTGCAAAAATCTTGGTGCCATCAAAACAGAGGCACGAATTAAAATGCCTCATAACCCATCAGAGCAGACAACAATTAGGTTTAACGAACTAAGAACACAGCTACGTAAATTGATCAGGAAAAAGAAAAAAGAACATGTGACAGAAAAAATACTTAACTTACAGGCTGATTTTCAGAACGGCAAAACTAGGAGGTTCTGCAAGGAAGTGGGAGGCATAAAAAGGGATTCCGCTTAACGATGGCACAATCACCGCCTCAAATGTGGAGGTACTGGAGAGTTGGAAGTGCTACTTCGATGAATTACTAAACTTGCCGACGCAGGAAGAACCTGAAGCTACAGTATTCGCTACGGCAGAGGTTAATGTCCCACCACCATCCATGGAAGAGACCGTTAGAGCCATTAAGAAACTCAAAAATAACAGAACGGCAGGTCGAGATAATATCTTGGCAGAAAGTCTGAAACATGGAGGGAACGCTCTAATCACACATAACCTCGTAAAACAAATTTAGAATCAAGAAATCATTCCTGATGAATGGAAAGAAGGGGTAATAATTCCACTCCACAAAAAAGGGGACCAAATGCAATGTAAAAATTACCGAGGTATTGCTCTACTAAGCCACGCCTATAAATTATTCTCCAGCATTCTCCTTTAACGCCTCTCTCCGTATACACAGGAGATTATCGGAGACTACCAATGTGGCTTTCGAAGCGGAAGATCAACAGTTGACCAGCTTTTCACTATCGGACAGATGCTGGAGAAATGTTGAGAGTTTAACAAAAACTTACATACCCTGTTCATAGATTTCGAGCAAGCATATGACAGTGTTATTAGGATAAGGTTGTGGGAAGCTATGGAAGAATTTGGAATCCCGCATAAGTTGATTAGACTGTGTAGAGCGTGTCTAGAGGGGGCAAAAAGCTGTGTCAAAATTGAAGGAGAGTGTAGCCAAACATTTTATATCAATAGAGGATTAAAACAGGGAGATGCTTTGTCGCCAGTACTGTTTAACCTTGCACTGGAGAAAGCCGTAAGAACAGTATCAGTTGACTCGGAGGTTTTTGGGCCAAGTGGCCCTAAACTTATTTTGGTCTACGCGGATGATATGGGCGCGATAAGAGAAAGCACAATCAGTGTGAAGGGAAACTTCATAAAGATAGAAAAAGAAGCTCAGAGAATAGGGCTCCGAATAAATGAAGGAAAGACCAAATACATGTACGTCTCCCGCAACCCCGCCCGAGACAAAATCAGGCAGAACGTCACCATGGATGACTATAATTTTGAGCATGTGCGAGTTTTCAAGTACCTGGGCGCAGTGATAACGGCAAACAATAATATGCAGGAAGAGCTTAAACAGCGCATCATACAAGCAAATAAATGTACATTTGCGATACAAACCTTGCTGAAGTCAAAATTTATCACTAGAAAGGCAAAAACCGAAATTTATCGAACAATAATACGACCAGTAGCAATCTACGCCATTGAAACATGGACCCTGACAGTCAACGATATGGAGCTGCTAAGAAGGTTTAAGAGAAAAATCCTGCGCATAATATATGGCCCATACTGAGACCTTGAAATAGGCCGTCACAGAATGAGAAGCGACATAGATCTTGCGCAAATATATCAAAGCCCTGACATCATTCAAGAAATAAAGTCCAGAAGACTACGATGGGCAGGTCATATACAAACGAGTCAAAACGATCGACTAATAAAACGGGTATGGGAGGAAGCACCACAAGGAAAAAGGCCACTGGGAAGACCTAGGCTTAGATGGAGAGATAATATCCACAGGGATATAGCTATCCTTGAAGTTGACCAGCAAGAATGGAGGGAGCTGGGTTGTAGTGCTACGGAGTCAGTCAGTCAGTCATATATATATTTAGATTGGAACCTCCTCGGAGGTTTACTGTCACTACTGTCACTAGTTTACAGGGGACGCCAATTTAAAAATTGTCTTTTGCAGAATTCTAAATTTTATTGGGTTAGGGATAAAGTTGGAATTAATAAGCACAAATTCGTTATTAAAATTAATTTAAAGTGAGAGCAACAACTTAAAAAAATACTTGGTACACAACTGTAGGCCTATGAAGCAATCTTTTTTTCTTCCGATAAAATATTGTATGATTAGTCTAAAATTAATAAGAGTAATCCACGTGCAAGACTCAGAGGATTCTTGTGTGTGTGGTCAGTAGTAAATCACCGACACAGCGGCACCCCGTGCATTTCACACACTGAGAAAAGACAGAAATCAGAACCATAAATTTCGAAATCGCGATTAATATTGGTGGCATCGGGATACCATTACCCTTTTATTTTGCGTTCGGGTGATTTATTTTTTGCTTATTTTTAACAGTTCTCATTGCGTGCGGTAGTTAATATTATTATTTTGGTTTTATTGCAAAACGCAGTATATATTCGTTAAATGTAATTATTCAAACGGGTTGTCTTTTGTTTTTGTTCGTCTATATTGTAAGCTTTCTACTTCTCTAATATATATATATATATATATATATATATATATATATATAATATATATATAATATATTTTGTTTGCTACGTTGCCAGATTAACGAGAAAAATGTATATATTTTGGAATATATATATATATATATATATATATATATATATATATATATATATATATATATATATATATATATATATATATATATATATATATATATATATATTGGTTTCCATATGTTTTATTTGTTATGCATATCTATTGACGCTTCGGTCACACTTGACCTTCTTCAGAATGATTTTTTATAACTTATATGTTTTTACCATGGAACACAACATAAAATACATATTGTTAACACATGGTTCACTCTTTGACACGATACAACAAAAATCTTACTTTTTGTGTCGTATCTTTATTTAAAAAAAAAAAAAGAAAAAAAACTTGCGACACAAAATGTATGTTTTTGTTGTATCTTGTCAAAAAGTGAACCGTGTGTTAAAATATGTGGTTTATGTTGTGTTCCTCTGTAAAAACTTATATAAGTTATAAAAAAATTATTCTGAAAAGGGTCAATAGATATGCATAACAAATAAAACATAAGTAGTTTTATTAATAAAACGGATTTTCCACCCAAAAAAACTAAAAACTTAAAATATATATACATATATATATATATATATATATATATATATATATATATATAATAAAATAGAATCAAATATTGGCGAAACGGACGTGAAAATTTGTCAATCTACATGATTCTCGTGTTAAAAAGTGCGGAGCACTCCAAAAATATGGAAAAACTCCGGGTCCGACAGATGGCGACAGTACTGTTTCGTCCTAATATGGGACTCGTCACGCCACTGCATTCGGTACAAACCATCATCTCGCCTTTGCATCCTATAAACCTGAGTTTAAAATCAAAAAACAGCAAACAAGACGACAAAGGCGACATCTCGATGGTCCACTCGATAACACAAGAAACACACAGATTAACAAAGTTTGTAAAATAACCGCCATATGGTGGCGCGACGGTGAATTAAAAAGAAATATGTAAAATCGAGCACACGAAACGCGCTGCCCAAAGGATAGGGGTCGCATTTTTCGGTACCGGCAACCAAGCCTACCGCTTATTTTAGCAGCCAAAGCCACGTGTCGCACCAAACGATCCCACCATGAGAGCATCGTTCAGCGTGTTTCAAAGCCAAACAAGTAAATAAATAAATAGATAAGTTTTTGTCCGTGTAATTTAAAATAAAATAGAAAATAGAATCAAATATTGGCGAAGCGGACGTAAAAATTTGTCAATCTACATGATTCTCGTGTTAAAAAGTGCGGAGCACTCCAAAAATATGGAAAAACTCCGTTTATATATATATATATATATATATATATATATATATATATATATATATATATATATATATAAGCCTTAAGAACTATAGACCCGTCAGCCTCCTGAGCCACCTATATAAAATTTACACACGTATAATCACCAATAGACTAGAGAATAAACTGGATATATACCAGTCTAGAGAACAAGCTGGGTTCGGCTCGGGCTACAGGACAAATAACCATTTGCAATATATTAAAACACTTATTGAAAAAACTGTAGAATACAACCGACCACTAAATTTTGTCTTTGTCGACTTTCATAAGGCTTTCGATACCGTGAAATTGGTGTCAATTTTAAGAGTATTAAACGAATGCAGGGTAGACCAAAAATATTCCAACATCACCTTGGTTTTCGCGTTTTTTTAGGGCCAAGTGTTTGTTTTTTCAAATCTTGTCTATATGTTCTTTTTTTATAACCGTTCTTTGTTAGGGCTTCCTGCAGTATGTTCATCTCTTTCTGATAATTTTCTGGATCTGTAAGGGACTGCGATCGAAACGCAAGTGATTTCACTACTGCAAATAATTGGGCGAGATGGTGAAGTGAATCGGCGTTGAGGTACCTGATGGTGTGAGTGGGCTTTCTGTAGACAGTGTGCGAAAGCAAGCCATCCTCTTTTCTTTTCAGTAGGATATCCAGAAACGGTAGTTCTCTTTCCTGTTCTGGATATCCTACTGAAAAGAAAAGAGGATGGTTTGCTTTCGCACACTGTCTACAGAAAGCCCACTCACACTAACAGGTACCTCAACGCCGATTCACATCACTATCCCGCCCAATTATTTGCAGTAGTGAAATCACTTGAGTTTCGATCGCAGTCCCCTACAGATCCAGAAAATTATCACAAAGAGATGAACATCCTGCAGGAAGCCCTAACAAAGAACGGTTATAAAAAAGAACATATAGACAAGGTTCTAAAAAACAAACACTTGGCCCCAAAAAATCGCGAAAACCACGAGAATAGCTCCAAGGCTTTTGTTCCTTATGTAAGAGGCACCACAGACAAGATCGCAAGAATTCTCAGGAGACACAACATTGAAACCATTTTCACCACAGACCGTAAAGTAAAAGATCTCTTGCCAACACCTAAAGAAAGAATCCCTCTAGAAAACCAGGGAAATTCCATGCGGAGAGTGCAGCTCATCTTACGTAGGCCAAACCAACCGTAAAATAAGCGCCAGAAGAGACGAACATATAAACGCTGTCAAGCAAAGAACAACTTCTGCTCTGGCCCAACACTGGTTGAACACAGGACATATGATAAATTTCTCGGGAACAAAAATGCTGTCGAGATGTGAAAACCTGTCCACAAGAGTTATAAGGGAGGCTATTGAAATTGCAAAGAGGCTCAACAACTTAAATAGCAGAGATGATAGCCAACGTGTGCCTAATACTTGGAAAAATCTGCTTACAACCAGTACCACTTAGTAACGGAAAAGATTACAACTCGGCAACGCAACCACAAACACTGGCAACAGGGCCGATGACGCGCAGCAGGTCACACCACCTGATGGTCCGGAACCATTCGGAAAACGAACACGTCCGACCCGCACATGGTACCGACAGCACCGGAGTCGCAGGCGTCAGTTCGCTCGCAGACTCCATACAGTGAGCTTTGAAAATGGTGAATGAGATTTCACCGAAACGTCAGCTGCCTTACAGTCCTGAGAGGGACTCAGCACATACACGGGATGCCCGAAAACCTTCAATTACATATCACACCCGTGAGAATATCCGACATAACACACATATATATATATATATATATATATATATATATATATATATATATATATATATATATATATATATATATATATATAGATATATATGTTATATCGTAGGTTTTCACGGATGGTAGAATGAATAGTTTGGTTATTCCGGGTTTCAATCCGTTCGTTCAAAAAATCGTTTTCACGACGTTTCGCCAAAATCTCATTTGGCATTTTCAAGTGCGGTTCGTCTCGTTACTCGCTGAGAACTGTTCAGTTCTCAGCGAGTAACGAGACGAACCGCACTTGAAAATGCCAAATGAGATTTTGGCGAAACGTCGTGAAAACGATTTTTTGAACGAACGGATTGAAACCCGGAATAACCAAACTATTCATATATATATATATATATATATATATATATATATATATATATATATATATATATATTTATATTTTTCCCTGAAATTATAAATTAACGAACATTCCTTTTCTCGAAAATTTATCGTTTTCTAAATTACCTTGAGGAACACGGTTTTTTAAAATCAACATCATTAATTAGTTGTCGATACGAATCGAGATAGCGCAAAGATGCCGATGTTCGATTGTTTTATCACGGCAAACGGCGATAATCATTAGTTCTCCGACGAGAAAACATCGAAGGGTCGGCGATGGTCAACTGTTTTTAGTGCTTTTACGGCCACCTTCTATATACAAACGATTATGTTCAGTTGTTTTTGTGGCAACGGTATTTCTGTTACACTGCAATTATACATTTGTAAATTTTAGAGAAAAATATATGTTTTTACAAAATCTAAGTGACTTTTTCTATGACTTCTAGGAAGTGTCTGGATTTAGCGTATTATAATATTGGAAGTTGCACAAAATGTTGCTCTACTTGTAGAAGGTAATATGAACAACAAATCAACACAATATAACCTCGACAAATAAAAAAAGTCTTGCTTAAATATCCGACAAGGGAACGGAGTTTTCGCCTAAACTTCCAAAGTTGTGAATTCCATCGTTTACCCTTCCACAAAGCTTCGGAGCCGGATCAAAAGCGGTATTTTGCTTCGAACTATGCGAAAAATTAATATTTAACCGCGATTATTGCCATTCGCCGTTGGAATTACGCAGATTACGAGCACTTTACGGTATGGCTTTGATGTCTTTGAGGTGCCGACTTCAGGTATATCGTAAGTTTTGGGGTGCGGTGGAAATAACAGGTTAAATAGCTGAAGAATTTTATGGGGTTGTTTACTTATACTGGAAAAGTCTAAATCAAGAGAGTCACCAGAATTTACTAAAAATGGAGGCTGTAGGGGACAAAGCGATGTTTAACATTTGCATTATATCAGAAAAATGATGCTAAAACTACATCCCTGCAATATTTAGCTTTGTAGACTTCTAAAAAGCATTTGATAGCATTGAATTGCATTGCCAATTGCACATATTACAGAGAGTAGAAGTTCTAAAGCTTAGGGGAAAGGAGAATAAAGCCGAACGCAGGATAGGGGAGACAGGGGTGGTTGACCTTGTAAAAACCCATACATCTGATAGATACACTATTAAGCTTTGCAAAAAGCGCACAATCAATTATGACATATTTTATAAACTTGATCTCGTAAAATATGAAATACGAGTCGACCTACCCCATGCATGGGGTTGGTTGACTTTCCCCTAGGGGTAAGTTGACTTATCATGTAATTAGTGCGAAATGTATGGACAAATAGAATAAAAGACAATAAATAATTGCAATTTTTTTGTTGAAATAAACATAATAAACTTTAAATTAGAAAAAACAATCGGATATTCATACATTTGACAAACAAAAAAACTCTGCCTGCATGGTTGCTGGGTGGATTGAGTAGCCCAGTGATCATGTTGCCGGTCCCAAGCCCGGATAAAAGAGGAGGGTTCACAGGCGAGGCTAGCAACGTACCTGTGGTAAAAGAACCGCAATGCTCACAGAACTTCAAATGCAGCCTCGGATAGGACGGATCACAACGAAGACGACTTGGCGAGACAACGGAAAAAACGAACTTGGAAACGGAAACAGAAACAACTTCGAATCGCAACCTGGAACATAACATCGCTCTACAATAAAGACCAGGAAATCCTGATAGAACTGAGGAAACATAAAATAGACATCTGCTCATTGTCGGAGACCAAAAAGAAAGGCAAAGGAAATACAAAACTCACCGACTACATTCTAATATACAGCGGTAAAGACAAAAACGAAAGAGCAACATCAGGAGTTGGCATAGTCATTCACGAAAGCTTTGAAAGAAATATAAAGGACATCATATACATTAATGATAGGATACTGCAAACAACACTCGCTCTTAAGGAAAAGAAAGCAACACATATTATAAGCGTATATGCCCCCGATATGAGTAAATCACAGGAAGAAAAGGACAACTTCTACTACGAATTGCAAAACACACTTGACCGAATATCAAAGAAAGACAAGATTATCATACTTGGTGACTTGAATGCAAGAGTGGGCAATGAGATCATCAAGAATAGATTCAACGAAGAAATCATCAACGAAAACGGCCAACAACTTATACATCTCTGTGCCGAAAACGAATAAACAATACCTTTTACCCTCAGAAACCCCAGCACAAATACTCCTTTGAAAACACAAGAGGACACAAATCTATGATAGACTACATCATAACAAACAAAAATGTACAATCCTCTGAAATATTAGATGTGAGAGTATTGACCTCAGCGAACACCGGAACTAATCATAACCTTGTAATGTCAAAAATAAGAACCACCATAATGAGGAAAGAGAAACTGAAAAGGAATAACTGAAAAGCTTAACATAGAATCTTTTGCAGACGACACCATCAGAAACCTATACCAAAACAGATTGATACAAAAAATTAATGAAAACAGAATCACTGAGGAAGATGACATCGACGCCGCGCTGATGAAAGTACACACAAACATAATGAAAGCAGCCGAAGAAGCACTGGGCAAAAGAAAAGTGAATAAAAATGGAAAACACAACAAAAAACCATGGTTTACAAATGAAGTGAAATCCTTAGCAGCAGAAAAGAGAAAATCATATTTGAAGTATAGAAGCAAAACAATCACATACGGGGAATACAAAATAACCAGGAACAGAGTAAACGATAGCATCCAATTAATTAAGTGAGGTTACTGGGAAAAGTTCTCAACTGACATGAAGCATGATCTTTATGGAGGGCAGAGAAAAGTCTGGAATATGCTAAGAAACCGCAAAAAAACCGTGAATGAATACATTCAAACCACTGCAATAATAACAGAACAATGGGAGAAGTGCCTTCACAATCTGTACGACAGCATTGCACCCGCAATAACACAGGAAACCCAGGATGAATATGCGGAAAGAAATCAGGCTCCAAAATGGATTATAACAAAAGAAGAAATAAAAACAGCAGCCACCAAATTGAAAAATCGAAAAGCCCCTGGACCAGATGGCATAACAAATGAAATGCTCAAATATGGTGGAATGGCACTACTAGAAGAGTTACATTCCCTCTATAGAAAAATACTCAACGAGGAGAAAACATCAGAACAATGGAGGGAAAGCTTGACCATACCCATATTCAAGAAAGGCAACAAAACTGACCCGAACAACTAAAGGGGAAAACACTTCTAAGCTCAACCGCCAAGCTACTAACGAAAATTATAGCAAAAAAAATAGAATCTAGCGGAATCAGTGAGGAGCAGCAAGGCTTCAGACAAAGCAGGTCAACAACTGACGCCATATTTATAATTCGCCAAATTACAGAGAAGGCCATCGAATACAACAAAGAGGCATATATGTGTTTTGTCGACCTCACAAAAGCCTTCAACAGGATCAGACCTCATGACGTTCTCGAACTACTTAAGGACAGAAACATATGTCATAACATCCTGGAAGTAATTAAAGACTTAAACAGCAGAAATACAACGAAAATTAAAGTAGGCAACAAGACATCGAACCAAATTCCAATATCTACCGGCATAAGGCAGGGAGACAGCCTCAGTCCAATTCTATTCAATGTCATTATGGACGAAATTATCAGAGAGGTGAAAGAGGCCGGTAGAGGATATAGAATGGGAAAAGAAGAACTAAATATAATTTGCTATGCCGATGATGCAGTACTGATATCGGAAGACGAAGACAACCTCCAACGGCTCCTGTACAAGTTTGAAAAGACCGCTGAAAAATTTAACATGACAATCTCCATAGGAAAAACCCAATCTCTCACGATCATTAAAGAACCAAGAAGATGTAAGCTCGCTGTACACAATCAAAGCATCGAACAGGTCATGTAATTTAAATACCTGGGAGCAAACATCACCAGCAATAGAAACTTAAAAGCAGAAGTTCAAGAACAAACAACCAAAGCTGCCGTAATGTCAGGATACCTACGTGATATTATATGGAGAAATAAACATTTGACGACACAAAGTAAGATCAGAATACACGACCCATAATGACTTATGCCATCGAAACAAGAGCAGACACATCAGGAACCAAAAGACTACTCCGGACAACTGAGATGAGAACGCTAAGAAGTATCAGGGGTCATACATTACGCGACAGACTAAGAAACGATGAAATCAGAAAAAGATGTGAAATACAGGACGTCGTAAGATGGGGCAGAGGAAGAAGGAGAGCATGGAGGAATCATGTCGACAGGATGACCGACGACCCAGTGGCAAAAATTGCAAAAGGAGGAATACCAAACTCCTCAAGGCTTCCTGGTCGACCGCCTAAAAGATGGAAAGAGAGCTGGACATCGGTGTCACAGGAACAAGAATAAACGAGATGCATTGACAGTCAATACAGGACAAAGTCCTATACTAAGAATAAGAAGAAGAAGAAGAAGACAAACAAAATACTTTTACCATTAAGTGTCTAAAACGAAATTAGAAAACTTTTTCTAAATTTTAATCATTTGGTAACGATTAGTCTTAACTAATAAATCTAACATTCTTATCATCTTTAATTATTTGCTAAGAATTTTGATTCAAATAACTAATATAATTATTGCTATTAAGGGACTAGAAAAATCAAACTATTAAATTGGTCTTCTAAATCGGAGGTGCAATTTTTGCATTCATAAAACAATAAATTTCCATTTACATATTTTATATGGGTTCATAACTTACACGTAGTGTATTGAATCTATTTCTCTGGAGAAATACTCAAGTTCTAGGATTCAGTGCCCTCTAATCAATGTTTCATCATCACTCATTATCTTCGTCATTCTTCCTCTTATTTATGTCATGAAAAGCTTTTTTTTCTTTTCCTTTACTTTTACCCTTACCCTTTAAATTTTTCTTCAGCTATCTTTGGTTTCTTTGTTTTCTTAATATTTTCTTTTTCAGGTGTGTCCCTATAAATAGCACTTTTTCGTTTTCAGATATTTTTTTTATATTTTAAACGTGGTCCAGCTTTTGGAAATGGTCTAATCTCGTCAAGCAAAGAAAACAAAGTGCTGGGCATATTCATACTTCTTACTTGAGCCACTGGATTTTTCCAGAAGTTTGGAAGCCTTGCTATAGTTCCTGAGAGTACGTCTAAACTAGAAGGCAACTTCCAAGAAGCACGTGAAGTGGAAATTGATCAGGCGCGGATCCAAGGGGGGTGGGGGGGGGGGCGGTGAGGGCGATCACGCCCCCCCCCCAAACAGCTTGGAGTTCAGGAAAATAGACCCGATTTTGCCTCTTATACTATAGTTTATTCAAGAACTAGGGAGAGTTTTTCATTTTTTACCTTTTTTTTTCTTCGCAATCTACCTGTGTTCTTTAGTCCGGTGTCTTTAGCAAAATCTGTTAGATACATATATTTTTCATAGGAATGGGTTAGACATTTCATAATCAAAAATACCGGTCTATAATAATGGACTATTTGGGTTGGATAACAATAGATATTTGGATGTGTGAAGTGTTAACAAGGATTTTAGTCCTTGTCATAGGCGTCGAAAGGAGGTCTATTTTATCACTAAATATTTATGGCATAGAATATTATTTCAGTAATAAACTTAAAATAAAAAGTTTTTATAATATTATTTTATTTCTTATGATTCTTTAATAATTCACATACATTAGAAAATATAAATAATTTTGACATATTTAACACAAATCACAACTGTATTTTTACTATTTTTAATTTTGGCATAGAAATCGTTTTAGGCACATTCAGACTAAAACGTAGCCTTTTTCTCTCAAAAAATTCTAAGTTATAATTTAAATACTTACAAAATACCCATTATCAAAAATACAAAAAGTTAAACATATATAAAAAAAATATAAATTGGTCAATATAATATTAAAATTTTTTTGGGGCTATCGGTTATTTTATTATTAATTAAAGACATTTTTGGGATATTTGACGATCCAGTTTATTTATTTCTTAAACCATCTGCAGAATTACAATTAAATACTAAAAAGGGATTCAAATGTCATTAATTTTCATATGTTACAAAAATTTTAAATAATATATTGTGTTAACGCTGGTAAACATTACGTATCTAATTCGTCCTCAAAGTCAGTGAAGCTATCTTCGCTAAAATTAATTATAATTGTTTCCTCTATCTCACCGGTCATGAGATCGAGTTTCCACATTTTCTTTTATTCTTTTATTATATGGATTTTTCGCAATTATCTGCAGTAACTTTATTCAAAAAAATCTTTCAAAAGTCCAATTAAATTATTAATTTTGTAAGTTGTGTTATTTCCAGCAACTCTACCTTTTATTTGAGAGAGATATTTCCTTCACCAACGGATATTTTCCGGACGATCTATTAGAACAGATTTCCTATCTGGTTTTTTCCAACAAAAATTAAGTTCTCTCAGCAATTTCCAGAGCACAGTTCGTTTAATTTCAGGTAAATCCCGATCTTCATTGATTTTAGTTAGAATTTTGTTAACGGTTGGGATCTGCTTCTCATAATAAAATGTATGTACAACTTCTTTTATTACAGTTTACATCTCTTCTTCCAACGAGGTTTTTCGTCTGTCTGTGATCGAATGTAGCTTGGGGTTATTAACAATTCCCGTCGTTTTTTTCTTCGTCAGTGTTCGGTACATAGTGGATTTTCCAACTCCTATCATGTTAGAACACATCTAAACAAAGCTTTTAACATTATTATCTAGATATTGATATCTTAAGGCATCATAAATATTCATCGTAATAAGTTTTTCGTTGCGGAAAAAATGCCTTGGTTTAACGATTTTGTAATAAATATAGATGTGAAAGCTACATCTTTTGGGTATCTCACTAATCTCAAATAATATATAAAAACAAGCACAATGAAGATAAATCACTAATGACACACTGTTAGGTGTACTTTGCTCACTGACAGAAATTAAATTGAATTATCAGAAATTTTATTGTTGCCCTAAATTTATAAAAGCTTATAATATTTAAATATAATTAGATTTACGGCAGTCCTCAGTTATCTGCGGCACTGAAGCAGGTACGTTGGAGGTTTTGGTAACAGTTTTATTTCTCTCTCTCTGGTTCTTGAATAGAGTATAGGAATGTGTATGCTTGCGATCGTCCCTCCCCTTCTCAAATGCTTAGAGTTCAGGAACAAAGAACCGATTCTGCCTTTTATATTAGGAATGTGTATGCTGCTGGCATCCCCCCCGTTGACAACTTTTTTTTTTTGCCATAGCACCCTACCCCCCATGAGCTTTGAATTCAGGAAAATAGACCCGATTCTGCCTCTTATACTAGGAATGTGTATGTTGATCGCATCCTTCCACCCCCTTGTCGGAAACTTGTTTTTTCTTGTAATCGCCCCCCCCCCTTCTCCAAGAGCTTCAAATTTAGAAAATTAGCCCCGTCTCTGCCTTTTACACTAGAAATGGGAATGTTGCTGGTGTCCTCTCCCCCCCCCCCCCGGGGACAACTTGCTTTCGCTTGCCATACTGTACTTTTGTGATATCACCGCCCCCCCAAGGAGAGAGGCTGGATCCGCCCCTGAAATTGATATGACATTTTCGTCAATTATTAAAGAGGTAAAAGTATCATCTTGCAGAGCTGAATTACATGGATCAATCTCGTTACATAGATCATTCGTAGATCCTGCTTGAGAAGTTAATTAAGCAGCATTATCAGTAATCTGTCCTGATGGTAGTGCAATAGTAAGTAAGTTCGGTGTTGGGCTGTCCGTCACGTAAAATCCGCTAAACTCTGAGTCAAGATATATATTTTCATTGGGTGGTGATATCCCAGCAATTCGGAATCCAAATTGTATATTATCATTCATAGCTGCCAATGGCAGTGATATTTTCACCAACTCAAGTATGTCGTAAAATGTAATAGTCTTTTTTGGGTGGCCCATAAACTCTTCTATCTAAAGGCTGCAGCTTATGCGTACAATGGGGGGGGGGGGGGGGATGGAAATGATAAAATTATTACCTCATTTTCTTTGAAATAATCGAGTACCTCAATTGATAAATGCGAGTCGTGGCTGTGTAGAAATAATAGAACAGCTTTTCTTTACTAGATTTAACATATTTTACGAAATGTTTCGCGAATTTTTGAAATTTACCTTCTTTCATCCATCCAGAAGAACTAGCATCGTCATCTGAACCTAGCAGTCCACCTCTAATAAAATGTTCTTTATAGTGGACACGTGGGAAAACGAAAGAACGTTGTAACCATGTTTCCAAGAGCTGAGATAGCAAGTGTAACTCTTACCAATGTATCTCGTTCAGCAAAAGTCATTTTTCCAAAATTTTTGATTCTTTGGTGAGCTATGACTCTATCTACCGTAGTCAGTTCTGTTTCATCTACGTTCCAAATATCGTCAGGGTTCAGATTTAAATGTAGTTAAATAGTTTTTAAGATGTCTAAGAACAAATGCACTTAGTTTTTGTGGAAAGATGCTGGATGATGTTTAAGGAAATTTCCTAACTAATCTTCACCAGCAATCAGTTTTCGGTTCCGCAATTCAGGGATAGATTTATTATTTATTTTTTTGACAAACTCATATGCAAATTTTCGTGTTTCATAAAGTATAAATCCGTAATAAATATCAGCTGCCTCCCTGAGGTAACTTTCTAATGTGAGTTATTCCTCGTCACTAAATATAGATCTATTTTTTGTGTAGCCAGCACTTTTCAAAGTCTATTCAGATCTTGACAATTCCGGATACTTTTCTATCTTTATGTTCATTTTTATCATGTGTCGTTGGAGTGTTTTATATGGAATAGAAAATTCCTTTGCTGTAGAATTAATGTTTTTTTTATCAAAAATAATTTTTTGACATGCTTTTTCTTTGGGTGTACTTCCTCAAACAGTCTTTTTTTTTGTATGTCTTCGTGGTTCTGAAACAATAACTTTTAGAAAAATGATTGTTATTTCTGTACATACATCGTATTGGGCAAGGTACAGGCATATCAAAGAAGAAAAAGTCGGTTAACAACTACCTAAATATACCATCTGCTATGAGTGCCTCATAGTGACGAACTTCCTATTTCAGAACTGCCCGAGACATTCACTTACGAATAAAATATTAACGATACAACAATCTTTCCAGAAGAAGATATGCCATCCAGAGATCCTGACTTCACACCCAGCATGTTATAACGTTAATCACACAAAATAACCCAATCAGAATTTAACGATCTTGTGAGATACTTAGAACTTGTAAAAAGTAAAGCAGAGTTACTAGGATCAAGATTGCAGCAGTGGAACTCATTAGAAGACGATGTTTCAGTATGCGTTTTTCGTAAACGCCATAAAGGTCTAGCACCATTTTTTAACATGGAAAAGAACTTGGTTTTCTGCAATAACATTAGCGGTTTATTGGCGGCTTTAAATATAAACTACAGGCCAGAGGAATGGAACAGTCCAACATTGAGTTTAAATAGCAGTACTATTGCATATGAGAAATATTTTACCGTCTATTCCTGTTGGATATGTAGTTCACATGAAAGAATCATACGACAATGTAAAGTACCATTGAGAAGTATAAAATACAATGAGCACCAGTGGCAGATCTGTATCGACTTAAAAGTGATTGTACCTTTACTTGGGTTGTAGCTAGGCTATAGCAAATTTTACTGTTTTTGTTTGAATGGGACACTCTAGCAAAGGTATTTTATTACAAGAGAAAAGACTGGTCCGCTCAACAATCATTAGAACCAGATTGAATAAAAGATACACTATGCAGGTAATCCATGGATACGCGCCAACAAGTAATTCGGACGAGGAAGAAATGGAAATTTTCCTTGAGGACTTATCAAGAGCAATAAAATCTGAGAAAAGCTATTATAAGGTCATTAGCAGAGACTTCAACGCTAAAATTGGTCAGAAACATGAAACTGACTCAAATAACATCGGAAACTTCGGCTTAGGTACAAGAAATCAACGTGGGGACATGCTAACAAATTATCTAAATAAAGAAAACCTATACTGCCTCAACACTTTCTTCAAAAAACCTAAGCAGAAGAAGTGGACTTGGAAAAGTCCCGATGGCAAGACGAAGAATGAGATCGACTTTATACTAGCTAATAACAGAAAAATATGCACAGACGTCGCAGTGTTGAATCGGTTCGACACGGGTAGTGATCACAGGCTGGTTAGAGCATCATTTAGTTTTAATCTTAGAGCTGAAAGAAACAAACTTATTCATAAAGATAAGTTTCCTACCAGTGAAGAACTTAATCGAAAACAAGAAGAGTACCAAAAAGAACTAAAAAAGAAACTTGAACCAGTCGAAGCTTTGGACAGAATGGAGATCAACGAACTCAATAAAAAAATTACTAACGATATTCGTATTGCTACCAGGAAAATCTGTACCAAGAGTAGAAACAAACAAGACCATAAATTGCAACCAGATACAATAAAACTTATGGAACAACGGAGAAACACTTCCAGAGACGCAGCGGATTACCAAGAAATGAATAAAAGAATAAACAAAGAAGTGAGAAAAGATATTCGAACATATAACACCAAAATAATCGAAAATGCTATAGAAAAAAATGCAAATATGAAAGTTCTAAAATCAAAACTATCTCCAGGTAAACATAAAATCACCAACATGAAGGATCAGCAAGGTAACATAATTTCAGATAACAAAGACATCGCCGCACATATTGAACGGTTCTACACCTTGCTCTACACCTCTACTATACCTGATCCAAAAATTTCAAACACCTTTATTCGTAACGTTGGATCAGAAGATATTCCCGAGATAACAAAACAAGAAATACGGGCAGCTCTCAAGCAAATGAAAAATAACAAAAGTCCTGGGGAAGACAAAATTACTTGTGAAATGTTGAAAATGGGAGGAGATGTGTTGGAAGAATCAATACAAGTGCTTCTCAATAAATGTTTAAGCCAAGGAAGGATACCGGATATGTGGCAAAATGCAGAAGTCGTTTTACTATTCAAAAAAGGTGATAATACCAATATAGAGAACTACCGTCCTATAAGCCTTTTGTCGCACCTATATAAACTTCTAACTAAAATTCTCACCAACCGACTAACAAACAAGTTCGATGCCTATCAACCAGTGGAACAAGCAGGTTTTCGAAAAGGGTTTGGCACCCTGGACCACTTGCAAACAGTAAGAACATTAATAGAAAAAACAACCGAATACAATTTGCCCCTCCACTTGGCATTCGTAGACTATCACAAGGCATTTGATTCTATTGAAACATGGGCTTTCTTGAATGCAATGGACGACGCTAGAATCGACTCCCGATACTCGAATCTCTTAAAATACATTTATGAAAATGCCACATTTCACGTAAGGATCAACGACGACTTAGTCACCGATAGAATCAAGATCAATAGAGGAGTGCGTCAGGGAGACACTATATCTCCAAAATTATTTACTCTAGCCCTAGAGAACATTTTTAAAACACTACCGTGGGAGACTAAAGGCATCAACATTGACGGGATATATTTAAACCATCTACGTTTTGCTGATGATATTGTCCTAATTAGCAGTGATATTCGTGAATTGACAGAGATGTTAGAACAACTAAACAGAACATCAAAAAAATTTGGTTTAAAAATGAACCTCTCCAAAACCAAAGTAATTACTAACACTGAAGGAAACATCAATATGGATGGCACAATCCTGGAAAATGTGGAAGAATACACATATTTGGGGCACATCATCAAAATAGGAAAGGATAATCAAACAGCTGAGATCAGAAGCAGAACAAAACTAACTTGGGCAGCTTTTGGTAGGTTGGACTACATACTCCGAAACAGTGCCATACCAATGAACCTTAAAAGAAAAGTCTTCGATACTTGTGTATTGCCGGTGGCAACCTATGGCCTCGAAACCATGTCGGTGACAAGGAAAATTGCGGAACAGCTTAGAGTGATGCAGAGAGCAATGGAACGAGCTATGCTTGGAATCAGCTTAACGGATAAAATCAAAAACGAGGAAATTCGTAGAAGAACCAAAGTCACAGATATAATAAGGCGTGTCGCAGAACTTAAATGGCAGTGGGTGGGACATGTAGCTAGGCAGACTCAGGACAGATGGACGGCAAGACTAACGCATTGGCGACCAAGACAAACAAAGCGTAGTGTCGGCAGGCCGCAGAAAAGATGGCTAGATGACATCAAAAAGCAAGCAGGAGCAAGATGGTTTCAAATAGCACAGGACAGAACAGTATGGAAACAGATGAAAGAGGCCTACGTTCAGGAGTGGACAGGAAGTGGCTGAGGAAGAAGGTGAAAAGAATGTACAACATATGCCATTGATAGACCCCAAAAATATTTTGTTGCTACCATTGCATATCAAATTGGGCCTAATGAAAAATTTTGTTAAGGCATTGAATGCAGATGGGCCAGCTTTTCAGTATCTGCGCCAGACATTCCCAAGCTAAGTGAAGCATAAATTAAAAAAGGTATTTTTGTTGGGCCACCGATTCGAAATATTCTGAAAGACAAACATTTTGACCGTACTCTATCAAATATTGAAAAAAATGCTTGGAATGACTTTGGCCTCGTGTCACGAATTTCTTCGGAAAAAAAATCTGACAATTACGTTACTCTTGTAAAAAATATGTTGTCATCGTGTTAAAAAATTGGTTTGCAATACGTTTCTAAAGATCCATTTCTTGCACTCACAGCTTTACTTTTTCCTGACAACTGCGGGGTTGTAAGTGATGAGCACGAGGAACGCTTTCATCAGGATATATCAACAATGGAGAAAAGGTATCAGGGAAAGTGGAATGCTTCCATGCTTGCCGATTACTGTTGGACTCTTGTTCAAGGTGCATCAGAAACAATTCATAAATGAAAAACAAACAGACAAGGTACTTAGTGTCTCTAGAAGTGTAAAAGTATGTACGAGGTTTGTCCCAAAAGTATCAAGCTTACCTTCATATCTCCGCGTTGGTGTTATTCTTTATCATCCGGTGAGTGACATCCTTCAAAGTAGTCCCCATTTAATTGAATAACATGTTCTCAGCGTTGTTTCCACTTCCTGAAGCAGTCCTGGAAGTCAGTTTTTGGAATTGCCTTCAGTGCATTCGTCGCATTAGTTTCAACCGTCTCTTTGTCATCGAACCGGTGTCCTTTGAGCGGCGTTTTTTATCTGAGAAAGAGCCAAAAGTCACAGGGAGCTACGGCAGGTCCGTACAGAGGCTGGAGAAGCTGTGCGACTTGGTGTTTTGTTAAATGCACTGGCGCATTATCGTGGTGAACCAGCCAATCACCGCTTGTCCAAAGCTGTGGCCTTTTTCTTCTGACTGCGTCAAGCAATCTTATCAATACTTCAACGTAGTATTCTTTAGTGATGGTGTGACCTGTCGGAGCATATTCATAGTGCCCAACACCTTCATAATTAAAGAAAACAGCCATCATTGTCTTCACTTTGTTCCGACTTTGACGTGCTTTTTTTGGTTTTGGTGATTCAGAGTGCTCTCACTGTGAAGACTGTTGCTTTATTTCTCTAAATGCCTTATTCATAATATTAATTGTTTCCGAGCAAGTTTTCCCAAGATTTAAAGCAAAACTTGATGCAAATTCGTTGATCTAATTTTTCCGTCATTTTTTTAATAACAAAATGTGATGAACGAAAAAAAGACACTGTAAACAAACGCACACCGTTCACGAACTAACACGTCCAGCTGGTAACTGCGCACACCAACGAGTTCGTGAAGACTTACTGGTGACGCCCACGCAACACAGAGGACGCTCGGAAGTTTTGACGCGGAGATATGAATGCAGGCTCGATACTTTTGGGACAAACCTCGTATTTTTTATTATTTTGTTAAAAATAGAATAAAAAACTTTTTTTTGAAAGTTGCAACTAAGTTTTTAATTTATATGTCATTTTTGTTTTCAGCGCACCAAAATTTAAAAAAAAATGCACTTTTCATATAAGATACAACAAATAATCTAAAATTTGTTGCATAGTGTAATAGACAAGGAACTAATATGGAAGATAAAAACAAAAAGGTTAGGAAAGCAGTAAAAATTTTAAAGCCCTGCAAGGGTTTCATGATTCTGATGATGAAAATCAAACTGAATGAAATAAGAAAAAGAAAAGCAACAATAATGGTGATTTTTTTTTTGTATTTTTTGCAAATATTTTTATATAAGTCCACCCGATGAAGACTGGATTATGTGTGCAATGTGTAAGAACTGGACCCATGAAAAATATATGGGCAGTCCACATCGGCGTCCTATCTATGCAATTTATGCCGTAACTGAAGACATATCGTTGTAAACTAGACTGAGTCGTAATTACCACACCTGGTGTTCGTGTTTACCCAACTGACACTAATGGTTTGGTTTTTGTTCTTAAATTTGATTTTGTTTTTAAAATTTACCCAGATTAAAGTTTTTAAATAAATATATATAGACATACTAAAAAGCTAAGAAAATATAACGTATTTTATTCTTTGATTTTATTTGAAATTCTCCTTAGGCGTTCGTAGTTCCTCCACCTTCCCCTATATAAAAATAAGAACACTTCAAAAAAGTGCTAAGTAAATAATTAAATGAATATATATATATATATATATATATATATATATATATATATATATATATATATATACATAGTTTAGGGATTTTTTTAAAATATGCTAATAGCGAGAATATTAATGCTAAAAAATGAATTCGTCGAAAATATTCACCAGCGTATCGAGTGCTTAAATTTATTAGATTGTCAATACCTTAGATATTACAGCACGCTGGGTGGCCGTTGACCAGAATCAAAATAAATCGATACGGAGGCAAATTAATGACAAAATTCCACGATGACAGCCGAATTAATCTATAGAATGACAAATTGGCCGTTTCGGATTCGGAATATCCGAATGACAAACATTCGGTATGGTTATTAATCGTTTGTGACGCCGGATTTGAGTATTATACATAGACATGCCGTCAGTTTCTTCCCTAATAAAGTTTATACAGTTTAAACTAGGAAGAAATCGATCATACATATTTTCAGTTTGAAAAAATTATCAAAAAATTCTTGATACAGAAAAAGCTCCGTCTTGGGACAGTTTTTCAAAAATTGAATTTTTGCGAACCGTTGAAAACTGTGGAATATTTGCGATCTGTTGATTTAGATCAGTGGTTCCCAACCGGTGGGTTGTGACCTACAAGACAGTCGTCTTAGATAGCCGATTGACAATTTAAAAAACAAAAATTAAATTCACAATTAGGTGACAAAATGTTATTAATTTATTTGTATATATATATATATATATATATATATATATATATATATATATATATATATATATATATATATATATATATATGTTTGTTTGAAGTGTGTCACGGATGGATAAATGTGCTTTATTGTTCATCCGGGAGTTCATCCGTTCGTCATTGTTTCCTGTTGAAGGATCTTGCAGACGTTCCGCCAAGGTCGCACTTGGCATTTTCAATGCTTACTGATCGAAGTTTGGAAAGTGAACCGAGGTTCCTTAGATTGCGCAGGCTTTTTATACTTTTCGTGATCGTTCGGGATCGTAGGTTGTACCGAAGATTGTTCGGTGGTGACTCCTCCTTCGTGCCGAGTGTGCTTGCCGACGTTGCCGGTTGTACTTGTTTTACCAATGTTGATGTGGTGTTTTCTGTTCGTTTGATGATGGATTTCCATGTGACTGGCAAATTTAGTGCGTCGTCTCTTTTGTTTAGTTTGCCACTTTTTTCGATTTTTATTGCTTCGCGAACAAGTCTTGTTCTGAGGTTACTAACATTGGCTATTTCTTTGCATGACTCAAAACCAACTTTATGTCCTGTTTGGATGTGGTGTTGAAATAGTGCCGACGTGGTTTGTTTGTTCTTAGTAGATAGCTTGTGTTCTTCGAGTCTAGCTGATATTCTTCTGTTTGTCTGTCCTATATATGATTTGTGGCAGGATCCGCAGGATATACTGTAGACCCCTGGATTCTCTAACTTAATTTTGACCTTGGGGTTTTTAAGTGTCGATCTTATGGTTTGATGAGGTTTGTAAGCTGTTTGGATATTGTTTCTTCTTAGAATCCGTCCAATTCTATCTGTGACCCCTTTTAAGTATGGCAGTGTGGTTTTTGCGGTGTTGTCGGTGGGCTCCTGTGTTTCGCGTGGTTTTTTGTGTTGTTTCATAGCCTTTTTAATTGTGTGTGATTTGTACCCGTTTTGTTGCAAAGCATTTGTGATTTTCTCCATTTCCTGTTGTTTATTTGCGGCGTCGGTTAGGTTGATTGACCTGGATATCAATATGTTCGCCACAGCTTGTATCTGGGATGGATGATGGTGGGACTCCGCATTTAGATGTCTATCTGTGTGGGTTGGCTTTCTGTAGACTGTGTGTTCGAGACGTCCCTGTGCTGTTTTTGTGATGAGTATGTCCAGAAAGGGCAGTTGATTGTTTTTTTCTACTTCTAGTGTAAATTCAATTTTATGATGGATGGAGTTTAGGTGTTCAAGGAAATTGGAGATGCGATCTTGTCCGAAGGACCATATTAGAAGTATATCGTCCACATATCGTATCGAGAGTTTAGGCTTTAGAGTCGCACTATCGATGGCTTGTTTTTCGAAGTAGATCATGAAAAGATTAGCAACTGCAGGAGATAGAGATGCGCCCATAGCGGCATTTTTAAGGCAGTGTTGCGATAGATCTATGATGCGTTGTGGGAGATCTTCATTATCTTTTATAAACAGCAGTGCTTCGTCCACAGGAATACTGGGGTATAAAGATTTTACGTCGAAACTGGCTAGGATGTCACCCGGTTCTAGTATTATTGTATTTAGTATTTGTGTTAGATGTTGTTTTTGAAGTAGGAGTTGGCTTTTTCAATAAGTAGCTGAAGGAGGCTGGCTAGATATTTTTCGAGTTTTTGCACTGGCGAGTTAAAGGCGCTAACTATTGACCGTATATATTTATTTATTTTTGTTTCCCGTCACGGCCAGGATCTGATTATTTTTTTAAAAACTCAATACTAATTATAAATATAAAGCGTTATTATATATTTTTGAAAATCTTATAAGTAAAAAAATCACATTATTCAAAAATATATGAGGTGTGACAATTAAGTTCCCGGAACTTGCCCATAAAAAAACAGCATATTAAGTTTTGGGCCAAATTTTTTTTATCGACTTTCAAAATAGTCTCCCTCTAAGTCTACATAACGATTCCAACGTTGCTCCCACTATTGGAAACACCCTTGATAATCCTCCGAAGTTAACCCATTCAGCATCAGGATTAAAGCTTCTTTGACCGCCTGTATGCTGCCAAGATGAATTCCCTTGAAGTGCTACTTCATCTTAGGGAATAAAAAGGTGACAGGGGGCATTATCGGGGCTATAAGGTGGGTGCAGCAACGTTGAAATGCCTTTTTTCGCCGAAAACTCACGCACAGACGCAGCCACTCCAGGAGGCCAACGTAGAACTGTCCAGTCACTGTTTGGCTGGCAGGGACATATTGATGATGAATGATGCCGCGGATATCGAAAAAATTATCAATATTGCTTTCTATCGTGACTTGGACATCTGCGCTTTCGCTGGCCGGTCCTCACCCTTTTTCTCGGGTCTCGGGGTCATACTCAAATATCCGGGTCTCATCTGCAGTAACTACCTGACTCATTCAGTCTCTCCTGTCGCTCCGAATGCGAAACAACAATTCCTCGCAGATCGATTTTTGCATTTGTTTCTGTTAGTGGGCGAGAATTTTTGGCACCTTAATTGCCACACCTCGTATTAGGTGTCCCATTTAACAAAAGGCAAGTTTGATTTATTTCCTTGAAACTACTGAACCTATAAAAACTACCTACGCCACTGAACACTTTCCTTACTGTCAGATTTAGAAACTGCAAATTACTTAACACTTTCCAACTGTTATGGTGTCTAGATATCCAAATATAGGAATAGTGCTACGTTTGACGCTGATGTTGCTTGGTAGATCAGCCCGTTGTGAACGATCATTTGGTTAATTAAAATTGATTAAAAATTATTTGAGATCACAAATTGGTAAGGAGTGTCTAACTAATCTAGCAATATTGTCGATAGAGCTAAAAACATTAATTATGATCCGAAAAATCTAGAAAAGTAAGGTTATAGACTATATAAATCACAAAACATTTTACTCAAGTTAGACTCTCAATAAAGCAAGCCAAAAATAATAAGGCACTTAGACCAGATCAAATCCCTGCTGAGTTGCTTAAACTTCTAGATGAGGAAAATATTTCCTACTTAACCACTTTCTTTAATAAAATCTACAACGAAGGAATAATACCAGATGATTGGTTAGAATCTCTGTTTGTAACATTACCAAAGAAAAGTAGACGCACCAAATGCTGCGACTTTAGGCTGATTAGTTTAATGAGCCACACACTTAAGATACTTCTACGAATTATACAGAACCGAATATTCCTTCTATGCGAAAATAGAGTGAATGATAAGCAATTTGGATTTAGAAATGGTCTAGGAACAAGAGTGGCTCTATTTTGTATGCGCGTTCTCCTCCAAAAGAGCTGTGAATTCCGAAAGAACATCTACGTCTGTTTCATCGACTTTGAAAAGGCATTCGACCGAGTACAACATGATAAACTTTTTGAGTGCCTACAAGCAGCAGGTCTAGACCACTACGATATAAGACTGCTAAAACATCTGTATTACAATCAAGTAGCCTCTATCCAAATTGAAAACAGTCGTACTCAAAACCTACCTATCAAACGTGGAGTAAGACAGGGTTGTGTTCTATCACCCTGTCTCTTTAATGTATACTCTGAAGAAATCTTTAGGGAGACTTTGGATGACAGACAAGAAGGAGTAAGACTAGGCGGAGAAGTAATCAACAATATTAGATTTGCTGATGATACGGCCATTCTTGCAGAAAGCATCGAGGATCTCCCAACATTAGTAAACCTAGTCAATGAAGCGAGCTGCCGAAGAGACCTTAAAATCAACATCTCAAAAACATAGTGGATGACAGTTGGAAAGGTTACTGTAGATGAATGTCAACTTTGGCTCGATGGGAAGAGGATAGAGCGTGTAAACCATTTCAAATACCTTGGCAGTTGGTTGAATGTGAATGGGGACTCAGATGAAGAGATAATAGCTTGGATAGAAATATCGTTGAAGGCCTTTATGACATGGAAACCAGTTCTATGCGTAAAAGGGTCCTGAAATGTTATGTATGGTCTATTCTATTATACGGTTGCGAGACATGGACACTAAAAACCACAACGCTAAACAAACCGGAAGCTTTCGAATTGTGGTGTTACCGTCGAATCCTGAAGATATCATGTGTTTCGCACACTTCCAACGAGGATGTTCTCAGAATGATAGATACAGATCGACTGCTCTTGAACATTATAAAGAGGCGGAAAACAGAATACTTCGGTCACATAATTAGAGGACCAGCTACTTCGCCTTATAATACAAGGAAAAGTGGAAGGAAAAAGATGGATAGGCCGAAAGAAGCTTTCATGGCTGCGTAACATCAGGCAGTGGTGTGATTGCACGGTAGAGGAAGTATTTCGCTCAGCAGCCGATAGAGAAAGATTTCAGGAAATTGTAAACATGATGACCACCAACATCTGAATACCGACATGACACCTAAAGAAGAAGAAGACTCTCTTGTCTTATATGATTATAACTTACATTGATTAAAATAGTATTGGACCGACATACTATTTATATGCTATATTTGATAAATAATTTATAATAAGTAATAATGAGCATTTAATAAATATATTTGTCTTTTAAAGGGTCATATAACAGAATTTCACCCTGGACTACAATAACCCTGATGGAAATGACGATACTAGACTGAGGAAGGAATAGTGCAATTAGCAAAGGACAGATCTTTAATACTGTTACGAACGACTAGAAAAAAAAAGGTATTAATAGGCCCTTGTATACAGATGTTCCGATGTGATGAGTCATCTTTATTATAACGTGCCGAAAAAAATAATGTATCGATGAGTCATATTTCTAGGTAGATCTCAATTTTTATATTCTGGATTTATATAGGAGATTCCATTGGTATATAAATGGGGATAGGAGAAGCGTAATATAGTTAGTTGTATAGTTGTATTTGAATAGTGAAGATTAAGAAGTAGTAATAAGATTGTTTTTTAGCTGTGTTAATAAGTACTTATTATAAGTAATGGAAGTATTAGTGAAAGGTGTTGTGTTTTAATTCTGCGAACCCAGTGAGCGATTTTAAAGAGACAAAATCGTAACAATATTATGTTAGAGGTAGGTTCATTTGGAAGATCAAAGAAGAAAGAGAAAAAGATGATACTATAAAACCCTTTGGCTTCTTTATTTAAGACAATTTTCTTGATAAACAAAATACTAATCTTTACCACACCTTTTATTTACCCCCTAAGCAGTGGTTACGCTAAGTTCACGTTCACAAATCCAATATCTCATCAAACAATACCGAGAAACGCATCAAACTCGTCTGAACATTAAAAAAAAAACATCCCTTTCATCCCTCATAAAAAGTAATTTTTTTTTCAACCCTTCACTTAATGTCTTATAAAGACACGTATGAAAGGTATTGAAAGGACTAGATTTACATATTAAAAACGGTCACTCACCAGTTATGCCCGAATTTGTACACAAAAAGAACCATTATGGGTGTGTAAATATAATTCTTGAAGCGATCGTATATCTTACTCGGTATAAATGAGACAGGTGGTATACAGGCATGTACAATCAAAATAATAATCTATAACGGTCAGTGAGAGCTTTTTTTTAAAGAAAAGGGATGGTATAAGTCGTTTGTGCGGACTTGAATTGATTGAAAACCGTTATAGATCTGTTCATAATAATGTGATATACAGGGTGTCTCTAAAATGTCTATACAAAATTTTATCACCAATTCGTGAAGCTAAATTATGAGTGGTAAAGTTATCATCTATAACCGACTTCTCAAGAAAGTGGTTCTAATTGTGACTTCTACGTATTTTTTTATGTATGTACGGGACGTCCAATTTTTAGAGGGTATTGGAGTTACTATTAAAGATAGAGTGTTGAGGTTTCCCCTTTATTGTCCTATTTTTTAAGGAGACGCAAAATTCCGGAGTCATGGTTCTCTTAGTTTTTAATCTACAGGGTGATCTTGAAAATCTTCGTTTCTTAGGCCCATCTTGTATAGCCGTTAAGCGTTAATTTATCAAAAACGTAAAAAAATATTTTTATAGAGTTTTTTACGTAGAGCTCAGTGGCGTAGTTGATTAAGTTAAATTTAGGCTTTTCCAAAATACATAATGTGTTTATTTTATTTTGAAAAACACTGTCAGAACTCGATATTTTCAATAATTTATTTTATTTGTAACAATAGGCCATAGCTAATTTATAAGAAACCAAAGGCAGATGTCCAAAACTTCACAGTTTTTTCACATTGTTATTATTTATGAAATATTTTTGTTACGTAGATGTTTTTATTTTATTCTCTATTTATTTTGCATTTACAATGGCCGTTTATGATAATTATGAAAAGTATGACAAATTAGTAAGTTTTATATAAAACAATGAAAGTCTCCAAGAAACTTCTGAATTATATTTCAATAAGTAATGTATTTAAAGCGTTATCATTAGGATAACTTTGTATATCTGGTGATCTTTTTTTTTGTTTGTGTTAGGTATCCAGAAATAAGGCAATCCTTTCCAGACATATTTGCTCGTGCCGCGTCCCAAAACATACATCAGAGAAAACAGGGAGAGAAAAGAACCAAATTTGTGTTATTTTACACAGTAGCAACAAGTTTATCATCCTGTAGAAAAATAGAGGAAGAAATTGGTGTAACAAAATCTGGCGGTGAAAGAATTTTGAAAAAGTATAAATACCATCCATTTAAATTTAAAATAGTGCAACATTTATACCCCGGAGATGATGAGCGCCGAGTAACGTTTTGTCGATGGTATTTAGAACCAATTTGTCAGATTTGTCATCTGGTCTGACGAACGTTATTTTTTCCAGTCTGGGAATTTTCAATCGTCACAACACGAAACATTGGTCTGCAGAAAATCGCCATTTAATTTTCGAAAGGGCGCTTCGAGGTTTGTGTGTTATTTTGGGCCGACGAATGGCCTACAGGATGTATAAAGGAGGTCTCACAGCACGTAAATACCTAGAAATCCTTAAGGAAATTATTCCAGAATTGCTTGAAAATGTTCCATTGACCTATTTCAATTCAATTTATTTTCAATAAGACGGTTTTCCAAGCTATAACTCTGGGCTGTTACGACCATTTCTGGACAATAACTTTCCTCAAAGATGGATAGGTACCATTGGACTAGTGAGATGGCCTCAACGATCTTCCGATCTTTCGGTTTTGGATTTTTTTTGTAGGGTTTTATGCTAAATCAAGTGAATAAAACGTGACATGAGAATCATGTTTGTTTACCTTTTACTAACGCGTATTACCTGTACGGTATCCATTAACCTCCCAAATGGATATTGGGCGTTTTCTTGATGTTGTACATATTCCAACAGTTCGAGCACCAGATTTACCTTGGATATGATTTCCAAATTCATTTATTATATATATATATATATATATATATATATATATATATATATATATATATATATAATTTGTTGGTTATTTTCTTGGGAATATGGTTCGTTTTTATTATAAAACTGCATATATAAAGTAGTCATACTTATTATATATATATATATATATATATATATATATATATATATATATATATATATAAATGGAGATTGAAGACGATGAAGGAACACCACTGTTATCATTCAGTAGAAACAGGCGACACCAACGCAGTGTACTAACATTCTGGCTTTATCACTCGCCAACAAAAAGCTAAAAAGGGTGCTACTACTCTTCACTACGTTCAGCTTCCAGTGAGGGCTATTTATCTACAATACCAACACATAAGGGCTGGATATTAATTAAGAGTACTCACTATCAACCAGTTTATCGCGAATCAAACCGAAACAAAAACCACTCCTAATCATATCATCATATTACAAATCTACGGGCATGGCTCTAATGTTGTCAATTTAATAACCCAATATTCCTAGAAAGTAAACTGTCACTTGCACGAAATTTAAATTATTGAGGGGGATAAAAAAATCAAAAATAATAAAGCATAGGAAATACTCAAATTTATTTTTTTAAGGAGGCTCGCTCTATGTGTCTACATAACCCAGGAGATGTGTATTCTACAATATTATATCGATATATCAAAATAACCTTCCTGCTCATCAATATATTTAGATACCCTCAAGATTATAATTCTCCTTTTAAAAATGTAATCAAATCGCTCAGTAAAATTAATGGTATTTTTCATGGGAGAGAAAGAGATAGAAACTCGGCTAAAACATTGACAATAGTCTCTATAAACCCTCAAATATCAGAGTTGCTTCCTAAAATTAGAATATTTTGTAAATATCCCTGCGAAAATCAAAAGAAATAAAAGAAAATGCATAATATAATGAGTTGTTAGTAATTTTAATGTGTCTATAATCAATAAGGATAATAAAATCCAAATAAAAATATTAAAAATCATGATTCTTGCGATTAGATCGCGTTAAATTTGAATAATTATCCGACGTTTCACCTAAGATTGCACGAGGCATCTTCAAGGATCCTTACTCCATGAGATTAGAACATTGAATAGCTATCAAGGAGCAAGGAGTTTATACCCCATTGGTACTCAGCGAACCGTTATCCAGTGTTACAATCGATTTCCACGGGTAAAGTAGACTGTAATCCGCATATCTATTAATATTATTTGGATATATACAAATTTCGATTGATTCTCTAATTTTATGTTTAAAGAAATCATACTCTAATGCTAGCAACTTAGTTTCGTTTACATTAAAAATGCTGGTGTTCAGCTACTGCAGATTGTACGATTTGCTTCTTTTTTATACAACTTTCATGTTCTTAAAGCCTAGAGGATATAGACCGTCCTGTTTTACTTACATTCACTTTACTACAAGAACAAGGTAAATTATAAACGCCGTCTGTTTGAAATGGTATTGCGTCTTTTGGTGATTTCAAACTTTCTTGCATGTATTGAAAATTGTCCGAATATTTGATTTTCGGAGCAATCTGGCAATCTTGTCGGTAGTTGCTTGTAGATAAAGTAAGACAACACTGTCCATAGGAGGTACATTTATGACATTTTGTCGAGGAGTTGGGTTTTTATGTTTATTAATAGAACGTCTTATATCTTCAGCACAATATCCGTTGCCTCTGAGAGCATTAGTCAGTTTTTCTGTTTCTGATTTCAATGATTGTTCATCACATACTGAAAGTGCTCTATGTACCAAAAAGTTTATGATGGATTGTTTTTGAGAAAATAACCCAATAGAAAAACAAAACCTGGGAAAGAACCTGTACCAAAATAAACGCACATTTGAGGGTAGCAGAAGTACCGAAAGCTGGAAAATACTAAGATCTCTTCGACAAGAAAAATCTAAAGACATCATTTCACCGATTGGTTTATCTCAATGGGATGAATACTTTTCAAAATTGCTAGCAGAAGAAAGAGCAGAATACCAACAAACAGTACAAGCTAATTCAGGCGTGCACGTACGCACCATAGCATCTCCACTAAGGATAGATTGCAAAGAAGTCAAGCAAATATGCCAAACATTAAAAAACCGAAAATCACCAGGTCCCGTACATATCCCGCCTGAGCTACTTAAATACGGCACAGAGAAGTTATAAAGACAATTGACAAACCTCTACCAAAAATGTATAAACGGAGAAAAGATACCCGACGAGTGGAAAACATCCTATATTACTACTATACACACAAAAGGAAGTAAAGACGTCTGTGATAACTATCGAGGAATTGCGGTTCTCTGCACAATCTCGAGAGTGTATGGGAAACTAGTCAAAAAGAGGATTGAGAGCGAATACTCAGATATGGAGGCCGAAGAACAGGCTGGATTTAGAGCAGGTAGATCTACTGTTGATCATCTCTTTACAATAACCCAGCTCATTGAGAAAAAAGCAGCACGGAACCAAGAAATACACCTGCTCTATGTAGATCTCAAAAAAGCCTATGACAGCGTACCACAACAAAAACTCTAGGAAGCCTTAGAAAAAAAACAAATATAAATATACTACTTATCAAGGCTGTTCAAGGGCTCTATTCAAATAATACAAGCAAAATAAAGAAAGGGCATAATATTTCAAAAGGATTCACGGTTAGCAAAGGGCTCAAGCAGGGATGTTGTTTGTCTCCAACCTTGTTTAAATCTACTTGGAACAAGCGTTAAAAACATGGAAAAGAAAGTGCGAAAATATTGGCATTCCACTAAACGATTCCATATTATACACATTGTGTTTCGCAGACGACCAAATAGTTCTGGCACAAGACTACGAAGATCTAGAATACATGGCTCGTAAGCTAATAGAAGAATATCAAAAGTGGGGGCTAAAAGTTAACATCAAAAAAAAAGGAATACATGTGTATTGGGACACAGCAACAAAATTTGATTCTGGAACAACCGCAGGAGGAAATAAATCACTGTGAGAAATACAAGTATCTCAGAATACATATAACCGACGACGGTAAACTTGAAGAAGAAATCAAGCATAGAAACAACCAGGAACGACAAGCTATTAGACAGTTGAACAGCATATTGTGGGATAAAACAATATCTAAAGAAGACAAACACAAAATCTTTAATAGTATTGTTAAAAGCATTGTCACCTATGGAAATGAAGTATGGCCATTGAAAGAAAAAACTCTAAGAACATTGGAAGCTACAGAAATAGATTATTGGAGAAGAGCAGCTGGAAAATCCAGAATGGATAGAGGCAGAAATGAAAGAATCCAAGAAATTATGGGTGTTAAGCATAAGCTAACAGAATATATTAAAGTCAACCAACTTAGATGGTACGGACATGTTCAATGAATGGACGATACTAGACTTCCAAAAAAGTTTTAAATTGGGCACCACAGGGAAGAAGTGAGGTAGGCCCAGACTAAGTTGGAGAGAAGGAGTGGATAAAGATATAAGAACAAGAGGAATGGATGAAAACCTATGGACAAACCGAGATCAATGGAGACTGGAAATCAGAAGACGGCGTAGAACGTTATAAACTGATGTTATATATATATATATATATATATATATATATATATATATATATATATATATATATATATATATATATATGAGAAGGATGATGGTGTGCGTTGTACTGAGATATCGATTTGTATGTATTGGTTTTCTGTACAAGAAGATTTGCCATTATATTTCCTTTGTACTAGTACATTAGGAAAGGGAAGGGTGCCCTTCCCTTTCTTGATGTACTAGCTTAATGAGAAATGCTATTGGTTACAAATGTAAACCAATAATTTCGCGACTCGAGAAGTATTGAGTATTCGACTTACCACCTTCATTTTACCTTGTAGAATTACCTCTCCAAGGGTCCTGATGCATTATCCGAACACCCTGTTTATTTGCTGATGCATAATATATAGTTGAAATTTAAGACAAATATTAAGTACAGCCTGTAAATACAATAAGTTTTAATTATTCTAAAATTAAATTCCCATTTTATCTCAATTTTATCCGTCATATTCCGGCAGCTTTTGTGCTCGAACAAATATTAAAATATGATTTTATGTTGAAGTTGAAAATGAAATAGGAAAAAGTCGGCTTCTAATAGAAATGCAGATTTGAATTTGTAATAATATGCAATTCGTTAAAATTCGTTATAGATGCATGTGTTAGTTCGAAATACCAGGATTAAAAAGCGGCAAAGTAATTATTCTGGTACGGAAAGGACTATAAAGATGGTACGTCCAGGGTTCTGCAATTGAGCTTCGGTCCTCAATTTGTTTGGTATAGATGTTTGCTCGATTACTTTACATTAAATACTAAACTCTACTTTGGACAATTTCTAACAAATGAGAAGTACTGGATCGATATAGTCGGTATAATATATATATATATATATATATATATATATATATATATATATATATATATATATATATATATATATATATATATATTTTATTTTTTTGTTTTTCTTGGGATTATGGTCCGTTTAAAAATGGAATTAAAATGTAATAGTGGTGTTGTATTTTATATTACATTTTTTTAATACATTAACGTTTCGGTAATTTTTTTTACCTTCGTCAGAATGTGTAGCTTGAACAATGATTCAGGAACAACACTGCACTTACATGTATAAATTTATTTGAAAATTTTGTTCTATTAAAAATTTAGTTTTTGCGAGATTCACAGAGTTCAAGATGACCACGTGTGTCATCTTGAAGTTAAGATGGTACTCATTCAAATAAATTTATACATGTAAGTGCAGTGTTGTACCTGAATCATTGTTCAAGCTACACATTCTGACGAAGGTAAAAAAAATTACCGAAACGTTAATGTATTAAAAAAATGTAATATAAAATACAACACCACCATTACATTTTAATTCCATTTTTAAACGGACCATAATCCCAAGAAAAACAAAAAAATAAAAAATATTCTAATAAAGATCCAAGAAATAAATAAGAAATACCTCATATATATATATATATACATATATATATATATATATATATATATATATATATATATATATATATATATATATATATATACAAATGTGGAAAATCCAAAACAGAACATATAAATGATGGAAATGTAACAGACAGAAAGGGACAACCTTGTTGAATAAGCGAAATTCAACATAACTGTTGTATCGTAGCGTGCTTCCAGCAAACACAGTGGGTAAAAATGGACGAAATGGATGAAACTAGGTATAAACGAATTTTTACGTGGGTAAGTACAGATTTAATATAAAAAATAAAAAAAAAACATTGATTATCGGATCCAACATAGGCGACTGAATCTTTAAAATCGTGAAAATAAATTCGAAAATCGTCTAGTGTGGTTCAATAGTTGTTAAATATACAATTTAAAAATAAAATAAAAAGAATAATTGTATTTGTATGAATAAAATATTGCGTTTGAGTTTAAAGTACATTTTAAATAATAAATACATGGATGTCGATAATCGTTAAAAAGGCACAAGTACTTTTTCCTGTATGCTTAGGACTTCTTAACAAATACCAATACAAATAGTTTGTAAGTAATTTAATATTTATTGATTAACAAAAATGAATAAATAATACGACCTTAATTAAAATAATAACAAAAACTTTTTTCAATCATTGCCTTTTTTGTCAACAGCTCTTTTCTCATTCTTCAATACGTACGAATTGTTATCCAAATTCTTACGACGTCAAAAAACAATATAAGGATCCATCGAAGCCAAAAGTTTTGGAACACATCCTCCATATTTTTTCTCGAGAAGATTTTCGGGCAAAGTCTAGACGATAGTTTCTTATCAATTTGTTCGTTCATTTTTATCCATCTCTCGATAGTTTACCTATCGGTAATTTTGCAAATGCTATGAGGTCTGGTCCATAGATAAGTAGTTTGTGGATTCCTGTTGGCATGTTGAACCAAGAATTTTCTATGGAGAACAATTTTGCTATTTGAACTGTGTATTCCCATACCTTCTCTATTGCAGTTTAATGTCCGCTTCAAATAGTTTGCAAAATGACGTAAAACCGGAGGATCAGTTTTTGCTTTACTCTTGTTATAATAGTTGACTCATCATTGTTCACGAAGAAACGTCGAGGTGTGTTGCCATCGTTAGTGCTTCCTAACTCTTCCTTCGGCATATCAACAGGAAGTTTTAATCTCTCTTCTTAAAGGCCTGTTGGAAGGCGGCCTTTGTCTGTGCTTTCACCTCTTTGTCTTTCTGCTTATGGACTTGCCATTTCTGTGTGTCACGTTGATACGACAAATACATGTGACATTCGGAGAATCGAATACATGCGTGTAGAGTTAACAATGATAGATCTAAATACTCTATATTTACCGGGACATGGTATCCATGTTGTTGAACTGAGATGTTGTTTGGAAGAAGTAACAACGTTAGACCGATTTCGTTCCAACCACAGCGTTCACCTAACCATCTATCGTCATAGATAAGTTGTACTGTATTGAAGCTGGGGTGGCAAAGAGAACTCTTTTATATGGTGCATGTCGTTTAGTTTGAGTTCATAATTTTCTTTTTCCTTTAAAGACGTTTGTTCGGTTTCCTTAGTAAATTTCAATTTCAGAGGCCTGCAATTCATAGTAGAGGAGGGTTTAGGATTGGACAACAGCAACTATTCTTGTTGAGTTTGTGTGCTAACACCTGCTAATTAAAGTTTAACAAGAGAGGTGAGGAATAACTTTCTATCAGAAATATTCAGGTCAGCGAATTTCATTTTGTACTGGCTCTGACCTGACGTTCCATTGAAGCCCCCCATTTGCAAATGAAACTCATATTTGCAAATCTAATTTATCGATTTGTTCAAGTACGTCGAATTGAAGCAATATAATTCGATCCACTATGTGATCGAGTAAGCCTTGCAGTTTAATCTCGGCTTTTGATTTAGTAGAGGTTAGATAATCGTCATGTGGATAACATGCTTTTTGTGTATTTTACGCACCAGAGTAGGGCGGAAATATATTACTGACTTCCTTTTTAGTCCCATTTTGTAATCGATAATATTTCTCTCTCGACAATCTAATGTCAAATAGAGGAGCGGCACCTTCATTGGCATTAGGTAACCTACAATTCAATTGACGTAACCTATACTCCAATTGTCATTGCATTTTGAGATAATTTGTTTCATTTTTCGTATAGAAGTTAATAAAAAAATTAAATAACGCTTTTTAATTCAATGGATACTTCCTGAAGGAGCCTCCATTTTAAAATGTGGAGATCGAAGTACGCAAACCAGAAATAATTAACTTGAACAACGCACAAATGTTCTTGACTACTAACTGGGCGCGACGCTCGCAAAAGAATGCTGCCTGAAACGATACCTTAGAAAGAAAAGACTGGCCATTCATATTACCGAGATTTAACAGAAACTTTATTATAGCCAACCTTCTAGTTTAAGTTTCTTAACTAGAAATTTTTTCTTTTTTATTTTGGCTACGTGCTCTTAATTCTGACTCACTAAACACTTCGGGTTAGTTCGGGGCAGCCGATTCTCAGAGAACGCCTACGCGGCATCTTACCCCCTCTAACTTCCGTGCGACACAAAGAACGAACATCTAAAGTTATAACGTAATAGACGGAATTTGGAATATTTAATCATTATTTTGATGCATTTATTATTTTAAATGCATCAAATAGTCGAAATACAAAAAAAAATAATTTTTGTTTGGCATTGGGCGTATAGAAAACTGGTATTTCTGTTACAAAATAAACATTAATTCTAATAAAAATACTAGTGAGACGTAACGGTAGTTTCTAAGTTAATAAGTTAATAAATCACTATAAAATTAAAAATCATTCTTAAAAATAAACTTTGATTCTGGTAAAAATAGAAGTGATCAACAAAAACACCTAAAATTCCATTTTAAATAAAAAGATTTACTATTACTCGGTACTTGTGCCTCGACGGTCTGGATAAAAATAAAGCATATAACTTCGAACCCTCTTGTTTTGCTAGGGCGTGGCGAATGCTACCGCTCGCTTTCACCGCGCCAGCATTTTACTACCACTCACCCTAGACCTGAGATGCTAATTTAATAAATTCAAGCACGTATGTCGGTGCTTACGATGCTTATATTCTGTCTCACGCCCATTAAGTTATTAATATAGTATTTTTTTATTTTACTTAATAAATGTCCACGTTCCGGTTTGGATTTTCCACACCTGTATAACTGCAAAGATCAGCGAATTCTATAATGGATTATGTGCGCTAGGTGAGCGCCTGTAAGTAGACTGCCACTTTCCTCCATACACAACGGCTCATACGCTACTTGTATTTTGCGTTAAAAAGCAACAAAACAGTACATCTTCACACTGCGATTAGTTTCACCTTGTAGTTCATGACTTGCTGGGGGAAAATATTTATTAAATCAAAAGTTATTCATGTAAAAAAGTGGCAAAAGAATGTCTTTTGTTAAAAATTTAACAATTTTTAACTCCAAAACTACGATTTGGACGGAAAAATCACAAGCGACAATTTTTTCTTAAAATCAACTGATTAATAGAAAAATATTTTTATTTAACAAAGAAAAAATAATTTTCAAATTATTAAAAATTTTTTTGTTTGTAACAAATTACCTGGCTATAATTTCAGAATCAATTCTCTATTCGTAATCAAGGGATCAAAATAACAGGGTGAGTCAACGATTGGATGAAGTAGGTTTGTGCCTTTTCGGTGAAATTTACAAAGAAACTATATTTATTGTTTGATACAGTTCATTTTTAAACAGATTTTAAAAATATTTAGGACTCTACAGGGTGAGCTAAAAAACTAGGACAGCATAAAGTTGTATGTTTTTAAAAAGAACACCCTATATACGAATCGTATTTTCGATTTAGCTTATAATTTTAAATCTTTTTTATTAAGGGTTTACTATAACAAAACTGTATAATTTCTGAGATAATTAAGTTTAAAGAAAAAAAGTCACATTTTCAAGCCTAAATTCAATCTTAAATAACGTTTTCAATTTTGTAACAAATATATTCAAATTTGGAATTTAGCAAGGCCAAGGACAAGTTAACATAATTTTTACCTAATATTTGCAATAAAAGCTACAGGGTGTTGAACACATCGGCTCAAATTTGAACAAGTTTAAATGAATAAATATCTTTTTTTTTAAATGGTACACCCTGTATATTTTCATGTTATTTAATAGAGTAACAAAAACCCTAAAAGTTTTGTTCAATATATCCTATACCTATTTATAATAGTTTTTGAGATATTTCAGTTCTTATAATTTTCCATACTTTTTTACAGAAATAGTCTTCATTATCATCACATTTTTCTGTGTGTCAAATTTATAACCGCAATCGCTTCTTTTGGTTTTTATGTAGTGTAGTTTGCATTCATCTTATATTGTAAAATGAATTTTCCAAAGAATGAGTTAATAGATATGATTTATACAATAGGAGAGGCTCAAAAAAATTGCCTTCTTGATCAAAGAATTTACAAAATGAAGTATCCTGATCGACGCCAGCCTAATACCCATACTTTTCAAAACTTAATGCAAAGATTTGATTCTTCTGGTACTGTTGATTATCCAAAACGTAAAGTGGTCAACAAACCAGTAACTAATGTAGAAAAAGAACTACAAGTATTATTAAATGTTCAGGAAAATCCTTATATTGGTAGCCGTCAGTTAGCAGCATTATGTGAAACATCACAATCCACCGCTAATTGTACTACCAAGAAATATAGTTATCATCCATATCACATGGAATTACACCAAGAATTGCATGGACAGGATTTTGAAAGTCGTGTAAACTTTTGTCGTACAATAAATGCGGAGATTCAATTAAATCCAAATTTATTATGCAAGGTAATGTTTAGTGATGAAACTACTTTTAGAAGTAACGGTACCGTAAATAGACGCAACATGCATTATTATGCCACAGAAAACCCATTTTGGATTAGAGAGGTGTAACATCAAAACCACTGGTCATTAAATGTTTGGTGTGGTATTCATCATAATCGAATTATTGGACCCCACTTTTTTAATGAACCACTAAATGGCCATAGTTACCTGAACTTTCTACAAGAAGAACTACCCCAACTGCTTCAAGGTCTCGATAGGGATGAGCTCGACAGTATGTGGTTCCAGCACGATGGTGCGCCTCCGCATTACCATCGTGAAGTTCGTGCGTTTTTGGACCAACGATATCTGCAAAAATGGATTGGACGTGGGGGTTTCATTCAGTGGCCACCAAGGTCTTACGACATCACCCCATTAGATTTCTTCCTATGGGGTTATATTAAAAATAAGGTGTATGTTAATTCACCAACAATAGTGGAAGATATGCGAAACAGGATTAGGGATACCTGTAGAACAATAACGCCACTAATTTTGTCCAGGGTCCGAGAAAATCTGCAAAAAAGACTAAATTTGTGCATTGCACAAGAGGGTCGTTTACTCGAACACTTATAAAAAAGAAATAATTAATCTCAGTATTTAATAGGTATTTTTTTTGTTTCAATTTAGTATAAAAGTAAATATGTATTTGCCTTGTCGTTATTGTTGTGTTAATTTTTTCACATTTTGTTTAATAAAACTATTGCCGTTGTAATATAACGAATAATGTATTTCATCATATTTAACCACATTCTGTTTGTTTCTGTAGTTTCTTTTTATTATTTTACATGGCTACTATGATAATGAAGACTATTTCTGTAAAAAAGTATGGAAAATAAGAAAAACTGAAATATCTCAAAAACTATTATAAATAGGTATAGGATATATTGAACAAAACTTTTAGGGTTTTTATTACTCTATTAAATAACATGAAAATATACAGGGTGTACCATTTAAAAAAAAAAGAAATTTATTCATTTAAACTTGTTCAAATTTGAGCCGATGTGTTTAACACCCTGTAGCTTTTATTGCAAATATTAGGTAAAAATTATGTTAACTTGTCCTTGGCCTTGCTAAATTTCAAATTTGAATATATTTGTCACAAAATTGAAAACGTTATATAGGATTGAATTGATGCTTGAAAATGTGACTTTTTTTCTTTAAACCTAATTATCTCAGAAACTATAAAGTTTTGTTATAGTAAACCCTTAATAAAAAAGATTTAAAATTATAAGCTAAATCGAAAATATGATTCGTATATAGGGTGTTCTATTTAAAAAAATACAACTTTATGGTGTCCTAGTTTTTTGGCTCACCCTGTAGAGTCCTAAATATTTTTAAAATCTGTGCAAAAATAAACTGTATCAAACAAAAAATATAGTTTCTTTGTAAATTTCACCGAAAAGGCACAAACTTACTTCATCCAATCGTTGACTCACCCTGTACATTTAAAAAACTTTGATGTTGTAACGTCTCTTTTTCGGCTAGGAAAACATATTGGGCACCTGGACTAAGAAGCACTATAGAATTTTAACGCTTTTATCACCAGAATCATCTGTAACTAGTTTTTTTTCTTTACCTTTATATCACAGATATCAGTGTCTTAAAAGCAAAACAAAGAAACATTCCAAGTAAAAAAGTAATTAAAAATCTCTTCACAGCGAAAACGTTCCGCATCTAAAACACTTTTCGGTCTCATTCCATCCCGCTTAAAAAATTAACGTACCGAACTAAGCCCACAGCACCGACAGAAGTTGGCATCAAATATTAAATTTCCATATTTCTTTCCATTCGGAGCAATAATTGCAAGCGTACCTTTAATTTTCTTTTTGCCCGAACAAAATGTTTAATTTGTTGCACACTGCTGAATTTTCTTCTTTGGAAAAATATACGGAAAATAGTTAATTACTTTTTGATAGTTGCCGCTTAATTAAGAGCGATAGAACGCCATCGATATGTTGCCGCTTCAAGTTCACGAGTACTACCTGAAATTTGAGAAGAAAAGTTTTTTAATCGACATACAGGGTGATTCACTTAAAATACGTAAATTTCGGACCACTTTCGGTATAACCGAAGGTCGCATAAGATGGCTATTACTTCATTTGAAGAGAGCGTCACCGAAAATCCCATTATATAAATTTGCTGGATTCATAATTATGTTACTTTCACCGTGAGTTATCCTATATCATTATATATATATATATATATATATATATATATATATATATATATATATATATATATATATATATATATATTTATATATATATATATATATATACGCTACGAGCACCCTACAAGACTACTAGTTTTGGAGCAATTTAACATAAGGTATGTATGCTTGACTATTACCAGCCTGTGGAGCAAGCTGGCTTTCGACGTGGATTTAGTACGATACATCATATCCAAGCTCTACGTACAGTCCTAGAAAAAACCGAGGAATATAACATTCCTATACCCCTGGCATTTGTAGATTTTCACAAGGCCTTTGACTCTATAGAAACATGGGCGATCTTGAAATCACTTAATAATGCTAGAATTGACTCCAGGTATACCACTATCATACAGAACATATCTAAAAACGCAACTATATAGGTTAAAATCGACGAAGACACAAAAACCGAAAAAATAAACGTTATGAGAGGTGTGCGTCACGGAGACGTCATCTCTCCGAAACTATTTACGCTAGCTTTGGAAGATGTCTTTAAAAAACTAAATTGGGATGAGAAAGGTTTGAGAGTCGACGGTTTCTATCTTAGTCATCTTCGTTCCGCCGACGATGTTGCTGTCACGTCTAGCAACCCAGAAGAGCTAAAACAAATGCTTTAAGATTTCAATGAAGAGGCGAGAAAAGTGGGACTTAAGATGAACTTGGGGAAAACTAAGTTAATAAGCCCTGACGCAAATGTACAAATAGAGATTTAAAATGAAATCATAGAGAATGTCCAAGAGTACATCTAATTAGGCCTCGTCATGAAAGTGGGCAAAGAAAATCAAACGGCGGAAATAACAAGGAGAATAGGGCTGGCATGGGCTGCCTTTGAAAAGTTGCAGTACGTGTTAAGAGATAGAAACACACCAGTCAACCTTAAACGGAAAATGTATACCACGTGTGTTTTTCCTGTTGCTACTTACAGCATGGAAACGATAACACTAACCAAATAAAACGCAAATAGGCTCCGAGTGACTCAACGCTCCATGGAGAGACAACTGTTATGAATCTCGTTACGGGATAAAATACTAAATCAAGTAATAAGATCAAGAACCAAAGTAGTTGACGTCATTGAACGCATATCACCACTAAAGTGGCAATGGGCGGGGTACATAGCTAGACAACAGCCCGATAGGTGGACGAGTAAATTACTGCAATGGCGACCGCGAGATGAACCGAAATCGTGGCAGGCCACAACGCAGATGGGTAGATGATATAAGACAGTTTGCTGGAAAAGACTGGCTCCAGGAGGCGAGAGACAGATCTCAGTGGAGGACCATCAGAGAGGCTTATGTCCAGGAATGGACGTCAATGGGCTGAGAAAGAAAAGAAGAAGAAGATGTAAATAAAACAGATATTATGATTTATATGATTTCTTATATTAAAGTAATTAATATTTGGTCAGTCCACATTTTGATTTAATGACCGCAGCCACTCTTTTCGGTATTGACTCTATCAGTCTCATCACGCCTTAAAGCTGCCCGTGGTGTGTATTTATTAATTACAGAGTGTCTTTGGATCTTTTTCTTCAAAATAGACGACATGTGCTCGATTGGATTGGGGTCAGGCAATTGTGGTGGCCAGTTCAAAAGATCAATACCGTTTTGAGCCATCCACGTCATAGCGTGAGACGATTTGTGGCATGTGGCGTTGTCTTGCTGAAATTTTATTCCATCACTGTTTGTATTGTTGAAAATTTGCGTTACCGACGGCGTTCGAGCTGCTTCTATAAATTCAGTGCATTTCTTACTGTTCATTCCCCCTCACACAATACCATTTCGCCCACTCCATAGGCAGCCATACAACCCCAAATTGAGCTTCTACCCTATTTGCTAGTGGACACCACACATTCTGGGTTGTATTCTTCGTCCACGAGGCCCCTGACATAGGTCACACCGAGAATTCCAAACACCTGTGTAAAGAGAAAAAACTGGTTTAATTTAAGATTACAATATTTTTCTTGCAGAATTTATTTTCAAAGATATTGACTTGTTTTAATGTAAAGCATAAAGGAAATAAAAATGCCTCGAAGATTCTTCTGACCATAGTACGTTGTGCCAATCTTCCACTGTCCAATCTCTATATTTGAGGGTTCACTTCAACCTATTTTTCTTATTGTGCTCCTACAGCCACGACTTCTTCCTTGTCTTGCAACTTTTTAATCCAGCTTTAAGAAGTCTTCTTCTAACAGTATATATACGCACAGATTTGCTTTTTGCTTCAGATAATGTTGCAGCGAGGTCGAAAGCTGTTTTTTTTTTGAGGTCTTGTAGACTGCCTAATCACCAATGGGCTATTATGATCTGTAGTAACTTTCATTCTGCCTGTTCATGACCTGTTTTCATGGGATCCAGTCTTTTTTTTCATGTTATGTGATCTTATTGTTAAGTGATAATGACTGTATCTGTTGAACAAAACCTGGAATTTCATATATGCTCACTTTTGCAGATCTTTATTTTTATTTTATAAGAATAGAACTAAGGAAGGTTATTTTCTCTTGTATAAAAGTCCTGATGAAGGGAATAAAATGTCTCGAAAGCTAGACGAACAAAAGAGAGTTTTCTTTTCTGGCCAACCATCCATCTGACTACAGTCCCACAAAAGCGGCTTTATATATATATATATATATATATATATATATATATATATATATATATATATATATATATATATATATAAAGGGTGTTTTTTATAGAGGTATAAAACTTTAAGTTGGCAACACTTTTTTAACTGGCGGCCATTTTGTCAGCTGTCAAGTGATTTATGTTTAGTTTGGTTTGGCATTTTAACATGCATAGACTGACGCTTGAACAATGCTTCCAAATTGTGCAAATTAATTTTGAAAATCATGGTTCTGTTTGAAATACGTATCGCGCACTACGTCCATTTTACGGTCAACATAATTGTCCATCAGAGCAATTAATTCGATTAACTATGGAACGTTTTCGCACCACGTTTACTCTAAATGATAATACGCATCCAAAGAAACGTCTTACAGTGCGTACAGAAGAAGTCATTGCTGCTGTAGAGCGTAGCGTACAGGAAGACCCGAATCAGTCTATCCGCCATCGTGCACAGGAATTGGATATGTGTCCATTCACTTTATGGAAGATTTTGCGGAAAGATCTTGGTTTGCGTGCTTACAAAATCCAATTCGTGCAAGAATTGAAGCCACACGATCACCTAGTAAGGCGTAGATTCGGTGAATGGGCCCAAAACAAGATTGCCGTTGATCCCGATTTTCATAAGCGAATTTTGTTTAGCGATGAAGCTCACTTTTGTTTGAATGGATACGTCAATAAACAAAACTGCCGTATTTGGAATGATGATAATCCTCAAGTGTGCAGGAGCTGTGGTTTCAACAAGACGGCGCAACATGTCACACAGCTCGTGCCACAATTGATTTATTGAAGGAAACGTTTGGTAACCGCATAGTTTCATGTTTCGGACCCGTGAATTGGCCTCCAAGATCGTGCGACTTAACGCCGCTAGACTATTTTCTGTGGGGATATGTGAAGTCGCTAGTCTACGCCGATAAGCCCGAAACGATTGATCACTTGGAGGACAACATTCGCCGCGTTATTACCGATATACGGCCACAAATGTTGTAAAAAGTAATCGAAAATTGGACCTCCACATTAGACTACGTCCGAGCCAGCCGTGGCAGTCATATGCCAGAAGTCATATTTAAATTATAATGCCAGAAGGTTATCTTTCGAATAAAGTAAATTTCTTATCAATTTAAAAAAAATCATCTTTGTTTTATTCCATTTAAAAGTTCTATATCTTTAAAAAAAACACCCTTTATACATATATATATATATATATATATATATATATATATATATATATATATATATATATATATAATTTTGGGAAAAAGAACGTGGTAATGACCGGTAATGTGTGCTACCACTCACGATTATGTTCGAACGCCCTTAAAAATTATTTCTAACCCATTTCCAATTCGTTTTTCCATAGTGAGCTCTAACTAGTAGAAATTCTCAATAGAAAAATCGCGCTCCTGTCTGCACCATCTGTTGAAAGAACCCGTGAAAAACCGTCTCGTTTCCATATTTTCCACTTTTAAATAATGTTTATTTAATTAAGAATGCAAGTTTCCTTTTTCCATTTTCCCGCATTTTATGTTTGGTTTGGTTTTCTTTGAGGATGGCAAAATGAAAATTTATGTTTACGTTGTTGGATGGAAAAATAATCCAAATTAATATAGAGCGATTCAGAAAACATGCTTATTTATTTTGAGGTCAAGTGTGAAAAAATTCGTTTGCTCGTAGACGCCATACAGTGAGCTTTGAAAATGGTGAATGAGATTTCACCGAAACGTCAGCTGCCTTACAGTCCTGAGAGGGACTCAGCACATACACGGGATGCCCGAAAACCTTCGATTACATATATATATATATATATATATATATATATATATATATATATATATATATATATATATACATATATATCAAAGTAACTCTTCTTGTAACCAAACATCTTCAATTTACCAGAATGTTTTCATCAGTGTACAAACTAAACTACACACTATAGTTCGAATACATCAAGAACGACTTTAAAATCGAAATAACAAATGAATATCGACTTTTATCTTGACAGTACGACAAGAAAAATTGACAGTTGTACATGTCATATTATCGATAAAAATGGCCACCCAGGCGGATATCGTATTAACAACTTTAGATATGTTTGTAATATTGATGTTATCTGCAGAATTATTTTTGCGTAGGCGAAAGATGGAAGTTCGTGCAATTTAAGTAAGTTAATGTATTTGTATAATGCCGTAATATTAAACATACACTGGGTGTTTGAAAAGGTGTGGCAATTTTTTAAAATAATAAATATAGATTTGACAATTAGATGTTGTAAAATGCCGATGTTTTAAATGAAATTAAATTATTGTTAAACAGTGAATTATAAAGACTGATGATGGACTTTGTCATTTTATTTAAATTTTATTTCTTATTCTTCGTTCTTCGTTTCCCTACCCTGAATAGCCTGTTCTACATCGATTCCGTTCATTTAGTTGGAGTTCAGATCAAAATTATCACTTCATTGTCTTCTAGAACATCCAATACTTCTTCTTTTTTCAGTAGATTTGTATCTTGTTTTTCATGTTTTTCTATTTGGTGCATTCGTTCGTTCTATATGTTTTGTTCCACTCACTCTTTCTTTTTATGAATCCCCTTCCGGATGTTCTTCTTTCTACACCTTCTTCTAATGTTTCTAAATATCTTGATATATTTCATTTGCAGAATAAATCTATGATCATAAGTTGAGTTGACATTCATTCAATGTAGCGCTGGCCAAGATTACAGAAAATCTAGCGACTTTGTTAATAAATCTTAGTTGGGATAATGTACTCGCTAGGTTGGTTATTATATACCCTAGTTAGAATAAGTCGTTTCTTGAAACAATACCTATTTTTTGTAAAATCCAGAATTAAAAAGCATTCAACTCAACGGAACTTTTGTTTAAAAATAATAGATAAACTTTGATTATGTATACACTTCTCATCTCGCATCTAAGTTAATTTAAAAATCTGCCTTTAGCAGAAAAATGTATTTCATCAAGAGAGCACCGGTTTTTTCCTATTTTTATTCTAAATAACAAGAAAGGACGGTCGTTAGAAAAAGTAATGTTCAGTGGCGCCACCAAAAATTAAACAAAGCATTATATACATATATATATATATATATATATATATATATATATATATATATATATATATATATATATACATATATATATATATATATATATATATATATATATATATATATATATATATATACATATATACATATATAATATATATATATATATATATATATATTGTTTGTTTTTTAAATGACTGTAAGTCCAGTGAGTATGATGTTGATAAAGGTGTCGCTCAGGGTTCTGTACTGGGGCCACTAATTTTTACTCTGTTTATAAATGATTTGCCTTCTTATATAACTAGAGGTCTGGTGGTGAATTATGCGGATGATACCTCAATAGCTCTATCAGAAGCAACTCCTGAAGAACTTGGAGCATCCATTAAACAGGTCGTTAGTGACATGTCTGGGTGGTGTGAAAAAAACAGACTCATATTAAATGTAGATAAAACTAAATGTGTATATTTTAACAGGAATAACTTGGCGATTCCAGGAATTTCATGTGCCGCCTATAGCAAGTTTTTGGGTTTGACAGTAGATAACGGTACTACGTGGGAATTGCATATCGGGGAGGTTGCTAATAAACTCAATAGGGCATATTTTGCTCTTTTAACTTTACGACGTGACTTATCACGTACTACATTGCTGTAGGTGTACTATGCTTTGTTATACTCAGCGATGTCTTACCATGTAATTCTCTGGGGAGCTGCATCAAATACAGATAGAGTATTTTTAATACAGAAGAGAATTATTAGACTTATATTTAATTTAAAAAGGAGAGAATCATGTAGGGATGTTTTTAAGAATCATAAAATACTAACTTTTGTATGTGTATATGTTTTTGAGTGTTGTCTTAACGTTAAAAGCAACATTAAACGTTTTGAAACGAGTTCGGCTTACCACCAGTATACCATACGGAATGCAAATGTTCCACTTTACATCTCGCACAATACGACTCGCTTTGAAAGATCTGTCAATTATCACCCTATTCGTATATACAACAAACTTCCTCAAACTATCAAATCAGCCAATAACTACAATAGCTTTAAGAATAAATTAAGAAAATATTTAATTGGGAAGGGCTTCTACTCACTCGCGGAATATTTTGAGGATTCTTAAAGTGATACGATGGTTGATGTAAATTATGTGTTCCGTTTTTGTTCCTTGTTTTATTATTGGAAACTAGCTTTTAATTTTTAAGAAGTATAGCTAATGTCGCATGCATATTGTATAATTTTGATATATATCTGACCATATGACGTACTTTACATCAACCTTAATTGATGTTAAAGGTGAATAAATGTTTGATTTTGTTTGCTAATAGTGACAATGACTTTAAGAATAAATTTGTTAAAGTCCTCAAAATTGAGGGTGTGTTGCTGACGGTGTATGTCATCACTTTTTATTATTTATTCTTGTAACTAGTTTTTAATCCTTTGACCTCCTCTTGCTAGTGTTATTTTACTGTATATTTTGGATATGTGATGTACCTAAGTGTAAATTTGTTTGGATATATGGTGTGCCTGAATGTCAATGTAAATTGATTTTAAGGGTGAATAAAGTATAAAGTATAAAGTATATATATATATATATATATATATATATATATATATATATATATATATATATATATATTATTTTATTTGGAAATCTTCTTGGGTAATAGGTTTCATTTTTATTCTTTCTTATATATACTTACGACGTTTCATATATCATTTGTGTATTTATTTTGAACTAAAATTTACAATCAACATTGCACTCACGTATACAAGTTAATTTAATAATATATTCTAATGGAAAATTAGCTTTCAAAAAATATCAGTATGAAAATGACTACGTGTGCAATCTTGAAGTTACTAATAGTACTAAAAGAGTACTAAAATGACCTGATGAGATTTTTTTGTAAAGTAATAAAGATTGCTTTGGTCATTAAGGGTTTAAGGAGTCTAGTCTAAAAGTGCGTTTTGGTTTTAAAATTATATTTTTAATACTGCTGTATATCCTGTTAAGTTAGTTGGTATCTGCCTTAGTATTTACTGTATGTTTACATTTTGTATTACTATGATTTCTAGAAACTCTATCTTTTTTGTGTGGTTTCTAGTTTTTAAAATTTTGACTCTCTCAAAATTGAAGGCATGATGGTTTCCATGATGTCTTGTTAAAACCATTTATTTTTTAGTCGTATTTATGCCCGTTTGTTCTGGTTTTTAAATATTGGTTTGTTTGACCTATGTATTCATCATCGCAATATATATATATATATATATATATATATATATATATATATATATACCACAGGTAACTAGAAAATTACTAAAGATACGAAGATGGTTACAATTACAATAAAGGCGCCCAATTTAAAGTAATTTCAAAAGTTTTAAAGAGATTCTCATTTTTTCAGTGTATGCTGAAATATTCTGAAAAAAGTAAAAATGTAACATTTACTTTTTTGCTAATAGTTCTGTAAATGATAATCTATTAAAAAAGATTTAAATAAAAGATGAATAATTTGCCTAGAATGCCACTTTCGACATAAAATTTAAAATATATCAAAAAGAGTTGGATTTGTGTATAGGACATTATATATAAACTATGTCTAAAATTTTGGGTATAATCTAAAATGAAATAACATATAGGGTGTTCCGTTCAAAAAAAAAAGCAAGGAGACCGATATAACCAGAAGTGCCACCATCTTGAAAATATTTTAGCTGATTTACCCCCATCGTCTATCCAAAGTCTATTTTCCTATAAATTAATCGTGGCAATTAATCGTAGGACACCCTGTATACATACATCAGGCTTAATTTTATTCGTTTTAAAATCCATTTGGTAATAAAAACAAAATTTTTCTTTACAGCTACATTTTTATTTTAACTTTTCGGCCACTTATTCTGTCATTCATTATAATAAAATAGAACAGACAGATTTTACAAATCTGAAGGACACACCAGATGTTAAAATAATTTCACAAAGCTAACAAAATGCTCTACTTTAACTTACCCCGGCTTATGCGGCTTTCACGGATTCCTCCGTGTGAGATGCAATAGCAGTGGATATATCCACATTATGCCGTTGTAGTGCTGCAATCACATTCAGCAAACGTACAACCATATGCAGCTCCGTGTTAGAAATGAAGTTAAATGCGAACAGTAAATGCAAAGTTCGTTCCAACCATATCTTTTCCGTGTTAGAGTTGCACAGTTTTAACAAATTGCTAAGGAACACAGTTTATCTTATTCCACCACCATCGAGATGATGGCTTACCTATACCACCATACCGAGAAGAAAGTCAAAACTTACACTCCCCCGCCACAGTGATACGGCAGAGGTACATGTTTCGTCTCTACTAGACTCATCAGGGTACCGACATGAACGCGACTTCGCCGACCTCCTGCCGGATGGCGTATATATGTTTATGCGGCTTTCACGGATTCCTCCATGTGAGATGTAATAGCAGTGGACATGTACCTCTGCCGTATCACTGTGGCGGGGAGGGTAAATTTTGACTTTCTTCTCGGTATGGTGGTACAGGTAAGCCATCATCTCGATGGTGGTGGAATAGGATAAATTTTGTTTCTTAGCAATTTGTTCAAACTGTGCAACCTCTAACACGGAAAGGATATGGTTGGAACGAAGTTTGCATTTACTGTTCGCATTTAACTTCATATATATATAGATATATATATATATATATATATATATATATATATATATATATATATATATATATATATATATATATATATATATATATATATATCAAAAGTTATTCTTTTTTTCTTTTTTATATTTACCGTTTCGCACATCATGTGCTTTTTGAACTTTTTCTAAAGCAGAAGATTTACGTACATTAAAAACAAAAATATGTAAAAATATACTTAAACACTGAAAAATTTTGTATAATATTTTACATTGTATTTTAAAATCATTAACAAATTCACTACGAATATTTAGAAAGTATACCTGCAGGTATGTCAGTTGAAAGGGTATTAAAATTATTATTAAATATATCTTAATTTGATGTGATGGAATTTATTTTTATGGCCTGTTTTTTGAGTAGTTATTTTTCTATATAGCACTGAAAAAAATTTAACTACATACGGTGTCCGGATTATTTTATAGACTATTTGTGCAGGGTATAAAATAAGTTTATGTATTTTTCTGTTTATTTATTTATTTGTTTTTGAATTTTAGCTTTGGTTAATTAGGTTGTTGCAAATTTGTTTTTGTGATAATTTGGGTTTTGAGTTCATATTTATGTATTTCTAAAAAATTATTTTTACTAATTATTAACCTATCATTTTCTTCTTGATTTTTATTTTTTGACTTTTTTATTTGATTACAGAAATTTAAAAATATAAAAATCAAGAAGAAAGTCATAGGTATATTAGTTTGCTTTATACGAATAATTTTTTGGGGGAAATAAAATATATTTTGTGAATACATAAAGCACAAAATTTTTAAAAGCAAAGTGCCTAACAAGAAAAAATCACACATTAAGTACCATGTATAACTGTCCTAAAACCTACATTGGAATGACAACTCAGTACTTAAACAATAGATTAAACCGTCATAAATATACAAAGAACCCTTCAACTGCATTACACAAGCACGAAATTCAAACAAAACATGAATTCGATTTTAGCTACACTAAAATATTAACTCAAGACCGAAATTATCACATATTCAAATTTACCATAATCTAATTAACAGAAGCTAAAATCCAAAAACAAAGAAATAGGTCATAAAAAATAAATTTCATCACATTAAATTAAGATATATTTAATAATTTTAATACTCTTTGAACCGACAAACTTCAAGGTAGGCTATCTAAAGAATCGTATATATATATATATATTTAACAATCTCCTAAAAAATTGCTATAGCAAACTTAATTCGGAATAACGAAGGATAAAAAAACACATATCGTATATAGAATTACATGAAAATATTGCAATGGTGAATACATAGGTCAAACAAGCCAATATTTAAAAAACCAAATAAACGAGCATAAATACGACAAAAAAAATAAATGAGCGTTAATTACACATAGCATGAAAAGGCACCATGTCATCGATTTTGAGAGTCGAAATTTTAAAAACTGAAATCTACAGAAAAAAAAAACTAGAACTTTCAGAAATGATATCAATATAAAAATAAACATACTATAAATGCTAAGGCAGATAGCTAACAACTTAGCATGATATACAACAATATTATAAAATAACAACTAAAAAATATAATTTTAGAATCAACAACACACTTTCTGACAGGAATCCTTAAACCCTCAACGGACAAAACAATCTTTATTACTTTACGAAAAAATCTCATATGGTTTTTTCAGTACCATTCTAATTTCTAGATGGCACACGTGGTCATTTTTTAACTGTTATTTTACGAAAGCTAATTTCCAAAAAATTATAATATTAAACTAATGTGTATACGTGGGTACAGTGTTGATTCTAAATTTTAGTTCAAAATGAATACACAATTCTAAAATTTCTAAATAATTTGGTAGTTATATCAATATATATATATATATATATATATATATATATATATATATATATATATATATATATATATATACACTTTGATCTATTAATTTTAAATAACTTTGAAATAAGTAATCGAGTACGCCACTGTTCCCCAACAATTATCCCACTGTCTCTTGCATTGACATAGCAATAATTGGGAACCAACTTTTTATTCCGCCGAATGTTTAATTTAAATTTAATTCTTGATGTTTTCAGGGGCGCATTTTTCGAACGAACGACGGAATTCGAAAGAATATAATGCCGAGATGGACAGATTGTCTTGTTAAGGAAATCGAGAGATATTTCCCGATGTAATTTGCCATGAAAATTAAGAAAAACAGAAAGAAAATACGGGAAATAAGCAATTAGATTGAGCTTGAATGGAAGGGATTTTTTTCGGCTGGGGATGGTATATATATTAAATAAGACTTGTTGGAAAGAAAAATGTCTCTGGAATGTTTAATTGGTAAGTTGTGAGTTTATAGACAAATATATATATATATATATATATATATATATATATATATATATATATATATATATATATATATATATAAATTACCCGCTCCAAAATTGCCGCCTGGTGATTTCTAGTGATTTTTGTTAGAAAATAGTGTTAGAGGAAATATCAGAGAGGGGTGTTGATAATTTAAAAAAAGACATTTTGTAGAAGTTTTTTGAAAACTTAATATCCTATATATATATATATATATATATATATATATATATATATATATATATATATATATATATATACATATAATTATCGAATGGGAAAATTAATATTTCAGTTATTTCTGACACAGATGGACCTCGATCTATTAAAATTTTACATACGTTAATTTCGTCCATTTAACTAATTCAAAGTTTCGGCTAATTTTTTTTAAAAAGTTACAAGTCATAAATTATTCAAAATAAAGAACAATGAACATAATAATCATAAAAATTTTATATAATAATTCATAAAATGATCATGAAGTAATTAATTACAAAACTTAAACATTGGTATTCATTACCGGGTTTCAACGAATCTATTAGACAAGTCATAATTTCTAGAGTATTATGTGTATCAAAATAAGAATTGGTACAGGTAAATGGTATGTAAAGGGGAGAGTTTTCGCATATTTTCCACTTTCCGGCCACTTCCGGTTTCACCGGAAATGGCCCCGGTTTTGAATTTTCAAATAGAACACCCTATATATTTTAACATTTTTGGATTTCTGAGACAATTCTAGATCAGAATGTGACATTTTAAAAACTTTTTACGTCTACTTCATTTTTTTAGAGCCACTTTTAAAATTGCATCTAGGTGGCCATGATCGGACGCAAACTAATCTAAGGGCCTTAGGTGATGTCAAAAAAATACAATCGCAAAGTTTTAGTTACTAGTATGAAAGACAGGAATAAGACAAGTTGACAGAATTACGTTTTCATTTCTAACTATTAATTTTCAAATGGCGACCCCTTTTTGACAACTACTTTTCGAAAAAAGCATTCTTTGACGAATCTAACGGTACTAATTTATATGCGATTGGATTAGACATAAGAACAGAAATTAAATATTATTAAGCAAAATACTGGATAATTTATTTACTTATGACAAGTGCGCCATGGACAGCCATGATGCATAATAATTTGCAACTGTTTTTATCAAGTCTTCTTTGGAAAACAAAGCACTCACTTAAGTAGATAATGAGAGTGACATACGCTCTAAGAACAGACGTAAAAGTTTCTTAATTTTCGTTAAGTTTAGTTTAAATTTTCGTTAAAATAATGTATACTCAAAGTGAAAAAGTGGATATGTTATTAATATTTGGAGAGTGTCATAGAAATTCAAGGAATGCTGCCGAGTTGTATGCTCATAGATATCCGAATCGGCAACATCCTGCCCATCAGTATTTTCCGTATGTCGAGATTCGTTTTAGGCAAATAGGAAATCAAGAGGCGGAACAGAGGTTTATCATAAATGAAGAGACTGAGATTAACGTACTTGCTATGGTTGAGGTTGATAAAACAGTTTCGTTAAGAAAAATTAGTCAAGAACTGCAGATAAGTTATGAATCAGCAAGAAAAATACTGAAAAAGCATGGATATCGAGCATTTAAATATCAGTTACATCAACATTTGTATACTGAGGATGGCGATAGACGGGTAGTGTTTTGTGATTGGCTGCTTCAAAATCATAGAGTTAACCCAAATTTTATCGATTTTATTCTATTTTCCGACGAATCCCGATTTATAAATAATGGTATGTTCAATTAGCAAAATACTCGGTACTGGGCCCAACAAAATCAACATGAAATGAGAGAGGGCAATTTTCAAGAAAGATTTGGCGTCAATGTCTGGGCTGGTATCGTTGGAAATAGAATAATTGGGCCAATATTGTTTCAAGGTCCGTTAACAGGGGTTAGATACTTAGGTTTTCTTCAAAATGAAATCGAAAATCATCTCAGTGATATACCTTTAGCAGTTTTACGGCGAATTTACTTTCAACAAGATGAAGCACCGCCTCACAATACTAGAGAAGTTCTTAATTATTTAATAGAGCATTTTAATAATCGAATTATTGCAAAAAATGGTCCGGTACGGTGGCCAGCCAGCTCACCGGATCTTACTGTGCTGGATTTCTTTGTCTGGGGATATGTTAAAGAAAAGGTTTACTATGGAACAGCCCCAGCTACTCTTGAAATATTAGAAGAAAGAATTTTACAGGCATTTAGAAGTATAACGCCCCAAATGCTGAAATGTATTGTGAAAAAGAAAGAATGCACTTTGAACATTTACTACACTAAACTTTTTAACAAATTCAGATACTGTACTTTCAAATATTTTAAGTGCGTCGTCTAAGTTATTAGTTTATTTTGTTAGTTTTTTGTTAATTTTGTTAAATTTTTAATCCAATTCCTGTCATTCATACTAGTCACTAAAACTTTGCGATTGTCTTTTTTTGACATCACCTAAGGTCCTTAGATTAGTTTGCTTCCGATCATGGCCACCTAGATGCAATTTTAAAAGTGGCTCTAAAAAAATGAAGTAAACGTAAAAAGTTTTTAAAATGTCACATTCTGATCTAGAATTGTCTCAGAAATCCAAAAATGTTAAAATATACAAGGTGTTCCATTTAAAAATTCAAAACCGGGGCCATTTCTGGTGAAACCGGAAGTGGTCGGAAAGTGGAAAATATGCGAAAACTCTCCCCTTCACATACCATTTACCTGTACCAATTCTCATTTTGATACGCATAATACTCTAGAAATTATGACTTGTCTAATAGATTCGTTGACACCCGGTATATATAGTATATATATATATATATATATATATATATATATATATATATTAGTTGTCTCGTATTGAATAAGAACACAGTTCAGAGCTCCGTATAATGACACCATATTTTTCAATATCTTCAGTTCTCTTCTTTAAATAATCTTCTCACGGATCGTCAATATAATGTCATTAAGAAGCAGCATTTCTTCTCTTCTCCACTCAAGAACATCAGGCGTTCTTCGAATTAGTCAATTTCGAAAAAATAATTTTAATCTGCTCCGCGGCTCCTCCCGGGTATCAATCAGAACGCCATCATCATCAACGAAATGTAAAAGAAAATAACGCCCGAGGGCTGATGGTACCAATTATCGGTCGGCGCTAAATGCGGGTACCTATGTTATATTATAGAACTTTATATTGAATATTGTTTATAGTATTTTTGGTACAAGAAAATTATTTGAATCTTATTTGAATGTAATAGTTTTTTGCACTCTCAGTATTTAGAAATGGAAAATATCTATGTAAAATATCATTTCTTTCGAACACATATTATTCAGTTCGCAATATACAGTTACTGAAACATTAAATATATATATATATATATATATATATATATATATATATATATATATATATATATATATATATATATGTAGATAAGTTTTTGTCCGTGTAATTTAAAAAAAAATATTAGCGAAGCGGACGTGAAAATTTGTCAATCTACATGATTCTCGTATTAAAAAGTGCGGAGCACTCCAAAGTATGGAATAACTCCGGGTCCGACAGATGGCGACAGCGCTGTTTCGTCCTAATATGGGACTCGTCAGGCCACCGCAGTCGGTACAAACCATCATCATGTAGATTGACAAATTTTCACGTCCGCTTCGCCAATATTTTATTCTATTTTATTTTAAATTACACGGACAAAAACTTATCTACATATTTATTTACTTGTTTGGCTTTGAAACACGCTAAACGATGCTCTCATGGTGGGATCGTTTGGTGCGGCACGTGGCTTTGGCTGCTTAAATAGCGGTATGCTTGCTTGCCAGTACCGAAAAATGCGACCCCTATCTTTTGGGCAGCGCGTTTCGTGTACTCGATTTTACATATTTCTGTTTTAATTCACCGTCGCGCCACCATATGACGGTTCTCTTACAAACTTTGTTAATCTGTATGGTTCTTGTATTATCAAGTGGACCATCGAGATGTCGCCTTTGTCGTCTTATTTGCCGTATTTTGATTATAAGTATGGCTTATACGATGCAAAGGCGAGATGATGGTTTGTACCGACTGCGGTGCCTGACGAGTCCCATATTAGGACGAAACAGCGCTGTCGCCATCTGTCGGACCCGGAGTTATTCCATACTTTGGAGTGCTCCGCACTTTTTAATACGAGAATTATGTAGATTGACAAATTTTCACGTCCGCTTCGCCAATATTTTATTCTATTTTATTATATATATATATATATATATATATATATATATATATATATTACCGGCAATCTATATAATTTAGGTATTCTATACAATTTCTAGGCAATGTATAGGATACCTGGATCGACCAGGCATTATATGAAATATTATGAATATTATTGTCTATTACATACTTTATCTAGGTATTGTATACGATTTCCAGGGATTGTATAGGGTATCTGCGGGTCCACTGGCAATGTGTAAAGTAAATAAATTTGGGTCTGTATTTGTCAACGTCATGTAAATACCTACCTACCTATAAAATGATGGGCAAATAAAACACCATATATTTGCTCAAAATCAACTTTATTAAAATTAACAATTAGTGTACTCATTAAAAATAATCTTTATAAGGTAGATACCTGAAAACTTTTTACATTACAATTAAGAATAAACTTTAAACTATAGTCAAAAATATTTATTTATTCTTAGATACACAAAGAACTATCAGAGATTTTGAACTTACTTTTAAGAAATGAACGCTTTTTACTCATAATAAACTTTTTTATAATCAATAGTTATTCATAAAAATAATCTTTAAGAAAACGCACCTAGTAGGGACTTTTCTATATCTACAAAATTCTTCTGGCAAAAGTAATATAATCTAATTTGCTTATATAAAGTAATAAGCATTGAAAATTAGGAAACAAAACAATTCTAAAAAAATAGATGCGGGTCTACTGTCTATTCAAAATTGAATATTGTGACATTTTGAAATGCATAAAATCTTATTTTCAGACATGAACACTTTTTAGTATCGCAGTGTTTTTGGCAAGTACATTTGACAAATCCCTGACCTGTCCCCGTATGTTGCAGATTCTCAACTGTGAGGAGTGTCGTTTCCTGACTAGGGACATCTTCTTTTTTGAGTAATTTTTGATGACAAACTGTGAACTTATGTCCTGATTACAATGTCTTTATAACACCGTGCTTTGTTCCGAGTTGATAAAGTCCATCATCTGTTTTTTGTAAGACTATAGCTAGTATGTTGCGAGCATCACTGCGATTTTAGTCGACTTCCGGAATATTGATTCTTACAGTAGTAGCCAATGCCACAGGGGAATTTTTTTTCAAAAGTTTTGAGCATTTTCTGAGCTTGCTCTTTTAAATTATCTTTTGGAACTGATGCGGTTCTCTACAGCTAAAGCGTTTTTAGCACATAAAGGGTAAACAACTTTAGAACCATAGCCTTCTGCCATATCTTTTTCCGGAGCAACACCAATACCATGAAAAAGTCTGTTGCATTTTCTACACGAATGAGCACCCCTTGTGTCCTCGGCACAAACACAGTACAAGAGAGGGGAACTCAATGATTGCTCACGTTCCAATTTGAAATTAGGATCGTTTAACGGTTGACTATTTCCGTGGGAAGAAATATTCGTAGGCTCATCAAGAATCTTGGAACTTAGGGTTAGTCGTGTGATCATCCAGCGAACTTGGAACATTTGAAGCTCCATTATGGACCTCAGAACTCTCGATAGCGGGGCTTTGTTGATGTTGAGCCTCTAGAGGTTGATTTTCTGTCTGAACTCTATCTACTATTAGGGATTCTGATGCAATGAGAATATTTGGTGATGACTTAATCACATTTTCTAGTTCCTCTTCACTTTCCAGGTTGTGAGTATCTTCGAGAGGCAAAGATATACCAACTTTTATTTTAGATCCGAAAAGAGCTTCGTAAGGTGGTCTTTTGATACCTGAATGGAACGCTCTATTCTTCACGAGCTGTACAAATCACAGACCATCACTTCAATGTTCACTATCATTATCTTGCATCCAAGTTGTCAACATATTTCCTATGTCCTGATTTGCTTGTTCGATACTCCCCTGAGATTGTCTAGGTTTGCCATGCATAATTTTTAAAGTCAGCCACTATCTTTTAAGACTGCTTACACTTTGGTTTGAAAATTCTCTACCGTTGTTAGGAGTCCTGGTGCACTTTCTGTGTGCATTTTATTTTCAGTATTATTAATATCACAAATTTCGTTAGATAATCCTGATAGACTATTATAAATCTATATTCCCGTTCCAGATGAGATCGATAGTCAATTAAATCTAGTTGACAGCGAGAATTAAATTCGGATGAAAGTATGGGATTTACGACGATCCTTTTTTTTACATTTTTGTTTTTGCTAGCAAAGTTGCAGATATAGTTCAACATCATGACGAGTTAAATTCTTATATCGCGTAGAAAGCTCCTTCAGCATTTGGTCTCGTCCTCCATGGCCGATACTTTGATGTGTGTACCTGGAATAATTCGCTATTAGCAACGTAGTATATAATATTGTTATTTGGAGTATTTACAGGAAATATCAACTTATGTTTTTAACCAATAGTTATAGAATCATAATGCTTCAATAACCAATGATTCCGGAGAGACTTCTTTTCAGCTGTTTTTGCATTTTTTAATTCTTTTAATAATTGTTCATACCGTTGATCGTCAATAAACGTGCGATTTTTAGTATTTGTTGCTTCTCTTTTAATTCACAATTGTGAAAAAAATTATTTTCTCATCTGTGAGATAAATTCGTCCTCTTGTCCGCGACGCACTCAGCGTAATGCAAGCAAACAAGTTGCAACACGTTTACTGCCCGCTTGCACGTCTCCCCCTTCCTTGTTCTCGTCTTTTACACACATTACCGAATACGCATTTGGTATTGTATTATAGAATGCCTAGGCAAAGTATGAAATAAATAATATTTCACCCATAAAACTCGAAATCATGCCTCGAGAGCCATTTTAAATATCTTATTTAAAATCTTTTAGAAAAGAAGAAAAAACTAAAGCTTTTATTACTGCCAATTGTCTTTTAAAATACTCAACAAGTTTATCCTTGTGATCCGGATGTTTTGTTTCAAAGTGTCTACGAAGAAGAGATGGTTTTAAACTGTTCTTGGTCATAATCTCAATACAGATTACACAAAGCGTTTTAAGTTCTAACTCTTCCTGGTAAAATAAAATCCCATTTGTAAATAGCCACTGTCATATTTTCGTTCCTTTCTTTTTTTCTCACTCTGTTTACCTATTTTTTTCTTTGCTTTCAGTCTGTCGAGTGGCTCACTTTATTTTTGGGACTCAACATCTCGAATTAATTCCCTGATAATTTGGGAACTGTAAGCGATGAGCATGAACAAAGATCCCATCAGGATATTTCAAATATATAAATATGTTATCAGGGAGTGACCAACCACAAGCCCAATATTCCAGAAAATTGTAAATCTTCAAATTAAAAAGTGCATTTATTATATAATTTTCTGGATGACGATTATACATCAATCAAATAAGCATTTTGCCGGGACACTCAATCGTCAAGGCAGAGACCCAGATTTTTGGGTAATATAGGCCTTTAGAAATAAACCGTATATGTTCTCTACACGAGATTTTGTGTCATAAACAATTAAAGGTCAAAAAATGCATCTGTTTGCACTTTTTTTGCTTAACAGCAAGAACCAAAGGAATTTTTGGACAAAATTGTATAGCCATCTTGTAGAGAATTGAAAAACCTACAAATTGGTTTTTTACTGATTTCGATATTTTTATTTGTTGCTGAGAAAAATGCAAAATAAGGTCAAAATTGTTGCTAAATTTAACCTACGACTTTGTTGTGACGTAAAAAGTTGGGTTTTTTAGTGCTTAATATGTGGTAAAAATTTCAAATCGATTTATCAAATAGTTTGTGCAAAATTTAATTTGTTTATCACACCCGAGCGAAATTTTCCATAACATTTTAGCCTCATCAATGAAGGTACACCGATTCTGAGCACATCTCATGAAAGAGGAACTCTTCTTCTATGAGATGTGTTACATGGAATTGAGGAAAATTAATTTTAAATTTGTTTAAACTTTATTAGAAAACCATTATCATTTTTACCTTGTAAACAAATTAAATAACTTTTTTGTTTTTGCTGATAAAAAAATTCTGTTTTCCTATTTGGGAAGTTGACATTTTTAGACAAATTTAGAAAAAAAAACGGCTTAGGTCAATATGCGCCAAAGTTGATAATTTTTTTAAAATCCATTCCTATATTGTTAATAACAATTAAGAAACGAAACTAGCGCTATTCGAAAGTTTAAGAGTTTAGATTTAGGTTTGAGTTGTCCGAAAAATGATAGCATTGGCAAACATGGTTAAAAGGAAAATTTAATAATTAAATTATTGTTATAAAACATTAATATTCGTTACATTGCGTGTTATAAAAAGCTGTACACGTAAGTACTGTTTGCTACCATAATATATACATGTTATAGCAATATATGATATATTGAAAAATTACTATGTTTTTAAGATTTTCATAATTAAATATAGTAATAGGTTTTGTACTTTCAAAACCTAATACTATTATTTTAACGACCAACTTCCCAAATATGAAAACAGAATTTTTTTATCGCCAAAAACAAAAAAGTTATTTAATTTGTTTACAAGGTAAAAATGATGGTAGTTTTCTAATAAAGTTTAAACAAATTTAAAATTAATTTTCCTCAATTCCATGTAATACTTCTCATAGAAGAAGAGTTCCTCTTTCATAAGATGTGCTCAAAATCGTTATACCAACATCGATGGAGCTAGAATGTTATTGCAAAATTCGCTCGCCTGTGATAAACAAATTAAATTTTGCACAAACTGTTTGATAAATCAATCTGAAATTTTACCACATATTAAGTACTAAAAGACTCAACTTTTTATGTAACAACAAAGTCGTGGGTTGCATTTAGCAATAGTTATTGTTAATTGAATATTATAACAATTTTGACTTTGTTTTGCATTTTTCTCAGCTACAAATAAAAATATCGAGATCGGTAACAAAACAAATTTGTTGGCTTTTTAATTTTCTAGAAGATGGATATTCCATTTTGTCCAAAAATTTCTTTAGTTTTTGCTGGTAAGCAAAAAAATGCAAAAAAAATTCATTTTTCAACTTTTAATTGTTTACAAAAAGTTTATGACACAAAATCTCGTACAGAAAACATATACGTTTTATTTCTATAGGCCTATATTACCCAAAAATCCTGGTCTCTGTCTGGATGAATGAGTGTCCCGAACTAGGTCTTTTTTTCGCTTATTTGACTGGACTATTATTATTCCTTTAAAATTAATGTTTCTTTGCCAAATAGGCGTGACGTGAGGCACAAAGAATTTTAGATTTTGTTAACCAGTATTATTTCGAGTTACCTTGTATATTGAAAAAAATCGTATCAAGAAAATAAAGTCGATGGGTCTGAAAGAATTTTCAAAAAAACTAACGTTTTTTAAATAATAAATTGATTCCAGACTTTACTTCCTCAAAAAAAAAAAGTAAAAAATATATTAATTAGTAAAATGATTTTGTGACCCACCATGTATATTTATTATTACCTATATTGTCAGTATCCATTATGAGAAATAAGTAGGTAAGACCAGCAACCATAATTTATCGGTAATTTTTCAATTGTTCCCCATAGCCGTGAAATCCCCCCGGGGGGCACGAATTATTTTCTGAAATGATAAAATCAAAATAAAAATAATCCGACTCACTTCCTTTTCGCGGTTGAAAACGGAAAAAAGAATTCATTCAATTCAACATTCAAATGAGGTCTTTTCAGTTCAGCGGTTTTACACACACACATAAGCTCGACTGTAGACTCTGAGCTTTTACTATATCTATGTTAACGAAGTGGAAAAGAAATTATTTCCTCTTTTAAAACTTATATTTTAGTAGAAAATAATTTAATAAAAATTTAGTGTACGAGGAGCGTTCGGAATGTTTTTCGATTTTTTTACTGGCGTGATGACAAGCGGTATTAAAAAATTCTTGAGAAGACTAATAAAATGTATTGTCTAACTCAACGGTTCTCAGTCGGTGAGTCGCGAGCCACAAGGAGTTGCCGGTTGTCAGTTTTATAAACTAAATTTAAGTTTAAAAATTTAAAGGAGAGATAAAATATTAATCATTTATTTATGCTTGGCAGCACGCGAAATATTCGATGTAACCAGTGGGTGACTGGTGCACCCACCTCTCTCTCTCTCTCTCTCTTTCTTTATATATATATATATATATATATATATATATATATATATATATATATATATATATATATATATATAATTTTCTTTATGTTTTTGTTTTTGTCTTTTCTTGGGTTCAAATTTCTAAAAAAGTATTTAATTTTACCAGTACATACCTTGACATTTCGTTTGTTTATTACTAATGAAATGAAATTTTTACATAATCTATTTAGGTACTTAGGATACATGGAATACGATTCTGTTTTAGTTTTTATATTTCACAAAGGATCAAAAAACCGAAAGAACGAAAACATTTCATTTTACGTTTAAGAGGATATTCAATTTTTGATATTTATTAACAGGATCGAATACTTCATATTTTTCTTTAAATTAGGTTGGTGTAAATGTGGCTCAAATTTCCTATATCCGTTCTGTCGTTAACAGTGTTATTTCTATCATTTCCTTTATCTGCAATTTTTAATAATTCATATCTTTGTTTTTAGTTATGGTACTGTTATAACCGAAGGTATGTTTTTCATCCTGTGTGTGTTTGTGTAACGCTGTTGAGGCGTTTTTCGTATATTTATTGCCGTACAATCTGTACTTTAGCAATTGGCTTGTCATGCCTTTATATTTTTCGAGACAATTTGAGCAAGGGATCGAATATATTTCATTTGACTTATTCATGAGAGGAGTTTTACTTTTTAAATTAGTAAACAGTGTATTTAATTTATTATGAGACCTGTGACATACGATAATATCATGCTTTTTTAAAATGTGTTTTATTTCTTCTGACAGTTCACTAATGTTAGTTAATGCTATATATTTTTGCTGTTTGTGTTCTACGTTTCTTGTTATAAGGTTATTATAAAATTTATATGTTCGTTAATTAATTATTTCGGTGATTTTCATTGAAATTATTATTTATTAGTACATTTTTTCTTTTTGCAGTATCGAATTCTGGAGACGTTAGAGAGATGGCACGATCAGACAAACCGATTTTAACACTATTTTTTTGGGTTTTTGAGTGATTTGAGAAACAGTTTAGATATCTACCTGACCAAAAAACATTAAAAACAATAATGGACTTTTCAGTAAACCGAGTATTGAGTTACCTAATCTTTGGCAACCACTACTTTGTAACATCAAATCATTGAGGTGTGTGCAGTGAAGCGAACTTTGCACTGCAATGAATACAGTCTCTATATAAGCTCGTGCTCTTAAGAAAAAACGATTAGAGATACAACCTAATCGAAACGTCGTAAAAATAAATAAAATAAAAGACAATGTAAGTCCGATAACCACATTTTAGTCTATGTTATACTTATTGTACTGTCTGTATTATCTTTATAACTTTAGGATTTATGTAACTCTGTTCTTTTTCCTAATAATAAGGACTCTGGTCCTGTAGGGTAGTGTAAATAAATTAAAATAAAATAAACACGATACGGTTTACCAATATATCAATACCTTAACATTTGTTAAGCAGATGCAAGCTCAATCATCACAATAATAATTATTATTTAGTACTCAATAAAAGATAGCATTACGGGTGTTAAGTCCTAAAATATATTTTTTAAAATCCTTTATTTTGTGTTTTATTGACGCTGAAGCGGGGTCACGATTATTAAAAAATTGAAAAAGGTTCGCGACTACAAATATGTTACGAACCATTGTAGTCCATGGAAATTAAAATTTGTAGAGAAAAAAATGTAACTAGCGATTTTATTGCTGAAAAAGGTATACTATATTTTAGCATCACTAAAAACATACTTCGATGGAAATTCATACCGTCCATGGCTTACAAAATGGCGGCCAAAAAATAGTCACTCTTTACACTTTTTCCAGTTTATCTCGAAAAATAAGGATTGTATGAAAAAATGCTTCAAACAAAAGTTGTAGATAATTAAAAAACCTATCGATTGATATAAGTTATAGGTGGTGCCTCTAGTAATTGAAATATAATTTTTTTCTCGAAAAATTCCATTTTTTTAAATTTAATTTATAATTAAATAATATTTATTAATTAACTATCGCTTCAGAATTCTAGGAAATGATATAGATTTTTGACCCAAAAAAGTGTGTTTAATCCGAACTTTGTGAATTGAATAGTTTCCGAGAAAATCGAGCTCAAATTTGGAAATTCGATGTCGATTATTATCCTTCCTAATAAAGATACAGCAACCAGGTTGACTACAATTTATTTGAAATGACGTATGTTTTTAAGATATATATATACTTTTTTTTCGATTTTCCGCCTAGAAAATTGCGAAAAACAGTTTTTTGTACTCGAAAAATTGCAATAACTTTTTTGTCAGTGTAGTTACGATGATTTTAATACGTCTATTAGATTTAGATATATCATTTTCGATCTCTTCTTGTTATATATATATATATATATATATATATATATATATATATATATATATATATATATATATACAGTTTTTTGCAATTTTCTCGACGGAAAATCAAAAAAGAATTTTTTGAAAATATATCTTAAAAACATACGTCATTTCAAATAAATTGTAGTTAACCTGGTTGCTGTATCTTTATTAGGAAGGATAATAATCGACATCGAATTTTCAACTTTGAGCTCGATTTTCTCGGAAACTATTCAATTCACAAAGTTCGGATTAAACACACTTTTTTGGGTCAAAAATCTCTATCATTTCCTATAATTCTGAAGCGATAGTTAATTAATAAATATTATTTAATTATAAATAAAAAAAAGTGAATTTTCCGAGAAAAAAAATTATACTTTAATTATCTATAACTTTTGTTTGAAACATTTTTTCATGCAACTATTATTTTTCAAGGTAAACTGGAAAAACTGAAAAAGTGACCGTTTTTTGGCCGCCATTTTGTAAGCCATGGACCGTATGAATTTCCATCAATATATATTTTTAGTGATGCCAAAATATATCCTTTTCAGCAATAAAACCGCTAGTTACATTTTTCCAAAACGGCTCTTTTTGAGTCTAATTTCCATGGATCATTGACTAAACCTTAACATGCATCCTGTAGGGACTTCATTACATTAGAATAAAATTTTTCTTCGTAAATCCCTTTAATCAAAATACCAACGCAAAACACACAACAAATATTTTAAAATTCGCAAACTTTTGTGAGCACCCTGTATGCCGACCTTCCGACTACCGGCTCCGTCATAATTACTTCGAAATATACGGGTGGCGACCAATAAAAAATCAATTAAGAAAAGGAACTTCGAACAAACGAACATTCCATCAAACTGGATGTGTATAGTGACGATTGGTAATTGTCAGCAATTGGTATTGATGACTTTTCTATTAGGTTATGTGGCTACTTGCGATTTGACAGTTGACAGGGCGTTGGAAGATTGATTATTTTCGGTAAATTTTAATTGACGAATTGTTTGGTGTCAGTTCATTGTAATAACAGCGAGCGGTGTTTTGGTGTAGTTGTAAAAAGGGGTCATGTGAAATAAATCGTGGTTAATAACGCTTATTAGATCATTGTTTAATAATGTAGGTATTACAATTTACGTTTTGCGATTTTTGTGTCTTTTCTGTAAATTAATACTTGAAAATTTGGTAATTAATACGAGCAAAACAAAACAACTTTTTGATCTCTACATAATGAAATGCAACAAAAATATGCAAGGCGTAAAATTCACGTATATTCTTTACGGTGTGTGTATACTTGTTTAGACAAAGAAATAATCAGTGATGTGTGTAGTATTTTATTTCAGTTTTATTCTGTTTTAAATACCTAGTCTTGATATTTCGCTTTTATTGCTCGGGGGGTCGTACCACGCTACCAATGATTTTTTCGGCCATATTTATTTTAATAGATCTGGAGAACGATTTTTTTGAAATGTTTTATATTAGTGAAGTTTATTATAAAGACATTTTGTATATACTGGGTGTCAACGAATCTATTAGACAAGTCATAATTTCTAGAGTATTATGTGTATCAAAATGAGAATTGGTACAGACAAATGGTATATGAAGGGAGAGTTTTCACATATTTTCCACTTTCCGGCCACTTCCGGTTTCACCGGAAATGGCCCCGGTTTTGAATTTTTAAATGGAACAGCCTGCATATTTTAACATTTTTGGATTTCTGAGACAATTCTAGATCAGAATGTGACATTCTAAAAACTTTTTACGTCTACTTCATTTTTTTAGAGCCACTTTTAAAATTGCATCTAGGTGGCCATGATCGGACGCAAACTAATCTAACGGCCTTAGGTGATGTCAAAAAAATACAATCGCAAAGTTTTAGTTACTAGTATGAAAGACAGGAATAAGACAAGTTGACAAAATTACGTTTTCATTTCTAACTATTAATTTTCAAATGGCGACCCCTTTTTGACAACTACTTTTCGAAAAAAAGCATTCTTTGACGAATCCAACGGTACTAATTTATTTGCGATTGGATTAGACATAAGAACAGAAATTAAATATTATTAAGCAAATACTATATATATATAATAATTTATTTACTTATGACAAGTGCGCCATGGACAGCCATGATGCATAATAATTTGCAACTGTTTTTATCAAGTCTTCTTTGGAAAACAAAGCACTCACTTAAGTAGATAATGACAGTGACATACGCTCTAAGAACAGACGAAAAAGTTTCTTATTTTCGTTAAGTTTAGTTTAAATTTTCGTTAAAATAATGTATACTCAAAGTGAAAAAGTGGATATGTTATTAATATTTGGAGTGTCATAGAAATTCAAGGAATGCTGCCGAGTTGTATGTTCATAGATATCCGAATCGGTAACATCCAGCCCATCAGTATTTTCCGTTTTAGGCAAATAGGAAATCAAGAGGCGGAACAGAGGTTTATCATAAATGAAGAGACTGAGATTAACGTACTTGCTATGGTTGAGGTTGATAAAACAGTTTCGTTAAGAAAAATTAGTCAAGAACTGCAGATAAGTTATGAATCAGCAAGAAAAATACTGAAAAAACATGGATATCGAGCATTTAAATATCAGTTACATCAACATTTGTATACTGAGGATGGCGATAGACGGGTAGTGTTTTGTGATTGGCTGCTTCAAAATCATAGAGTTAACCCAAATTTTATCGATTTTATTCTATTTTCTGACGAATCCCGATTTACAAATAATGGTATGTTCAATAAGCAAAATACTCGGTACTGGGCCCAACAAAATCAACATGAAATGAGAGAGGGCAATTTTCAAGAAAGATTTGGCGTTAATGTCTGGGCTGGTATCGTTGGAAACAGAATAATTGGGCCAATATTGTTTCAAGGTCAGTTAACAGGGGTTAGATACTTAGGTTTTCTTCAAAATGAAATCGAAAATCATCTCAATGATATACCTTTAGCAGTTTTACGGCGAATTTACTTTCAACAAGATGGAGCACCGCCTCACAATACTAGAAAAGTTCTTAATTATTTAATAGAGCATTTTAATAATCGAATTATTGCAACCAATGATCCGGTACGGTGGCCAGCCCGCTCACCGGATCTTACTGTGCTCGATTTCTTTGTCTGGGCATATGTTAAAGAAAGGGTTTACTATGGAGCAGCTCCAGCTACTCTTGAAATATTAAAAGAAAGAATTTTACGGACATTTAGAAGTATAACGCCCCAAATGCTACAAATCGTGTTGAGAGAAACAATTGAACGAGCTGAAATGTTTCGTGAAAAAGAAGGAATGCACATTGAACATTTACTACACTAAACTTTTTAACAAATTCAGCTACTGTACTTTCAAATATTTTAAGTGCGTCGTCTAAGTTATTAGTTTATTTTGTTAATTTTGTTAAATTTTTAATCCAATCCTGTCTTTCATACTAGTCACTAAAACTTTGTGATTGTATTTTTTTGACATCACCTAAGGCCGTTAGATTAGTTTGCGTCCGATCATGGCCACCTAGATGCAATTTTAAAAGTGGCTCTAAAAAAATGAAGTAGACATAAAAAGTTTTTAGAATGTCACATTCTGATCTAGATTTATCTCAGAAATCCAAAAATGTTTAAATATACAGGGTATTCCATTTAAAAATTCAAAACCGGGGCCCATTCCGGTGAAATCGGAAGTGGCCGGAAAGTAGAAAATATGCGAAAACTCTCCTCTTCACATAACATTTACCTGTACCAATTCTCATTTTGATACACATAATACTCTAGAAATTATGACTTGTCTAATAGATTCTTTGACACCCGGTATAGACCGGCGGAGTTAGCCTTAGAATGAGGTGATTTGAAATTTAGTGTTAGTAAACTTCTGACTACGTAGAAACCTTCAAAATAATAGTAGCAATTATTAGTATCTTAAGTCTCATTTTCTTTTTGGGGAAAATTTTTTATTTAACAATTCAGATGTGAAAAAAACAGCTTTTTCGAGTTATATATATATATATATATATATATATATATATATATATATATATATATATATATTTTCAAATAAAAGTTATGCGCATTGAAAATACCTACAGAATTAGCTAAGGCCTATCCAAATTGGATAATTTGTTCATTGATTATGGAAAAAAAAAACTGATAAAATTGTTGTTTCTTCAATTGTTTATAAACCATAGAAAGAAATATTGCATTAACTTTATATTGCTACTAAACTAAAAGAGCATCTTGTTACGTACAACAAATGTGCAAAATCTCAAGTAAAATATTTAATAGTTTTTTTGCACAATGAAATTGTTTATAACTTTTTATGTTTGTTTTTATTGTTTATTCTCAGCGATCTTGAGGTCGTACAGCGTCTGCGGGTACGTAAATGAAAGTTTCAGATTTGTACTAATAATAACAAAAAAGAACGAAATGAATTGTTGGTCTAAAATTGTTGAAACTGATAAACAAAATTGGGGTTCGTTTTTTCGTTATAAACAAATAGAATAATTCTTCGACAATTGTTGATATCGAAATGCCGATATGTGGACGTGATAGCTAAGATTTTGATGTATATTGAAAAAAAATTGTGTAAGACCACTAGAAGCTGAGATAAAGTTTTTTTTTAATTCGCTACGGAGTTTTTTTTATTAACATTAAGGGATTATTTAAGTAGGAATTTATAGGGAGATGATTAAGCTACTGCAATCGTTTAAAGTTGCATCTACTCCGAAAGTT